>CP126892.1:14638500-15250000 GCA_030440675.1 Furcifer pardalis | reverse complement strand
AATATGGGGGGGGGGGGAGTTGGATCTTACAAGTTGGCATGTAGCCAGCGGATCAGCCCATATTGAGGCCTTTTCCCGATTGCGTCCTCTATTTGTGTTCTTTCGAGGTACCTCATTACTTTCTGAAGAATATCTCCCACACTGTAACCCTTATTGGCTGCTTTCTGAGCCAGGTGAGGCAGTTCAGACAACTCTCCTTCTCTGTCATTTAGGAATGTCAGGTTGGGCACGTTGAAGTGAGAAGCCACCATCCATTGGAGAACAGCCTGGAGCTCCTTTGTCAAGGAGCCACTCTCACCATTCTGGTTAGTGACGATCACACCGTTTGGGCCCGATTGCCTCATTGTTGGTCTGACTATTGAAGCTCTCCGTGCCCCTATTAAATGTTGAGATGAGCCACTGTGTTTTTGTGATGTGTCACCGCTGGCTAAATTGGAGCCATTGCCTGTAGGCTCTAAGAGGCACAACCTGGTCATGGATTTCACTAATTGGTCAATATCCAGCAGTTCCATCGGGTTCATGTTGCCATGTGCTTCCCATAAACCCCCAGAGGGTTTTGCAACAGCCCTTATCTTTTGCTGTCTGCTATCAGGAGGGGGTGCCTGCCGGTAGCCCCTATTTGTGCCATCATCTGCATTGCCAACAGCTTCACGCATTACCTTTTGGATAGTTGAGGAGAGAATGCTTGAAAAGTCTTCCTTTTTTAGCTCTTGATGCGGAAATTCCTGCCGTCCTCCTCGTCTGGAAGGGCTAAGATTAGGAAATTTAGCACCGATGGTTGCCCCTGCCCTCTCAAAATTTGAATCATAACGCTTAGGGCCTTGTGAAGGATTGTTTGACTTACAAGTTCCACTTTGCTTGGCTTTGTCCATTAGCTGCTTCTGTATCTTCACTAATGCGCTATCAATAATGTGTTTTGCACACTCATCCATTGAAATGAGCTGTTCTAGACCTCTGCTTCCAGAGGGGTGAGGCTCCTTTTGTCGGTTTGCTTTTTCCTTTCCTTGGCTGTAGTTAAACATTTTGCTGGTCTGACAGCTGAGCTTTCTCGATGACCCTTGCAGACTCAAGATGTTGTCTCCTTTCTAAGCTTTCTGTGCTCTTCTGCAGGTACCTATTATGAAGCCATGTGTGGACATTTTGTTTCCATGGTGGCTGTGACATCACAAAGCAGCAGTGTATCATCTAGTGGCCTGTGATTTGCTGGCAGTGCTCTGACAAGTGATTACATTACAATGCCCCCCCCCCCAACTCTGTAATTGTGAAAATAGGATCCTTACATTGCTGCAGAAATTTAGGGAGACAAGTAATCCTGATGGTGGCTATAAGCTTCCTACCTGAAGTCATTGTTTGACCTCCAATAAACTGAATATTCAATACCACAATACAGTGTAATCATTTACTGTATATACTCGAGTGTAAGCCTAGTTTTTCAGTCCCAAACTGAGCCCAAAAGGGGGGAATGGCTTATACTTGGGTCAATGACGACGTCCCACGATGACGTCGGATTGAGATGTGCCAAAATTTTAATTAATTTTACCATATTTTCATGTATTTTGATTAATGAAACTCACTAGCAGCTGCTGCATTTCCCATCCTCAGCTTATACTTGGGTCAATCTATTTTCCTGGGTTTTCCGTTCAAAATTAGGTACCTCGGCTTATATTCAGGTAATCTTATACTCAAGTATATACGGTATATGAAAGCTCTAGTAGGTTTTTATTGGAAACACCTGTTCCTACCTCTTTTGTTTCAAATGTGTTCACTAAAACCCATGTAATGGAGAGTGTTGATCATATGACATATAACTGTACAACTAAATTTCATTGAAAACGAGCTTTACATTTGTGCCAGTGTTCATCCAAAGAAATCTGTAACCTACATAATCTGTATGAAGCAGCTCTCAACTATATGCCTTTAATTTAGTGATGACAACTATGATAGACACTATCATTATACTTCCAATCACTACTTTAATTGAAAGTTACAGTGTTCATCTGAGGGCCCATAACCTGGTTCAACTCCATGACTCCGAGTAGCTCTACAATGTGCTCAATAAGCATTAAATTAGGCTCGATGCCTGTTATCCCTATTCCCCCTCTTTTGCTGTGCAAAGGAAACAGAAAGTGGCTCTTTCCACACCATAATAAATCCAAAGCTGAAAATTCTTCCATGGTATACCAAGTATTGATAGCTTCCCCCCCCCATAGTTTTCTTTTCCTATGATGACTGGCCACTGAAATTATGCTTTGAGATATGAGAAATCTTATAGAAGCTAACAGGATTAGCGTATTTTCACTCTAAAGACATCTTTGAAAATCTTGCCAGTTTCACCAGGGTCTTAAACTACAGGATAATAGTGAATTCTACTAGCAAAATGCTTATTGGGGAGAATTAAATATGGTCAACATAGTTAACTCTTACAAAATATGGCTTTAGTAGCATAGTATGAGTTTAAAGGGAGAGATTTGCAGGTAAAGGTCACTCTTCAACAAAAGCTAGTCATATCTGACTCTAGGGTTCAGCGCTCATCGCTGTTTCAAACCCAAAAAGGCAGCGCTGTCTGCTTCTGCAAGATGTTTCCATTGGTCATGTGGCAGGCTTGCCTAGACACCAGGGCGCATGGAACGCTGTTTCCCTTCCCACCAAAGTGGTCCCTATCTATCTACTTGGAATTTCTAGCTTTGGAACTG
This sequence comes from Furcifer pardalis, assembly GCA_030440675.1. NCBI lineage: Eukaryota > Metazoa > Chordata > Lepidosauria > Squamata > Chamaeleonidae > Furcifer > Furcifer pardalis. The sequence goes on along the minus strand of CP126892.1, from coordinate 15,247,307 downwards.
CTAGGTTGGCAGGAGCTGGGATAGAGATGGGAGCTCATTCCGTCCTGCGGTATTCGAGGATCGAACTGCTGACCTGCCACCTTTCAGTCAGCGTCTTAGCCACTTGAGCTAAAAATAAAAACACGGAAGCACAGCCAAAAATTTATGACTTTACTGTTTGGGCAATACAGAGTCTGGAAGGGTGTCTGAATTAGTGTTTTGTCCCTAGCAGCAACACACAGTCTGTGGTATTTTTTCCAAAATACATTTATCTGTTTCAAAGGTATTACTGACGCATGAAGCAACTCTGTTTCTTTTTCCTTAAACACAGCCTAATCCTCAATGCCAAGAGACTGAGGAATTCATGATGTTTCAATGGCATAAATAATTTCAAAGTACACACAGATAAAATAATAGGAGATGAAAGTAGTGTATGTTGATAGGAAGAGCCAGCGATAGGGACTAAACATGATGGCTGTGTACTGCATCCAACCATGGAAGAAGTACATCTCTCAATACTATTTCCTAAGGAACATGTGCAGGAATGTGTTATTGTATTCATGTCCTGCTGTGTTCAAGAGTAGGAGAGTACTGTTGTATTCATGTGCTTCCCAAAGGTGTCAGTTTGGTCACTATAGAAACAGAATGCTGGATGAGAAAGGCGGAGTTACCTCCATTGTCCACTTATAGTGAAGCTTAGGTCATATGAGATTGGTTTATGACTGTGGGCAAAGAAGAGCGGCCTGGCTCCAAATGCAGAATATACTGCTGCCACTCTGAGATTTCCTGTTTTGTGATTTCTTCCGTCCAGAAAGGGGTCCTCAAAATGGAGTACAGTAATACCTCAGATAACATTAGTATCGAATAATACTAAAATCGCATAACATTAAGCAATCTGGGGGGAAGAATTGCATCAGATAACATTAAGATCCTATGGGATGCATCAGATAACAAACAACTAAAGCCTGTGTGGTTACAATGTATCTCTATGGATCCCATAGGATTTTAACATGCATCGGATAACACTAAAAATCGGATAACACCAAGACTTGTGGAACCAGGTTTTAGTGTTATCCGAGGTTTTACTGTATACACTTTTGGTACAGATAGATTTGTACCCTTCCGCCAGCAAATTTTGCACCCTCTACATTTTTTATGGCCCAAGTTAGCTCCCTGGTTGCCCTATCCTAGTTATAACTTTGAAAATGGGGCATCCCTCTGATTTCGCAGGGGACTGAGGTGACTCAAGTGGTTAAGACACCAAACTTGATGACTGGAAGATCAGCAGGTCAGCAGTTCAAGACCTGAGAACGGCACAACAGAATGAGTGCCCGTCTCTGTCCCAGCTCCTGCCAACCTAGCAGTTCGAAAGCAAGAAATTACAAGTAGATAAATAGGTGCCACTCTGGTGGGAAGGTAAACAGTGTTCCATGCACTCCGGTCTTGAGGCATGCCTGCCACACGTCCACGGAAATGTCTGCAGACACAGACAGTGCTGGTTCTTTGGCTGTAAACAGAGATGAGCACTGAACCCTAGAGTCGGATACAACTGGCTTTCAAGCAAGGGTGACTTTTAACTGATCTTGCAGGGCTTTTTTGTGTTCTCATCTGGCCTTGAAGAATCAGAAGCTTCAAATTCACATAAAAAAAGTAAAAAAAAGTAAAAGGGAGTCAAATACATTTCTGAAGTTTGCAATTTTTTTCAGTCTTCACCGTTGTGAACAAAACAAAAGGTTGGCAAGAGAGAAGAATAATACCTAATCATATAACAGGACTTTACTTTCTCTTTCGATTCCTGTAGATTGGCCCCAAATCAGTGCTGAATTCTTTCCATCACACTCAACGTGCTATTTAAATGTTAAAACAAATTTAGGAGGGCAGCCTCTGAGGCTCCACTTTTCTTTTTGTATAACTTCCTGGCATTTTTTCCATTTTATTATTCTTCATAAAAATATTCATATGTCATAACACAAAAACTGAAATAAACACCAAAGTAGCAACCAAAATATACCTTATATCTATCATTCAAATATTTTGAATAATAAAATATATAACTGTCTTATTCCTACATTGTTGTAAGAAAGTACTTCAGTGAATTAAGTTTAGCAAGAATGATTTTTTAAAATCAGATGGCCTCCATTAACGAGGGCAAAGAATGGGAATCATATATTCAACAGCTCTAGTTTGAAAAGCTTTGGTGGATCACTTTAGCGGAAGAGATTACCCACCATGGTAATCTTCTTTGGGGAGTGTCAAAAGAGGCTTCCAGTTCTTGGAGTCAAGAATGTGTAATTTCCTCAACTTCTTTTCCTTCTAATGGGATTCCATCAAAAATACTGTATGTTCCATACAGTGGCATAGGGCAGGTTTCAGCTGCCTGGGGTGCAGGCCAAACTCACCCCCCACACACACACACAAACCCAGGCTCACCCCACACACACACACACACCTAGGCACTCAAAACAAGATGAAAATCCTACCTTGGTGGGGACCAGGGGGCACTTTTTCCTCCTCCACCTTCATCCTCCTCGTCTTCAGGCTTCCTCTTCCTTACGGCCAGCTCGTGGTGCCAGGCAGTGCTGCGCAGGGGAGGCCACCCTTGGTTCCAGGTCGAGACCCAGAGGCTGAGGTGGTGTGGCGTGAACCCAGCAAAGAGCCCACCGTCGGTGTTTCAGGCGCACAGCCGCCCAACCTCCGAGGCCAGCAGCAGCAGATCATCTACCTTCAACGGCGGCAGCACACAAGAGGGCGGAGAGAAAGGCCAGTGGTCGTTGTGACCCAGCACCCGCAGCTGGAGCAGCACTGGCCAGGCCGAGGACCACCACCACCCCGCAAGGCCTGGCTGCACTGTTCTGGCTGCGGGTGCTGGGCCGCAACGACCACTGGCCTCGCTTTCCGCTCTCCTAGGCACCGGCGCTGCTGAAGGTATACTAGCTGCCACTGCCGGGCTTGGAGGTTGGGTGACTGTGCACCTGGGACACTGACGGTGGGCTCTTTGCTGGGCTTGCACCGTGCTGCCTCAGCCTCTGGGTCTTAACCTGGGACCAAGGGCAGCCCCGGGGCCTGTGCAGCATTGCCCAGTGCTGCGAGCTGGCCGTAAGGAAGAGGAAGCCTGAAGAAGAGGAGGGCAAAGGCGGTGGAGGAGGAAAAAGTGCCCCCTGGTCCTCACCGTGCCATCAGGCCCATGCCCTCCTGGCGCCCTCCAGTCTGGGGTGGAGCCCAGTGCACCAGCAGTGGTGGAAGGTCCCAGTCCCCATCCCCGCTGTGGAGTCCCTGCCCCGGCCACCAGTAAGTCCAGGGCAGCATCGCCACCACATCCCGCAAAGTGCCACCCAGGGCAGGCTGCCCCCCTCGGGGGGCCCACGCTACACCAGTGGTTCCATAGCAACCACCCTTGAAAATTAAATCCATTCTTATCTGTCAATGACTAATCACAGAACAAAGCATGCTAAATACAAGAAATATACTTAAGGAAAATCATGAACTATGTCTGTTATAGGAAAGTTTTGGGATTCATTATCTGGTGAATGGATATAAAAGAAGGCAGTTGGAAAAACAGAGTTGAATTTAAAAGTTTATTTGTTGACAAATAGGTTTAATCAATTACAAAGGAATCATCAACATCTTTGAATGAGGTGGCACCCCAGTGCCTTATTCTTTGCATCTTATATACCTTTCTCAATACAATAGAATTAGCATATTGATTATATATTGCCTATCAGACATGAAAATTATGCCTATGTTTTAGTGCTAATCTACAGGGTGGCCCACAAGTCCCTACCCATCCATATAATTATTATTATTTTTTTCCAGAGAAATATGGCCTATATTGAGCGTATTGTGACAAATACAGTGGTGGGCATCAGCAGGTTCGCACCAGTTTGCCAGGAACAGCAGCAGAAATTCTGGCTGGCCCTGCCCATCCAAGTTTTGAAATAAAGTAGTCCTAATTTGGGTGCAATGCAGGGCTTTTTCCCTGCCCACGCCTACCATACCACGCCCACAGTGTGGTAGTAAAATTTTTTGTAACCCACCACTGGACAAGTACATGGGTACAACATGAGCGCAAGCATACTGGTGACACCCTGGATACAATAAGTGGCAAATTTAGAGAAAGATTCAATAGAGACTTAGAGGCCACCCTGTAGAAGGAATGAAGTTGCCTAATTTTCACTGCCCATCTAAGAAAGAAGAAGCAATGTTATTTTCAGGCCTGTTATAACATAGACAGCTCAAATTGCACTGTCCCCATGGACTATCTAGGATGGGGTGTCCAAACTTTTCAGGCTGTGGGCTGGTCACATAATTCAGGGGGTCAGTTGCTATGGCCCAGGGCCAGATCCAGCCCCCGACACCGATTCATCTGACCCATGAAGCCCTAGTCGCTCCTGGAAGCGGAAGTAAAATGTGCCTGTATGGGCGTGTTTTACTTCTGGTTCCAGGAGTGACAAAGGCTTCATGGGCTGGATGAATTGGTGTCAGGGGCCAGATCTGGCCCTTGGGCTGTAGTTTTTGCACCCCTGATCTAGGATTTCTGCATCTGAAGGTGACAACCAGTGGTGTGCAATTGCTTTCCCTTCTGGACCTGTCTTGTATGACCTGGGTATTCGTCTAGCCTGGTTGATTTGTTCTTTAACCATAGAGTGTAGTCCGGTCATCCAAGCAGATGGTAACTAAGGAATTTGTCACTATGGGCAAATATCTAGGAATGTGAGCAACTGGTGCATTAGCCTTCACTGTCCAACATACTTCTGGCCATTGCAGAAACCAAACATCCAAGTTCAAGGGTGAGTACAGGAATAAACCCAAGCTATGAACCTGAGGTTTGGGGTGTGTTGTGGTATAATTTTGATTGAAGAGAGGTACCACTTCCTTGTCTGGGTTAAGCTTCTAACCACATTCGGTAAAGGCAATGCAATCTAATTTCATTTCTCAGAAATAGCAGTTACACTTAGAGTTTAGTGCACACTCTGGGCGGTTCGCAAGTAAATTAGCATTTTAGCCCCAACATGCTGGGTATTCAATTTACCAACCTTGGAAGGATGAAAGGCTGAGTCAGAACATCCTTCCCTTTCAATCACTTGGGTTTTTTTCTTTCTATATGGGGCATTTTTTGTACAGGGAAAAATATGTATCACACTTTATGAATTGTATTGTGATTGTTTCTTGTTCCTTTTGATATAAAAAATTAAATATATATATTTTTAAAAAATCAAGTGTTTTTCTGCCAGAAAGAAACTAAATTGTGTTTTTCTACTATTTGATTTTGTCTCCCATTTCTTTCTGCTTCAAAATATTGTTATATTTGACTAGATAGTGAACATGCCAGTCTGAATACCTATTAGCAGTGCTCTAAATAATCTAACACACATATGACATGAATTTTCACAAAATTATACCTTTGGGTAGATCTTCCAGAGAGATACAGTGAAAGCCTGTGCATGTTTTGCTCAAAAGCAAGTGCTACTAAACTGAGCAGAACTTATCTGTTCAGATTTATATTTATCTGTTCAGATTTATATTGCCACCCACTTGCCGAGGCGACTTGTGAAGTCCATAATCTTGTTTGATTCTGAAACAGAGTTAAGCCTTGGTTATAATTGGATGATTTATCCCCAGGGAATGCCAAAGATTGCTTGGTACTGCTAGGGGAAAATCCTGCCTTAAACTCCTGGAGAACTGCCACCAGCCAGAGCTGAATTCTGAACTAGATGAACTGATGAACTGACAGTATTTGTATAGTCCTTTGCAATGTAACTTTCTATATTGCTATGGAAGTACTGTACTGTATGTGAAAGTGGTATCACATAAGACTAGTAAACTGAAGCTCTTCGCAAATTATTTTTTATGACATGAAGTCTTTTCTGTGTTGCTAATTTTAGAAAACAAAACATTAGAGATAGATGTGTGTAGGCTTGCACTGTTAATCTGTAAATGTCAGAAAACCCATAATACATTCTAGCAAGAAACGACCTGAATGATATGCAAACATTTACAGTGAATCCAGATTTTATGGCACTGCATTGTCTCTCTCCAGCAGTTTTTAAAGTCTGTTTAAATTCTCTGTTGGAATAAATCACTACACAGGCCAAATGAAATTAACAGGTCTGCTTATATTTATTCCAGGACAGGCTGGATCTGTAAAGTTTCGTGTGAGAGCAAACAAGGTCATTCTGATGCCTGTCATTCTGGTCTTCAGATTGCTAAGAACAGTTTGGACAGGATACAGAAGGTACCCAAAGGTGGACCAATGACCCTTACAACAAACATCATTAGCTAAGATCACAAGACTAGATTTTTATTCTGTTGCCCTTGGGTGATCAACAAATAAATGTATACACAATGTCCACCTGCATTACAAGACTTTTGAGACAATAGGCCCACAGGAAGCCATGGATGAAATCTGCCTGCTTTTCATTGTTTGCAAGGGGTATTTTTCTACACAGGAAATAAGTTATTCATATTACTGATGGTGAAAAGTGCACACCAGAGGGATACATCCATTCAAAGTTGTCAAGAAAAAGAAGCAAGGAAGAATGTTTTTGTAATGGCAAGGAAATATAGGAGGGGTTTCAATCTGAATGACTAATCGACCCAGCCAAGTCAAGAACCTAGGGAACAGTGCAAGAGTCATGGCATGTTTTGACCCTTTATATTATAGGAATGCAGGGAACTGGAGGAAAGCTAGGATAACTAAGCTGATGGCTAACCCTGAGTGAAAAAAGATGTTAACAGCTCAGTAATTTTCATTTCATTCATTTCATTTATTCAATTTGTATACTGCCCTACTCGGTACAACCGACTCAGTCACCAGGCAAAGTGAAGCACAGCCGACAGGTTCGATGTCCGCTGTACACAGGTGGCATATGTTTTCTGAAAGCAGTAAACCTGAGCTAGATATGATATCAATATTTGTTATTGGTGAGTTCTTGGGTTGTTAACAGTGGGACATGTATAGCCCATGGATTGTTTACATGGGCTTGTAGCTGATTGTTTGGGATGGACTGAGGACAGGTTGGGGCCAATGTCCCCAATCGCATCTATACTGCAATCAGACCACTCTGCCCAATTCGCCCCATTTTCAGACCCCATTGGGGTTAAACTAAATTTTTCCTCTTTACTGTAGCCTGCCTCCAGCACTGGGGAATGGGTAAAATAGATCAGAGATCAGGTACAACATGGCTATTACCTTCATGTCTGCTGCTAATAATAATTTCATGTCAGAAATTATTCTGAGTTGAAAGAATTTTTGCTGGAGAAACTCTGCTCAGGGGATGCCTGAATGAGGCTCCTTTCATGTCTCAAAGAGCTGGGACAGAGGCGGGCGTTCAGTCAGGTCTTGAACTGCCAACTTGCTGGCCTTCCAGCTAAGAAGGCGAGCTTCTTAACCACTCTGCCACCGCAACCCCTTCTGCTGTTAATTGGACTCAGCAATGAGTTCAGAGTAAATCTCAGACAGGACTGGGATACCCTCTGTTTATGAGGTGCTGGGAACAATTTATATGGAATGACTGTAAAACAGTAGAGCCCCCATACAGGGATTTAGAAAAGGAACACTTAAGAGGTGGTTGGGGCCTTCCGGATTTTATGACATATGAATGCTGGAAGTAGGAGTGACCCCCGAGGGCTTCAAAGAGTGGATGAAATGCCCTGTCTGGGCATGCTGTATGCTAAATTCTTAACTTGAAACAATGTGCTCATAGGATTTATATCCCTTGCGTATGTCAATCTAAAAACTCCATGCAATTTTGGTCATCTAATTTAATGTCTTGTATATCACTTTGAACTTCACATATGTTTAAAGCTCATAATAATTGCTACATAATAATAAAAATAACAAGTTTAAATGATTCTGGGGAAAACTTACTGGGGTGTTCATTTGTGACTCTGGGAAGAGGAGACGGTGCATACCTCAATAGATAGGATGAAGTCAAAAGAAATGCATATCTACATTATGTACAGTGGTACCTTGCTTAAAGAACATAATGTGTTCCACAGGATTGCTCTTTAAGTGAGTTTGCTCTTTAAGTGAAACACCATTGTAAGTGACCAATTGTGGGGGGTAGGGATTGTGAACCCCAATTTACTTGTTAAGTGAGTTTTCGGTTGGTTTTATTTGTTAAGCGAAGCAAACATTCGGAGAAAATTCTGCTCTTTAAGCGAGGCACTCTTTAAGCGAGGTTTGACTGTATTTGAAATACAATACAGTCAAACCTCGCATAAAGAGCGCTTCGCTTAAAGAGTAACTCGCTTAAAGAGCAGGATTTTCTCTAAATGTTTGCTTTGCTTAACAAATAAAACCAACCAAAAACCCACTTAACAAATAAATCAGGGTTTGCAATCCCTCCCACAACTGGCAATTTACATTGGTGTTTCGCTTAAAGAGCAAACTTGCTTAAAGAGCAATCCTGTGGAACGCATTATGCTCTTTAAGCGAGGCACCACTGTAGTTTCAAACATCTTCAACTACACTAGTACTCCGAATAACGTTATGACTTGGTTCCACAAGTCCCGTCGTTATCCGGTTTTTAACGTTGTGCGATACATTGAACACACAATGTTAAAAAAAGCCCTGTTTCCCTGGAGGCTGCAGGAAGCCAGAATGTCAGGATTTGAATCCTGACATTTTGGCTTGCTGCAGCCTCCAGGGAGGTGGGGGAACTTTGGAAACAGCTTGGAGCGGGTTTCCCCACCTCCCTGGACCCGGCGGGGGGGGGTCAGAGACCCCAAAATTGGTTTAAAAAAAACGTCCGTTTTTTTTCCAATTTTGGGGTTTCTGACCCCCCCCCCCCGCCGGGTCCAGGGAGGTGTGGGGACCCGATCCAAGCTGTTTCTGGGCTTCCCCGATGTCCTGAGCCAGTGCAGCAAGCCAGAATGTCAGAGTTCGAATCCCGACATTCTGGCTTCCTGCACTGGCTCAGGACGTCGTGGAAGCCCAGAAACACCTTGGATCGGGTCCCCACACCTCCCTGGACCCAGCGGGGGGGGGGGGTTAGACACCCCAAAATTGGTAAAAAAACGGACTTTTTTTTACCAATTTTGGGGGCTCTGACCCCCCCGCCGGGTCCAGGGAGGTGTGGGGACCCGCTCCAAGCTGTTTCCAAAGTTCTCCCACCTCCCTGGAGGCTGCAGCAAGGCAAAATGTCAGGATTCGAATCCCGACGTTCTCGCTTCCTGCAGCATAAAAGAGGGTGGGGGAAGTTCAAAATTAGCGCGCATCAGCTCTAGGGAGGTCGGGAGACCCGATGCGCGCTAATTTTGAACTTCCCCCACCCTCTTTTAGGCTGCAGCAAGCCAGAATGTCGGGATTCGAATCCTGACATTTTGCCTTGCTGCAGCCTCCAGGGAGGTGGGAGAACTTTGGAAACAGCTTGGATCGTGTCTGCCCACCTCCCTGGACCCGGCGGGGGGGTCAGAGCCCCCAAAATTGGTAAAAAAGAACGTCCATTTTTTTTTACCAATTTTGGGGTGTCTGACCCCCCCCCCCCCGCTGGGTCCAGGGAGGTGTGGGCACCCGATCCAAGGTGTTTCTGGGCTTCCCCGACATCCTGAGCCAGTGCAGGAAGCCAGAACGTCGGGATTCGAACTCTGACATTCTGGCTTGCTGCACCGGCTCTGGACGTCGGGGAAGCCCAGAAACACCTCCAGAGAGATCAGAGGACCCGATCTACAGCTGCAGGGTGGCTGGGAAAGCTGACGGGGACTCCCTGTCGGCTTCCCTAGCCACCCGCCCTTGCCTCCACAGCTGTGGGGTGGCTGGATAAGCCGATGGGGGAGCCCCCCGTCAGCTTTCCAGCCTCCCCACCCCTGCCTCTGTAGCTGCAGGGTGGCTGGGAAGCTGAACGGAGAATCCCGTTCAGCTTTCCACCCACCCTGCTGCCAAGAACGACTGTATCGGATAACGTTAAAAATCGTGTTATTCGATACAAGATTTTTCCGAAAATCTTGTAACGTTATGCGGTTTTAACGCTATATGATACTCACGTTATACGGGGTATTACTGTATAATGATTCTAGATGGAATAACCCTAGGAAAAATAATGAAAAAGCCCAGGATTGCAAACAATAACAACCTATAGTTTGATCCTTGTTATAATATAATTTCTAAAATTCTTTGAGGAATGAAGTTTCAGTGAATAAACTGAGTTCTGGTAAAGATGTGGGGTTAAAGATGTGCCATATATTATCTTCCTGCAAAGACCATGCCTTATTATTTTCTTTCCTTTGCAAATACTTATGAAACACATAAATCAAAAGAAGATTGTCATATAGCTTTTCCTCCCCACCCCCAAGTCAAGTCTTCATTTCCTAGATGCCTTAAGCATGGAAGCCCCTTGCCTCTCTTCTTCTGCATGTGAAACTGGAGAGATTTTTATATAGTTGGGCACTGCACAGATGTCTGTGGGCAGTTTTTGTATAGAGTCAGAGGTGTCTGAAATGCTAAAGGAAATAAACATCTGGGATCACCAAAGCTGTACTGAAATTTGAACTAGATGTGGTATGCTGTCTTCACTTGCTTTAAACAAAAGCAACCATAGGAGGTAGCTGGGGAATGTGATGGGAAGAATGACATTTGAAATAAACAGATTAATTATTTCCCCTTCTACTTGGGTTTTCTCCCCTCTTACTCTAAATCCCTTTTCCAAGCCTTTTTTTTTTCAAAAACAAAAAAAGAGAAATTTAAAAAAATTATCTCTCCCTGTGAACAATCACTGAAGGGAAATTTGAGGAAATTAAATATTTAACTTCTCCTAAAAGCCCTTATTAGGGTCATTATAAGTAGGCTGTGACTTGGTGGCATATAATGAATACAACAACAACAAAACAGTTAAAGAAAAATATTTTAAGCAGCATTGCCTGAATACCAAAGGCAATGTTAGTAGTGTACATAAACAATATCATCAGGAAACTCATAAACTATAAATAGAGAATTCAACCATTCACGCTGCATACATCAGTTTTGGCCCTGAACATCTCCGCAACAGAGTACAGTTTTACCTTGATTAAAGAACATAATCTGTTCCACATGATTGCTCTTTAAGCGAGTTTGCTCTTTAAGCGAAACACCATTGAAAGTGACCAATGGGGGTGGGATTGCGAACCCTGATTTATTTGTTAAGCGAGTTTTTGGTTGGTTTTATTTGTTAAGCAAAGCGAACATTCAGAGAAAATTCTGCTCTTTAAGCGAGTTACTCTTTAAGCGAGGCACTCTTTATGCGAGGTTTGACTGTATGCTGCTCAAGTATGGAGTCCATACACAAACTCAAAACAAGTTGATATTGCTGTTAATGAAGCCATGCATATGATAGGATGCCTCAGACCTACACCAGGTGAGAAAATATACCTTCTTGTTGGTGTCACTCTACCTAAGATAAGGAGAGAAGTCACAACGGACACTGAAAGAACTAAGCAAGAGAATGACACTCGACATCCTCTGAACGGATATCAGCTGACTCAGATCCAGGAAGAGCTTTATGGCAAGAACAAACATTCTTGAGGGTACACAAGAGCAAAAACAAATTAGAAGATGGAGGAAGGAGCTCACTGGGTGAGGAACAACATGAAAGGAGGATTTGGCTAAGGAATTCAACCTCCCCTGCATTAATTGAGGGACCCTGAATAGGCTGAGGATTGCAATTCCTAAATGCAGAACCAACATACAGTATTCAAGTGGGGACTAATAATAATAATAATTTCGTGTCAGAAATTATTCTGGGTTGAAAGGATTTTTGCTGGAGAAACTCTGCTTGGGGAACGCCCAAATGAGGCTCCTTTCAAGTCCCCAAGATCTTTTCCCACCAAAGTGGTCCCTATTTTTCTACTTGCAATTTCTTGCTTTTGAACTGCTAGGTTGGTAGGAGCTGGGACAGAGATGGGAGCTCAATCCGTCATGCAGAACCTGGGTCTCGAACTGCTGACTTACCATCCTTCCAGCTGGCAAGGCGAGCTTCTTAACCACTGAGCCACTGCAGCCCCAAGTGGGGGCTGCTGGCAAACAATGACATGCTATGTGAATGTGGACTCAGAATCTGGCTCATTTAATGGTCTGCCAATTACTGCCAGAAACATGTACTGATGAGGACTTAAGTTTGGCCAACAACAAAGCCAAGATAGTGGCTTCATTTTGGCAGTCCAGGATATGATCAGGACATGAAAGAAAAAGCCTAATCCTTACAATTATTCCTCTCATAATTGCAGTTCATCTAAGGTTACATTTGCTCTTTGACTGCATGCTATCTCAACTTTGGCTCATCATCTTCTCACTCTCGATCTGCTCTTCATATACTCAGGATGAAATGTGAGAGATCCAGGAACACCACACATGCCAGATACTGGATGAAGCAGTCTTCTCTCTGCTCCCCTACTGTGAATAACAGACATTTGTACATCTGTTAATAGACATCTGTATGTGAAAAGCTGTTTTCACATGGATTTCCTTTGCTAGGTTATGGCCTAATGTTCAAGAGAAATCATAATGTGGAACTCCCTGCAGTCTTTGATCAAGAAGGCAAGTGCTTTGTGCAAATCTGGCTCAAGATATTTTGCTGCCTTGTATGGTCTCCTCCAACTCTGCCCGTCAAAATCTCAAAGCCAGCAAGGTTATTTTGGCAGGAAACTTCACAAGCATCTCCCTCCCTCCCTGAAAGAAAAAAAGTACAAGCATAGCAAATTAAATAGCTAGCAATCCACTGCCCTTTCACAACAAAGTCTACAAAATTACACTCCAACTTGTGGTAAGGCTCATTCTAGCATAAGAATAGTAAAAGTGTTTTGTGAGATCAAAAATTAAAGAAACTGACCCAGTAAATTGTTTCCTCACTTTTCTTCTTCTGAGTCATTTTGCAGATTTTTTCAATACAGTACCTGTATATTTATCTGGGAGTTCTGAATTCACTGTGGTTGATTCGCCCTGCATAGGATTGAACTGATCCAAAGCAAAGTGAAGAAGCCTGAAGTGGCATTAGAATCCAATCAGCTCTCACCAAAAGGACAAATACTGCTTTGAATCTCACTTTGGAAACAAAAGTAATACTTTAATCATGAAATGAGGAAGGCTAAAGCAAGAGGAGATTGAGAGCTCAAGTGGAAAAGTTGTTAGTCTGCTGATTGCTACTTGCATCACTTTCAGTTTCAGTTTAATAATGTGGGTGTGCATTGAAGTTTTTCCCTTATTCTTTTCAAAGCTGTATGAGGGAGCGTGACCTGGGCCCCAGCTTTAAAAGATTGTGAACTCCTAGTTTAGTCCACTGCAAATGTCATTTGGCATTCTAGTGGAGTGAGTGCCTGTGCATGCAAATGTGTCATGGATGTGTTGAGTCTCTTGGGTAGATTTGAATGGGGTAGATCACATTAGCAGTAGAAATAACCCAAGCTTCCCTGCAACATTACATTTTCTTTTATGCCTGCTATTTTTAACAGGAATTTGGATTTTCCTTTCTAACCATGCCTATATGGCATGGGTGGCAAATGTGTCACGCAAGGTGCTAATCAGATACACTACCCATAGGAAGCTGTTGTCTACTGGTATTCCTTCCTCTTTAACATGTTTTATGTTATTATTATTGTGAGTAAATTATATGATTCCTGGTGGAGAAGGAAGGAAGGAAGGAAGGAAGGAAGGAAGGAAGGAAGGAAGGAAGGAAGGGAACTAGTAGGAGCTTTGCCTGCACACCGGAGGTCCATCAGTAGTCGAATGCACCCCTTGCTCTAGGTCAATATTATCTTCACATCCCACCCCAAATTCATTGGTTTTGTTTCTTTTAAAAAACTTTTGGGACCCACACAAATACATACAAAGACTTTTCAAATATCAGAAAATAATCCAAGTGAATAGGTACAAATTGGCTTGAAGCAAATTGCTTATTATATGTAAAAACAAATAATTCAAACCAAATCAAACTGGGCAGTATTCAGACACTCATACTGTAGACCACTATGATTTCTAAAGATAGAATGAGCAATATTTCACAATAAATTTATTTTAATAGTGTTACAATTCTTATGAAAGAAAATGCTTCAGCACAGGAAAAAAAATACAATCCTTGTTTAGAGAATGAGAACATTCCGAAAAACTGATTTTGTTCCAGGAATGTACTTTGCAAACAATCAGCCTAGAAATTCCTGAGCCCTACCCCTTAGCTAACTATTCATGTTTTCCATCTGCCCAGTAGGACCTGAAGACCTGTAGCTGACACTTAAATTCAAACCTTCTTAATCCACATTTAATGAGCCAATTCTCATTAGTAATCTATTTGACTATTTATTTATTTTTATTTATTTATTTCTATGCTGCCCATTTGGGTGGTATCCAACCAGGGGTGGGCTCCAAAAAAATTTTACTACCACACTGTGGGCGTGGTATGATGGGCGTGGCCAGGGGGAAAGCCATGTGTTCCACCCGAATTAGGAGTACTTTATTTCAAAACTTGGATGGGCGGGGCCAGCCAGAATTTCTGCTACTGGTTCTGGCGAACTGGTGCGAACCTGCTGATGCCCACCACTGTATCCAACTCTGGGCAGCGTGCACTAAGCAGATATCAAATAACATGACAGAACACACAACAAATCAAAACAGACAGCCGACAAATATGTCTCAAAATACAATAAAATAAGAATTGTAGGCTGTCTTGCAATTGGAATATTGTTTCGAGATGGGCGGCTATATAAATTGGACAAAGAAATAAATAAAATGTCATGCCCACTTTCTATGTATTCCTTATTTGTTGCATGGCTTTTTATACTCTCCTAGCACTATATGTTTGAGATACGTTATCTCAGTAGTACAATCATGAGAGCCAGAAAATCTCCATGGACAGAGGATGCTCGTATCCTTAGATCTTGGTCCCACCTTCAATTGTAGAGAGTGATTGAAATGTCCAAGTAGTAAGGCTAGACCAAGACATTTTGCCACATGAGATAGAACAAGAAAATAGGCCACCTACCTGACTTGGTCAGGTGATACCAAAAGCAAGTCAAATTGTTCTGAGACATGAAGCAGAAAATTATACAAGTCACTAAGATGCTGACTGGGAGGTGGAAGGTCAGCAGTTTGATTCCCAAGTACTGCAGGACGGAATGAGCTCCCGTCTCTGTCCCAGCTCCTGCCAACCTAGCAGTTCGAAAGCAAGACATTGCAAGTAGATAAATAGGGACCACTTCGGTGGGAAGGTAACAGCGTTCCATGCACTCCGGTGTGTAGTCATGCCTGCCACATGATCATGGAAATGTCTGCAGAAGCAGACAGCGCTGACTCTTCGGCTTAGAAACAGAGATGAGCACTGACCCCTAGAGTCGGATACGACTGGCTTTCGAGCAAGGGAAACCTTTACCTTTACCTTCTTCTTCCACTGCTATACTGCCCCATAGCACTTAGGGCACTCTCTGGGTGGTTCACACAAGGTAATTCGCATTTTTTGCCCCCAAAACACTGGGTACTCATTTTACTGATCTCAGAAGGATGGAAGGCTGAGAATAGGTTCACAAGACAAGATTTGAACTAGATATATGGTATCATTGTATGTGTCAGCTGTCTATTTTTGTAAGTGTACACATCAAGTAACAGTCCTAGGTTTACAGATATTTGCCAATTTATAGTAGCAGCCATTTTCCTTGTGTATGTATTCCCTTTAAGTGGCTGCTGGTCTCCCAGAGCTGGTTACAGTATGCTTTAAGACACACCGCTTACCTGACACTTTAAATGTGCCCTGCAGGAAACAGTTATGTAACTGCAGTAGGCATGGCAGCTGCTGCAAAGTGTAAATCTACCTTTAGGTTGTTTTGAAATAAAACACATCATCCTTGCATTTTATAGAGCACACTGGGAACAAAGTGAGAAATGCAAAAATGGTGTTCTCTGCAGAAATTGCACTCGGATTTTGCTCTTTTTGTGTCACTCTGCAGTTTGCAAGGTCACACCTGCCACCAAACTAATTGTTCATATCCCTCTGTGTGATAAGTAATATTCCCACATCAAACTTGGCCTCCCTGAACATTTCAGACTCTATCAATGCAAAGCCAGATTTTGAAATCTCACATATTAGGAACGGGATGCAGAGTTTTGGTTTGCATTACCTGTCTGATCTTGCCTTACCACACCCAACAAATGCTCTGTGATAGTGTATATATACTTTCTATCCCTTTTCACAAGATGGCTGATCAACTCTTTACAACTTTGTGTGTATTTTTATGATACACTTCTATTATAACTCACAAAGGGGGCTTCTCCTTTATGCAGTCCAGGGCTGTGCACCCTTTAGCTTCAACTATGATGACCTTGTTTTAAATGCAATAAAAGTATTGAAATAACCACCGCAAGATTAACCAGTGATTTTTCTTTTCCACTCACTGTGCTATTTTCCTATCAGACTCAGACGCTGCAGTTGAAAGAATTACAAGAGAGCAGGAGTGCTTTTTACCAGTCATGTTGGTGAAGAGGGGAAGCAGGATGGCTGGCTAGGGTGCTGTACATGATGTTGCCACATATAAAACAAGGATGAGTGGCATGTGGCTCTCCAACTCTTGCTGGATTACAACTCAGAAATGCAGGATTTAGTATATCATGAGTAGATAGGTCAAAGATATACTTTACATGAATCAGGTAACTGCTTTTATTTTAAGAGAGAATTGTCAGTCCTTTGAAAAGTTGGGGAAATGTAACCTCAGCAGATGTCTAGCTGTACAACTGGCTTATAACCAATTTTCTGTTGGAGATATCCTTCCTATAAAAACAAAATGTAATCCTAAACCATTCCACCAGCTGAGCACAATGAAAAAGCCTTTTTATGTTCAAGGAAGATAGCTACATTTTGTATACAAAATATAACAACAGTCTGTGGCTTTGCACATTAAACAGGAACATCCTCTACTCACGGATCAAAAGACAAATGAACCAACTTTACTGTAGTTGCTCATTGTTTTGCATTTGACTGGCTCTGACTTGCCCATTTTTCACCAGTTAGGAATTCAAAAACATAATCTACGGGTCAGTTAAGGTTGTTCATTCCTACATGCTTTTTTTTTTTAATCGTTCAACCTACCTCACTTGTAAACTCAAGAATTTAGGAACAAGAGCCAGAATCCTCAAATTATTTACTTCGGAATGAATCCAACAGTTTTAATGGATTCTCATCCAGGTGACTGTATTTACAACCCACCCAAAGACTATTTGGAAAGTAAATTTTATCAGGATATAAATCTATCCAACCCATGTTTTGGCTTTAGATGTAGTTGTCCTTGATGTTCTCTAAAACAGTGTTTCTCAATATGGGGACCATGCCCCACAAGGGGACTTCAATTCCCAGAATCCTAAATCAGTACGTTGGTTTATCAGTGCTTTGAAGAATTGACTAAGGATTCTGGGAATTGAAGTCCAAAAACCAAAGGTTGGGAAACATTGCTTTAGAGGGAAAGAAATATCCAGCATCATAATTAATTTTACAACTTCCTTTAATAAATTGCTATATTGTGAACACAGAACATTGGTCATGGCATCCATGTAACTCAGTACATCTGGCTGAGATCACAAACTCTTTTTTAGCGTCAGAACTGGCTTTTAATTTATAGATATTCATACTCTGTACATTTTCAGATTTAGTCTGTTTTATCATATCTTCTAGGGTTGAGATGAGTAGCTGTGAAATATCTCTATAGTCCCAAATAGTATACAGTATGCAGCACTATGGAGATTATATATCAGGATCACAATTTCAGCTCAACAAAAGCACTTTATATTCTTAGTATTCTTCTGCCAAGAAAGAATCGATCACCTGAAAAGGGGACTTTACACTGAGGTTTTCATCCCCCCCCCAATACTTACAGCTTTGACTCAATTACAAGTAATGAAGCATCTGTTACTGAAGAAGCATAGCGAGGGGGGACGAGGGGGCAGCTCACCATGGGCAGCACTTTGTGTGGGGTGACGACAATGCTGCCCCGGACTTCCTGGTGGCTGGGGCATGCGCCAGGACACTCTGTCACCGCTGGCACCCTGGGCCCCACCCCGGGCTAGAGGTCGCAGGTCTGACAGCCCAGTGGAGACCAGGGGGTGCCCTTCCCTCTTCTCTATCCCCCTCCTCCCCAGGCACCTCCTGTTCACGGCCTGCTGGGCTGGAGCAGTGTGGCCCCAGTGGGAAGTCCACCGTTGGGGTCCCAGGCACACGGCTGCCTGCCTCTGAGCCCAGCAGTGGCAGCTCATCCACCTTTGGTGGCAGCAGCACCCAGGAAGGCAGGAAGCAAGGCCAGTGGTCACCGTGGCCCAGTGTCAGTCAGGCTGAGGACCACACACACACACACACACACACACACACACACACACACACACACACACACACACACACACACACACACACACACACACACACACAATGCCTGACTGGCACTGCTCCAGCCACTGGGCCACAACGACCACCAGCCTCGCTTCCCACTTTCCTGGGCGCTGCTGGTACCTCCAGGTTCAGAGGCGGGGAGGCCGCGCACCTGGGACCCTGACAGCACAGGCAAGGGGCTGGGGTGGGATGGGGCAGGCCCAGCGGTGAGCCCACCAGCATCACCTAAAAATCCTTTAAACCCAGAGTAATCTGTATCATGAAATTATTATTTACCCTAAGTGGCAAGGAAAACACTCTTTGATTTTGCCTTTGGTCTTTTTCCAAAGTGCAGTATCAGAATTGACCTTGAGAAGGAAATAAATATTTTCCTATTTTTCTAGTCTGCTGGTAAGGATAATGCAATCAGTCATAATATACAACAAGCAACTAGAGGTTTATAGCAACCCAACAGCAAAAAAAAAAAAAAAAGTAACGCAATGGCCAAAATACTATTGCCGGCATAACTCAAGTGGCAAACTGCTAATAGCAAATTGTTGCAAGTTATGAAGGCAATGCAGGCATTTTTTTCACTGCATTGTAAAATTCAGTGTGTAACGGATGATGTCTACACTGACTATAATTTGGAGCAATTCACTGCTAAGTTTTATGGCAATTTGTATTATATAGCAATAGGATATTGAGTAACAGGTTCTTTTTATAATGTAACATCCCAAGCTCTTACAAAACCCACAATTTCACTTCAACTGACATTTTACATAGTCTACGACAGGCACTCTCATCCCTTTTATGCCGGGGGCCTGGTCACGCTCCCTCAAACAGCTTCGGAGCCCGGATGGCCATTTTGCCCTTCCTCTACCACATGCCACTTCCTGGTGTGGTGAAGGTGGTGGTGGGCCACATAAAATGGTGCCACAGGCTGCATCCAGCCCATGGGCTACAGGTTCAGAATCCCTTGTCTACCACCTATGTTGCTGCCATGTTTCTTTCTGCTTCAGCTCTATGCTGACTCGGGAAGCTGTTGCTTCAACTAAGGCAAGGGACAGTTGTTTGAGTTGCCATCAGCTAGGATACTTTCCGAAATGAAAATAGCCCAAGACATTTTGCCATCTGGTCAACATCAGCAACTTCACTCCACTTGGCAAAGTCACAGTGCACATAAATATCCAAACATAGTCATGTTATTTTGGCAATTAAGGCTGAATTTCATTGGTGTTTTTCCTGTCTCTGTGGGACCTGTCCAGTCGTGCCAGGAGCTGGGGGCACTAGAAACCTCCTGGCTGTAACTCCCAGATGCGATTTACTTTAGACCCTCCCTCAACAGTTTCTGGTTAACATTTAATCTTAATAAAGCTGTGGCCCTACTTCATTCCAACATATATTTCTGGCTCCTTATTTCGGGCATGTGGGGAGGGGGGCAAAGAGCATTATTTTGTTAGCAAGGAAACCATAGCGAAGTTAGATTTGAAAAATAATATAGCAAGTGGATGTACTGCTGCTTTGAGGAAATGTAATCAATCGTGGTTTATAATTACTCATAATACTGTGAGTAAATTTTATTTATTTTTATGAGAGTTTGAAGCATAATTTTTCACAATGTATGCCAATATCTTATCAACCCTAAGGGATTTCTTGTTTAAGTAATAAAAATGTAACAAAAATCCAATAAGCAATCTAACTAGCTATTAACTTTAAAAAGAAGAATGGATAAGTAATTACTTTGGGACACACTGCATAATGAATTACTTTACAGAAAGTAACTTTCAAAACTCTGGAAGACCAGCCTTAGTCTTATCTCAGAAGGCCTCTAGTCCTTGAGAATGAAGATACTAAAAAAGAAATTTATAAGGAATTGAGGTTGAACTGGCTTCAGATACTAATGCTGGAAAGGTGGAATAAAGAATATAAAGAGAAATTACAACCTACAAGACAGTTGACAGATTTCGAGGAAATGTTATATAAGATAAGAAAAGGCTCAATGGGGATAAAAGGAGTAGTAACCAAGTTATATAAAATGATAAATTGTGCCGAAGAAATGCAGGACACTCATAAAAGATTGTGGGAAATGGATTTAAATATTAATATTTTGGACAAGAATTGGAAGAAAAAATGGAAAAATAGGATCATGAGAAATCTGCCTACAAAAGTTAAAGAACATAACTACAAAATTTTGTGGAGGTGGTATATGATGCCATTTCGGCTAAATCAAATAGATAGTAGCAACTCAAAAAAAGTGTTGGAGATGTCATCAGGAAATTGGGACATACAAACATATGTAGTGGGATTGCAAAATTATTTCCAAATTCTGGCATAAAATGGGACAACAAATAGCAAACATTTTAAACTTCAATTTAAAGCTGAATGAAAAAATTGTTTTATTGACAGATTTAGAGGAATTGAACTTAGAGGAAAATATAAAACAGTTATTATCTATTTTTTTAACTTTGGCAAGACAACAAGTGGCCAGAAATTGGAAAGGTGCTGTGAACTTAGAACTTAGCAAATGGTATACCGATGTGTGGGATATGGCACTTAATGAAAAACTTACATGGAAACTGAACATAAAAAGAGGCTTAATAAAACAAAATAGATTTTGGGACATTTGGAAACCTTTCTTGCAATATACATTGAGGGAAAATAAAGGAGATAAACCTGCACCGAATACAATGTATTTTTGGCAGAATGACTGAGTTGTAAAAGGAATGGCTGGCAGACCCAAGGACCTTAGCGCACTTGGGTGATATATGTATTATGTTTTTTTAAAAAAAGTTGTAATACTATGCTGAAGAGGACAATGGATATAAAATGTGAAAGTATACACTAGATATGTATATAAACAGTATGGTTAAGACATTGATTGCATTGAAAATAATTAAATTATTATGTTATTGTATTTTCTTTTTATTTTCAGTATTGTAAAGATGTAGTTTGTAATTGTTTTGGTTTTTTCTTTTTCTCTTTAATATTTTTTCTTGTTGTTTGTTAAACTCTAATAAAAATATTTTTTAAAAAAAGACTTCTAGTCCTTAGTATGTGGATTAGAAAGAGGGAAGTGGAAAAGTACTGCCCAATATCAAAGCAGTGCTGATGATGCAGTGATGAAACACATGGAAGTGAGCATCAGCTGATGTGATGTTAGTGAAAGATGCTGCTAAATAACAGATCCTTAAAGAATGTCTTCAAAGAAAACTCTGTTAATAAAACAGCTTCTGGGTTTAATCCCAGTAAATCCATAGAAAGCCCTGTGTGGCCATCTGATCTCCCTGCACTTGTATGTCTTAACTCCTTTCTCTAATTTCTTTCCCCCTCTTCTTTCTAATGGCCAACAAGTACTTCAAGAAAAAAGAGATGTGCATGAAATAAGGCTATGTTAAAAGAATTGATCAGAAGTAATGATCCTATGCAGTGGGACTGACAGAATTTGTTGGAATGAAATGAGTAAGTGCAAGGTTTAATGGGAGCCACATGCTAACAAGTCTGAGCAATTGGTTCAGTTTTTAGTAAAGGAGTTTAACCCTGAAGGCAACCTAAGAGATACTAAAAGTGCTTCTTAAAAGCTATACAGTAAACTTCACCATTGCTGGTCCCAAGCCTAGATAAGGATGGAGGAAGGTTCGGTTCTGTAAAGCTTTGCTATGGAAACAATGAGAAATTGATCAGATTCACTGGATCGGATTCACTGGAGAAATCTCATGCCTAATATGCTGTATAGCAAAGGAGGCCCTGAGCCTAAGTCTAAGCAATTGCACAAAAAGCATTGAGTAAATACTGTGCTTCATACATCTGTGATATGGAACATTTTACAACCCTTTGATACCACTATATTCAGTTTTTCTCTTCTATATTATCAATATACAGTCATACCTCGCATAACGAATTTAATTCGTTCTACGAGGCTGCTCACTATGCGAGTTTTTCACTATGCGAGTCAGACTCGCATAACGAATTTTTTGCTATGCGAGTCGGACTTCCCCTATGGAAAAACTCGCATAATGGACATTTCAAGGGGGGAAACTTGCATAGCGAAAAATTTTCGCTATGCAAGTTTTCTCCATAGAAACGCTCGTTATGCAAGTTTTCCCATAGGGAAAAGTCTGACTCACATAGCGAAAAATTTGTTATGTGAGTCGAACCACTTAGCAAAAAACTTGCTCGTTATGCGAGTTTTTTGCAAAGCGAAACGCTCGTTATGCGAGGTTTGACTGTATCTGCCAATCAAGAATTCCATACCATACACTTATTGAGGTAGCTTTTCATTCTTCTATTTTTATGACACAACAAAACTGCAGATCTCCAAGATAGTCTCTTCCAACCTGGCCCATTGATGGTCCATAATTCCCTTAAACTTCAGCCAGCATAAACCAGACTTCTCAAAGGTGGCACATGTTGCTCCAATGTGCCACACGTTGTCGGGATTCCATATTGTGCACTTGGCTTCCCTGAAGAATTCCATTGCCCTGGACAGATTTCCCATTGGTGGTGCTTGTTAGATTTTGTTTTGTTTTCCAGACATGTCCCTTGGAAACAATACCATATATCTGAACCAAGCTGCCTAGGTGGGCTCAGAGTATTGTCACCAGAACCACGTAAAGTATGTCCAATGATGATGGGAAGAGACTTCTGTTGAGTTTTGCTTGAGAAGTCCTTAAAGTGGAAACTAGCCCTACTGAAACAACCTGCCACCACTGTAGCATCAGACCAAAATGGGCAGGTGGGGTGCGCACAAAAGAAATGAAGCATGTGAAGAAGAGGAATTGAACAGGTGTGAGCCTATTTTAGGTTTTTAAAATAAAATAAAATAAATGATATATTTTAATTGTAATGCTGACTGTGTTGTTATTGGAGATAGCATCTCAAAAAATAATTTTCTCAAGCTCTAGTTATGTCATAATAATCAAACAAAAGTAAAGGGGGAAAGCATAATGGTGGTTAGAGTCACATACAGGTGAACAGATAGACCAGTGGTGGCAAACCTATGGCATGCATGCCAGAAGTGGCACTCGGAGCCCTCTCTGTGGGCACCTGTGCAGTCACCCCAGCACAGTTGGCCCACCCCTTTGTCCAGCAACGCAATGGGAGCACTTCCTCCTGTTAGGATATATGAGTAGGTTTGCAACGAGAGCAAACCAATGACTGTATCTTTAAGACTGTGCAACTACCACAGCCAGGTGCAAGCATTGAGTGTTTGTGTCTAGCATAAATTGAGGCAACAGTCTTTGCCAGCCAGCCAGCCTGTTGTTCTCTGACTGCTTTGTTGCTGTGCTCACGTCCATCGGACCTTCGTCGTTCTTGAGAATTGTCTGGTATGTCTACTTGCCGTTTATTGCAAGATATTGGAACACATACCTCAGCCACATTGTGGTGACCTAGCCAAGGACTGTTTTGAAACCGAGCTACTCCGTAGCTAGAATGAACTGGTGAATATCTTCGAAGCCGACCTTGAAGCAACAGATAAAGGTTTGGACTGCTTGCATTGCTTTATCGAAGATAAGAGCTTAATTAGCTCACATAGACTATAAGGACTTGCTGCACCACTTGGTCTGACTTCAAGACAAGTGTTAACTTGCACTTTGTGCACAACCTTTGTAAATAGTGTAAATACATATTTCCTGCAACCCAAGCCGGAGTTTGTTTTTGTCTCCTGTATCTCAACAAACACTCTCAAACCTCAGGGTGTGGCAAAAGCCAGCCACCTTCCTGCACTCTGCTATATTTTACCATTTCACCTCCCTCCCCTCAGCACAGAGTTTGCCCCACCCCTCTGCCCAGCAGCCCAGTGGAAGCATTTCCTTCCTCCCTTGTTGCTACGTTGGCATTCTGTGATAAATAAGTGTTTTTTGGGTTGCAGTTTGGGCACTTTGTCTCTAAATGGTTCGCCATCACTGAGATAGACAAAGTTGACAGTGGTTCACTAGTTATTGTCTACCCTCACCTGGACATGACTCTCATCACCATGAAAATAACTGTATGGGGAAAGTACTGGCACCTCCTGTGTTTGAAGGAAAGAATTATGATCCACAAAAGCTCACACCAAAATAAATCTGTTAAGTCTTTTAAATGCTACAGTATTTCTGTTTTCATTATTCCAAGGAAGACAACTTTCAAGCAAAGCTATTCAGGATTTCGGTCTTACGGTTGTACCTCGCTTAAAGAGCATAATGTGTTCCACAGGATTGCTCCTTAAGTGAGTTTGCTCTTTCAGCAAAACACCATTGTAAGTGGCCAATTGTGACTTGGGGGGGGTGCGAACCCGGATTTATTTGTTAAGCGAGTTTTTGGTTGGTTTTATTTGTTAAGTGAAGCGAACATTCAGAGAAAATTCTGCTCTTTAAGCGAGTTACTCTTTAAGCGAGGCGCTCTTTATGCGAGGTTTGACTACTTTCATTTCCAGTGTACGATTCAGTTACAAGGAAACTGAGGAAAACAGTAGCTTGAGATATACCACTGCCTGAGGCAAAGTAGTGAAGAGCACTCCTCACCCACTTGCATCAAGGTGCACTGTACCCAAAGAAAGCCAAGATATTTTAGCACATGACCCAGGAAATCCCTGAAAAGGATCTTTCATTTTCTAGTACTAAAAAGCACAGTAACTACTATTTAAATGGCTAATAATTTACTGCCCACTTGACACCCAAAATCAGCAGTTTGAGGTTCTTCTTCTATTTATGTATTTATTTATTTAATCAAACTTTTGTGCTGCCCTCCTCACAAAGATCCAGGGCAGCTAACAAACTTTAAAAAGACTTAAAACACAGTAAAAACATGGTATAAAAACAGAATTGAACAGGATTAAAAAGTTACAAAAATTAAGAGAGATTAAACAAGTCACACACAGAGATGGAGGGGTTAGATGAGCCAGCAAAGAGACAAATGTCTGGCCCATACCCCACACATGCCGCGCCAGCCAGGTCTTAACCTCCTTCCTAAAGGGCAGCAGCTCCATCTGTAGATGCAACTCACTTGGCAGGAGGTTCCAGAGGGCCGGAGCAGACATGGAGAAGGCCCTCCTTCTGGTGCTAGAGAGGTACAGCTCTCTAGCCAATGGTACAACCAGAGAGCCTCTCCGGCCCACTCTGGTGGGATGGACAGATGTCCTTCGGGCGATGCGGTCTCTTAAGTATCCTGGCCCACTACCATATAGGGCTTTAAAGGTAATGGCCAGCACCTTGAATTGCTGGCAACCAGTGCAGCTCCTGCAGCAATGGTGAGATGCGAGCATAATGCCCGCACCCCATCATGACCCAGGCAGCTGCATTCTGGACCAGTTGCAGCCTCCAAATGGTGTCTAGGTCAGACTTTAAACTGCCTTCGTGGCATTGTCATTGGCCAAAATTAAACCCTAATCAGTACAGTCTTCCGGTAGTAATCAGCAGACCAGCAAATGGGCCAGATTCTCTATCTCTTCACATTCACACAGTGTGTTGTTGTTCGCCAGCTGCTCCCAGTTGAGCATGTTGTTGTTTTTACATTTAGGCACTCCCTCAGCCTATTCAGGGTCCTCCAAGTGACATGGGGAGGTTGAATACGTCAGACATATCCTCTGTTAATGTTATTTCTTGTCCACTGAGCTCCTTCCTCCATCTTCTAATTTGATTTTGCTCTTGTGTACGATCAAGGATGATTGTTCTTGCCATAAAGCTCTTCCTGGATCTGAGTTGGCTCATATCTATTCAGAGGATGTCAAGGGTCATTCTCTTGCTTAGTTCTTACAATGTCTGCTGCTATTTCTCTCCTTATGTTAGGTGGAGTGATACCAACAAGAGGAGATATTTCCTCAACTGTTATAGGTTTGAGTTTTGAGCAGCTTGAGGTGACTGCCTTGCACTGCATAATGGTGCAGTTAGCCAGGATGGAACCTCTTTTGGACATTCTCAGCACACACACACACACACCTAGGGCTGCCCACAAGCCTAACTAAAGGGCACTTCTGGGGTGATGGGCTCTTCCTGCTAAGCTCATAGTAGCCCCACCATCCATGGTTAGTTTTAGTTCCAACTCAATGAAACATAATGAAATCAGTATGACTAGTTTATTTAGGTAGTATGTTGATATATCTCTCTCATGTCAATGATTGCAACTCGTATCCAAGAATATTGTTTCCTGATGAAGAAAAATGTCATGTGTGAATTTGTTTAAGGTGGATCCCAGTTTGCCATGAAGTGACCCACACACTATGATTATGGAGCCATCTCCTGCGACACATGTGAAATGAAACATGCAAGATTTAACACTGGGACTCCAATGGACTGCCGCAGCCATGAGGATATGGGCAAGGTGTGCCTTCACAGCCAGTCCTTCTGGCATGGCCTCTTCTGCTTCCATGACCGTTGGGAATCAAGAGTTCCTCCACCGCTCATTTTGCCTATAAGGTAGCCCAGACAGAAAATAAAACAGAAGACAAAACGTTGTGGCCCCTTAAAGCAGGTGTGCCCAAACTACAGCCCAGGGCTGAATCTGGCCCCTGATGCCAATTCATCCGGCCCTTGAAGCCCTCATCACTGCCGAAGTGGAAGCAAAATGTGCCCGTCCATTTTATATAGCGGATTCAACATGTTCACCAGAGTTTGTCAGAACTGGTAGCAGAAATTCTGGCTGGTCCTGCCCATCCAAGTTTAGAAATAAAGTACAGTAGTCCTAATTCAAAACACAACAATGGCCACAGGATTGGAAAAGATCTGTGTACGTTCCACTCCCCAAAAAGGGTAATGCTAAAGAATGTTCAAATTATCGAACAATTGCGCTCATCCCTCACGCTAGCAAGGTGATGCTCAAGATAATACAGGATAGACTGCAACAGTATGTGGAGAGAGAATTACCAGAAGTGCAGGCGGGTTTCAGAAGAGGCAGGGGGACTAGAGATCACATCACCAACATAAGATGGATCATGGAAAAAACAAAGGAATATCAGAAACAAGTCTACTTCTGTTTCATTGATTACACGAAGGCTTTTGATTGTGTCGACCACAACAAGATGTGGCAAGTAATTAAAGAGATGGGAATACCGGAACACCTTATAGGCCTCATGAGAAATCTGTACATGAATCAAGAGACAACAGTTAGGACAGAAAGTGGAATGACAGAGTGGTTTGGAATAGGAAAAGGAGTAAGACAAGGCTGCATTTTGTCACCATGCTTATTCAATTTATACACAGAACACATAATGCACAATGCAGGGATGGAGGAATCACAATTTGGGATCAAAATTACTGGAAGAAATATCAACAATTTGAGATATGCAGATGATACCACCCTAATGGCAGAAAGTGAGGAGGACCTAAAGACGCTCCTGATTAGGTTGAAAGAAGAAAGTGAAAAAGCTGGCTTGAGACTCAATATCAAGAAAACCAAGATGATGGCAACAGGCCCTATCAGTCCCTGGAAAATAGATGGGGAAGAAGTAGAAGCAGTGACAGACTTTACTTTCTTAGGATCAAAGCTCACTGCAGATGGTGATTGCAGCCATGAACTAAAAAGGCGACTGATTCTTGGGAGGCAAGCGATGAGAAACCTGGGGAACATAGTGAAAAGTAGAGACATCACATTGAAAACAAAAATTCGCATAGTCAAAGCAATGGTATTCCCTGTGGCAATGTATGGTTGTGAGAGCTGGACCATAGGAAAGCTGAACGCAGAAGAATAGACGCCTTTGAGATGTGGTGTTGGAGGAGAGTTTTGAGAGTCCCATGGACAGCGAGGAGAACAAATAGGTCAATCTTAGAAGAAATCATCCCTGACTGTTCCTTAGAAGGTCAAATAATGAAGATGAAGCTAAAGTACTTTGGACATCAAATGAGAAGAGAGGATTCACTTGAGAAAGCTTTGATCCTTGAAAGGGTCGAGGGCAAAAGAGGAAGGGGAAGGCCCAGGATGAGATGGCTAGATGGTGTTGTGGAGACGGTGGGCGCAGAGCTGAGCGAGTTGAGGGGGATGGTGGAGGACAGGAGTGCCTGGCGGACGGTGGTCCATGGGGTCGCAGAGGGTAGGAATTGACTGTGCGACTGAACAACAACAACAAAAGTCCTAATTCAGGTCCAGCACAGGCCATGCCCACCATACCACACCCACAGAGTAGGTAGCAAAAAAATTGAACCCCACCACTGGTTTTACTTCCACTTCCGGGAGTGACGAGGGCTTTGTGGGTTGGATGAATTGGTGTCGAATTGGCGTCAGGGGCCATTGGCCTAAACCAGGAGTCCAGCCCGCGGCCCAAAAGGTTTGGGCACCCTTGCCTTAAAGACTAACTTCTGTATTGAATGCGAGCTTTAGTGTGGACCAAGCCCAGTTCTTCATCAGACTGCCTGACTGGGAACCACCTGGCTGGGCAAATGGAGCGTGAGAACCAGCGGGTGCGGCCAAGAACCCGCGGCCGGCTGTCGCCGAGGCTGGTTGCGAGCATGCGCGGCGCCATCCCGGCTCTCTCTCTCTCTCTCTCTCCCTTTGCCCTGCCCGAGTCGGGTCGCGCGTCGTGGGTTGACTTCTTCTGCGGGGCGGGATCGGCGGCTCGCCTGTTCCGAACGGGCTGCGACCTCGCGGAGCACCCGGGAGAGACGTCGCCGGGGAGACCCCAGAGAAGTGGGGGGGAGGAGGGGGACCCCTCCCGGACGGCCTCAGCTCAGGAACAACCATGGGGCTGGAGAGGGAGAAAGCGGACACCAAGATCTTCATGGATGAAGGCGGCTTCGACCCAAGCAACAGCCCTTCTCTCGCCGATCCGGAGAAAAACTTGGAGAAAAACCCCGACAGGGACCCGCGTGGGCTGAACGCCCATCTGAAGGTGAGCGGGAGGAAACTGCTCCCTTCCCAGGCTGTCCATCCGCACGTTACCATTTCCCCACCCAGTTTCCCCCCCCCCACCTGTTTGTGTCCCGCTGCTGCTTTGCGTGCAAGAGCTTAGTCAGTGTTCATTCCATGTAAGGCGATTTTGGGCTCGTGGTTTGCCCCCTCCCATCCCTTCTCATCCCCCCCTTCCTACCGTAGCTACCTGGGGGATTCTGGGAGGTGTAGTCCAGAAGAAGTAACCTTCCCAAGTCTTTGTCCCAACTCCTGCCAGTCTAGCATTTCCAAAGCAAGACATTGCAAGTAGATAAATAGGGACCACTTTGGTGGGAAAGGTAAACAGCGTTCCGTTTTCTCCGGTGTCTAGTCATGCCTGCCACATGACCACAGAGAACATCTGTAGAAGCAGACAGCGCTGGCCCTTTGGCTGTGAAGCAGAGACGAGCACTGAACCCTAGAGTCAGATACAAATGGCTTTTGAGTAAGGGTGACCTTTACCTAGGCTAAAGTTTAAACACCCTTACCCATCTTTAGTCTCTTTATTTTTCCGGGGTGGGTAGGTGGGTCACAGAACTTGTTCTAATCAAGGTGAGCCGGTAGTTGACTGTATGGATTGGCACTGATGTTGCATTTCCAGGTTCTCCGGAGCGTATTTTATTTTATTTAAAGATAGAACTCCCAATCCCTTGGATGGAGAAATGAAGCTAGAGCTTGTTTGATCCAGCCACATTCTTTCCGGTCACTTCCAAAAGTAACTGTTAAGCTTTCTGCACGTTGCCTGGCTGGACCCTTGCTTTCTCAGCTCCTGCATAACTGGCAGATTATTTACATTTTAAAAAAACAGAAGCCACAATGATGCTGAAACTTGCTGTGTCTTTCATTCCAGTTGGGATTCGAAGATGTGATCGCAGAGCCTGCATCTACCCACTCTTTCGACAGGGTTTGGATCTGCAGCCATGCCTTCTTTGAGCTCAGCAGATACTTAATCTACAAGCTCCTGACCCTTTTCCTTGCTATCCCCTTGGCCTTCGTTGCAGGCCTTCTCTTTGCTGTGCTTAGCTGCCTGCACATCTGGTAAGAACTTCACCATTTTATGTGTGATTACAACGTATCTCTATGGAGCTTTAACGTTATCCGATGCATCCCATAGGATTTTAACATGCATCGGATAACACTAAAAATCGGATAACACCAAGACTTGTGGAACCAAGTTTTAACGTTATTCGGTGTTTTACTGTACTACAACCGAGAAGGATCTTGGGATTGTTGTAGATCACAGGCTAAATATGAGTCAACAGTGCGATGTGGCTGAAAAAATGGCCAATACTGTTTAGGCTGCATTAACAGAAGTATAGTCTCCAAAACCTGTGAGGCATTAGTCCCCCTCTATTCAGCACTAGTTAGACCGGATCTAGAATACTGTGTCCAATTCTGGGCACCGCGCTTTAAGAAAGATGCAAATAAATTAGACCAGGTACAGAGAAATGCAACAAGGATGATCAGAGGACTGGAAACCAAGACATATGAGGAAAGACTGGGGGAACGGGGCATGTTTAGCCATGAGAAAAGGAGACTGAGAAGGGATATGACAGCACTCTTCAAATACCTGAAAGATAACCACAAAGAGGAAGGGCAGGATCTGTTCTCCATCATTCCAGAGTGGGCTGAAACTACGGGAAGCCAGATATAGGCTGAATATTAGGAAAAACTTCTTAACAGTTAGAGCAGTATGACAGTGGAACCAACTGCCTTAAAGGGGTGGTGAGCACTCTAATACTAGAAGCATTCAAAAGAGAATTTGACAACCAGCTGTCACATCTGTTTTGATTTGAATTCCTGCATTGAGCAGGGGGTTGGACTCAATGGCCGAAAGGCCCCTTCCAACTTGGTGAATCTATGATTTGCTTGGCACCTAGTCACTTAGCCATGGCAATGTACACAACCACTTCTGTGAATACTGACAGGATTTTGGCCTGTGTATAATATTTGTGGCATAACTAAGTTACATTACAACTTAACCAATAATATATTCACTCACCTGATGGGCAATTAATTTTAAGTACTGTACTTTTATAGTTGTCACCTTAGCAGACGGTGGAAGGAGAATGTCCTATTCTTGATGTGTCGGTTTATGCTGTTGTCTCATGTGCTGTTGTAGGTGATGACACTACAAGGAAGGGGTGAGCGAGAATGAAGCGCTTAGTATAACAGGCCAGCAGTTTGTAGCATGGAGGGCTTTCTCTTATATAATCTTTGTGGGCCAGATGAATTGGCGTCAGGGGCTGGATCCGGCCCACAGGCCATAGTGACCAGCCCCCTGAACCAAGAAAAATGTTGCTTTTTTAAAATTGTAATCACAATTTAATTACTTTGGGGTGGTTTAGAACAGGGGTACCCAAACTTTTTGGGCCATGGGCTGGTCATGTGGTTCAGGGGGCTGGTCACTATGACCTACAGGCTGGATCCGGCCCCCGATGCCAATTCATCTGGTCTGCAAAGCCCTCGTTGCTCCTGGAAGCAGAAGTAAAACACACCCATACGGGACACAGTTTGGGCACCCCTGGCTTAGAACTATGGCTATGATTACTTTTAAAAAGTAACTTGCTAATTTTTTGTCCCACAGAACCTCCTTACTGTTTTAATTGCTTGTAGAAGTGTGTTGGTTTATGTTTTTGGACTACAGTCCTCAGAATTCCCCAGGCAGTGTGGTCAAAAAAAGGAAATTGCCCACACCCCTCATTTGTTGCTCATTGAAACAAATTTTTTATGATGATTTTTATTGTGTGGAACCTGTGAGTTACATGAAATTACAGTACTGTACCTTATTCTAAATCAAAGCATGGAGCTAAGTCAATAGTTTTTTTTCTTCTGACTGGCAGGTTCTTTGTCATCAACCTAAAATTGACCCTGACCACTTCTGTCTGCAGTGTACTGGTTGTGTCACTCAGTTACCTGTTAGCTAATACTGGGCCTGAGTTTTCTATCTGTAAGCTATTTGAAATTTGAAATCAAAATAAAGATGTAGTATGTCTTCCACTACCAAGGAAGGGATTAAAATACCATCTTAAGGGTATGGACCTTCATAGATGCAGTACAGATAAGCCTTTCTCTACAATAACTTACATTTGACTGGGGGGGGGGGGGGACATTGTCCATGCATTGTGAAAAAGACAGGTTCCAGTCAGACTTGCAAAAGAGTTTTAAAGAGTATGAGATATTTGTGCCAACTAATTGCCAAAACAAGCAGAACTGAGCATATTGTACCTTGATGTATATGCCATGCCCATTCTTGTCGGTGATAAAGATTCAATTTGCACATATATTTTTTTCTAATAGAGATTCAAAGTCATATTCTTCATTTCAATGACCACCTCCTGACCACCTCACTGTAAATGAGAATCCATTATTGCTCCATTGAAAAAAATGTACCAATGCCTTGAATAACTACAGTAATACCTCATATAACATTAGTATCGAATAACACTAAAATCGCATAACATCAAGGAATCTGGGGGGAAGAATTGCATCAGATAACATTAAGATCCTATGGGATGCTTCAGATAACAACTGGGAAAGCCTGTGTGGTTACAATGTATCTCTATGGATCCCATAGAGGATCAGATAACACTAAAAATCATATAACACCAAGACTTGTGGAACCAGGTTTTAGTGTTATATGAGGTTTTACTGTATATGAATTGGGTGAAATTGCAGTGTTTAATTGTAATCACACGCTGAGAACTCTGAGATCAGAAGGTAAAATACCTGATTTTGGTGTTGATTACACATCAACATCAGGTGGCTGCCATTGTCCAATATCTTTCTTATCTGTTTTCTGGGATAATGACATAGGCATCAGGTAGGCACCACCATGGAGAAAGCCTCTCTTGCTGTGATTGCCACACATCCTTCTTGGTTACTTCTCTACAATCTTGACTTCTATCCTTAAGACTCCTACAAAGGGAGGCATGCTTATGGGAGGTGGACCTATGGGGCTATTGTTCTGTTTTCCTGTGGAATCCCTTTTAGTTAAGGAGTGTGCAGCAATTGATTGTTTTGAGGGCAGGGTAGTACATTCCGCTCAAACACTCCCAAAGTCCTTTAGGAAAGAGCAAAGCAACTCCAGTAGCATAGGGATTGCTGGATTCCGCCCACCCTCCTCTCCTCAGTTTCCTGAGAGGGTGTAATCTCAGCCATAACATTATGTTTCCTCAGTTTTTTAAAAAAAATCAAGCTCATGTTATGAACCTGCCTCAGAGCTTGTGTATTGGGAGGCTAAATTCCCTTCTGTTTGCAGAGACGCATTTTGAAAACCCTTCTTTAGAAAGCTTTGCTGAAGTGCCAAGAGAGAGGAGTTTCTACAGTCTCAGCATGCCAGAAATTCACATAAGAACTTGACCTCACATTCCTTTGGCACCCAGAACTCTCTGTGACTACAAAACGACTGGCATACCCATGTTACAGGGATGAAGGTTTTCCCCATTCTGTAGTCTGAACTTCACATGTACAGATAATGGCTTATCTTCATCTGAGGGGGAGGACAACTGCATACTTTAAAAAAAATTCTCAATAGCAATGTGAAGGTATCATTCAGTTTCAGGCTACTGTTGCCTTTAGTGTACCTTGAACCTCTTCCTCTGGCATGATTAGTTGCAGTGGTGACCATAGCTACACTATCTGTTAGGTATGAAACAACAATTTGAACCTGCACCAGTACCAACCACATTTTGAGTGAGCTGTTTGCAGGCTTGTTAAGGAAAGGTGACCACTCTGCATTTTTCTGTTGCTTGAATGCTCTTTCTTTTTCACTTTTCTTGCAGACTTCAGTTGAGAATGAAATGTTAAATATAACACATATATGACAATTTACCTTTGTTTTAAAATGGATCCTTACAGCAAGTCTGGCTTACATAGGGTTGCCATATGTCCTGGAAAACCAGGATTGTCCCAGATTCAAGATTATAAAAATTGTCCCAGCCAGTTCAGTAAAAATAATGTTAAATCCCATTACTGATTGTGTATTATAACACAGCATTAAATTAAATTTGAACTCTCACCATCAAACAAGAGATTTCCTGCCACATTGGAGTTAAGAGTATACCTGGAGACAAGTCTTAACATCCTCACCTCACACCACCACCTGATAAGTGTGACCAGTCTGTTTCCTGGAACAGAGGACATTAAGAGCTGATCTCAATGTGACTTCTCAGAAGTTACAACAGATCATCTTACAGTAAGAATTAACTGTTGTAAATAAATTCATTTATGTACTGATAAATTTAATGTGAACGTGTTTTATAGTCATTATATTCTGTTTGTTTTATAAAAGGCTGTTTTATAGAAAACACAACCATTTTTGTCAAGTATATTCTGTCCCGGTTTTGTGGGAGATAATTATGGCAACTCTAGGCTTACAACATTCGTATCTGCCAACAATGTCATCTATGCTGATGATCTTGCCTTTATCTTTGAGTCCATCAAGCACCAGCTAACCCCTGCCTTAGGATATATTTCCTTATACAGTACTGTATTATTAAAAGCAACCAGGTGAAACCAAACCCTTTCAAAACACAGATTTCTGCCTTCCACTTAAAAAGTAGAGAAGCTCAAAGGAAGTTCATAGTTATCCGTGAAGGGAAGATCTTGGAACATTACTGCAACACAAAGTCTCTGCATAACTCTGGTTCAAACCCTGGCCTACACAAAAACTACATAAGCATCAGTTACTGCCAGAAATAACATATTTAGGACACTAGCTGGCTTAGACTAGACAGCACAAACAATAAGAACAAAAAGCATTGCTGTGCTGCTTCTCAGCAGAATATGTTGCTGCTGTATGATATAAACCAGCACTGGCCAAACAATTTGTAGCTCTTAATCATGCAGGGTTATTACTGGCTGCCTGAAACTGCTCTTGAAAAGGCTTATTTCATTTCATTTATTATATTTGTATGCCATCCAATCTATCGTGAGACTCAGGGCGGCTTACATACATCACAAAAACCTTCAATGATACAATAAAAATATAACAGCGTACAAAAACAGACAATAGCAAAGCAATACAGTCAATGCAGACAGTAGCATACAATATGATCAAAAATGCAGAATATAAAGGCCCCTCGTCAGCCACAGCAGCATCCCATCCCCTGCCTATGGTGAGGCCGGGGAGAGGGAGCAATGAGGTCCTCAGTCCGGTGGCCACAGCGTCTTTTTAGCCCTCCAGGACTGGGAGGGCAGGGACGGCAGCTACAGCTACATCTGATCCCCTGCTGATGGTGAGGGCAGGGGAGAGTGATGAGGTTCTCAGTCCAGTGACCACAGCATCTGCCCTCCCTGTCCTCCCAGCTCCGGCAGGGCAGGGACGGTGGCTACAGCCAATGGTGAGGGGGGGGAGCGACATGCTAGCAAATACTGAACTAAATAAGGTGGTACAGCACCAAACCTATCCACTTCATGGGCACAAATCCTGTAGCCAATCTTGCAGTAACTGAAGAAAAGTTTTGTGCATGCCTCTCATACTCTAAATATTAAACCAGAAGAAGCTAGGCTAAGCCTATTGAAAGCAAAAACAACACTTTGCCAAATGGATGAGTTACAAAGAATGTCTCCCACCAGTGCCTCTATTTTGCCTTTTGCAATACAGTGAAGAGTTCCAGCTGTATTCTTGGTTTTGTGCATTTTACCCTTGCTTTTTGTTTGCCAGGAGACTTCTATCTACAAGCATCCCTTGAGGCTCGCAGTTAGCTACTTGCCTGATTGCTTATACTGTAGTGAGAATTACTTTGCAAGTAGAAGTCTATTCAGAAGTCTTCAGGTTAAGGTTTTTTTTTAATTTTAGATGACAAATGACAACAGGTAAGCAGCTACTGGAAATATTGCAAGACTGCAGTGGCTCAAGTCACTAAGACTGCAGTGGCTCAAGTCACTAAGACGCTGACTGGGAGGTGGAAGGTCAGCAGTTCAATTCCCGAGTACTGCAGGATGGAATGAGCTCCCGTCTCTGTCCCAGCTTCTGCCAACCTAGCAGTTTGAAACCAAGACATTGCAAGTAGATAAATAGGGACCAATTTGGTGGGAAGGTAACAGCGTTCCATGCGCTCCGGTTTCTAGTCATGCCTGCCACGTGACCATGGAAACGTCTGCAGAAGCAGACAGTGCTGGCTCTTCGGCTTAGAAACAGAGATGAGCACTGACCCCTAAAGTCGGGTACGACTGGCTTTCGAGCAAGGGAAACCTTTACCTTTACAGTAACCTTATTTGCTATGTAAAACTGCATTCTTAGAAACTACATTTAGAAATAGCATCATTTTCTATTATGAACCTATTCAGCAGTATGAGTGGGACATTCCTAATGCATACATGTTCTTTCTATCGCAGGCTGGGAGTAGGTACAAGTACTGTAGTTTCTGTCAGTAGATTATCTAATGCTATTTTTTTCTGCTGTCTAATACCAGAGATCAGACAACAGAGGGATAGGTGACACATCTTTATCCTGGTTTAGAGCTACATACCAGCAGAGCTGAGGAAAAGAAGTGGGAAAGTGGTAGGGTGAATGAGGAATCGAGTTGTACTGTACTAAAATCAAGTCTGATCTCCAGGCTAGAGAGATACCTGCACAAAGTTAGCCTGGGGCAGAAGAGTCCTAATTAAATAAAGGAGGAGTTGGATTCAGCTCAGCTTCAGCTAGCTGAATATCAGCTCTGTTGGCCTTTTGCCAGTTATAATGCACTGTTAGTGTAGAACACTGCGCTGCTTACATTTTACATACACATCTCTTTAGACTTGTGATCCAGGTGAGTCTGAAAAATAGATGAACATAGAAAGAAAAGCAGAATTTTTTTAATAAAAGAATTTGTGTATAAGTGCACATAAGCACTGTCTCTTCAGAAGTAAGAAGGTAGTAGAAAATAAATTAACAACTTGCAGAGTTTCCCGGTATGGGGAAATTATTCTGTTAACGTTTATTTTGAATTAAGTGGAAAGAGTTATGTAAATTATTGTGTCTTTGCAATAGTAAGAAGGTCAGTTTCGTGTCAACAGATGTAGAAGCTTTGGTCTGTGTTAAATTATGTGCTATTCCAGGTCTGATCACCTAATCACAATTGTAAAATCTCATTTTAGTAGCTGAAAAAATATAGTCTGGAGTGAAAAGAATGTATTCCTCTCCATGCCTCTTTTCAGTCTTCTTTGAGCTCAGTAAGATTGCCAAGAGTCCAAGATAGGTGTATCGCATCATACCACCGCTGAATGTTATACAACTGGTGGGGCTGGATACTGCAGAAGCTTCAAAAACCTCACAGTAGCAATTGTATCTTGGAGTCCAGCCAGATACACTTCTGATCTTTCCCAACCTACATTCAGAATCCAACTCAGTAATCGAGTTAAAACCATACAGGGAAATTAAAGCTCTTCCTTCTAGAGTGAAAAGAGCTCAATGTTTATAATGTTCATGCTGCTCCACCCAGAACTGTGGGTGGGCAATCAACATCTTGTGTGTTCCATGGGTAGGCCTCATTTAGTGCACTGTCTTGTCCTCTTTTAGAACAGGTTTTTTAAAAAAATTATATATTGTGATTGTAAAGCTGCGTTAAAGTTATTGTAAGTTCATTTTCTCTTTTCCTGTTGGGAGTGTGTGTACATCACACTGTAGATAGCAATGCTAAGTGTGTGTGGCTGATTATTCTGCATCTAATTCACTGTTTTCCAGCCTACAGTGTGCGGGCCAGACCCAGCCTGTGGCACCATTTCATGTGGCCCGCTGCCACCACTGCCACATCCGGAAGTGGAAGTGGACATGTTTATGTCAGCCATAAAACACACCCACACATGTGTAAACATGCCCATGGCTGTCATAAACGCGGAAGTGGGCACATTTATGGCAGCTGTAAATGCACCCGCTTCCGAGGAGTGTGGTCTGCTGTCTGGTGGGGGGAGGTATGGTCAGGCCTGTGGTGTAGAAAGATTGGCCACCCCTGATCTAATCTGTCATTTGCCCATAGAAAACACTTTTCAAAAGATCATTGATCAATCCTCTGATGTAAGAAATCTTTTACAATACTTAATATATCTATTAGCAGCAACAACAATGTTCAGGAGAATATTAGTCAGTGGTTGATATGATGGCCCAGTGACTCAGATGAACGTCCCTTGTACTGAACCAGAGAACTATTGTGCTGTTTAGTTTATTATTGTTTACTCTGATGGGCAAGCCAACTCCAGGATCCCCCCCCCCAGTGCCTTAATCTGCTGTTTACCTGATGACTTTTTAACTGGAGATGCTTAGGACATATGCCTTTTCCAAGCAAAGCATACATTCAGATCACCAAACTGGCCATTTCCTATGGTGCTCTATTTAAGTGCTGGGATAAGTATTTCAAAACACAGCACAGTAGTACAATTCTCCATAGGTAATTTTCTTGGTGTGTGAAGACATAGATAAGTTGATTAGCTGACACAGTGAGCTCTTTCAAACTTTGAAGGAGCAAGTCATGTATTTGTCACCTTCAAGGAAATCTGTTTTCTAAGCAACGTGCTGTTGGGACACTCTCATTACTTTCAGTTTGCTCTCATCACCTGTGCCTTTATCCACAGATTATGATGCAGAAAGATGTGCTGACCTCAGAAACATCATAATGACAGGAAATATCAAAGAGCCTGCTTGATTAGTGAAAGCAGCCATGCTCTGGCCAGCTCAGATCAACTCCAGAAATCCTGGAGATAAAATCCAGAGCTTGGAAGTCTCTGTAGATCAAAATTAAGCTTTCCTTTCTCCTTTGCTTGATGTGGTACAAATTGAGATTGGAGTCCTATGTGTTTTTAATTGAGAGTCTAAAATCAGAACATCATTAAATATCACCACCACTATCATCCTTATTTTGAAGGGGGAGTTACATAATAAACTCTCCCTATATTAGACAGTATCTGGGACTATGGTGGCTTAGTGATTAAGACACTGAACTTGATGACTGGAAGACTGGCAGGTCAGCAGTTTGAGGCCTGAGTGCTGCACAATGGAGTGAGCTCCTGTCTCTGTCCCAGTTCCTGCCAACCTAGCAATTCGAAAGCAAGAAATTGGAAGTAGATAAATAGGTACCACTTTGGTGGGAAGGTAAACAGCATTCTATGCACTCCAGTGTTTAGTCATACCTGTCGCATGTCCAGAGAAATGTCTGCAGACACAGGGATGAGCACTGAACCCTAGAGTTGGATACAACTGGCTTTCAAGCAAGGGCGACCTGTATTAGACAGTAACATAACAGAAGCAACTATCTGTATAACTCAGTGATGGCGAACCTTTTAGAGACCGAGTGTCCAAACTGCAACCCAAAACCCACTTATTTATCACAAAGTGTCAACACAGCAACAGGGGAGAAATGAAACACTCCCATTGGGCTGCTGGGCAGAGGGGCAGGATGAACTCTGTACTGGGGAGAGGGAGGAAGTGCTCCCATTGGACTGCTGGGCAGAGGGGTGGGGCAAACTCTGTGCTAGGGCGACTGCATGAGTGCCCACAGAGAGGGCTCCAAGTGCCACCTCTGGCACACTTGCCATAGGTTCGCCACCACTGGTTTAAATGATTAAGTGTAATCCTAAGCAATGTTTACCTAACAGTAAAATCATTATGTTCAGTAGGATGCATAGGATTGTAACATAAATCTAAACAACTTCTAACATCTTCTGATTTGGCTTATGAAAGATTTTAATCTTAAGAACATCATAATACTGTATAATAAAATGTTTACCGGGATCATCAGTTGGAAGCATAATTTCCCAGAATCTTGTGAAGGGGATCCCCTGCCTAATACATGGGTTTCAGAACATCTGTCCATCCAGGTGTTGCTCCACTACAGTTCCTGTCAGTCCCAGCCAGCACATTCATGGGAGTTGTAGCTTATTTTCCAAGACATCTGGAGGCCCATATTTGTGTACCCCTACTGTAGCACTCTTACTGAGGTGTGACTTACTCCTGATTAAACTTCTTAGCAAGAAACTGCTGTAAAAGCTTGATGGAGTAGTAAGAAGATTTTACAGGCATTTCCCTGTTTGTGGACTTGCACTAATTAGAGCTTGGGATAGTTACTATTTAGACTGCCAGTTTCAGGATCCCTACTAAGATATATAGGGCACCTAAGAATTTTAGTCTGGAAGGCGACATTCCCAAGCTCTGGGTTTTATCTCGTTATTGATGAGTTACAATTCTTTCACATCTACTTTTTGTCAAACAAAATACAAATAATGGGGATGGTGCTATTTGATGCATAGCAGTAATAGTAATGAAGGTATAAATTGTAAAGTAATGTTTCATTTAAGCCTCTCTCTCACCCGGTCTTCTCTTTCCTAGGGTTGTGGTACCTTTCATAAGGTTGTGCCTTATGGTGTTACCTTCTGTACAAGCTGTGTGGAAGAGCCTAACTGAAGTTTTTGTTGCACCGGTATGTCACAGCATAGGAAGATGCTTTGCTGCAGTTGACATCCGCCTTCAGCATGAATGAACATCTAGGATTCAACATGAATCAAAACTCAAAACATCTGGATTTCAACATGACCCTTGTCTTAGTTGATGTTAAACCTACTTGCTGACATAGCATGAAGACACCTAAGCATTCATACCAATGCTACTACAGTTTTAAATGGCTGACTACTTGGGCTGATTTTAAATGGCTGACTACTTTTTCCCTTCAGTTGGGTTGTACTTTTACCGGGGGGGGGGGGGAGACACCTTATTTTGGGGGATGGGAAATATACTGTTTTCTAATAGCAAAATAACAGGCTACATCTAGCAGTGCATCATTTAATGGTACTATTCATGTCTGCCTCCTGTAGATATTCTATATAGGTTCAAAGTTATCTTTGCCTTCCAGATAAGGGAAATAGATATTACCCAATTTCTTTCAAAGATATACTAACAAGAGCTATTAAGCAGATTACTTTTTGGATGTTTCCCCCAAGCTCTGGACCTGTCAGAATTATGGATGGGTCTACAGAACAGTTTGTCATTCCTTAAAACTTTCTTGTCTGAATCATACCAGTCACTTCTTCCAGCTACTTAAGCAATTGGCTCTTTTTAGAATTCATCAGCTCCTTGTATTACCCACCAACAAACTAATACTCTAGATCTGCAGCTTCTCAAATACAATGGTTTCCTGTGGCATGGGATCATTAGAATGCCAGCCTAGGTTCATGGGCAGCTGCACCTTTTTTATTGTTGTCATGTTGTTGTTTTCATTTATGTAAATCACCCATACCTTTGTCCCTCTAGTCCATTGGTTCCCAATGTGGGCCCCATGCCCCACAAGAGAACTTCAATCCCCAGAAGCTTAAGTCAATACATTGGCCGATCATTGATTTGGAGAACTAACTTAGGCTTCTGGGAACTGAAGTCCAAAAACCAAATGTTGGGAAATACTACTTTAGTCAACGCTTGAAGATGAGGGCTTGAGCCAAGGCTGAGATTTGAGTTGGAGCCTAGTGAGCAGCCTAAAGATTATTTATGTTACTGACCAGGCAAGGAGAGGAGCCCAGAAAAGTTTCATATTACAGTAAAACCTCGGATAACGCTAAAACTTGGTTCCACAAGTCTTAGTGTTATCCAGCTTTTAATGTTATCCGATGCATGCATCAGATAACGTTATAATCCTATGGGATGCAGCGGATAATGTTAAAACTCCATAGAGATACATTGTAACTGGCACAGGCTTTAGCAGATGTTACCCGATGCATCCCATAGGATTTAACGTTATGCAATGCAATTTTTTTCCAGATTGCTTAACGTTACTCAGTTTTAGCATTATCTGATGCTGTATTTGCCAGTCATGGGATCCAATTATGCATTTTCTAATTTCTCTTATGTGCTTCTACATAGGACCTATGCACACACATTCCAATATTGGAAGTGCAAATCAAGTGAACTCCGAAATGTTCTATCTTTTGCCTTCTGTTTCTCTCTCTGACCGAAAAAGCTTTACCATCAACTCATCCCATCATTTTCAGGGTCAGCCTAGTGGTCTTTTGTGGTCTCTTGGTATGCAGTCTGTTAGCCGACAGGTCCATCTGTTATCCTTTAGGCGCGTGATATGGCCTGTCCATCTTCTTTTTGCTACATATAGTTTGTTGACCGCATCACGCAGTCTGGTTCTTTGGTCAGCACACACATTCCTGAGTAGCATATTAGACTAGTTTTGAACCTCAACTCATAGAGTCCTGGTGTAGACATTAAAACCCTTGACAACATGGAGTCCAGCCATCCAGATGTGCTGCGAAGCACACATGATGATTCCCCCTACTAAGGGAGGAATGCTTGCTTTTTCTCAATTTTTGTTCAGGTGAATAAAGAAGCCTTTTCAGTATACAGTTTAGGCAGAAAACAGGATATCTAGATTTGGGTAAGGAATTCACATTCATAAGATGCTTACAGAAAGAATGCTAACTTGTAGCCTTATTTTGAAGGATAAACATATTTTGGAATTTTTCTGTGTCTTCTGGTGTTTTCTCCATAATGCAGACAGAGTTCAGGGTCCAAAAATTTATGTATAAATATAAAAGTTTACACAATAGTACAAAGAGAAAGAGAATTAATGAAAATTCTTCTGTCCTTTGTTATGCACATTCCAAAGAATCAAAAGGAAAAATGAACATTATTCCAAAAGTTAACTTTTTAAATAAGGTGTTGGTTTAGTGCAGGCAGTAAATATTGATGTTTTATTTAATGCAACAAAAGAGTTTACTGTATATACTGTCTTTATGTAAATGGTATATAAGTTAATGGAAGCCCTGTTTCTACAGTCTCTGGATTCTTCTTGAGTTATAATTCTAAAGAAATTGGATGTTTTAACTAATTATCTGCTTCTGTCATTTGCAACAATGCACAGATGAACTGTACCATGCATGCAAGTTCGTAGTACTTTCTGCACACAAAGAAATAAGGAGTCTTTGAACTAACTCCTTATGAAAAACTATTTTGTCTTGAAAAATGGAGCATCCCAAAGTCAAACTACCCATCTCAGATTTCAGCAATGAGTAAATAATACCTTCCACACAGTAATGCAAATCACTGCTTATGTGGGTTGGGTTTTCTTGCTGTATGCAATGTCCATGTGCAGAAAAATCATAGCTGTTTTCTGTGTATTGATACATCTTGGGTAGGACTATTAAAATTGTAAATAAATAGTATTCTTTGCCTAGATTTGCAGAAATACAGTTGAAAGACCCAAATGTAACCAAAAGTATACCAAAGACTTTGTACAATTCCATTTTAATACCTAAATATTAAATACAAGCTATGCAAAAGATGCTGGACTGTGTATTTTTAAATTTTATTTTTATTAAAATGTTCTATACAACTGAAGATTTTCTGCCTTTGTAATTTAG
The DNA here is from genome assembly GCA_030440675.1 of Furcifer pardalis. Lineage (NCBI taxonomy): Eukaryota > Metazoa > Chordata > Lepidosauria > Squamata > Chamaeleonidae > Furcifer > Furcifer pardalis. The sequence continues at coordinate 15,203,862 of CP126892.1, read as the reverse complement.
TCATAATACTGTTTAATAATGCCCATAATAAATATTTAAATGAGATTTTGAGCTGGTAAGATGTTCTCCTACACAAAGGACTAACTGCATAGAGATATTCTGTTCACAAATGGATTGATAGTTAAATACAGTAATACCTCGGATAACGTTTACCTCGGATAAAGCTAAAATCGCATAACGTTAAGTAATCTGAGGAGGAGAATTGGATCGAATAACATTAAGGTCCTATGGGATGGATTGGATAACAACCGCTAAAGCCTGTGCGGTTACAATGTATCTCTATGGAGCTTTAATGTTATCCAATCCATCCCATAGGATTTTAACATGCATCGGATAACACTAAAATTCAGATAACACCAAGACTTGTGGAACCAAGTCTTAGCGTTATCCAAGGTATTACTGTATGTTACATGAAAGCATACTACCAAACATCATTTCCCATACACTTGATACAGCTTTGAGAGTTTGAGATGCATGCCATGAAAATATAATTTCATGATAGAGAAATATGTATAGAATGCACAAAAATGGTTTATCATATCCTTCCTGGGGGGGCTGTGGGGGCTGTGGAGCCTGCGTATGATCAGACAAGCAGGGTCTTCTCCTAGGAGGCACAATCAGACTCCCACCCTTTAGCTCCACAATCAAATACCTAAACCACTGAGCTATCTAGCCAGTTAATAATAATTTATTATGCAATTAGGCATCTGAGTTCTTATAGGAATTCTATTGTTTGAACCTTACTTACAGTTGTTAAACAATTGGCAGCAGTTAAAGATTCTTGTTGGTTTATGATGACCCACTCAGACACCTGCCAATCGAATCTGATTTAACTTCTAACTTTTTAAATGCTTTAAGTACTTTATAACCCAGGGCAACATAAGTGTCCAGCTATTACCACCGGTTGCTTCTGCTACTTTAATGGTGGACAATATCTTATTTGCTGCTGATTAATTCATGGCTGGCCTCTTCTGTAGCCATGTATGTACAAATATGAGGTACTGGATCAGTGTCCAAATCTTGTTGGAAATTTAGGGTTCAGTGGGTCCAAATAAGCAAACCGTATTATCCTATTCACAGAAAGAAATAAGAAAGATTAATTCATGCTCTTAGCAATATCTGAACTCATCACTCAGTCTCTTTTCAAGGTCACTCTTTGTATCTACGGTAATGTTTTTTCCTTCAGTAAATAAACCACTGAAGAGAATGACTAGACTTACTTGGAAAGATGGAGTCTAATCAAACAGTCCATTTTGAAAGATATTCCTTCTAATTCATTTGTACAGATTTTTCCAGCCTGGTTCAGTGTGCATTATCATCATGTTAGCTCCGTAACTGGATGACTGATCTAGTATTGTCCTCCTCCCAACAGAAAAACTGCAAGTTATGAATTTTCTGTTTCCAGAACAGATTTGATACATGTTTTCTCCTTCAGTGTTACACTGTTCATTGCAGTATATGTGTTGGTTGATCCATCAAATCCTTAAACCAGCATTACTAGAACTTGATTACTTTAAAATTTGCAGAGGACTGGTTTCTAAGAGCTGGCAATACATGTCAATCACACACAGATTGTTTCACATACTGTATGTGTATTTTCCTTCCTTATGATTTATTCCTACTTTGCCTTCAAGCTTAAGCATCCACTACTGTCTTCCTACCAGGCACCACCATTCCTCACTGCCTGTTCTGGAATTCATCGTACTGAATAATATGTAAACTCTGCCAGCACTGGAAATTCATTTAACTGCTTTTTGCATAGCTGTTTAAAAAAAAAAACCTTTGCACAGAACAGAATGTACAAGTTTTGAACCAAATCTTAACATTGAGCAACAGAGCCAGTCCAAAACATTTTTCTGCTTGACACAAAAGACAAGACGGTGGTCCCCATCCCCTATTCTGTGTACAAGCATCACTGAATTAGTACCATAAATGATTGTTGGGGGTGGGGGGTTTCTTCTCCCACACAGGCTATGGGCAGTGATGGGCTGCTCCCGGTTCAGACCGGTTTGCCCGAACCGGTAACAGCAATCTGGAGGGGATTGCTGGGGGGGGGGGTAGTAAACCCCCAGGTGACCGGTTCGGTCACCTCTCTGGCTGCCCTCCGGATGACATTTCCAGGCAGCCCAAAATGGCTGCTCAGAAGTGCGCATGCATCAAAACTCCATTTGACGCATACGCACTGAAAAATAGAAGTGTATGTTCCTCAAATGGAGTTTTGATGTATGCGCACTTCCGAATAGCCATTTTGGGCTGCCTGGAAAGAACACAGTAGCATCCTTGGAGCGGCAGTGGCGGTGACTGCCAACACTGCTCCCACCGTGCCAAGGCCAGGCCAGGCCAGGATGGGCTTGGCTGCACTGCCGGGCATGGCTGTGCTACTGGGCCTGGCCAGCCCAGGCTAGGCTGTGCCGCCGTGCCGCCGCCACCTACCTCCTGCTTCCCGGGTCCCCGACAGCCCGACCCCACCAAAGGTAAGGAACTAGGGGGTTTTTTCTTTGTGTTTTGGGTGGGGGGTATTTTATGTAGTGTGTGTTTATGTTATTTGAATGTGTACTTTGTCTTTATTTTATTTTTTTATTTTTTTTTATTTGGCTCTGCCCATAACATCATGATGTTGGCTCCGCCCACAATGTCATGATGTCATGGTGTTGGATCCGCCCATGACATCAGATTCACCCACAGTGTAGTAGTAACATTTTTGACAGCCCACCACTAGTTATGGGACAACATTTTACATGGTCTGAGGGGAGCATGCTAATTTAGGGAGGGCAGGGCAAGCCGAATGGCACCTGCAGCTTTGTTTTCTAGCAAATGAAGAATGGCAGAGGGACTGAGGAGGAAGTGTTGAGAACTTCCATTGCTGAATCTAGGTATTTAGTCCCTGAGAAAGTTGCATCACTCTGGTGAAGAGTCAGGCCATTGGCTAAGAATGCAAATTACATTGCCATCTCTAGACCAGGGATTATCAACCTGCAGCCCATGTCACCATTTCATGTGGCCCTACACTTCCTCCACCACACCAGAAAGTGCCATGTGGTGTAGGAATGGCAAAATGGCCATCTAGCCCCCGAAGCTGTCTGAGGGAGTGTGACCTGGCCCCCGGCTTTAAAAGGTTGAGAATTCCTACTCTAGAGAAATGAACCATACTGCTTGATTTTTAAAGTTCTTCACAGCTTAGGGCTAGGGTACCTGAGGAGTCACCTTAGTACCCGAGTTATGGAATGATCTTATCAGGTATGCTTGTTGAGTGTTCACTTATTGGCTGAGCTTACGAAAAAATTTTACTAAAACTTCCAAAAAAGCAAATTTCCAAGCGCTGCTTTCGAATGCCATCTGGAAACTTCTCTATCTTTCCAAGTTCTCTGCTACAATGGTCTAAATGTTCTTGCTATTTTCTGATTACTTCCCTTTGTATTTTAAATAAAAACTAAACAATTTTTCTAAATGTATTGCTGCATATTTGTATTTGATGTGCGAAAAAAAAACCTTTGTATTTAGCAGGTTGAAAGAGGTGCCCAAAGTATAATGAATCACAGAACTTCACCCAAGGCAATTTTGCCTAAATAGTGACAACATTTACGAATATCTTTTTTTAAAAAATTGAGGGGGGGGTAGGGGAATGCCCATTCTTGCTCATGGATTCTGCCAGCTGTAGCCTAAAACAGATAGGTTTTCCAAACCTTTATTGTTATCTACCAAACTTCAAAGGTTTTAGTCTTCACACCAAACCGCAATGAATCAAAAATATCAGAACAGAAATGGGAGTGGTTGCTAAAATGTACTAGAAATCCAAAAGGAGATACAAAATAATGCCTGTACATATGTACCAGTATGTGTGCTTTAAAACTTAATTCAGCTTCAGGCTACTTCTTTTGACTCTCTTTTCCAGTACCACGCCCTGAATTGAGTGCTTCCAGCATGAGCAAAAGCAACATTTTCCTCCTATGCTTGTGTTTATCTCCACCAACAGCACTCAAAATGTGCATTAACTGCCAAGTCCTGTTGCTGAATGTATGATTGTTCAGCTGCTAAGTTTTGTATGTGGACTTTGTTGATGTGTTTGCATCAATAGCTCTTTCTCCTTTTAAAGAATAAAACAAAGGGAAAACATGCTTTACGGTATGTTGGCAGACATAATTATGTCGGAGCCAATTCAAATGATTATGATGATGATGTACTGTAAAACATTCACATTGGTTTGAAATGAAGCAGCAGGGAATAAAGTCTCCTTGCCACCAGGACATGAATCCAGGTTTACACTGCTTAATGGGAGAAACTGCTGTATGAAAAAGAAAAGAAAAACTCTTATTATAACTTTGGCTTTAGTGGAGGTGAAAGATAACATCTTCTACTTCCACAAACATGACATTGTAATTTATTTCTGGGTCAGAAGCAGTTGCACAAAGCATCTTACTGCCTGATCCAAAAACTAAATGGGCAACTGATTCTGATTTCCACACAGTACACCAAATGTAAATGCAAACAAGAATAAGTCGACTTGCCAAAGTCGGGGAAACAATGGAGACAATCTTTCAATTGAAGATTGACTTATTTTTGATATCAGAAGACATTGGTCTCATCAAATCCTACCTGTACGAATGTAATGAACTATTAAGTATACTCAGAGTCATGTAAAAAAGCTGGCTCAAATAATAGCTCGGGACAAGTAAAGGAATGTGCTCAAGGTAAACAGCAGAAGCACAAAGGAAAGGTATTGATTAAGAGAAATAGGTCTAGTCAGACAATGATTAAGGAAAGGAGGAACATAAGCCTAAGAAGTCTGGAAACTGATTCTGAATTTACCCCTGGCAATGCAGACAATGCCCTCCCCAGATGTTCCAGTTTTTGTCATGGGGTTTGTTGTTCTTTTGTTCAGTTTTGTTTTGAGTGTGCAATTAAATATCAAGCTTGTCTGTGAAAACATCATGTAGTTTTTCAAAGAGCAAAGAGGGAAAACTAACACTACGCATCAGAGGCAAGGCCCCAAGAATGCAAGACTTTTCAGCGTGAGATGTTGGGCAACATATATACACAGCTGCAAAATCTGTTCAAAACACTTTTGTGAAACAGGTATATCCTGTGAGAGCAGGGAACTGCTCAAAGTTGCCAATGCTAGCCTGGAGTACTCAGCTAAAGGCTCCAGGCAAGTCTCTCACTTTACCCAACAGCAATGCCCGGCCTGGAATAAGACAGGACTGCCGAAGTCTAACATAAACATCAACTCAAAAAGGCCACACAGCATGACTTAAATAAGGCAAGTTATATAAATCTTTATATTTGGGAGTGGATGGCCTTTAAAGTATGTACAGTATTGCACTGCATTAAAGGTAAAGGTCACCCTTTACCTTTAATGCTCAAAAGCCAGTCGTATGCGACTCTAGGGTGTAGTGCTCATCTCTGTTTATAGCCAAAGAGCCAGCACTGTCTGCATCTGCAAACATTTCCATGGACATGTGGCAGGCATGACTAAACGCTGGCATGCAAGGAATGCTGTTTACCTTCCCACCAAAGTGTTACCTATTTATCCATTTGCAACTCCTTGCTTTAGAACTGCTAGGTTGGCAGGAGCTGGGAAATAGACAGCAGTGGGGTCTTGAACTGCTGATCTGCTTACCTTCCAGTAGTCAAGTTCAGCATCTTAACAGCCAAGCCATCACAGTTACATGACTCTGGGTAAATGGATGGGACTTCAGTGGCTCAAGTGGTTAAGATGTTGACTGGGAAGCAGAAGGTCAGCAGTTCAAAACCCAAATACTGCAGGACGGAATGAGCTCCCATCTTTGTCCCAGTTCTTGCCAACCTAGCAGTTTGAAAGCAAGAAATTGCAAGTAGATAAATAGGTTCCACTTCTGTGGGAAGGTAAACAGTATTCTGTGCACTTTGGTGTCTAGGCATGCCTGCTACATGTCCATGGAAACATCTGCAAATGCAGACAGCGCTGACTCTTTGGCTATTTATTTATTTATAGATTTATATACTGCTCTACTCGGTAAAACTGACTCAGGGCAGTTTACAGAACAAATAGCAATACAGTCACCAATTCAATACAATAATAGAACATAACAATACTATGATAGAACATCACACAGCAAAACAGCAATAACGTGGCAATCCAATCGAGCAATAATATAGCAGTACAATCAAACTAGTGTAGCAATACAATATAGCAATACAGTACAGTACAATGTAAAAATGCAATCCAGCAGTACAATGTAGCAGAGGTGAGCACTGAACCCTAGAGTTGGCTGTGACTGGCTGTCGAGCAAGGGGCAACCTTTACATTTTACTTGGGTAAATGCGTTTTGGATCACATTTGCACCTGACCTAGATTTAGCCTAGGGTTTCTCAACCTTGCCCCCCCCCCCAGATGTTCTTGGCCAGCAGAGCTGACGCTGAAGGCTTCTGGGAGCTGTAGTCCAAGAATATAGGGGAACCCAAGGTTGAGAATGAGAACAATTGGTTTGGCTCTATCCAGAAGGATTGAGGGGACACCTGAAGCCATTTGGTTTTATTTATTTATTTAAAAATACAAAACGATGTAGAATTTGTGAGGAGGAAGAGGAGAGCAGGAGCCTTCCTCCTCCGAAGAGTTGTCTAGAAAAGGAACAGGCCCAATGTGGGGGGAAGCCAACGAGGCAACCCTTCCAGGGCGGCAAAGTTTCTCCTCAGAGCGGAGCCACCGGGCGCGCGCGCAAGTGTCTCCTCCTGCGACGGCGGGCGCCTGGCGAAGGGAGAAGGATTACCTCCTCACGTATCTTCTGTTCTCCCCCCCCCCCCGGGTTCCTTGGAGCGGCTCTGAGGGAGCCGGGGGTGGTGGTTGTGGTGGTGGTGGTGGTAACTAGGCGCGCTAACAAGGACAAGCCCTGTGAATATCTCGACCACCTCCCGGCTGGCAGAGATTTCCTTCCTCCGCCCGCCCGGACGGGAGGTGGTCGGGATATTCACAGGGCTTGTCCCCGTTTGCGCGCCCAGTTTCCCCCCCCCCGGTTACCTCCCCTCCCCGGCTCCCTCGGAGCCCTGAGGGGAGAAAATGCCCGCTTCAGGCCTAACCCCCCCCCCGCCGCCGCCCAGTCCTTCCCAGCCGGGAACAAAACCCCTGGCGGGCGGCCAGCCGCGTTAGCGCGGAAATACCTCCCACTCGGGAGGGCGCGTTGCTCTCGCTCGGCGCGTGTGTTTGTGTGTGTGTGTGTCCCGTTCAGGGTGAGGTGGGTGGGAGAGAAAGGGAGGGGGGTTTTACGGAGCCAGGCTCTCCCTTCTTCTTCGGGTCCTTTAAATTATAGCCCAGGCGCGCGCCTCGCAGAGCCTCAAGGAAGCCCCCGGACAACATGTATGGGAGCAAATACGAAGAGCCTGAGGTAAGACGTGTGTGTGTGTGTGTGTGTGTGTGTGTGTGTGTGTGTGTGTGTGTGATCTATTTGTTTCAATTGGGGTTGTGTTGTTGTTTTTTTCTTCCACACACACACACCCTCCTTCTTTAGCTGCTTGCGATTCTTGGCACCCACTCCCCGTTCCTGCCATTGCTGAGTACTCTTAGATCTTCTCTTATCTCTCTCTCTCTTTCCAGTGCCAAGTCTTGTCCGGTACTGCTGGAAACAGATAGGAGTGGGTTTAATCTTCATCTACTTCTTCTGGGCAGTCGATGGTTATTTGTCTTGCGTTGTTGGTAATCCGATCTCCTGCCTGGGCACTTGTGTTCTGCACACACACACACACACCGCTCCCACCCCCATCGCCACGCCAACCCCGGCCACTTCCCCGGAGCTTTCTTTCCCGCCCAGGCTGTCCTTGACCCCGCAGGAGAGTGTCGAGCCCAGGCTTGCCGTGGTGCCCACCGGAGGCTTTGCGATCCCTGCCCGACACAGCCACACCCGCCTCGTGTAAGTGCTTTGTGGGCTGTAAAGGTAAACTGTTCCCTTGCTCGAAAGCCGGTCGCATCCGACTCTAGTGCTCATCTCTGTTTCCAAGCCGCTGGCTGCTGCTGCTGCAGACGTTTCCGTGGTCATGTGGCAGGCATGTGGCAGCGCACGGGACGCTGTTTACCTTTCCCACCGAAGTGGTTCCTATTGATCTACTTGCAATTTCTTGTAGGCTGAGCTGGGGGCTTTTCCCTCTCTCTTTTAGCGGAGAGATCCCCTGCCCCGGCAAGAAGGCAAAGGATGCGTGTCAGTGTCCTTCCTTCACCCCTGAACCCGCGAAACTCGGCGAAATGGTTTCGGGTTTGATTTCCCGAAAGGCGATCTCCGCAGCGCCTGCCAAGTCGAACTGCGAGGCGTTTCAGCGGCGTCGGCCTTCTCTAGAGGAGAGAGTGGTCGGGCTTCCCCGGAAACGAAGTGGTTGTGGGGTTCGCGAGGAAGCATCAAACCACGAAATCCGATTAGGGAGGGGAAGCATTAGTGTATGCTTTTTTAAAAAAAATAAAAACTAAATTGCGCTTCCTCTCCCTAAGTTTAGGGACTGCAGTGGCGCAAGTGGCTAAGAGGCTGACTGGAAGGGGGGAGGTCAGCAATTCGATTCCCGTGTCCTGCAGAACGGAATGAGCTGCCGTCTTTGTCCCAGCTCCTGCCAACCTAGCTGTTCGAAAGCAAGAAATTGCGAGGAGATAAATAGGGACCACTTCGGTGGGAAGGTAACATCTGTGCGCTCCGGTGTGTGTTTAGTCATGCCTGCCACATGACTACGGAAACGTCTGCAGAAGCAGACAGCGCTGGCTCTTCGGCTTTGAAACAGATGAGCACGGAACCTTAGAGTCGGACACTACTGGCTTTCGAGCAAGGGAAACCTTTATCTCCCTAAGGTTGTGAACCAAGCTCAATAATGATGGGTCCTTAATGTTAGGGAGCTTTTTTTAAAAGCGAAAGAGAGGATTGGGGTGGCAAAGAAGAAGATCTTGGAAAGGATGGCATTAGACCAGAGTTTATGGGGCTGAGCATTCGGGCTTTTGCTGATCAGTTCCTTTTAGCACTTTTTAAAAATCATTCTAGGTCTCTCCCCTAATGCAAATTAAAAGTGTTCTCCCCCACGTCGTGTCCGTGTTAGAGCGTTATATTGCTGTTGGTCCGTTATTTTTCATCACGTTAATATAGGGCGTCTCCTCCAAGGAGTTCAAGGTGAGATCTCCCTCTTCTTATCGCCTCTACAACCCCGCGAGGCAGGCTAAGGTGAAAGACCGCGGTTGATCCAAAATCAACCAGCTTTGGTCGACGTAGAGACTTCGGTTCTTCTTGGCCACCCAGCAAAAAAACGGCCAGGTTTCCAATTGACATTGAAAGATCGACCGGAAGACGAGAGAGAAACTGGCTGGGGAACGCGAGCTCTTGGAGAGGGGAGACACCACGTATACAAGAGAGAGAGGGATACCCGCGATCTTTTTTCCACCCACTGCCTTGGGCGAAAGCGGGCCTTCGATCCGACTATCGGGCTGCAAAGGGCCCGAGAACGGGGCTGTGCCCCCGGACTTCTTCCCCGATCGCCACCCAAAGGTGAGGTCCCGGGGCGTCTGTTTTGCGCCTTGAAGGCGCCCGGGACTTGGTCTGAAGCATCGGTAGAGCATCGGGCTGTTCCCTCCCCGCCCCCTCCGGAGGATTCCCTTAGGGAGGGGTCGGACTCGAAGCGAGGATCGGTCTGGCTGGGCGATTTAGGCTGGCTTACATGGGAGAAAAGGAGGGAGACGGGGTGTATGTGGAGATGCACCCGGGCGCTGGCGGCGCGCCTCTGTCCTCCCTCGTGCGCCGGGGAAGGACCCCTGGCGGCGCCAGCCGGAGCCGCGGCTCTGCCTGGTACCAAGGGGTGCGGTGGAGAGCGGTCTCATATGCACTGTACTTAAAAGCCCGCCTAGAGGCATCCTCCAGTGGAAGATCGCTTCTGGCTACATCGCTTCTCTTAGGCACCTGATCGTCCAAGTCCGGCCGGCGAAACGTTTCCTCTGTTTAATCTCCCTTTCGGACGCACCACCTCCCCTCCACAGCCGGCTGTGTCCGCCCCCCTGGCTTCCCAGAAAGGCTCAGTGACCGTGCGTGCCGTGGAGTGACCGCTCTCCTCTTTACCCTTCCCTTTTTCTAGGATTACAGCTACACTGCGCCCATCCGGGAGCAAGGCAACATCTACAAACCCAACAACAAGGCCATGGCGGACGAAGGGATAGAGAAGGAGTTCCGCGACGTCCACACCAAGGAAATCGACCTGGTCAATCGGGACCCCAAGAGTCTCAACGACGATGTGGTTAAGGTAAGCTAGCTGAATGGTATTCTCAGCAATGGGGGTGGAAGGGGGAGAAGAAAGTATTTGGACTTCAGTGCAGAAGAGGTGCTGCTGGGCCTCTGGGGACTGGGGAGGAGAAATAAACAAGTGAGGGGGATATACAGAAAGTTGGATGTGTAGTTTGGTTTAGTTTGGAGAATCAGCAGGGGAGACACATAGCTGCAGGGACTTTCCAAGGGACTCTTCACCACACTTGTGACACATTTCTTAGTTATGTTCATTTTCTGCTAGAATGCTGGGCAATTCCATTCACTGCTCAGGGCTGTACCCAGGGGGTGGCTAGGGTGGGCATCACCCACCCTGAGCTGTTTGCCCATCCTCAAATCCTGGCTACCACCCTGTCACTGCTGAACTTTTTGGAACACCCTGGGTGGATGTTGATGCCTGAACTGAAATGGTTTCCTGTGATATACTTGTGTGATTCTTTATATTTATTTCTGTGGAATGGCTCTGGCCAACTTCTGACAAATCAGCAGCCTATAGACCCATTATGACAAACCTTGCATTCCAGATGTTCTTGGACTTCACTTCACAAAAGCCCTGATCAGCAGGAGTGCTAACTTGGGCTTCTGGTAATTGAAGTCCAAGAACACCTGAAGGTTCACCACCACTGCTATAGACAGATGAAAGGTGACTGTCATATTGCCAAAAAAAGAAAAACCCCAAAAAACCAACCTTGTCTCACTATTTTTGAGTGGTGGTTTTGTCTGAGGATATTTACTGGCTTTTTAGGTTGGTTCTATGGGTTTTATTCAAAAAAAGTAATTTCCCCCCAGACTCTGCTTTTTTGCATTGTGGCGTGGTCAATAAACAATGATAAGGAAAAAGTAGGTTCACATTCATGACTAAACATTCAGGTATCAGCAGTGGTGGGCTAAAAAAAAATTACTACCACACTGTGTGCATGGTATGGTGGGTGTGGCCAGGGGGAAAGCCCTTTGTTGCACTCAGATTAGGACTACATTGCTTCAAAACTTGGATGGGCAGGGCAAGGCAGAATTTCTGCTACCGGTTGTGGCGAACCAGTGCAAACCTGCTAATGCCCCCCACTGGGTATCATTATCACTTTTCTTCAATCTCAGTTGTCTCTCTGTGAATTAGAGATTGGCTTTATGCAGCCTCACAATGATGCAGTGAACATGAGCATGTCAGAGATTGCTTATTAGTGTGCTTATATTTTCCAAGCAGCAATAGTGTTTGCACAAAGGCCATTACTTTGGGCTCCTAAAAAGGAAAGTTGTTTTAGACTGCAATCTAGAAATATGATTTCTTAAGGAAGTTTTGGCTCCATGTCAGTACCTATAAGATTTCACTCTCTGTTCCACAAAAGCTGATGTTGTAGTATGTCTATTTTCAAGTTGCCACAAAACTCTTTGTTTTTGCAATAAGATGCAATCCCAATCACACTTAACAAGTAATGAAGATCCAACGGACATATTGCTTAAACGTATAAATAGCTCAGATTGCACAGCTATGTAGCGCATAGGCATGAAGAATGAAACATTGGGGGTTAAACTGGCCTTTAACTGTACCAAGCTACTAACGTCAGAACTACATCTGTATGCACGCACTGCCAGAATGCTGCATGGTAACGTGCTGTTCCCAAATAAAATCTTTGCAGGTTGTCTGACTAAGTTGGGAAAAAATGTATTTGTGTATTTTCTCACTACATATAAAACTGCCCACAAAAGCTTGGTTCCAGAAGGCAGGGCTCGAAGACTTTTGCAAAGCAAAAATGAAAACCAAGGCAGTACATCAGGTCTGGTTCTGTCAATACAAACAGTAAGGGGGCAGCCTCATGCATCCTGTGCTGCGGGAGGCAGTGAGAAAATGTTGGCTGAGGTGTGCAACACATAGCCCAGGGGTGGCCAAACTATGCCCCATGGGCAAGACACAGCCTATAGCACCATTTTAGGTGGTCCACAATGCCAGCAAACTAGGAGCAGAAATGGGAGCAGAAGCAGACACGCCCGTGCCTGTCCAAATGCACCCATGGCTGTCATAAACATGTTTATGACAGCTGAAGACGCATTTTACGGCAGCATTTACAGTGGGGGGAACCATGTGACCAGCCTGCTCAGCTGTCTGGGGGACATGGTCAGGCCTGTGGTGTAAAAACTTTGGGACCCGTGACATAGCCTGTCTTGTACTCCCCTGTCCTATCAGGCTGCCCTCAGTTGCAATGAAAGGTGTCATCAGATGGCCTGTTTTGAAGGAAGATTTCTTTGCAGCTATGTTAGATGGGCACCTTCTTGTCTTTCACCACAGACAGTATATGTCATGTCTCAGCTGGACCATGATTAAAGAGTAGGCTCCAGTGTTTTATTAGGTTCTGATGGTTACATAGTAAAAGTAAAGGTCACCCTTGTTTGAAAGCCAGACGTATCCAACTCTGCTCATCTCTGTTTATAGCCAAAGAGCCAGCGCTATCAGCATTTGCAGTTATTTTGACACTAGAGAGAAAAGTAGTTACAAGTCAGTTATAAAATAAGGTTGGACAATTGTTCTGCTCCAGATGTTGTTGGACTACAACTCTGGGCATTGCTCACCAGGGAGTCTGTTGGCTAGATATGACAGGAGTTACAACCTAGCAACATCTAAAGGAGTATTAGGGCCATTCTTCTTTCAAGTAAGAAAGCTGTATTTGTTTCTCCAGAACTGTTGTTCTGTATAGACTAAATTAGGCAGAATCCAAATGCAATCCAAAATGCATTTACCCAGAGGTAAGTCCTATTTTTGTGGAGGCTTGGTGGTTAAGACACTGAACTTGATGGCTGCAAGGTTGGCAGGTCAGCAGTTCGAGACTCAAATGCTGCATGATGGAGTGAGCTCCTGTCTCTGTCCCAACTCCTGACAACCTAGCAGTTGAAAGCAAGAAGTTGCAAGTAGATAAATAGGTGCCACTTTGGTTGGAAAGTAAACAGCATCCATGCACTCCAGTGTAGTCACGCTTGAAACATGACCATTAAAAACTCTGCCGACGCAGACAGCACTGGCTCTTTTTAAATGATTGGTCTGTAAATGATTAACATTTATGCAATTAATTATCTAAGAGTTCTTTTAGAATACTTTGTCAGCCTTGGGCTGGGAGCCATTACTTATGTTGCCAAAATTGTGTCACTAATACAGCCTGAAGGAAATCTCAATATGTACAGAAATGGAAGAGATATTTAGGGATGAGTAGAATGAAAATGTGAAATACTTGAAATAATCCTGAAAAAACCAAGTGTGCTTGGTGGTCATCAAATGCTGAAAACTGGTGATGGTGGTGGTAGGGAATGGAGAACCAGAGGAAGGGGGAATGGAAAAAATATTCTGAAAAAGAGCATGCAGTCTAGCTGGACTCCTGGGCAGAAACACTCAACAGTATCTCTCTCTCTCTCTCTCTCTCTCTCTCTCTCTCTCTCTCTCTCTCTCTCTCTCTCTCTCTCTCTCTCTCTCTCTCTCTCTCTCTCTCTCTCTCTCTCTCTCTCTCTCTCTCTCTCTCTCTCTCTCTCTCTCTCTCTCTCTCTCACACACACACACACACACACACACACACACACACACACAAAAGTACAGCTTGACTTGCACTTAAACCTGGATTTCTGTGGAATCTGTTTTGTGCTTTATTGTTGGTTGGTTGGTTGCTTCCTTCTTTGCTTGCTTGCAAAAAGATAGTTTTATTCATGGATCTGTAAGGACACATGAGGATTGCATCTAAGGCAGGGATTCTCAACCTGATGTCCATGGGCCAGATGTGGCCCACCAAACCATTTCATGTGCCCCTCCAGCCTCCACCACACCAGGAGTGGCATGTGGTGGAGAAAGGGCAAAATATCCATCTGCCCCCTGAGGGAGCATGATCCAGCCCCCACCTTAAAAAGGTTGAGAACTCTGAATGTAAGGCATATGAAGGCAAAAAACAAACCCTGTTATCTTTCTCTCCGGTATTAAAAAAAATGCCAGGAGGATTGCTCATTTAAGTGACTTGGCACAACCGACTTTCTGGATCTCTTGTAAATTTTGTAAATGTCAGACTTGTTCTAGTCCAGGAGTCAGCAAACCTGGCTCTCCAGATGTTCTTGGACTTCAATTCCCAGAAGCCCTGATCAGCAGGTGTATGACAAGCTTCTGGTAATTGAAGTCCAAGTTTGGAGAGCCAAGTTTGCTGATCCATGTTCTAGTCCAACAAATCTGGGACAATGGAAACTACTTATGAAGGCCTATCTGGGTTGGAGAAATTGTAGATATTATCACCTCTGGGCAGGGATACATTACACTGAAGATGTGATAGCTAATGATGTTGGAATTCAAGCTTTGTTGGACTTCAGGAGCCAAGATTTGTTATATCCAAGCTTTCAGCAACTCACTCTACTTAAAACAGTTGGATGCTACACTGTGCATCCTGTTGCACAAAATAAACGTCTGTATGAGTTTCCAATTGACTGATGGAGGTCATTGGAATATTCTTTTGACAAAAGGGAGAAGCAACGACTTTCTGGAGGCTAAAGGTGTAGAAAAATGGCAGTGGAACAGTATGTAGCCTTCATGGCGATGTTTGTAGCCTCCCAGACTCCCCAGAAAAAGAGAAATCCACAGCATTGTTATCTGCTGAAACCTCTACTTGCTACAGGTCAGCTTTCAAATAGTTTCAGAGTGCTCTTTCTCCATTTAACACAAAAATCTAACCATTTTTCAATGATAAAAGTGAACATCCAGCCCCTTCTGCTTTTGCTCTTCCAGATATTTTGGGCAGACCCACCAGCCCTGGATGATCCTAAGATCAGGAAACTCCGTGCCCTTCCATGTTGTCCATCCCCCACTATAGGCCAATGAGCAACCAAATTTTTGTCTGCTGACTCTGTTCTTCTGTAGTTATTAAAGGCCATCCTACCTTACTTAGAAGCAGTCCCCTCTTAAGGAGTGAAGACAGGAATTTGTATCAGGCCACATTTGTCAAATTGCCTTGCTTTCCTTTTATAATTGGTCAGCTGGGAAATACCATAGGTTTGCATATACGTACTGTACAGTTGTACCTCGCTTAAAGAGCATAATGTGTTCCATAGGATTGCTCTTTAAGTGATTTTGCTCTTTAAGCGAAACACCATTGTAAGTGACCAATTGTGACTTCTGGTGGGGGGGATTGCGAACCCCGATTTATTTGTTAAGCGAGTTTTTTGTTGGTTTTATTTGTTAAGCAAAGCGAACATTCAGAGAAAATTCTGCTCTTTAAGCGAGTTACTCTTTAAGCGAGGCACTCTGTATGCAAGGTTTGACTGTACTATATGTCTGTTTTATGAGGCACTACCGTGTTTCCCCAAAAATAAGACACTGTCTTATATTTTTTTTAAAATCCAAAATATGCACAAGGTCTTATTTTCAGGGAATTTTTTATTTTTCCATGACGAAGAAGAATACAGTACACATTTATTGCTGATACAGCAGATCACCAGGACAAGATTTAGGTGAGTGCCTTATTTTCAGGAGGGGCCTTATATTTCCAAGGTGGGGTAAAATAGGGGGGGTGCCTTACTATAGGAGGAGGTCCTATTTTCAGGGAAACCGGGTATACACTTATGCCTCAAAGTCTACTCTAACCTAACCTTGAGTCTCGGTTTGAGTACAGCGTAGGCTCAGAGTATACTAATGCATGCTAAAGTGGTTGCTTCCTGATAGAGCTCCACTGGAGGTCTTCCTGGAATATTTCAAGGAACAACCCAGGAAACATTTCACTTTCTCTTCTCGTTCGTCATTGTATTCTTGCTGGGAGTGACTAAAAATTATTCAACTTGACTAAAAGTCAGAGATTTTCTGTCAACATCATTTCAGTATATCAGGCAGCAGAACCCTGACCAGAATCTGGGGATTTATGGCAGATGTACAATTTAGATCTACCACTGTAATCAAGGTGTGGGTCCCTGCCTTCCCAGTGCTTTTGGAAAATCACTTCCATCATCCTGCACCACGTGACTGTATTGGCTGGGAATTATGGAAAGGAAAGAAGGTCTTGTATCTTATGCATTTTGTCTTTCCCATAGCAAAGCTTTTGGTTTTGCCCGTGACTTAGTGGTTAAGGTGCTAGGCTTGGAGACTGGAAAGATGGGTTCATTTCCTGAGAGCTCACGATGGGGGACATGAAAGGAGCAAAAATCCTTTCAGAGTAATCTCTGACATGAAAAATGAAACGAAACAATGTTAATCACCATGGAGCCCTGTGCACAAGTATCCAGCTTTGCATAGTTACTATTTTTTATATATAAAATGTTATGAGAAAATAGAGATGGGGAAAAGAACGTTCAGAGAGTTCAGAGAACAACATATTTTCTTGCTCGTAGAAACAGATGCAGTTCCCAAACAGCAAAACTTTCTATGTGTTGTTGAGTGTTCAGGGCTGGCACAACTCTAGATAGCTGGGAAAACGATTGCTAAGGGCTGGAAGATGGATCCCATTGGGAATAGAAGGCCAGTCATCAAGGGGGATGGGTGAGAGGGAAGAGCATTTCTTAGAGAAAATGTTTGTAGCCAGCTTTCAGGGAAAGGACTGGAGTTGGCTCTTATACACCAGGGACAAAGGAAAATGAGAATGTTAAGAACAGCTTCAGCTAATGGACCTACTCAGAAACAAATACTTTCTCTATCTTGTATTACAGTTGTCGACTTTTAACCAAGAGTATTTGTCCTGAATATCTAGACTATTGCTGTTACAATCCTGCTCTTTTGTTGCATTTTTTTTTAAAGCAAATGGTACTCCTTTGAACTGCTGCTGAGGGAGTTAGGGAAACAACTATTATTTTCTTTATGAAGAAACTATCATTGAAACACCTATGCTAACATTTACTGTGAGGAGCAAGTTCACATGTAACATGTGTGGGAAATGTCACTTCACAAAGTGATGCTTGGAAGCAAGAGAACAGAATGCTTTGACCAACAAGAATTGCTCCCGTCATGGCTCAAGGAGGTGTATTTGGTTATGGTTCACTACAGTACTACCTCATCCCTCTTTTAAAAATTTCAAATGCTGTTACTGTTGGGAGTCTCAGCTGCAATGGTATTGTTGGGCAGAGTTTTGAGAATTCCTTTTTAGCACAGACTAAGCCCGTGTGAGATAAGAATCCTGCATTCATATTTCTGTACTGTAATTTATATTATAACCTGAGATGCCGGTTTGTCCTCTTCTAACCAATTTACTAGGGCAATCAGATGATAGGCTTTTGATGTACTATTTATCAAACAAGGGTAACTTTTGGGGAAGGTACTGTTAGTCACATTGGAGCTCAGCTGTGTTAGCTGAGTTGAATATACAGTATTGTTTCTTTGTACTTTTTCATTGCTCTCTGTTTTCTGGGTTTTATCATTTTGGTTTGAGCAGGCCCTATGACAGGGATTCTCAACCTGTGGCCTGTGGGCAAGATATGGCCCAGGGCACCATTTCATGTGGCCCACTTCCACCACACCAGGAAGTACCATGTGGTGTAGGAAGAGCAAAATGGCCGTCTGGCTCCCAAAGCTGTCTGAGGGAGTGTGACGCAGCCCACGGTTTAAAAGGTTGAGAACTCATGCCCTAAGACTTCGAGGAACTTTGACAGACTGAACTTAAAGTAACATACAGCATAATTCTGTGCCTACCTACACAAAAGTTAGCCTTGTTACATAAGGACTAAATAATGTGTATAGGATTGCTTCCTTAATTAAAATATTATTAATACAAGTATTCAATTTTGTTAACATTTTAAAATGTGATCAGAGTGTTTGTGAGTTTTCTAGTTGCTTGTACTATACAGTATAGCCAATTGAAAGGCAAAAATATTTCTTTTATGAGCACTTATTTGCTTTCATTTATATTTTCAGTCGTTATCTTCCTTGCCGTATCAGTCTGAGTTGTAGTGTCTATCCGGTGACTTCTTTTTATTTCTGAAAGAGTTGAGATCAGATGTCTCCCTGCTTTTACTGAATGTTCACTAAAAGGATTTTCTTTGAAGTTTAAAATATCATCTAAGTATTGATCATGTGTTTCCATAGTCAGACTTGGGATTTAGTTGATCTGGCACCCTTTTGGAATAGAGCTATAAGAACACTCCAAAATGGAAATTATAGTTTGATCATAGTTGTCTGGCTAAAGGACAATCTGAAGTGCAGCTACTTCTAGCATTTTGTTTGTGTTGATTTTTTAAAACTATACTTCCTGTAGAATGGTATCGGATACCCAGAGTGGTGTGGTGGATAGAGCAATGGATTTGAACTCAGGCCTCCTCTGTTCAACCTTGGAAGCTCTCTAGGGTGTGGAACTGGTAAAACCACTCCTTCATGTACATTGAAAACCCGATTAGAGTTGCTAAAAGTAAGTTCCGATTTGAGGATCCATTAGAACAACAGAATGATGTAGACTGAGTTTGGGTGGCTGAGTAGTTCTGACATGGAATGGTTGGGGTTAGTGTTTGAGATTGGATCACCTACATTCTTAATACAGTGCTGAGGTATAGGATCACTAAAAAAAATAGATCTGGATTGTTGCCTCTCTGCCACCTGCCACTGTTAAATGAGCTGGGTGGTTCAGGATCATGTGTAAAGCGCATTTAGTGGGATTCTGCCATTTTATAATGACTTTGTCATTTTTATTATTGTGTTCATAGAACCAAATGTTGCCATGGCCACTGGAATCTCCAACTGGAAAGAGAGTGCTTTGTTTTTCTATATTAGACATCATCTTGGAACAGAATTGTATAAATGTTACTATATACATATCCAGTTCAACAGTCTAGATAAATTGTTCCCAATGTGGGGCCCAGGCCCCACAGGGGGACTTCAATTCCCAGAAGCTAAATCCGTACATTGGCTGATCAGTGCTTTGGGAAGTTGACTTAGGCTTCTGGGAACTGAAGTCCATAAACCAACGTTTGGGAAACACTGGTCAAGATGAAGTGGATTTGGTCCACAAAAGCTCACATTTAAATACAGGAGTTAGTCTTTAAGGTGCCACAAGATTTTTTGTCTTTTTTTTTCCCTATTCTGTTTTGTTTACTCTTAGATTTGCTTGCACAGACTAAGACAGCTACCACTTCAAACATTTTAACTGGTCTAGATGTAAACTAATTATTCTGTAGCCAAAAGGCTGGTTTCAGTTTTCAGAGTTCCCTAACAATGTTGCCACTTCTAACATTTCAGAGGGGTTGTATATCATTGTTGTTGTTATGGGCCGATTTTGTAGGATGTCTATTGTGTAATTTTTGTGCATACTGTGTTATTATATATTGGATATTGTATCGTTATTGTTTTTATGTGCTTTTTGTTGTTGTGTGTGTATTGTATAATTGTTGTGCATATTGTATTGCTGTATATTCTGTAAGCCACTCAGAGTCACTTTCGTGAATGGGGTGACATAGAAATCTAAAAACTAAATTAAATTTAAAGTAAAGTAAATTAATTTAATCCTGGCTATCATTTTTATTTATTTCCTCATTATATCATCTAGGGAACTGTAGGAGATTTAAAATAGCAAATGGCTGCCATACCAAGCTGTTCTGTCAAGGGAGGGTCCATGACCATCATTAGTAATGTGCCATGCTTGAGATTCCTAGACCTGCTGCAACTACTTGATGATTTGGGTGAGATGCTTCTGTTAGTACTGGTGACATACAGATAAAATAGCTAAAGCAGATCATCCCTGTTTTCCGCTTATGCTTTACAGGCAATTCTAAGGACTAAGTGTGGAAGATAGAGATAATTAATTTTCTTTAATCATTCACATGAAATAACAAAGGTACGACCAGCTTTAATTGCCACAATTTAAAAGAATCAAATATATACTTGAGGCCAGATTTTTGCATGTACTGTATCATTTCCGCAGTGGATATTCTAAATCACCTCATGCTGTTCCCCAGTTCTGTGTATTGTAGGCATTTGTTCAGGGCTCCAGCATTTCTTGTCACTCACCCCATTCTACACAGTAGCATGAAAGCAAAGCCAACCATAGAAGACAAATGATTAGGCAAGGGTTGAGGAATCTGCTCTGTAAGCAATTCTTCAGAGGGCTTCTGTGTTTGTCCTAAAAAAGGGGGAGGGGTAATTTGGTGAAATTTGTGAAAATCAGGAGATATTCTACCCTATTGTACCAAGAATCCCCTAGACTGCAAGGAGATCAAATCAGTTAATCCTAAAGGAAATCAACTTTGACTGCTCCTTGGAATGACAGATGCTGAAGCTGAAGCTCAAATACTTTGTCCATCACATGAGAAGAGAGGACTCACTGGAGAAGGTCCTGAGACTAGGAAAGATTGAAGGCAAAAGGAGAAGGGGCAGCAGAAGAGGAGATGGTTAAACAACACGTTGATGTGGTGCGCCTGGATCTGGGTGGATTCTAGAGGATGGCAGGTGACAGAGGAGCCTGGCATGCTGTGGTCCATGGGGTTTCAGTCACTACGTGACTGAAAAGCATTCCTTTGCTGTGTTAAAATGGATTTGTTTTAAGTACAGTATTCTGAATGCCAGCTTACTAGCTTCAGGCAGATGTACACAAAAGAAAGCAAGACCAAGCCTTAGAAAGGATTCTAGCCAGTAGTTAAGGTGAAACCATCAGTTCAGGCAGGAGATGAAGGGGTCAGTAAGAGGTGTTGAGAACCATAGCCAACCCCTTTTGTTACAGCCAGAGCTAGGAGTGCCACACAGCCTGTCCTGGTCTGTTCACCTGAAAGAAATTGACAGGTGCTTAAGCCTCATGCCAAAATTCATCAAAAAGGTTTTCTCTTGTTTGGCCTGTGTCCATTTCGGACATTTCAGCCTACAACATCTGCTCTTACAAAGAGAAAATGCTCAAGTGGCCACTAAGAGAAAGACTTTCTTTTTACACCTCTAGAATTCTATTTTGCACTTTGACAGCAACTAAGATTATAACATTTACCTTGAGTGACATAATTTGCAACTGCCATTGTGTGTATATATAATTCAATGCTTCATCGTGTGTTCTCACTTAGGCACAAACCTTTTATTTTTATTACATATTTTTAGTTTCAATTTTATGGGGAGCTTTTCAAATGTGGACATGGGTGAAGTGCTTCTCCTTCAAGTCTACAGCAGCACAGTTTATGTGTCTATGTAGATTAGGTCAAGTGACCAAGAGAGCACATAGAGGCAGGAGCAGGGCAAGGACAGGGTTCAAGGAGTGAGAACCAGGCAAGGCACAAGTTTAGGTCAGGTGACCTAAGGTCAAGGCACCACAACAGTTCACAGGATGCTGGAACAGGGTGGGAAGTCTTTGGAAGCTAGAACCAGGAACAAGGTGGGAGATCTTCAAAGACAGGAACCAAGAGCAAGGCAAATCTAGTGACATTCATTACTGAAACAACATCTAGGGTAGTGGTGGCAAACCTATGGCATGTGTGCCAGAGGTGCCACTCGGAGCCCTCTCTGTGGGCACCCACGCAGTCACCCCAGCACAGAGTTCACCCCGCCCCTCTGCCCAGCAACCCAATGGGACCATTTCCTCTCCCACCAGCACAGAGTTTGCCTCGCTCCTCTGCCTAGCAGCCCAGTGGGAGCGTTTCCTTCTTCCCCTGTTGCTGTGTTGGCACTTCACGATAAATGAATGGGTTTGGGGTTGCAATTTGGGCACTCGGTCTCTAAAAGGTTCACCATCCCTGATCTAGGGGGAAGAGCCAGTTCTTACATAGCTCAGCCACCTGGGGTCTCCAGATGGAGTTTAAGATCAGGCATTTGCAACCCCCAGCCCCCCGGGCCTAATCTGGCCTGTGCATATCATTAACCCAGCCTGTGGTGAGAACCCAGGCACCTCTAGACAATTCCCAGGGTGGTTGAAGGCTGTTTGGAGCAATTTTGTTCTGTCTGGATGATTTTCTGATGCTTCCCCACTTCTCTACGGCTGCTTGAATGTGCCACCAGGTGATTTCCATTGCTGGGTGAAGCTTGGTTCCTAGTGTGAAACCAGGAAGTCATCCGGCAGCGCATTCAAATGGTCATAGCGAAGTGGAGAAGCATCGGAAAATCATCTGGACAGAGCAAAATTGCTCCAAACAACCTTCCTCCACCCTGGGAAGTGGTGGAGTCTGTGGACAAAGCTGCAAAAATGGCACAATTGGTGCTGCCGCCACCACCATGCACCAATGACAACAGAAATGCTCATCCAGGGAGCCTCAATGCCTCTGGCCCCCCACCTGTATGGGAGGGAGTGTATCTGCCCCACAACACAAAAACATTGAGAATCCCTGCTTAAGGTAGTCCTGAACCTTCTCTAGGACTCTCAAGTGGCAGCTGCCTGTAGCAAGGTGAGGTTCTAACCCTGAAAGTACTAGAGATGTCCTTCAAGCTGGAGGTCCAATCCCGCAAGCATGAAAGCTACCTCCAGGCAACTCAACTGGTGGAGCTACCTCAGACCAGCATAGCACCATTGATTTTTTATGTGTTTTATGAACCTGTTACCTGTTTTTAAGTGCCAATTTGTCTGGGTCTACTCTGGCAGAAAAGTGGAGAAATAAAGAGGCAGTTTGTTGTACTTCTAAACAAAGACAGTTATTTCCAGAGATTCCCATTACAACAAATGGTCCCGTCTGTAGAAAAGACTCCTCCTCACATTCTTGGCACATTTATATAGAAAGTTACATAAAGAACAATAAGAGTTTCCCTCAAAGTTAGTCCATTGGTTGGTTTCTTATCAACTGCATTCAGGATTGATTAATTACAGTTAATTTCACACTTCTGGGTTATTACCCCTATTCACAGTAATTGTATCTAATAGAGGAATGCAACAACACAGGGCTATTTGTAAGGGATCAACAATGTAACATTTTGACAGCCAGTTTCAGCTTGTCTAAATTAAAAAGAGATGAAGGCATGGCCTTAAGCACCTCAGAATAAACAATGGCTGTGGCATTATTCTTTGACATGCCTGTTTCAAACAAGCTACAAGTTAAACAAAAAGAAATAGGAAGAGAGAGGGGAAGCCCAGTTAGGAATCTTTTAATATTGTAATCTTGATGACAAAACAACAAAACATGATTCCTAGAAGTTACACTAGTTGCTTTTGATATTGGTAGAAAAAATATTTGTTTCCCCCCATCTTTTTACCTTGTACTGTAGTTAGAAATGTTTAATTCCCAGAGTCAGAAGTTAAGTCATATAAATCTGAAACAGGCCTTAGCTATAGTGGCACATAGAGAAGGATCACTTTCAGAAAAGGATTGCTACTCAAAACTACCACATATGACACCAGGGGGATTTGCTTGCAAGCTAGACAGAGAACAGAAGTGCTGAGGAAACCTTGTTTTACTCCACTAGAGTAAGAGCTGCACATCCTTACATGTACAAAAAAGGGCTAATGTTTGAGGAAGCAAATACAGTATATACATTGGGATTTGTGCCATAGCCTCTGTTTTTGCAATGCATTCTTGTTCCTTTTACAAGCACAGCCTTCCCCAACACCCACTCATGGCCTTTTTCTGAATCAGTAAATACAGCTTTGGATGCAACTAACCCATCTTCACTTTTTGGTACAGTGTCTCTAATGGCAGGCCAGGCACATTCCACTTGCCTCCTAAAAGGGTAGGACAGAGAGAAAGGGGCTCTTGTGTGTATTCCTTCTGATTACTCCTACTCACAGTTGCCCATAACTTGCTGCTGATTTTACTCCTCAAGAAGCTAAAATCCTAAGGATATTTATGTCCTAGTAAATTTCATTTAAATTAGTGGCATTGACTCCCAAGTAAAGCCAAATTAGTTTAAAACCAGACCACAAGATTGTGTTTTGTCAGGTCTGTTTCACTGATCAAAAACACCAGGCCATTCCACAAGTGCAGCTGAGTGATTCAAATCATCCAGTTAAGCAGCCCTTTCAGCAGGCTGGAATTCAACTCTCATCAGGATTAGACATATTCCAGATTCTTAGTTGAGATTAGATGAACAGGCTCCCACCAACCTGGTAGGTACACTGGCATGCAAGAGGATGAGAATGTCTATATACCCATGCTGGTCTGAAATTTCAGTTGTGGTATTTTTTTAGGAGCACACTTCCTGAAGATGATTTGGATCAGACAGATACCCAAGCTGACAGAACATTTTCAGAATGCATAATAATGGCTGTCATTATCAATTCCCTAGCACTTTTAGGCTACAGTCCTATCCCCACACTGCATTTACAGCATTCATATGGCTAAGAATGCTAATAAGGCAAAACTCCTAATCACAGAAGTTCTGCAAAGTATGTTCAGCAAATCTGCTTATAGTGTTCACTGTGGATCATTGCATGAAGCCCCAGTACTCATAGAACTCTACACTAGCTTAAGTTTAACATCTGAATAGGGCTATAGTTCATTTGCATTGTAGTCTGGGGATTATTGCTAGAGATGTCTTCACAATTTTAACAGGCACAATTGTGTAGTAAGATTGGGGTGGTATCAGTGGTGGATTGTCAAAAAAAAAAATACTACCCCACCGTGACATCATCATAGTGTGGGCGGAGCTAATGTCATGATGTCATGACATCATGAGTGGGGCCAAAGAAAAATAAATAAATAATAAAATAAAAATAAGCACACACACACACCCCACTCAACCCACCCACTCACCCACAACACAAACCCATAAATAAATTAATAAATAAAATAAAATAAAATAACAATTACATTAAAATACACCCACCCACCCCAAACACAAATCAACCCACCCACCCAAACACAAACCCATCACTTACCTGTTAGTATAAGTGCGTGGGCAGCACCAGGTTGCAAGATGGATATGGTTATCGTACCAGTTCTCTAGGATTATATGCCTTAATGTAAATGTAAAACAGCTGTACCTCCTTAAGGGTTCTCCAATTGGAACAGCACAGGTGTAGCTTATTGATGAAGTAACTCCAAGACTTTGCTTAAAAACCCCAAACCAGGCCTGCTGGCCGCCAGGCTTTTTTAGGAACTGTGGTAGTATGTCAATATAGGTAAAGGTATTAAATGCACATTGAAATACACACAGACACACCACATCCAAAGGTGAGTCGCTTACCCTGGGGAGCAGGCTATAGGGAGCTTCAGGCTAGCAGCTTCTCTTCCTCCTCCCTGCTTGGGAGGACAGCAAGGAGGCCGCACATATGCGCCAAACACTGTAGGCATGCATGCACACCAAGTGCTTGATGTGCACGCACAGTGGGGGAACCAGTGAAAAGGTAAACCCCAAAGGTGGTTCCCCCCAAAAGCTGCTACTGGTTCTCCAGGACTCTGGGAAAAGTTAGTACCAGTTCTGGCGAACCGGTGAGAACCTGTTGCATCCCATCATTGGGTGGTATATGTTATCTTTTTGTTGTTAAACATAAATCATCCAAAATGTTTTGTTGCCTGAAGCAAAGACATTTCCTGGGTATCAGCTGACAGATCTGGCAGTTCAATACCGACAATGAAACCAGTGGTAAATATGTAATGAATAACTCACAAATGTTTTCACTTTTGATGAGAAAGGATGTCTTCATACATCAAGGCATCCTGCCAAAAATGATTTTTTAAAAAATGTACTGAGGGTTTTTTTATCTTGTACGGGGGGGGGGGGGGAATCAGTATTTTTGTCAACAGCAGCATGGGGTGGACATGAAACAAGCCAAAAAAAAAAAAAAACTAGTGCAAGAAAGCAACTGGCATGCTTCATACAAAATCTGTATTTTACACCAAACACAAGTTTATTGTATGCAAAATGCAAGGTTTTTGCATCAGCAAAAAAAACTTCACATCTTTTACTAAGAAGTGCCAAAATGCACAAAAATATTCATGTTCAGAAAAGAACAAGAACATTTTATTAAATACTTTGTTTTCATTTGATACAATAAAATAAGAACATACTTGTATTGCTACAAAGTCAAAACAGGGAAACAAAGTGTGACTGCTCTCCTCCTTAGCAAAAACATTTCAGAGAGCTGCACTTTTGAAAATGGCATCTTCCGGATTCCCCTACTCAGTATAGCACAATATGTGTCTATTTCCTCTCTAAATCTGGAGTCACCTACTATAGGGGCTGTGGTGGCCTAGAGGTTAAGATGTTGAACTTGACAACTGGAAGGTTGGCAGGTCAGCAGTTTGAGACCCAAGTGTTGCGTGATGGAATGAGCTCCTATCATCTGCCCCAAATCATGCCAACCTAGAAGTTCAAAGGCAAGAAATTACAAGTAGATAAATGAGTACCAGTTTGGTGGAAAAGGTAACAGTGTTCCGTGCTCTTTGGCATCTAGTTATGCCTGCCACATGACAATGGAAATGTCTGTAAATGCAGACAGTGCTGGCTCTTTGGCTGTAAATGGAAATGAGCACAGTCCCCTAGAGTTGGATATGAGTAGATATCAAGCAAGAAAGACCTTTACCTTTACCTTACTCCTACTTAGGAGTAATTTTCATTGAATTTAATGGGACTGACTTTTGAATAACTGTACAGTAAACCCTCACTTAATGAATATAATGCATTCCATGAGATTGCTCTTTAAGTGAGTTGCTCTGTAAGCAAAATGCATTTTCCCCTAGGAATACATTGAAAACCAAATACAATAGAACCCCTGACAACATTATGACATGGTTCCACAAGTCATGACGTTGTCCGGTTTTTAATGTTGTTCGATACATTGATCGAACAATGCTAAAAAAAAGCCCTGACATCAGGGACAAACCACGCTGAGGCAAGGCTCGGCTTGTCCGAAATCCCCCCCTCCCCGGGTAGGCACATGATCGCATGTCATTCGGGGTTAGGGCAAGGTACGGGGGAGACCCCCGTCTCCTGTCCTAACCGCCGTCGGTGCGCACAAGCCTGCAAGCCGCCCGAAGATGCGAAAGGGTAAAGATCCTTACACTTTCGCAGCTTCGAGCGTGCGCGCGAGTGTCGTTCAGGGTTAGGGCAGGATACGGGAAAGACCTCCATCTCCTGCCCTAACCGCCGCCGGCGCGCGCAAGCCTGCAAGCTGCCCGAAGTTGCGAAAGTGTAAGGCTCTTTACCCTTTCGCAACTCGAAGTTTTGAAAGGGTAAGGATCCCCGTACCCTTTTCAAACATCGTGGGGGTGGGCGCTGGGGGGGGTTGGATTGGGTAGATGTTTTACCCAATCCTACTCCCCCCCCCACGCATACGCTTGTTCCGAATAACGTGAAAATCACGTTATTCGATACAAGATTTTCCCGAAAATCTTGTCACGTTATGCGGTTTTCACGCTATACGGTACTCGGGTTACCCGGGGAATTACTGTATTCCATTCTGGACCTCAGAAAAAGCCCCACAAATGTTGAATCAAATACTCCCTACCTTTGCACTGCTTGAAAAATCCAAAACTGCTCCAAAAAAATCCAGTAATGGAACTCCAAAAATTGCTTCAAAAAAACCTCCTCTACCACACTCTCTGCTGACACACAGACTCTCAGGCACAATGCAGGGAGAAGTTCCAGTCGCTATGCGATTTTTAGTCGCCACACAAGGGTGCTATTTCTTAACAATTCCCAGTTGCTAAGTGAATTAGTCACCCTATGAGCTGCTTGTTGTGTGAGGGTTTACAGTATTTAGGCTTGCTTTACAGAGATTTTGCATTGTACAGTGAAATTTATTTGTTTGTTTGTTTATATTTCTTTAATTCTTTGTAAATTTTACAAGCCCAGAAATTTAGCTACAGTTGTGAAGAAAGCAAATGTAGAAATGCTACTTGATTCAGAGGCCAAATCTTTCCTATATATCAGTGATGGTGACCAAGGGTCCAAGGAGGTGGAGGAAGATGCAGTGGCGCCAAGCAGGCACTGTGTGTGTGCCGCTAGAGTCATGCTGGTGACATCACATGGGTGTATGCACATCTTCTCTCCATAGACCATATACTGCAGGAATAACATGCGCACACACTCATGTGACATGGTGCACCTTGAGCGGTGCCTCCTTGGGCAACACACACACATAGGGCATAGGGCAACACACACACATAATTGGAAGTACAGTAGTACCACGATATAAAGAAAAAGCTCCTTCCACGGAGCTCTTTGTTATACGAATTTTTCGTTATGTGAATCATATTGGCAGTACCCCGCATAATGAAAAAAATCATTATACAGGGTATACCTCGTATAATGAAAAGAAAATGTTCATAACATGGGGTAAACCCCGTATAATGAAAAAAATTCGTTATGCGGGGTATCACCAATAGTGCCAAAACATTTCGTTATACAAATGTTTCTTTATGCAAAGTGTTTGTTATATGGGGTACCCTTGTATATGTGGGGTGTCTGGTTGCCTCACTTCACTGGGGTGATGGTTCATGTGCCCACAGAGAGGTCTCTGATTGCACCCTCTGGCACTCGTGCCATAGGTTCACCACCACTGGTATATATGCTTCTTTTACTCTAGTACACCAGATTAAAAAAATTGCAATATTCTCTATCTTGGACTTCAAGTATTATTCTACCAAGAATTAAACCAGAAATTGTATTTGCGATGAGTAAACACTAATTCTATTTATGCTTTGTTTTTCTCAACATAATTGGAGCCTTATGTTCTAGCTTTCCCTTTAATGCCAGCACTCATGAGTCATAGCTCCATAGGAAAATGTTTGCTTGCTATAGTGACAGGCTAACTGTGTGCAAATCATGTGTGTAGATGCCGGAAGAGCAATTAAGTGGGCAAGATCAGTGTCCCACCCAGTGCAGTCGCTAAAAGTCAATTGTTTTGGCCAGGCAGCTGCATAACATGTGATATGCAGCCTGTCTTATGGCCAAGGAAGGTGCATGCCAATCCACCATTCCAATATTATGGCACTACTGCAGAAAATGAGTGCACAAGGCACTCAGGCCATATCATGTTGCCCAGTTCCAACTTCAGGTGCACATTCCATATAAGGACACTTGATGATGGAGCAGTGTTGTGGTGCCAGCATTAAAGCACTCATATCTATTTCTGGTGAAAATAATATTGCCTTCCTTCTTTTCATGCCAGTCTTTGTGTCCAGAAATAGCCCAAGATTCACGAAACGAAGATGGCACTTTCTTGTGTGAAATAGTAATGGAGCCAGCCAGAGGTGTGCTGGGCACCTTGGAAGGGCGGTGGACAGGAAGTAATAGAGGCATCGGGGGGGGGGGGAGGCTGGGGGGGGGGGAGAAATCCCATACATTCCAATTACCTCTGGGAAGCACCAGTCACTGGGGTGCACTGGGATGAGTCCCTGTTCCCTTGTGGGCCAGCACACCACTGGAGCCAGCTTTAATGGCAAGATGAATAAGCTACCCTAATTAACTTGGAGACGTTGAAAATACTAGGCAGCTTTTTACAATAGGATTTTGTGCATTACAAAACAGAGCAGTTAGCTCATAACAGAAGTTTCAGCTTCTGCAAGCAGACCAGAGTGAGTGAGGTCTCCCTATCTCCTCCCCTTTGTGTAACACAGGCAGTCAATTAAATACAGTTGTACCTCGCTTAAAGAGCATAATGTGTTCCACAGGATTGCTCTTTAAGCAAGTTTGCTCTTTAAGTGAAACACCATTGTAAGTGACCAATTGTGGGGGGTACTGCAAACCCCAATTTATTTGTTAAGCGAGTTTTTGGTTGGTTTTATTTGTTAAGCGAAGCAAACATTCAGAGAAAATTCTGCTCTTTAAGCAAGTTACTCTTTAAGCAAGGCACTCTTTATGTGAGGTTTGACTGTACAGTAAAACACCGGATAACGATTGGATCGGATAACGCTAAAATTGCATAACAATAAGTAATCTGGGGAGGAGAATTGGATCGAATAACGTTAAGGTCCTATGGGATGGATCGGATAACAATCGCTAAAGCCTGTGCAGTTACAATGTATCTCTATGGAGCTTTAACGTTATCTGATCCATCCCATAGGATTTTAACATGGATCGGATAACACTAAAAATTGGATAACACCAAGACTTGTGGAAACAAGTTTTAGCATTATTCGAGGTTTTACTGTATGTGGAATGAAAGACAGAATTGAACCTATTGTTCCTCATCTATGTGCATTCAACATACAGTAAAACACCGGATAACGCTAAAACTTGGTTCCACAAGTCTTGGTGTTATCCGATTTTTAGTGTTATCCGATCCATGTTAAAATCCTATGGGATGTATTGGATAACGTTAAAGCTCCATAGAGATACATTGTAACCGCACAGGCTTTAGCGGTTGTTATCCGATCCATCCCATAGGACCTTAACGTTATTCGATCCAATTCTCCTCCCCAGATTACTTAACATTATACGATTTTAGCGTTATCCTATCCAATTGTTATCTGGTGTTATACTGTATAGCCATCTTCTCCCATGCCTTTTTACAGGGTTGGACATGAGGGGAGGATCGTGCCCATCTCCCTATCCTTAGCCTTCACATCTCTGTAGGTTCCAGCAGGGTGTGTGGACCAAGACAATGAAGATTATGTAGGTATAGCTCTGTGTCTGCAGGATCCTTTGCTCAAAAGTCAAGAACTTTGCAAAATAATTCTGATTTTATACACGAATCTATGGAAACAGTCAGCTGTCCTTTAGTTCTAGCTTCTGTTTCATCCATGGAACATGGTCTTGTAAAGTCTAACTATGCATTTATTATATACAAGCACTCTGGAACTATGAAAAATGGTAATAGTAATGGTAGTAATTCTTCCAAGCTCTGGGACATGTTAACCTGATGGAACGATATGTCTGATCCAGAGAAAATTTCCACCAAGATTTTACCTGTGCATAGTTAAAGTAAGAACTTCTTCTCAAGTGGTTTGCCTTGTTGAAGTAAAGTTTTGCATACTAGCCTTAACATCTCCAGAGATTTATGCTAAGCAATGGCATCACTCCTCTTACAGCTTCCCTCTCTGTATCTCAGTTGAAAGAAGGCCAAATTCATTCAGGATGTCAAGCTCAAGGGTTTGAGAGGTATTCCATGAGGGATGAGTACAGCCCACAATGTTGTTTATCTCTGGCACAGTTGCTTAGTTTTCAGCAAAGTGGTGGCTGATAAGCTCAGCTCAAATAGGAAAGGGAAAAGATTCCATCACAGCTAAAGGTGAAAGTACTGCATAGTTTAGTCTGCCTGCTCTTGGTTGAATACATGAACTAGAGTTTTTTAAGGAACTGTTGAGGGCGCTGAACATCCAGGCACTCCTTCAGTAAGGGAATATAAAACTGTATGATAAAAATGTGCAAATTGGCAGCAGCAGACTCTTTTAAGTCAGATGATACATCTCTTCCTTTGATTGAAAGATGACCTTTATTTGCAAAAGAAACCAAATGAAAGAGCTCTTTGACATGGCTCCCACGGAATCAAGCAGTACAACCATAGCACACAGGATTAACTATTTAGCTAAGTGCTCAGAATGGGATTTTCTTATTATTATTATAAGAGAGGAAAGGCATGCTCTAACCATGGCATCTGCTTGTTGCTAACTCAGCCCTGACCACCAAGAAAGCATAAGAGCTGCTCTGTTGTGTCCAAAGTGGTAGGCTTTAAGAATGGAATTAACAGGACTGGGGAAAGGTTGACACTTTTTAAAAAAACTGAAATGTCCCTGCAGTATATGTGACTCAAGAGTGCAACTATTTGCTTTAGCAGGTTGGACAACCTGCCATCTTCCAGATGTTGTTGGATCACATTTCCCATGAGCCCTGGGTACCATAGTAAGTGGTGTAGAATGAAAGGGGCTGCAGTCCAATAACACCTGGAAGGCCACACAGTGACTTCCCTGCTTTATTTATTTTTATTTATTTATTTATTTTTCATACTTCTATAACCACCTTCCTCTCTAGGGTGACCCAGGGCGGTTTACAACATCTCAAAAAAGCTACATAATACAATCCAAACACATCATCCCAGAGCTTCAAAATCCCAACTATAAAAATTTATCAAGATTTTATTTAAAAAAAAAAATCAGTCAATTCTCATCATAATTAAAAGATTAAAAACTAAGTCCCAGAGATAAAAGATTTAAAAACTTAAAAAAAAAACAGGAGAGAGAGGGAACTCAAACTAACCGGTGAGCTGGGGTCATGGTACCACCAGGACCCCATACCTGTCCAGCCAGCCATGTTTTTAAGCTCTTCCTAAAGACAGCAAGTCCATCTGTAGACGTAGCTCAGTTGGTAGGAGGTTCCATAGGGCCGGAGTGGACACAGAGAAGGCCCTCCTTCTAGTGCCTGAGAGATGTGCCTCTCTGGCTGATGGAACAACTAGAGAGCCTCTCCGGTCCACTCTGGTGGGACGGATAGATGTTTATCTCTGCCTATATTATTATTGTTCTAATAGAAATCATAATTGTACTGGAGGGTGTTAAACACAGCCTGGGAGAAAGAGATGCACCCAGAAGGGGGAGCTGGATCATGGACAGAAGGTCTATCAATATAATCCATAAGGATAATGTTTTTTGAAGGTTTTTCTGGTTAGCAGTAAAATTGCAGACTCTGCAGTGGATCTGCTCAGCCTGGTCAACCACTTAATGCTTCTCAAAAGGAAGAGCTTGTGAAGACTTTCTGCTTCAGCTAGGATTTTGGCTGAGCCAAAGCAAGTTCTTCCAGGTTCTGACATGATTTAATGTGTCCTTCCATTCCCTCAGCTATCACTCCGTGACACAATAGCTGACCTCTATCCCAAGCTTGAAAAAGTGACTTATGGGGCTATAATTCCCAGAATCCCTCAGCATGGATATCAGCTATGCTGGATGGGGGATTCTAGATGCTGTAACCCCAAAAGTAGTGTTTTCAAATGTGAGGTTCAGCTATACCAGCTTCAGATCTAGTTATAAAAGATTATGTAATTTAAACCACAACCTGGCTGTCTTGGTCAAACAATGAAGTCTGGGTCAGCTATGATAAACCCATTATTCAAAACCAGCTGAAGGAGCTGGGTGCTGTCCAGAATAGATGCAGGTGTACAAGGAATGTTTTACAAGGTTTTTGCAGTACCTTATGAAAATTGCTTTCCTAGTATTTGGCTCATGTAGTTGTTGGAATACCTGACTCTACTAGACCTCTACTAGACCTCAGGTTATGTTCCTATTGTAGAGTAACCCTGTAGATTTGTTAGATCCAAATCAATCACGCATGCTTCTCCTACACTTTATCTCTGGCAGCTCTCTGTGTGCAGAGTTTCCGTAATTTTCCCTTCCAGCTGCAAATGTTTCTTTGATAAGTTGGAGTGAATATCCGGAAGTCTCCTGGTTACATATATATTCCGAAGGAAGTGGAACAGAACTGTTGAGAAAACATCTTGGGCAGTTCCATTGCTTTCTGTGTAATTGTTGGCAACTCACTGCAAATACTTTTCCTAGTTAAATCTAATTTACTTAATTTTCCAAACAATTGTTAATTATCATATAATTACCTCATACAGTAGTTACCAAAGCCTAAGACAGGGGTGCCCAAACTTTTTGGGCTATGGACAGATCACATGGTTCAGCAGGCCAGTCATGTCGTTCAGTGGGCCGGTCATTGGTTCCTCCCACTGGATAAAATACACCTTCCAATCTGTTTTGCAACAGGATGAAGTAGATTTTTAGCTGCCATTTTCTCTGCTTAAACGAGGGCAGTGCAGGCCAGGTGAATTGGCATCGGGGGCCAGTTCTGACCCACAGGCCATAGTTTGGACACCCCTGGCCTAAGGATTAAGGCTACTTCACGCTTCCTTCATTTTTGATTAATATAAATACCACATTAAACCAGTTACCTGGTAGTATTCCAATTTTTACTGCCTACCCCACCTCACTTCTCCAAAACAAGACTTCTATGACTCATAATTATGGCCATTTTATGAGTAACACATATTTTCTCCAAGTGGATTGTTTCAAAAGGAAACTGAGCTCTATGGGAACATGAGTGTGATAAAATCTTGCTCTATTGTAATAATCTTATCTGTTTTCAAGCTGTACAGATTGGGTCATTAAGCATACAAGGACACATTACGTGCTCTAGAATGTGCCAGGGTTTGTTTTTTTAATAATTGAGAAAAACAGCATCTATGTCCTGACTGTCCTTACTAAGAGTAAGGTGTTGTTTCGAACACACACATATGATACCTTTTTGGAGGTGGCAGGTGCAAACAGAGAGTGGAAGACCTTCATTTATGAACAGTAAAATTGATTAATTTTTGGTCAAACAAGAGTTCTTAATATAGTGTTAGTTAGCAGCACTGCTTGTAAAACAGGGGCCCTCTGTTTCAGATTGTTGATTGATAGAAGGGGAATGTGATTAATGTACAGTACTTCCTACCTTGTGTGATTATTTATTTATTTATTTTTTTACTTCTTTAAAAATTTTAAAACTTTTAATTTCTAAATTGGTTTTAAATTGTTGTCTTGCTGATTGTGTTGGGAATCGCCCTGGGTCCCTTCGGGGAGGAGTGCGATAAACAAATTTAAATAAATAAATAAAATAAATAAATATATTTCAAATGCCTAAGTAAGGCTGTAGACATATAGCAAAGAGAGGTGTCTTGATGCTGGGATGAAAGAGAGGCACTTGTGGGATTATATTCCTCATTGACAAATGAACATGACCAGGCTTTTGGAGAGGGGATACCACTTGATGCTCCAGCTTAGGCAGTAAAATGTCCTGAACAGGCCTTCCTCTGTACCACAGTGACCATCACGCACAATCTCTCAGTAGGTCCCAGTTGCCATTCATCAGCCATCCTCCCACTTTTGACTTGATGACTCTGTTGCCTAGTAACCCCAGTGTAACTATTGACCATTTCATCATCACAACCAATTTTACCTCATGCAGCCAAAGACTGGAATGTTCCCATGTGAAACCCACCCGCTACATGACTTGGAGCTATGGAAAAGTAATGATTTGTTTGTACAAACAATTTAAATATAATTTAGCATTCTATTTTGATTTTTATCTATTTGATTAGATTAGACATTCATATGTCCATATATATTCAATATCTCAATGAAGTTTATACATGGTGTTTGTTGGATAAGTTCCTGGAATATTATAGTCTTTAGCCTTTTGCAAAACTAGGCTGAGCAACATGTAAGCATATGTTGGATTGTGCCAAGCAGGTCCATCTCTGGTGCCCTTTGTGTGTATACATGCAAGTGTGTGAGCGTACATGAATAAGTGCCTTGTTCTAGGCATCCCTGTTTTAAATGCAAGCAGACCTTTGTCCATACAGCTGTATGTGTGGAGAGTTACCTGCTAGTGAGAACCCTGATAACAAGGATTTCTGCTCACTTGGATGCCTTTAAACATTCAGCTATATGAAGATGTTGCTGTCAATGCCTATCTTGATGGGAACATCTTCAAGGAAGAGAATGTCATACAACCATGTATGAAAGAGAGAGAGGCACTTGTGGTATTATGGTCCTCAATGCCAAAATAACATGACCAACCTTGGAGAAAGGGCACTAAAATGTCTTGAATGGGCCCTGCTGCCCAATTCTTTAGTACCACAGGGACCACCATACACAAACTCTTAGTAGGCCCCCATGCTGGTGCATATGGAGCTATTCAGCACAACTTTGGCTCTAATTGTGTGTTGCTTTAACTACTTTTGATAACATCAGAATTTATGCATCCCAGAAAATCTGCTTCAGTTCCCTTTTCTGTCAAAGATTGATGGACCCCAGAAATTGCCATACTGCATTCCAATCCAATTAGGAACCACTGACACAAATATGGAGGTTTGGGAGTGCATATCTGTACCTGGATGGAAAATTGCATGCAATCTCATAGTCCACTGAAAAGCTGTTCCAGAAGGAGAATTAGACACTGGACTCAGTCTTCCTGCCTCATTCCTGTCTCCCTGATTGGGAGATTATTGTTTCTTTAAAAGATTGAAGAACCCTGGTGGTGCAGAGATTAAATTGTTGTACTGCAGCCAGAAGATTGTGAGTTCAGTCCTGACCAAGGCTCAAGGATGACTCAGCCTTCCATCCTTCTGAGGTTAGCAAAATGAGTAACTAGCATGTTTGGGGCAAAATGCTAATTAATTTGTGAACTGCCCAGAGAGTGCATTAAATGCTATGGAGGTATATAGGTCTAATTGCTATTGCCTATCTCCACAGCAGATCACTGCAAAGCTTGTAGGGCAGGTTGAGTCTTGCATGCTGATATGTAGGGACACAGAGGGGAAAGGCCTGCAGCATAATGCCCCTTAATGTTCATGTGCTTTTTGCTTTTCTTAACAAATTGGAACATAGCTCAGAGCTGAGATAACTTAAATTCTTTATAATCAAATAGTGTACTTAAATGGTTCTCTGTCAGAGCTGCTGACACTCACACATACCCCCCCCCCCAACTGTAGATGCCTGCCAGTCTTTGGAATAAAACTCTTGTGACAAATTCCTGTGTTCTGACGTAGCTCAATAGCATCCCTACAGTGTTTTTAAGCATTAAGCAATCTGGAGACTTGAACCAGCCTTCTTCACTTTTCCTCTTAATATATGATCAAAACGTAGCATCTTTGTTATAATGGCTTGCTTGGTTCAAACAGTTTAGGTATCTAGCTGGAGCCAAGAGTTTTAAACGGCACTGTCTTCCTTTCCTTCTTGCAGTAGTTCTTTATTTCCTACTTCTCACTTCGGCTTTATATCATTTTTAGAGTGGCTTTTGTTCATGTTGACTAGAGAAAATCTTAAAGCTAG
Organism: Furcifer pardalis; assembly: GCA_030440675.1. Taxonomy (NCBI): domain Eukaryota; kingdom Metazoa; phylum Chordata; class Lepidosauria; order Squamata; family Chamaeleonidae; genus Furcifer; species Furcifer pardalis. Next base: position 15,167,053 of record CP126892.1, on the reverse strand, counting down.
TTTTGTCATTGGGCCTCCTTATGAAAGAGCTGGATTTTCTCAACTATTGACCATGCGGCAGGGTCTAAATAATGGTTCCTCAAAAGCAAGGCACCCAATTTCAATGACATTTGCTCTTATGCAAATGTATTTGGGTGTGCAGACTAAGCAAGCCTTTCACATGCTGTCAAAAGATTTTATTATAGGCACCGGAAATTATGAAATATTTTCTTTAAGGAATGTTTAAAGGGCAAACCTATAATAATAATAAAAAGAAAATCTCCACCACTGTTTCTTCCTCTTTCTCTCTGTATGTTTATCTGTATCCACTGTAGTTCCAACGCTGTGAAACCCAGACACCTAAAACTTGACATACCTACTAAGAGGGCATGTCAGGACAGTATTTTGTTTTTTAACTGGATTAATTAATTGTAGTAAATAAACTGTATCTGAAGCCTGCATTATCATCTGTAATTAACAGTCAATCAAATTCCTTATCCTTCTGTAACAACCAGAAGTGAAGTTCACAGCAAGCCTGAGCCATTCATTTTGTTACAGGGCCTGTAGGCAGTCCCATAGTACTACACAGCCACCTGTAAGACCCTACCCAGCCCGCAAGTCCCTAGCCGTCCTCTCCGTGGGCACTCACCCCACCCCTCTGCCCAGCAGTCCAATGGGAGTGCTTCCTCCCTCCTCCAAGCAGAGCCCTACTCTCTATGTGGCCAGGTAGGGACTTACGGGCTACCTTATACATTCTCCCCCAGGATCTGTGAATTCTTCAAATGAAGGAGAGGGAATATTATGTTGCCTGGTAAGGGGGAAGGACTGGCAGAGAACAAACACAAAGAATGAGTGTTGTCCACATGAGTAAAAGGGGGGGGGGGAGAGAAAATGAGTGTGGCAGGAATCGTAGAGAAATAGCAGAACAGAAGATACAAAGCACCAGAGCTAGGGTGGTAATGAATGCTTTCTAAAACCATTATATCAGTGCTAAACAGTCCAAGATAAAACAGTTGGCAAAGTTCCATGCATTCGATCTGCTACTCCCCTGATGAATTTAATAGTTTTCACACCACAAGAATTTATAGTGCAACCTTGCACCACTCAGCAGGTTAAGTTTAGGGCAGTCGTCTTTTCTGTGAAAATATGCAGGGCTTTTCCTAATTTTAAAAGTCCAGAAGAAGAAAAAATTTCCTCTCACGTAATATATTTCCTACCACCTAAGCAGGTGGAGGATGGGGTGCATGGAGTACGGTGGTCCATGGGGTTGCAAAGGGTCGGAATTGACTGTGTGACTCAACAACAACAACAAAGTACCTGTATACTGTACTGTGTTGAAAAGGACTAAGAGATTTACCTTGCTGAAAATGGCTACATTATTTAAACAACTGTTGCTGTAATGCTGGAGTTACTATATGTATTTCATTCAGTGTAATTATTTCAGTACCATCATCTTATAAAAGTTGTCCTTTTCATTTATTTAAAATATTTATACCTCATTTTGCTACTCAAGAGCACCCAAAATGAATCCTTGCTTTTAAAATGAGCTATTTGTAGTGCAACAACACCCTCATGTGTGGTCTGAATATCACAGCCCAAGAGAGAGGTTTATTTTTATACCACAGAGCAGCTGTAATAAGAGCATTTTCAAAGAAGCACTTCCTCACACTCTTATATAATGTCTCTGAACACACAGTAAGGTAAAGGTCACCATTGCTTGAAAGCCAGTCATATCTGACTCTAGGGTTCAGTGCTCATCTCTGTTTATAGCCAAAGAGCCAGCACTATCTGCATCTGCAGACGTTTCCATGCGTCATCTTTCTCCCTACCTCATAGGTTTCCTTTGAAGATCAAAAGAAGAAAAAACATGTATGCAACCTTGTGCTGCCTAGGCAGTGTTTCCCAAATGCTGGTTTTTGGACTTCAATTCCCAGAAGCCTAAGTCATTTCCCCAAAGCACTGATCAGCCAATGTACTGACTGAGGCTTCTGGGAATTGAAGTCCACTAGTGGGCTGAGTACCCCTTGTTGGGAACCACTGGCCTAGAGGAAGAGATAAAATTTTATAAGTAATACCCCATTTTTAAAAAATTGTCTAATACAGTTGCAAGGTGGCTATCGCAGAATTAGCCTGCTTATGCTATGATGTAAATATTTCTTTAGCCGAATGTTTTCTTGTTGACATAAGCCAGATAAGTTTTCACTTCCAGTTAAAGATTTGCTTCCTCAAAGTCTCTCGGAGACTAAGCATCCTTTCAGATAAGCTGTGAGCAAGTCTAATATTTAAATCAGCACAATATATTACGTATATATTTCTGTGCCTGAGAAAAATACTCCTTTTAACCACTCTTAAGACCTTTGTGTTATACATCTGTTTAAATTATAATTCCATTTTCCCATTTGTATTGCATAGAAAACTTAAGTACTGTAGTTCATTGTGTGCAGCTTACCACCACTTATCCAAAGTGTGCAATTGCCCCCCAATACATTGAACTTTAATATGCATTGTGGATTTGAAGGGAGCTTCATGCAGCTTTCATTAAGAAAACTATTATATAATGACATCATGGTCTGCTGTATTACAGGAGGTAAAATGGGGAGCTCTGGCCAAGCAGTTTCAGCTGCATCCCTCCAGATGAGTTATGCCATCATCATGATGACATGAAACACTTGTGGGTTAACCCAACAGCCTTCAAATGGTATTAGATAAAGCTTTTCATAGGACCAAAATTCAAAGGGGCCAGTTTTATGGACCTTAGTCTACAGTTGTCTACCATATGAATCCCTGACATGTATAATGATCACTACATTGATGACACAAATTAGTAGCCAGTGTAAACAAACTGCAATTTTCCATAGCAGACAAGACACAGGCACAAGCTATTTCTTTTTTTTTACTTGCCCCTCCCTCTTCTTCTCTCATACAAGTCTCTACCTAACAGCACAATAGTACGGTAGGTCCTTTTACCTTATATAAATGCATGTATATTAGTAGACGTCATATTCAATAGTCTTCCAGGTTTACACCAAAATTTTGCATCTTTACAGGGACTTGCTGCATTTCAAGAGAGAAAAATAAAAAATAAATGGGCCCCAAAATTTCAAACAACACTTCACATTCAGTAGTTAAAGTGAAGCCAATGCATGTCTACTTAGATGTAGCAGGAATGATTTGATTGTTAATGATCATAAGAATATACCATGGGAAAGGTACAATGTGCACACTGAAATAATACACACCATTTATTGGTTTTAAGCCTCTGTATTTCCCCCACCCCCATGGACCTCGCATGTTTGGTTACTTTGGCTTCAGTAAATATACTGTGTTGTGGATTATGTCAAGGATATGTTTCCATAATACAGTTGTACCTTGCTTAAAGAGCATAATTCGTTCCACAGGATTGCTCTTTAAGCGAGTTTGCTCTTTAAGCGACACACCATTGTAAGTGACCAATTGCAACGGGGGGGGGGGGATTGCAAACCTTGATTTATTTGTTAAGCAAGTTTTTGGCTGGTTTTATTTGTTAAGCTAAGTGACTTCAGAGAAAAATCTGCTCTTTAAGCGAGTTACTCTTTAAGCAAGGCACTCTTTATGTGAGGTTTGACTGTATGTGGGTCACCTATTTTTGTCTCAAGAAGTTTGTTAATTTTCTTGTGGAAATGTTATGACTGCTACCTGTATATTTCATCTCCTCTCCCTCATTCCCAATCTATAAAAGGCTTACTTCCTTGGATAATTTGGCATTTGTATTGGTTAAAATATTAAAATTGCTAAAATACTGGGGAAAAGAGTTGGTTTTTTCCTTAAGGACCAGACAACATTGAAGTAACAAGCAAACCACTGTGCATTTGACAAGACAAGAAGGACTGATTCAGTAATGAGAGAACACATTAGTACTTCTAGGCTAAAAATATGAGTCACCAAATACCACCACTGGAAGTGTGTGACTCTGGCACTCCATCTGCTTTTACAGCTCTGGTCTATGGGCTAGAGGCCAATATCTAAAGGGCTATAATTGCCTATTCCTGACATAATTTGTCACAAGATAGTTTTATTAATTTCAATATACAGTTCTACTTTGCTTAAAGAGCATAATGGGTTCCACAGGAATGCTCTTTAAGCGAGTTTGCTCTTTAAGCGAAACACCATTGAAAATGACCAATGGGGGGGGGGGGGATTGCGAACCCCGATTTATTTGATAAGCAAGTTTTTGGTTGGTTTTATTTGTTAAACGAAGCAAACATTAAGAGAAAATTCTGCTCTTTAAGCGAGTTACTCTTTAAGCCAGACGCTCTTTATGCGGGGTTTGACTGTACAGTAATACCCTGGAAAACGATTGGATCAGATAACGCTAGAATCGGATAACGACACAAGTTTTTAGGGAAAAACTTGCATCGGATAATGATTCTTTTAGCGTTGTCCGATGCAATGGTTGGGGGTGGTGGATGGGGTAGAACCAGTGGTGGGATGTCAAAAATTTTACTACCCCACCATGATGTCATCACAGTGTGGGCGGAGCTAACATCATGATGTCATGTGCACGGCCAAAGAAAAATAATAATAAAATAAAAATAAGCACGCGTGCACATACACCCCTCAACCTACCCACCCACCCACAACACAAACCCGTAAATAAATAAATTAAATAAATAAATAAAATAAAAATTACATTAAAATATACTCACCCCAAACAAATCAACCCACCCACCCCAAACACAAACACATCACTTACCTGTTAGTATAAGTGCCTGGGCAGCACCAGGTTGCAAGATGGATATGGTCATCATACCAGTTCTCTAGCATAATATGCCTTAATGTAAATGTAAAACAGCTGTACCTCCTTAAGGGTTCTCCAACTGGAACAGCAATTGGAACAGCACAGGTGTAGCTTATTGATGAAGTAACTCCAAGACTTTACTTAAAAACCCCAAGCCAGGCCGTCAGGCCTGCTGGCCACCAGGCCTTTTTAGGAACTGTGGTAGTATGCCAATATAGGTAAAGGTATTAAATACACATTAAAATACACACAGACACACCAAATCCAAAGGTGAGTCACTTACCCTGGGGAGCAAGCTACAGGGAGCTTCAGGCTAGCAGCTTCTCTTCCTCCTTCCCGCTTGGGAGGACAGCAAGGAGGCTGTGCATATGTGCCAAGCACTATAGGCATGCATGCACACCAAGTGCTTGGTGTGCATGCACAGTGGGGGAACCAGTGAAAAGGTAAGCCCCGAAGGTGGTTCCCCCCAAAAGCTGCTACCGGTTCTCTGAGACAATGGGAAAAGTTACTACCAGTTCTGGCGAACTGGTGAGAACCTGTTACATCCCATCACTGGGTAGAACATCTACCCAATCCACACACACACACCATGGATCGCTGCTACTGAACTAGGGTTGGGGGAAAGGCACACGAGTGCCTGCCTTTCCCCCGGCCCTAGTTCAGCCTGAGCAATCGCTGGACAAAGCCTAGCGGCACCTGGGCTAGTTAGCCCGAGCGCCGCTTGACTTTGTCAACAGCCCATTCAGTTTGTCCCTGACGTCAGGTCTTTTGTTTTTTAGCATTGTTCGATGCATGCATCAGACAACACTAAAAATCGGATAACATCGTGACTTGTGGAACCAAGTCATAACGTTATCCGGGGTATTACTGTACTGTACTGGCATATGCTGGCAATGAGCAAGCAAAGTGAGGTGGCTGTCTCTAGCAGTGTCATAAAAGGGTTACAAAATGTTACTTATTTCATTTTTGTTATTATATTTTTACTGCAATAGAAAGTACTGTATTTGTATAATGATTTGCCTCATCTGCCCAAACTACATGACTAGCTTATGGAATTGTACAGTTTGTTTTGGGTGTGTTTCTGGAGAGGTTCCATTTGCTCCTGTGCCTGGAATGGTCCTGCCTCTAAAACAACAATACCCAATGTTTTACATGTCTTAAGATGAAAAAAACCATAGACAGAAAGTAGAGTAGAGAAATTCCTAAGAAGTAGTATTTGGTACAAATTACAGAAATTGCTTGACTCGCAGGCTTTTGTGTGTGTGTGTGTTCAGAAACACCTGAGAATGCAGACAACCATTCTGTACATCCCTTTATCTGCTTAAAACTGCAGGTTGGGAGGAGACCCTCATTAATCCCTACATACAGAAACATTCCATTATCTGTTTTCACACAAGCATTTTATTTATTTAGATTACATAATTAGTACAGTTGTACCTCACTTAAAGAGCATAATGCATTCCACAAGATTGCTCTTTAAGCGAGTTTGCTCTTTAAGCGAAACACCATTGTAAGTGACCAATTGTGTGTGTGGGGGGGGATTGCAAACCCCGATTTATTTGATAAGCGAGTTTTTGGTTGGTTTTATTTGTTAAGTGAAGCAAACATTCAGAGAAAATTCTGCTCTTTAAGCGAGTTAGTCTTTACGATAAACGCTCTTTATGCGAGGTTTGACTGTATTTGGAAAAGTTGAGGCAAGACACATACACACATCCCTCCCAGCCTGGCTGTTGGGATTCATAGCTAGGCACCTGAGATCTTAGAGTTATAACTCCCCATAAATACATTTTTCACATTGTCCTCCAGGTATCAATTAATGTGGCCTTTAGCTCTTGTACTGAAGTAGCGCTGTATGGATTTACAGTTCTTGCTAGATTTCCGCTTTGTGGGTGGGTTGAAAATATGCATGTTCAGCCATTTTCATTCTCTTTCTGATCTCTTTTTTTACCTTTTGATTGCAGATTGACTTTGAAGATGTAATTGCTGAACCTGAGGGTATCCACAGCTTTGATGGAATCTGGAAAACTAGCTTCACTACTTTCACTGTGACAAAATACTGGTTTTATCGCTTATTGACCACAATCTTTGGCATTCCGATGGCTCTACTCTGGGGCATTTACTTTGCCATTCTGTCATTCTTCCATATCTGGGCAGTGGTGCCCTGCATCAGGAGCTACTTGATTGAGATTCACTGCATTGGCCGAGTCTATTCTATCTGCATCCACACCTTCTGCGACCCATTTTTTGAGGCCGTTGGCAAAATGTTCAGCTCCATCAGAGCAACCGTGCAGAAAGAAGTGTAAATGATGTTTCAAAGAACCTGAAGAATGGATCTCCTCCACATCTTCCCCCATTTGGAGTGTCGATCTCAAGGCTGTCAATGGTTACCAACACTCAATAGCACCAGTGAATGAAACGATTAACCTGAACACAACAAAAGAAATCACTTGCTCAGTTTTTCTTACTACTTTATCCCTTCTCGATTTATATTACTCTTTTCAAGAGATAGGTCAATTTGCATTTTTAAGTTTTCTTTTTTTTAATGGCTGCTCTCCAAATTCCTACCTGAGTGTTGACTTACTGACCCTTTGATGAACCAACTCATGTTTTGTCTACTCCAGTTCTTTTCTTGCACACTAAATTCACAGCAATATAATAAAGAACTGCAAAAAAAAAAAAAAAAAGCTTTCCAGCACTACTGTAATACTGCTCTTCATTTTACTGTGAGCAATTTTTAAAAAAGAAGCTCTAAGGCTGTTGCAGCATAATGGACATGACAAGCTGGTAGATTTTAATAGAATGTTCTTTTTTTCAAATGTATTGTCTGTCAACTAGTTTTTTTTACTGTAGTGGATGTATCTAACTGCTGCGCAGAGGAAGAACTAAGTAAATAACTAATATATATGCTCAACAAAGAGAGAAACAAAGTATGAAATCAAATGCCTTTAAAAGGACAGAGTCTTCAACTCAAAAAATTTGGACATCCACAGAAAGCTGCCCTGCTTTGTTGACCTTCCAGAGAGATTATTTGCAGATCTTTATCATATATCACTAAAATGAATGCTTTAATGCTGGGGGGTTTTTTTTTAATGCTGGATTATTCATCTAAACTTCTTTTGGTCAGCTGCCTCTTGCCTGTGATTCGCCACATCTTCCATGAGATTTCCTAAGTGGATATGCAGCACCAGTTCTCATCACTGAATAATGACTCCTACAAATTTTGATGTTCAAGATCAAAATTCAGATCAGAACTCAGTCCAATTGTAAAAGCACTTCCATCAACAAAAACTAGATGGCATGGTTTATACTGCATAATTTGTCCCTTAGCAAATATCGCTTTTAAAAAATAACATCTTCATAACAGACATTTCAAAGAAAATAAGCAGATATTGGTCTTCCTGTGAAGGGACTGGCACTCTTTTAAAAATGGGTGTTGGGTTTTGTTCAACTAGTACAGAGTCATGTTAAGCTATGAACTGGATTTCTGCAGGTGCTTTGATGTGGCCATTTGGAATTAGAGGCCAGCTTCACAGTCCTTTGTCCATCAAGGTCAGCATGTTACTGGCACATTCACGCTTTTCTTATTTCATACTAATCCACTACAAGTATGGCTTCAGCAACAGTACATTGTGTCCAGCAACAATACATTGTAATTGCCTCCATCCACTCTCCTCCTAAATTGTACACATGAATCAAGAAGCCTTTATAGCAGAAATTTGTGTAAAACTGGCTGAAAGGGAGGAAAGAATTAAAGAATTAGCAATATAATTTCATGTGTGACCTGCTTGGAGGCCCGAGGCTCACTGTAATGTATCTGAGGTGAAACAATATCTCTGTTGGTTTTACATGACATTTCTTCATAGCTGTGAGATTAGATTAACTGGGATAGGTATCCTTCTGAACTAAAACTGAGGAAATATTGAGGTTGGTTGTGTGGTGGTCAGCACCACATACTAAAAAGAGCCATATGTAATTGCTGTCTAGATGGGGGAAGCATGTTAAATGTCATTTAGCTCATCCATCCTCAAGTGACCCCACACATCCCAACAGAACCTGCACTGGGAGGACCAATATAGACAGGCCCTTAGAGGCAACTTACGTTTTCAGTATCAGCCCAAAGATTACTACAGACTCATCCATAAAATTAGTTTTCTCACCATTTCCACAAGGTACTTCCACAACCTGCTACAGGAGTGACATCACAATGGCCTGGGTAACAGCTAATTAAATTGAACTCTCACAAAGACTTCAAAGAAGATAACAATGCAACATTTTAAATGGCTTGTTGAGGTAGATGTTGATGTATTCTCACAAGGTAATGTTTCTTATTTTATTGGCCTATGACCTTAATACATCCATTAGTTCAAGGGATCCTCATTAGCTCTTTACCATAAAAGTAGAGAACCCTTACACAGTAGAGAAGCTCATTCCCCTAATAGCAGTATCCTATCATTTCATCTTGCACTTTCTCTTCACAGAGCTTTCAAAGTAGGAAAAGTTCACCAGTGGTTGACCATTGCGAATTTCTGCACAGTATTAACAAAAGTTGGCTTGTATATCACCACCATTGCCTTCTTTACCATTCTTCACCTTCAGTTGCCCAGTAACCACCACCCCTATCATTGCTGGAACTATCCATTTCTCCTGCTGATGAGGCCATTAGAGCACAAGCTTTTCATGGCAAAGGTGCTGGGTTTAATCTCTGAGTTCTCTGAGTGGAAGTGAGAAAGCCTCTTGTATGTAACCCTAACAATTCACTGCCAGAGTCAATCTGCTGAGTTGGATGGAGAAAGGTTGACTCAGTATAAACCGACTTCCCATGTATCCTCTCCTCCTGCTCTTCAGCAGTATGTAATGGAGGCTTGAGTCTGGGAAAGGAACTTTTTCGACCACAGTTCCCAGAACCTCCCCATTCAGCATGGGAATTTTAGAATCTGAAGTCCCAATCTTTTTATCTTTAGTCTGTATACAATATTAGCACTTATTCTAGACCACAGCTTGCTGTTAAAAATATTAAACCAATAATAATAAAAATGAAATTATTCATTTGGATTGAGACAAATCTAGGATATATGACTGAATAGTATAGGCCAAGCTGATGGGTTTACTGGGTCTTGTGACAGTCCACAGAATCCATAACAGTATGCTTCCATGTGGTTCTATCAATTTTGTTTAAACAAAATCTGTAGTTGTTAACCATAGAAACAGAAACGTCGTCAAATTTCCAAGAAAATAAAGTAGGGTAATGCCCACCCATTCTCTTTCACTCAATGGGCAAGTCACTGCCGAAACGACAGTCTTGTTCATTTTGAGTCCTTCTAAATGGTCCTCAAGGTTTAAAAGATCTGCAGAGATTTGAGTATTTTTGATACATACATCAACAATATAGTCACTAGATAGTTTCCTCTCTTAATTGCATTTAAAAACAAACACTGGTCTGGCTATATAGTTTTATGTTTTTACTTTGTACATAAGAATGTACTATTAGATATATATTTTGCATTATTGCAACACACCTTTGATGAGAATGTATGCAAGAGAGATTTTATATAAGGAAAAATCACTTTGAAATCTATTTTATGAAAATGTATATTGGATAAGAACTCCCAAATTGAAGTGAATTCTGAATCAGCATATTTACATAGCTATGCTTACAAGATATATGGACTGATTTTTTTTTAACATTCTGCATGTTCTACAACCAAGGCTAAACCTGCACAATAAAAGCTGTTTTAATAGAAACTCTTGCCTTGATCATACTTTTCTTACAAGTTTGACAGCTCATGTTTCTGAAAAGAAACGTAGGCCCGGCCACTGAACTTTTCATACTGCAATGCTATTATTTCTTTCTACTGCTGAGAACTAGTGCATCAATTCAGAGTCCAAAAAAAAAAAAAAAAGATTGGTGATGAGTTTGTATTTCATTGATTCCAGATATTACAAATAACTTGGTGTTTTGTTGGTTAGAGATATCAGTCAGACTTCTGTGTATGGAAAGGAGTTGCCTGCACACAGTAACATCACGTGGATTTCAGCCGCCTGGGACTTAAGCCAAATTTGCTGCCCCCTGGTGGACACCAGTGCTCACTCCCACTAGGGCTTCTGGGAATTGTAGTCCAAGAACACCCATAGCCCAAAAAGCGCCGCCCGGTGCGGGGTGCCCCCCTGCGCATAAGTTCTAAAGACCAAGCACAAAACATGCTGATCAGCAAACTGCAGGTGGTTAGAGATGTTTCTGCTGTGATGCATACAATCACCCCGAAGCACTTTTTTTCCTCTTTTAATTAAGGGCTACCTAAAATACTTGTTTCTGCCCCCAAGTCTTGCTTGTAAGAGCTGACATAAATAATACATCTTCTGAAAGATGGATTACTCATGGTGCCTCATTTTACAAAAGTATTATACGATGATAAAAATGTTTCAAAAGTCATATTGTCAGCTGACTGGAGAAAGAGGCAGCATGGGATGTCTGGCTTAGCTGCAACTGACAAGTCCCATGAGCTGAAAGCAGGGGCAGGGGCATTCTGCACCGGCAATGATCTGCGCATCACACAGCCATGAAAAGCACATCAAGTGTGGCTGCAGTGCTACAAAGGAAATTCCATGCCAGCTAAATATCTATGGTACTTTCCTTAAATTATTTTTGGGAGCGAGTGGCCGGGGTGGGTGGGACGAGGCCAGTTCAGAATACAGTCAAACCTCATATAACACTAAAACTTGGTTCCACAAGTCTTGATGTTATATGATTTTTAGTGTTATCCGATGCATGTTAAAATCCTATGGGAGCCATAGAGATACATTGTAACCACACAGGCTTTAGCGGTTGTTATCTGATGCATCCCATAGGATCTTAATGTTATCCAATGCAATTCTTCCCCCCAGATTGCTTAATGTTATGCGATTTTAGTGTTATTCGATACTAATGTTATATGAGGTATTACTGTATTTGACTAGAGCAGCTCAATCAGCAGCAATAGACAGCAGCAATAATGTGTCTGCTACAATGTGTGTCACAGACAGTGGTGGGCTATCAAAAATTTTACTACCACAATGGGCGGAGCTGATGTTGTGGGTGGAGCCAATGTCATGACATCATGATGTCATGGGTGGACCCAACAGCATGACATCATGACGTTGTGGACTGAGCCAAAGTAAACAAATTTTTAAAATAAAATAAAAATACACATTAAAATACAATGCCCCATAGACGCGAGCGTGCTGGCTGGGTGTTTTGGAATGCAGTGGGGAGTCCCCCATCCGCGTTCCAAATTGCCCAGCTGACAGGTGGCTCGGCTACAGGGTGTTTTGGAATGCAGACGGGGGGCTCCCTGCTGTGTTCCAAAACATCCTGCAGATGCACGGCGTGCATCAGCTGTGCATTTGGGAAGGGTGTGGGGATCTTCCCCATGTCCTTCCCAAATGCCCCACAGGTGCGTACATGTCAGCAGGGGGGTTTGGAAGGGTATGGGAAAGATCCTAACACCCTTCCCAAACACCCAGTTGACGCACACGGCACAGCAGCAGGGTGTTTGGGAAGGGTGTTGGGATCTTCCCTGTACCCTTCCCAAATGCCCCACAGGCATGCGCGCATCAGCGGGGTTTTTTGGAAGGGTACGGGAAAGTCTAGCATGCACACATGAAGAACAGCGTTATATGCAAGTTGCTTATTACAGATTGTACTTGGGAGAATCAAAGTGAACCTAACAAAATGGGGGAGGGGAGAAGTGTCACTCTGACACAATCTTTTCTGAGTACACAGAATAGGCAACGTCACACCTATGCCAGTGTACTCTATGCCCCACAATGTGGCTCAATGGTTAAGAAGCTCGTCTTGTTAGCTGGAAGGCTAACAAGTCAGCAGTTTGAGACTCAGATACTGCATGATGGTTTGAGCACCTGTCTCTGTCCCAGCTCCTGCCAACCTAGCAGATCGAAAGAAAGAAATTGCAAGAAGATAAATAGGGACCACTTTGGTGGGAAATATATCTTGGGGACATGAAAGGAGCCTCATTCAGGCATACTCTGAGTGGAGTTTCTCCAGCGAAAACCCTTTCAACCCAGAATAATTTCTGACATGAAATTATGATTATAATGAACGACAGAAGGTTTACTTAATTTATTTATTTATTGGTCATATTTGTATGCTGCCCTATTCGCGAAGCGACTCAGGGTGGCTAACGCAGCAATAAAAACACAACAATCCAATAAAATTTGTCAATAAAATCCAGACCCATAGATAAAATTTAAAAGATTAAAAAGTTAGAAAGGTTTAGTGTTGGGGAGCCCCCAATATGCTCAATGTTGCCTGTTATTGGACAAATATTGTCTGATAAATTTATTAATTGTTCTGTGAAGCATCTGACATAAACAAAGAGAGACCAAGATTAGAAACGCAGGTAGACAATAGCCAGAAGATCTTACTGACGACAATTCTACAGACATTGGTTACAAGCAATTATTATGGATACAGCATATGGTCAACTTAATACACATGCCTAGCTCACAGTCATATCCAATGTGTTTTCTCCACTTTCCTCCCTTTTTTCTTTTTTCCCCCTTTTTTTTAATACTTTTATAATACCCTTTAAAAATAGGTGAGCTTTTCAAAAAGCAAATATTAAAAGCCAAATTTTGTGAAACTCTGCATAATAGGAATGCAGATGATGCCATCTACTGGCTGTATGCAAAAATGACCCTGCAGGAGCTGGCAGAACAAAGAGAGAATACCTTTTAAGGGAAGGCCTATTCGCCTGTGACTAACTTCCATTTCCTTCTATCGTCCTTATGAAAATAAATAAATGAATAAACTGTGTCATGAACTAGACTCTTGCCTGCCGTGCAGCATAGTCCTTCAGCATGGACTCCAATGAGGGTTATCAAATGTGGGGAATATAATATCCACTCAGCATGGAATTCTGGAAACAGTAGACTTAAAAAGTAACTTCCCCAGTATCTGAGTGCAACAATGCAAGAGAAATAAGGAAAGAAGGCTGCAACTACTGACTGCAGGACAATATTTCCTCAGTGAATCTTTGCTGAAGTACTGTATATATAAACCAGGAAAACCTGTAAATGTACTTCAGCCTCATAAACTGTTTAGCTACAACCCACAAAGGCTGGTGGGATTATAGTTCAAGGGTGCAAACTTTTCTCACTTCTTGAAAACTATTCCTTAACTTGGCTTTGTCAGACCTGCGGAGCTTGGGTTTTGGATATCACAAGGGAACCATTAATGGGAAATCCAGAGATCTTGAAGTAAGTGTACCTAAATCCAGCTCTTCTTCTCCAGCTGTTCTTTACAATTGCCATATAAGTTTGCAAGCACAGTTTTGCTCAAAAAGATTTTACATCGAGGCAAAGCAAGCAGCACCTGTGCCTTGACCTCTGCTCTAAGAGGGGGAAGAAGAAGAAGAGAACTGAAAACTGGTAGTGAAAAAGGAGTGGGTGGATTTGTCGAGACTCAATTTACCTCAGTTAAGAGGGATACTTTTGTTCCTCCGGTAAAATGCTGGGTTCTAAACACTTCAATTGCCCTTAACATTTGCACCACAGAGCAATATTAACAGATTTCAACAATAATTCCATAAGAGGAAGAGGAGAACCAGAGAAGATTTTCACACATGTTTCTGTTGGTTTAAAGACTTAAAGGGTATTTCAGAAACATATGACTAATTAAAAGGTAAAGGTTTCCCTTGCTCGAAAGCCAGTCATATCTGACTCTAGCAATGGATAGGGATAAGGTTCAGTGCTCAATATACATGCCCGTTTTGTGCACTTCTGACTCTTCTGAGGTAGAGGTAATGTGTGGGGTGAAATATTTAGCGGTGATTCTAAAAGGCTGGTCAACGGTTGGGGAAGATAAAGTTGTGTGGGAACACCTGGAAGACCACACATTCTCCAATTCCCTACATATAAACACAAATTTTGCCACATACAAAGTTGCAATTGTATCTTTGTATTGGGCTTTTAAGTGTAAATATTCATTAGATTTCATCAGAGGTGTTCTGGGCACCATGGGAGGGTACTTGACAGGGGCGAGGGGCAGTGACCAAGGAGTGGTGGGGGAGGCTACCCCCAGGAACCACTTTGGTCACTGCCCCTCGCTTGCTCTGCCTGGTGCTAGGCATTTTAGAATAAACCATTGCTCCAAGCTGAAGGAGGGAGCTTGGAGCAATGGCTTCATCTAAAGTGCAGTGCGTTGGTTGGATAAAATAATAATAAAATTATTATTTGCACCCCAAGGCACCAGAGATGAGGGCACACTGGGATGCCAACGTCTTCGCTCTCGACCGCTTCCTGGCCGAGAGAATGGAGAACAGCTGCGGGGGTGACCGGCCGGCATAAAAACTGCGCTCCCACAGCCGCTGCCACTGGATTCTTCTCTCGGCCCACTTTGGCTCTGAGCTGGATGAGGAGGACTCTGGCCGGGAGTGCCCGGACTCGCTTCACCTGCCAGCGCTGCCGAGCCTCGCCCCCATGCCGGGCTACAAAAGCCTCTGCAGCGGGATACTTCCATGGCTTCCAGAGCATGCTTGTGGTTAGGATGAGAGCCCTGACATTGTTGGATCATGTACTGTATTTTTATATTGTATTACTGAGACTATGTCATTTATACGTAACTGAAATTTGTATTTTGTAACCTTATTTTGCAGTGTGGTTTTGTTTTATTGCACTGCTGTACTGTATTGTTATATTTATTGTATTATACTGTATGACCTTTGATTATGTTATATTACTTTTGATTGTCTTATATGTATGTCTTCTGTAAACCTCCCTGAGTCAGTTGTACCGAGTAGGGCGGTATATAAATTGAATAAATGAAATAAAATGAAATGAATCCCCCTGTCCCGGTGGCCCAGCCCATGCCTATATATCATCCACAGTTTCTGTTACAGGCCTCAAGTTGAATTATAATTCTTATTATATGGTGGCTCTACTGCCAAGTGGTTATGGTTGATTACTGGTTTCCATGTTATTTGCTCCAGAAAATGAATGGTTTAAACAATATTTTTATTCTTTTTGTCAACTTTTTTGCTACAATTGTTATACCCTCTCTCTGGGCTGTCTCTGAGTTCTGTCAACTTCTAAGAGCTTAAGATCCCTACTTTAAAAGGTCCCTACTTTAAGGTCCCTACTTTTTAAAAAAATGACAATATACAGTGCGTAAAAAATTGTGGTTTTTCCACCACCACCACCTGGCTTTGGAGGGAGACACCTGATCCTGAAGCAGATATCCTAGGTGAAATCTTTGGAAAATATACCAACAGTCATGTGTAGGAGATGAAGGAGACAGGCTTTAATAATAATTCCCTTGTGCATGAGTATGGTTTCCTTAGAGAACCAGACAAAACTGCCATAGATTAACCAGTCAGTATTTTAGGATTCTCTGTACCCATAGATACCAGTTACTTTATTTTGGATTTATTTATTTGGTTGACTTATATTTAATTTGTTGTGTGTTTTATTATGTTATTTTGATAGTTATATGTACACCGCCCAGAGTGGGAACTTTCCCACTCTGTATAGAAATGTATAGAAATGCAATAAATAAATAAATAATGAAAAGTATAAATATACATATAAACAGAGGATAAATAAAGGATAAAAGCAATCTCAGGCATCAGGAAAATATCATGAGATATTAGGATTTGAGAACTATAGCACAGCATCTCTGAGAGAAAAGAGCAACAATGATACCAGCAGTGATACCAAAAGGGTTGAAAAAAATCTGAGTACAATTGACATTGATAAGATCACCATTGAACAGTTACGAAGAGTAGCACTATTAGGTACCAACTAGGGGACTTTTACCATTTTAAGGGGTAGGGGGTTGAACAAAAGTCATGGAAAGCCATGGGGGGAGGGGGAAGGTTCGGCATGAAGTCACATAACTCTGGGTGGGACTGTCCTCCATCTCTCAATCCGGTGTAGCTTTTAAACCCCCCCCCCCCAGCCAGGTGGAAATCTGGGGGTGGGGCAGCAGGTGTCCTCCCCCGCTCGAACATCCTCAGCCACTCGAGCTTCCATGGCTTTTAACCCCCCAAGGCCAGGTGGGAGTCCGAGGGTGGGGCGGCAGGCATCCTCAGGCTCCGGGTGAGCCATGCTTCTGCCGTTTCTCTTCAAATCAGGGAAAATGGAGAAACCATGTGATTTAGGGGGGTCGGTCAAAGGTAATAGAAAGTCACAGAGGGGGAGGGGGTAAAAAAAGTGGCCCATTTTTGGTCACGTGGTATTTGAACGGCCCCCTACATTATCAGGCAGTACCTCCCAAGCACTTAGATCCAAGGCTAGGCCTCAAGTAGTGGGGCTCCAAAACTCTGGTCCAAACATCTGGTGGACCGTGCACAACTTTTATAATGATAATAGTGTGTCATCATGCCAGTTCTAACTTTTGGTGATCCTTTTCAGGATAGAAAATACTCAAGTAGTTTACCATTCCCTACTTCTGCAGTCATCCTGGGTCTGTGCAGCTTGCCCCTGGCTACACAGGGTGGCAGTTTTCTTGAGGCACAGAGAAAATCAAATACCTAACCTCTCGGCCTGCAGTCAAATATCCAAACCTCTGGGCTATCCAATCAGCTAGTCCGTTATAAAAAAACACTATAAACAAGCCTATTTTTGCTTCTTCCTGGAAGAGTAGAATTGTAGAAATGTGTTCTGGGGAAAGTGATAGATATCCTCAGATGGAAAATAGTAGAGAAGTAATCTCTTCCACATCAATAATAAAGACCTTTAATTCTGTCCTTTCACTTGAGCCAATCAATAGAGGTTACAAATGTTCAGCATTAAGGCAATATATTCCAGCCTAAGTTTACATTTTAAATGCCAAAACACTGGGCGCTGAGCCAGGATTAATAAAATAATATAAAAATGTCTCTCTATGTGAGGGATAAATCACCCTTTGGGATTCTCAGCTAGGATAATAAAGCTTGAACACAGGAGAGGGTTTGTTCACCACTGTGCTCTCTCCTACTTTTATATCCATTTAACTCCATTGAAATCAATAAAGAGAGCACAGGGCCTTGCGACCTATAGAATAAAAAAGTAAAGAAGCATATAATTAAAAGAATCGTTATTTTTCAGAATCTGTTCACATTGTCCAAGGACCAATGCCAGCCACAACATCTCTCTAAGGCAGTAGATGCAAGGAAAGCCTGCTCCCCAAGACTGCTCCACCCTCCCGAGGCCAGGGAGAAAATTCCCCCCTAGGACTTTGGCCGCAGCAGGGGCGAAGAGGCCTGCCAGCTATGGGGGCCCAGACTTCTCCAGCTGCCATTGCTCTTGGGCCCTGACCCTCTCCGAGCTTTAAGGGCCGTGATGGCAGCAGGACCTCGCCGCCACCACCCTTGGAACTTCTCTGTGGCCATGGTGGAGAGGCCGTTATTGTATTGCATTGAATATTATTATATGCTGCTTTGTTGATAGAATTTTGTATACTATATGACTATGTGTTTATTGACCTTGTATTACTGTGTATATTGGTCATTGTATATTGCTTAATTTACTGTGTATATTTTGTTTACTGTGTATATTGTTTGGTGATTATGTGAACTGCCCTGAGTCGGGTTCCCTGATTGGGTGGCATATAAGTGCAAAAATTAAATTAAATTAAATTAAATTAAATTAAATTCTTCTGAGCTGTCCAGTTATTCATCTCTCTTGTCCTTTACCTCCTAAAGTAGCCGGCTACCCTCAAGTGTTACTATGCTGGAAGTTGATAAAACTGTGGTGAGTACTGAAGACGGATTCAGGATCCAAGGCTGTCAACTTCTATTTGGGAAATTGAGAGAGAGACAACTATTTTTTCCTTCACCACAGGCGAGTTTGCTGCATTTACATGAATACCTGCTTTTTTGAACCAATATAGAGTTTGGCATGTGTTAAAAGCATCACTGCTTTTAACACATGTTTCTTAAAAATTCAAGTATCAACCATGGAGAGGCTCAGAATCACTGCAGGTAGCACCATCTACATGGTTGGTATTTTCTCTGTTATAGTCATTTTGAAAAGTAATTTTTCTGAAGCTGCTGTTTGCATTGAGCAGAAATCCAACCTTGGTATCATGGAAAGCAATCTCAAAGGCACATATTAGATCAAGATCTCAGCATGGCAAGAAAGGGAGTGGGGAACCCAGTGGTCATTACAATGCAGATAAGCTCCCACACTCCAAGTCTCTGAATTGCAAGTTCTTAGAGACATATGGAAGGTCACAAATTGAAGTACAGTAGAACCTTGTATAACAATAATAAATGGTTCCACAAGTCACTTCATTATACATTTTTTTCTGTTGTATGATGCATAATGAATATATCATACAATGGGGAAAAAATGTATAACAAAGAGAATTTTGGAACAAATGGGTGCATCATACAATGAAAATCCCTATGGGAAAAATCATACAACAAAATCTCTATGGGAAAATTCATAGAAAGAAATTTTTTGTTGTACGATTTTCCCCATAGAGATTTTCTTTGTACGATGCACCCATTTGTTCCAAATTCTCTTCGTTATACAATTTTTCATTGTATGATACATTCATTATACGAAGTTCCACTGTAGAATTAGACATGCATGCAAAATCAGTGCAAGAGAGGTGCTGGTCTAGGAGATGGGAGGCATGGGTTCACATCTCCACCCAGCCACTAAATTCGCTGCATGACCTTGGGTTAGTTATACTCTCTCACCTACATCACAGGGTTACAAGCATTAAGTGAAGAAGAGGAACACCAGCATCATCACCTTGAAATCAGTGGAAAGGCAGAATACAAATGTAATAAATAACATTCAGTATTTCATAATAAATGTGAAGATGGATTTAATGTCAAACCTAGTTTCACACAACAACCTGTATTGCTGATTCAGCAATATTATGAGAGCAAATGAATTTGCTGTGTCCGGACTAGAATTATTATTGCAATGCATTTCACTACACTGTCAAAGTCAAAAGTATGACACACCAATAATATCCTCAAAGCACTATAGAACTTAATGAGCACCTGTTGGCTTCTTGAGTCTGTGGTGGTCTACCACAGCTAATGATTTATTCCTGAAATGTTTAAATACCAGAATGAATCACATAATTAAGATACTGTAATCATATCAGAATTAATCTGGGCATAAAGGTATGTATCATTTATGTGACCAACTTTGGCCCCCTCCACTCGGTCACATGGTCCTGTCCATGACGTCTTCTCTGCCCACGTCATTGGCTCCGCCCACAAATTAGGCTCTGCTCACATCATTGGCTCTGCCCACAAATTAGCCTCTGTCCATGTCATTGGCTCCACCCACAAATAAGGCTCCGTCCACAGTGTGGTAGTAAAAATTTTGACATCCCACCACTGGTATAAAGGTATGTGTCATTTTTGTGATCTTGCCTGGCTTACCTGGAATGTCAAGGTGCAGTAATTAATCAATCTGTTTTCTTGGCTGACTTGCAACCAAAAAAAAGTAGCTTCTAAACTTGCTCCATCTCTTTCATGAGAATAAATCACTGTTCTCACTTATTGGGAAGTAAACAGAGAAAAATGAGTTCAGACAACATTAGCTTGTCTAATTCTACAAGCTTTATTAATCTACATTGATTCTAAACATAAAAATATTTCAAAGTTGTTGGAAATGCTTGAGAAGTCACAGGTATATGACTTCTAAATAATCTTACAGCCTTGAACAAAGCAGTAAGTATATATACTTTAAAAATATATGAAAACTAAACTTAAATAATAGACAAATACTTGAGTTAAACAAGAACATGAATCTCCTCTCAATTCCAAAATGGAAGAATTTATAGTGTTAAAAGCACATCTATTAAAAAAAGTTAAGATCAATGCAAGTAGAAATACATTTCTTAACCTTTTATCACATGTAAGCTACACACATTCAAAAATACTAAGTTTTCTAAATGCTCATTCAGTCATCTGCCAATCAAAATCTATGGGGAGAAATCCACAATTTCTGTATGTTGCTTTTGTGCTGTTGCTGCAATCTTTTACCTCCCCTTGGCAGCTTGGCTTGGCTTGGTTTCTTGTGGCTCAACTTGACCTTTATATTCCTGGCCGGTTCTCTTATAGGTTAGCAGTTTTGCTTATACAGTATTATACCAGCCCTTTTATAGGTATGGATATTTATACACTAGTATCTTGGATAACAAGACTTGGTTCCACTAGTCTTAACGTTATCTGGTTTTTAATGTTGTGCGATGCATTGATCGCACAAGTTTTTAAAAAGCCCTCTTCCCTTTCCTCTCCAGCCGAAGGCAAACCTAATGCAAGAGAGATTCGACCTGCCCCCCTGCTGAAACAACAGCGGAGGGGCAGGGTGAATCCTTCACTGTTAGCCTAACAGCTAGAGAGATCCCTGCTGTTCGGTTTGCCTTTGGGTGGAGGCTAAACCTAACAGCCAGAGAGATTCACCCTGCCCCCTTGCTGGGGAGTCCCAGATCTGCAGGCTTTGGGGCAGAGATCAATGTCAGGGAATTTGAGGCAAACATTTGCATCACACAACGTTATCTTAATGTTGTGCGATGCAAATGTTTGCCTCAAATTCCCTAACGTTATCCGATTTTATCCTTATTCGAGGCAATCATTATCCGAGGTATTACTGTATTTCCTAATCTAATGTTTACATATTCTTGCCAGGCTTAAAGATTCCTGAACTAGCAGGGTCAATGCAAGTCTCGTAGACTCTGCTTCAGTAGCAGACTTTCTCTGATAAAAGGAAATAAAAGCAATACAGTATCTCTCATCTACATCCTGTCCTAAGTTAACTAAATGTTAGCCCACCTGCCTTCCCCTATACCACTAGTCCTCAATAATTGGTTCCAAATGCAGATCTAACAGTTTAATAACTTCCAATAATGATAACATGAACAACAAAACTCCCCTCAGGTAGCCAGTGTACTCTTAGATCACAAGAGTACCAAGCTTCCCATCCAGGAGTCCTCCTTAAACACATATGTCCACCCTATAGGTAATGGAGGCCTTCCCCTTGTGTTTTGAAGCCTCAGGGTCTCTGACTCTCCCTTCTTTCATATTTCTTCCCAACACCATGTCCACTATGCCCCCTTTTATCTCTCCTAGCCCAACAAACCCCTTCTTCTTCTCCTTCTTCAAAGTTCTAGAACCTTCTACATCTTGCTGGATCTCTCTTGCCTGCTCTTCTACTTCTTCTTGCCCTCTGCCTGTAAAGGGAAGTTTCTTGCCCCTTCAGCTTTTTCCATCTCCTTTGATACACCCTATCTACTGGGGAACTCATATTTGGAGATTCAAGGTATGGGTTGTGGGGCGGTAGACCATGAATCCTCTCCTGACACAGAGTCAATGTTAAATCTCATAGACTCTGCTTTAGTAGCAAGCACCATTTACTTAATATTACTCTTTCCATGAAAAGCAAACTGTTTAAAATGGATCTCTGTTACTCATGTAAAGTAAATGGAATTAAATGACTTCACGTTTACTCTGCAATGGCTTCCAATGGACATTCAATACATTGCTACATATGCTGTTACTTTATTTCTTTAAAAAAATTACTTTCAAGATTACATTTATGTGTCAAGAAGTAACTTCAACTACTAATTCATTACCTGCAAGTTATACTCTTATTTTCACATTCCTAGGGCTATAATATTTAAATCCTTTGTCATATAATACCTCATTTATACAAAATGCCAAACTTTGACATTTCTCTCCCTGTCAGTTGAGTGTTGGGAAGCCTTGTTTGTAGATTGTCTCTGTTGCTCCATAGCTCAATTTTATCATATTGACAAAACCTTTGAACATTAAGTCTTAAGTATGGCTTTTCCTTAAGAGATGGATGGATTTGATTTGATTTATCTTTTGCCTTTCTTCCAAGAATGACAAACAAGGCAGCTAAAAATGTTAAAATTAAAATAAAATACAAATCAAAAATCACAAAGCACTTTAGAAACACAAATGCAACAGTTTTCTTCATGTCTTATGTGTAGAATTGCAAGATTTGTCTTTAAATCCTCCCACCCCAATAAAATAACACTGATCTAAACATGGACAAGAAAGTATTATAGGTCTGCCTCACAGATTTAAAACCTTGGTATCTGAATGGATTTATTGTTGAGGTCAATAGCTTTTGTGCTGGACTACAAAAAATGATGAGATAATTAAGCTAAAACCCTTGTCAGAGAGAGAGGAATATCTTAGCTTTCAATATAAATCTATGGTTAATGTACTAGTAAGGGGATTTATTGCTCAGAGGAATCAAAGTGATCTGGGAAATACTGGTTAATATACTGTAGCATGTCGACAGATTCACCTTTGCAAAAAGGTGCATGTTGACAACACAAGAGGAAGTGCTATGGTTTAGGCACATTGATGAAAACACAATGTCTTGTAATTTATAAAGTCACAGATTTCAATAAAATGTAGATATATTACCTGTCTCCAAATATCAAAGGCAAAAAGATACAACATTTATTTTTCGGTTGCTCATGTTAACCCTGTCTGAACAACCCAAGTGACCTTTGGCCATAAGGTGAAGTGGTTGATGAGCCACTTTACCATATGGGCAAATGAAACAACTTCCCTGCCCCTTTACAAAAGAGTAGGGGAACTGTCTAGCTGCAACATCTGATAGGTTAACAGGGCTTGTTCGCCCTGACATCGTACCTGATGTTTGCACCAGAAATAGCCTTTGAACTGCAAGTCTTCCTTTCTGCATTGATCCCAGTGTCTGGAGTCACTGGGATTGACGTATATTTCAGTGCAGTGGCGTATATTTCAGTGCCCCACCCTAGCAGGGGTTTTAAAAGAAGGACTTGGTGGCAGGTTGTGACACTAGAGCATCCATGCACTCTGAGCTCACGAAACAGAGCTCAAACTGACCCTCTAGAACTCAAAATAGCACTCTAAGTACTAATTTGGACATCCACTGAGTTAAGCCAATGGCGTAGTGTGGGGGGCCCACCCTGGGTGGCACTTTTATGGTGTGACAAAATTTTACAATAAATTGGACTTCGCCACCGCCCCCTGACTTCCTAGCAGCTAGGGCAAAGGGGCCACTGTGGGGATAGGCATCAGGACCCTCCACCACCACCGACATCCTGGGCCCCGCCCAGGGGCAGCAAATTTGGCCTACGCCCTGGGTGGCTGAAACCCATGTTACTCCACTGAGTTAAGCTTTGCCTTTATCTATTTATTTACAATTATATCCCTTCTGGTGCAAGTACCAATCACTTATCTTCACCTTCATACTTCCCTTCTGACAAATTAATAGATTGCTTAGCCTTTCAACTTATGAAGTTTTCCCTTACCTCCCTGAAGGGCTATCAGAATGATCCCAGAGTTTTGGCAGAGCAACTGGCTAATGATTTCTTTGACTGTTTGTCCAGCCAACTGGATAAACAGAAAGAAGAGGAAACCAATGGAATCATCTCCTTCCTTATGAACAGCAAAAAAGAACTTACCGTAAAGCCTCCCTGTCCAAAGTAGAACATTGCAACTTAAAATGGAAGAACAAGGGTGATACCTCTCCCAATTTCCCATCTTTTGGTGGACTTTAAAAAGAAGGAATATCTAATCCAAAAATCTATGCATTTCAAATATCGTTTCTTTTATTTAATACAGTAAAACCTTGGATAATGCTAAAACTTGTTTCCACAAGTCTTGGTGTTATCCGATTTTTAGTGTTATCCGATGCATGTTAAAATCCTATGGGATGGATCGGATAACATTAAAGCTCCATAGAGATACATTGTAACCACAAAGGCTTTAGCGGTTGTTATTCGATGCATCCCATAGGACCTTAATGTTATTCGATGCAATTCTCCCCCCCCCCCATTACTTAACGTTATGCGATTTTAGCGTTATCTGAGGTAAAAGTTATCGAGGTATTGCTGTATATTTATTTGAATTTCATTCTCTTCCAGGGCTGGGATTTAATTCAAGTTGCAACAAGACGAAAACAGGTGCAGCTTTAAAAAAAAAACTGATACAAGATAAAATGTTGAAAAACAACACAGAAAGTCATCACAAAAACACAATTAAAGTGATAGACTAAAATCTTGTTTGTGTAAAGTTCTATGGAATTCATATGAGTAGGATTTCAGTCAATGTATCAAAACACTGTTAAATGATAAATATACTTTTAAAATGATTTTTTTAAAAGTACTGTACAGCCAGCAATCTCTTCCTCACAACACTGAACTGATTGCCAAAGGTATCTCTCTGCTTTGAAGAAGAAAACATTGCAGGCTGCTTGCCTAACCTTTTTTGGCAGTCAGTTGCATAGCAAACAAGGCTGTTTTATGTTGCCACCAAATATTGCTGTGAAGGCGCTGGTATGGACAGGAGGGCCTCTTCCAAAGAGCATAAAGCATGGGCATATTTGCATGAGAAAGTAGCCAGGACACATACCATATAGGGCTTTATAACCAGCATTTTGAACTATGTCCAAATACTGATCGCTAGCCCAGTGAATGTGTTGCAGGAAGAGAGTTCTATGCTCCCTGTAACATCCCCAGTCAGTGTCTGGCCCCTCTGGGCCAGCTGAAGATCCTGAGCATTTTTTAAAAGGCAGCACCACAAACAATGTACTGCAGTCAGTGGTGGGCAGCAACAGGTTCGCACACACCCCATGAAGGGTTTTTTTAAAAGCAAAATCGGGTGACCTCTGGGCAGGCGGGTGATGAAACTGGGTGGCTTTTGGGCAGGGGGCATAGCAAAATTGGGTGCCCACGCCCACCTCCCTGCCCTGCCCCATCAGGTTTTGTCCCTGCAAGTGTTTCAAGGTCTCTCTTGCTCAAAAGCCAGTCGTATACAACTCTCGGGTGCATTGTTCATCTCCATTTACAGCCAAAGAGCCAGTGCTGCCTGTGTTTGCAGATGTATACATGGCCATATGGCAGGCGTGACTAGATCGCCCATGACGTAGACTCCACCTACGATGTAGGATGCACCCATGACATAGGCTCCGCCAACAGTGTGGTAGCAATCTTTTTTGCTGCCCACCACTGATTGCAGTAATCCAAACGGGATGCAACTAAAATGTGCAACATTGTGGACTAGTCAGACATCTCCAGGAACACGTGCAGCTGACATGTCATAAAAGCCTGATCCAGGGGTCTGATCCAAAAACAGCAGTTTGAAGTCATCAGTGGAAGTATAGCCCCATCAATTTTGTCTCAAGATTGTGCTTCAGTTTGCTGGCCATCTTTCAGCCAATGACTGCAACCAAACACTGGTAAAATCTGATTTCAACACCACTTGTTAAAAAGAGTATAAGATGCCTTTAAGAAACTGTCCCTTCTACAGACCCACTGAACCAATGAACCCTACATTGGTGTTTGTTTGTTTGTTTGTTTGTTTGTTTGTTTGTTTGTTTGTTTGTTTGTTTGTTTGTTTGTTTGTTTGTTTGTTTGTTTGTTTGTTTGTTTGTTTGTTTGTTTGTTTGTTTGTTTGTTCAACTCATGCAACTCTGGGTGGCTAACAAAGAATCACAAATCACAATTCCCATAATACAATAAACAGAGTTACAAATTATCACATTATAGTACAAAAAACATTTCAAAGACAATACACAAAAAATCCATTAACTTTACAAAAAATTCAAACCCCAACAGCTTCTTTCACTTCCCTCCAGGCTGGACAGGCTGAGGGAAGGAGTCTGGCGGCTCCAGCAGCAGCATTGTTCTTGAGCCCGCCAAGCTGCACCTTTCTTCAGCCAGTCCTTCCAGGCTGGACCGGCTAAGGAAAGGTGTCCAGTGGCAGTGGCTCATCTCATCTTTACCAAATTCTACTTGATTCAATGGGTTTATTCTAGTTGATCATTGAACCAACAGCCGTAATTAGCTCTCTAAATTCTACATCTCCAGATTCAAATTTTGGAAATCCAAACTTTTTTTAAAACCCTAAATCAGGGTTCCCCAACCTTTGGGTTTTGGACTTCAATTCCCAGAAGCTTAAGTCAGTACATTGGCTGATCAGTGCTTTGGGGAATTGACGTAGGCTTCTGGGAACTGAAGTTCAAAAACCAAGGGTTGGGGAACACTGACCTAAACGATCATTTTAAAAATAGACAAAATGATAGGCTTGCTATTGAATGAAACAAATGAATAAATAATACAACTTGAACTCTTTCCCTCTTGCTTTCTTAAGCTGAGCCTTTTCCTACTTTACATCAGTGCCATAATGTGCCAGGAATGAAATCCAAACAAGGAAAATTAAACAAATGTTATCAAAAACGGGTGGGACAAATAAAATCTTCAAAACTTATAAGAAGCTATTTTTTAAAAATTTGAGCATTAAATCCCCATGAACTCTTTGTACTTCATCTTCCATGCTGAGATTATTAGAAAAGTCTTTTCCAGGAAGGAATGTTTCATTTTCCTTCTGAGAAAGGGCCACCTGAGTAGTTGGCTTCATGCTTATCTTGCTGGCATGTGAGTTTCTAAGTACTGTATCACAATTTTCTTTTGCTCAAAGGGGAGTTTCTTTGAGAGAAACACTTCTAAAGCTAAGCACATTGTTGTGTGAGCTGTATTCACTTCCCTCTGATTTCTAAGAATTGTCACAAAATAAGCTTCGGAGCAACAAATTGAATTATGAATTGTTTCCAGATTTTCTTGTTGAATATCTTTAAACATCCAGGTGAGTGTACCTGCAGGGGATTATTATTTAATTCAACTAGAAAGTGTTTCTAGTTTAGATCACCTGAAAAGAATGCAGAGTAATAGCCAGTAACACATTTTATCATGTTGCTGCAGGGAAGGGTTGGTTTCTTGATATGTTTATAACGACATTTTAATGTTGCA
Organism: Furcifer pardalis; assembly: GCA_030440675.1. NCBI lineage: Eukaryota > Metazoa > Chordata > Lepidosauria > Squamata > Chamaeleonidae > Furcifer > Furcifer pardalis. Next base: position 15,139,517 of record CP126892.1, on the reverse strand, counting down.
TTCTGTTTATGTCTCTTGTTTAATTGGAAATTGCTCAGAGTGGGAAAATCTACCAGATGGGCAATATAGAAATTAATCAAATAAATACAATCAAACCTCGCATAAATAGCAACTCGCTTAAAGAGCATAATTTTCTCTGAATGTTCACTTCGCTTAACAAATTAAACCAGCCAAAAACTTGCTTAACAAATAAATCGGGGATCGCAACCCCTCCCCCCCACCAGAAGTCACAATTGGTCACTTACAATGGTGTTTCGCTTAAAGAGCAAACTCGTTTAAAGAGCAATCCTGTGGAACATATTATGCTCTTTCTACGAGGTACAATTGTAAATGCAAAAGAAAAGAAAGACTGAGTTTGGAACATTTATTTAAAATGGTATTTCTGTTAATATTTTATAGGAATCAAAGACTGGTAACAGCATATTTTATGCTATCACAGTATTAACCATTAATATAAGTCAGGGGTGCCCGAACTTTTTGAGCCAAGGGCCTGACCACGCCCCCGGAATTGGACATGTTTGCATATCTGCTTCAGGACCCACTTCCGGGAGTGGTTCTGGATGTGTGTGCATGAGCAAATGCGTCCCTACCATTCCCAGAAGTGGTTTTGACACTCCTGGAAATGGGTTTTGACACTCCAGGAAGTGGTTCCAGATGTGCATGCACGTTGGCAAGCATGTCCCTAATCCACTTCCAGGAGCGACGAAGGCGCTGGGGACTGGATGAATTGGTGTTGGGGGCCTGATACAGCCCACAGGCCATATTTTGGGCACCCCTGGTATAAGTGAAAACTACTCATCCATGGGTTCCCATTTTTCTTGTCTCTCCTGCCCCAATAAGTGCAACAGCTATGCCTGCTGCTGTCTGCATGCCAGGTGCAAATGAAAGAAGGGATCTCTTCATGTCCTGTATGCCTTATACTTCCACAATGCACATTGCAAACACTCCTGAGGTTTATACAGCTGAAATTACACAGCATCTTATCTGCCTATATTCTGCAGAGAATGGCTTGGGAACTGGGATTTGTGTGTGATAGGGATATTTGCAACCCTCTGATCTTGTTTAAATTACCAGTGACTGGGTATATTTTATGGGTTGAGCTCCCACCACCCTTTTTTGTTTTTCCATCCACTGTTCTTTTTCTTTCTTTTCTTTTTCTGGAAAAAAAATATCAAGATTAATTTATACCATATCAGCCTATTATGATCCATGACCTTTCATATCTCTAAATCTTGCATTTAGTGTAGTTTGTTTTATGATTAGTCACTGACTGGTAAACATGAGATTATTTTCAACTTTATTTATGAGTCATGCATCTCTGACGAAATCCTAGGGGAAACAAGTTTATTGCAGTCCATACAGATTGCCCTTAATGCAGTGGTGGGCAGCAACAGGTTCGCACACACACCCCTGGGAGGGACGTAGCAAAATTGGGTGGCCTCTGGGCAGGGGGTGGCAAAATTGGGTGGCTTTCGGGTGAGGGGCTGTTAGTGAAATTGGGTGGCCACGTCTAACTCCCTGCCCTGCCCCAACAGGTTTCGTCCTTGCAAGTGGTTCAAAGTCTCCCTTGCTCAAAAGCCAATCATATCCGACAGTAGGGTACAGTGCTCATCTCCATTTATAGCCAAAGAGCCAGTCCTGCCTGTGTGTACAGATGTATACATGGCCATATGGCAGGCATGACTAGATCACACATGATATAGGCTCCGCCCACAATGTAGGCTCTGCCCAGGACATAGGCTCTACCCACAACATAGGCTCCGCTCACAATGTGGTAACAAAAATTTTGCCTGCCCACCACTGCCTTAATGTCTAATTTAGGAGTGCCCAAACTATGGCTGGGGGGCCCAGATCCAGCCCCTGATGCCAATTCATCCAGCCTGTGAAGCCCCCATCACTCCTCGAAGCGGAAGTAAAACACGCCCATATGAGCATGTTTTACTTCCACTTCCAGTAGCAATGAGGGCTTTGTGGGCCAGATGAATTTGCATCAGGGGCCAGATCCGGCCTCCAGGCCTTAGTGACTGGTTCCCTGAACCATTTGACCAGCCCGTGGCCCAAAAAGTTTGGGCACCCTGGCAGAAGCGTAGTGGGGGAGGGTCAGGGGGAGCGGATGGCCCCAGGCGGTGCTTTTCAGGGGGCTGCAAAATGTACCCACCACCTTGGCCTCCCTCTGCCTGGGCTTAGGGACCCAGACTTCCCAGGGAGAAGATGGCCCTTTTGCTGCGATGGTGGCCGGGCCGCTCCCTCTTTGTGTCCCTGGTGTAGGAGGTCTAGCAGTTACCTGGGCTTGGCCTCAGCTCACCTGCTTGCCCCCGCCTGCCTGCCTGCCTGCCCAACTGGTCGTTGGGGGCTCTCCCTGCTCTGGGTCTAGCCCTGGGGGCCTTGGCACAGGCAGCGAGGGGCTAACCGGGTCGGGGGCCGCAGCAAGTTTGGTCTTCACCCCGGGTGTCTGAAGCCCGTGCGATGTCACTGCACCCCGGTCTAGTTTGGCCTTCAGTCATAAGGCTAGATTGTAACCGTTCAGAAAGTTTCCTTTTGCAGTGGAGTTAGAAAAGAGTGTAAGGAATGAAAATGATCTTTATAATGCTTGACATGTTTATTGGGTTTTAATAGGTTTGTTGTGATGTACTTTCCTTCAGTAACCCAAATGATCATGGCCAAGCCAGAAAGGTGGAACATACGTGCAGCTCGTAACACTTTGGGCTTTTTCCTTTTAAAGAAAAGATATACTTGGACATTGTGTAAGCAAAGCATGAAAGGGCAAAACAGAAAGATTAAAACAAGGATTATCAACCTGTGACCCAAAACCCAGATGAGGCCCATGGCACCATTTCATGTGGGGGGCCCACTGCCTCCACCACACCAGGAAGTACCGTGTGATGGAGGAAGGGCAAAATGGCCATCCAGTCCCTTAAGATGTCTGAGGGAGCATGACCCGGCCACCGACTTTAAAAGGTTGAGAACTCCTGGATTAAGATATACTTAAACACATACAAATCATATATTTATATATAAATCGACTTATACTCGAGTATATACAGTATGTTTATGTCTATACACAATAGCTGTGCTTGTTGCCTTTATATACAGTACTTCCTTACAACGTTGGTTGCATGATTGGTCCCTGCATTAAATAATTTGACACATTAATGAAGACCCAATCCAAATTTAGTATAAAAAGGGTAAGGGCCAGCCAGAGTACAAAAAAGAAGTGGTGTAAGACAATTGAATTAAAGATGAAAATTATGTTTCAAGGGGGGATGGTGAAGGAAATGGACGAGTACAATTGTAGGAAGGGGACATAACATTATGAAAAAGCCTATTGACCAAGGAAATAAGCTTCCCAATTAACCAATAAAAAAGAGCACCCTGTTCGAGGTCGCTGTGCCCTGACTCCTAGATTTTTCATTGGAAGCTGTGTCGTAATTCCATTCAGTACATTGTGATGATTCACATGTTCATTGTGGGAATGTGTTGCCATTTCAGCTTGCTGCTTAGTTTACGATTCTGGGTGTAAAAAATTACAGTGCAGGCCTATACATGTTGGTGGTAAATTAAGCTTTTTGCCTCTAGTGCCATTGGGAGCAAGGCAGGACATGACATACCAGAGCTGCAACTCATGAGTTTTTGTCTTACCTGGTGGCAGTAGTGCACAACCTAATACAGTACTAGTAGGGGAGCCGCCTGTGGCCCAGTGGTCAATATTCTACATGTCTCAACAGCACTGGAGAGCCTGAAAAATTGTCGTGTGTGTGTATATTGTATGTGTGGCTAAGTAGGATACAAACCTTAGCTCAGGAGTGGCCAACCTTGGTGCCCCAGGCGTTCTTGGACTTCAATTACCAGAAGCCCAAGTAAGCACACCTGCTGATCAGGGCTTCAGGGAACTGAAGTCTGAGAACATCTGGGGCACCAAGGTTGGACACCCCTGCCATGGCTGAATGGTTTGTGGAGAACAACTTGGGTGCATTTTGCTGCTAGTCTCCTTGTGAAAAAGCAACGTTCCTCACCACATGGCTCACAGCTGCCATATTACCGGTCACCTGATTTTACCTAGTTCTCAAGCCGATTAACCCAGACCCCCCTTCTTGCTTTGTTCCATCATCATCAACTGGCAACCAAGCACTTCCAATCCTCCTCCCTACCATTGCCCACCCAACCTATATGACCAGTGGTGGGCAGCAAAAATTTTTGCTACCACACCATGGGCAGAGCCTACATCGTGGGAGATCAAGTCATGCCTGCCATATGGCCATGTATAAATCTGCAAACACAGGCAGCACTGTCTCTTTGGCTGTAAATGGAGATGAGCACTGCACCCTAGAGTCGGATAAGACTGGCTTTTGAGCAAGGGAGACCTTGAACCACTTGCCGGGGCAAAACCTGACGGGGCAGGATGCGGCCACCCAATTTTGCTCCCCCCCCCCCGCCTGAAGGCCACCCAATGTCACCACCACCACTGCGCAGAGGCCACCCAATTTTGCTCCCCTCCCGGGATGTGTGAACCTGTTGCTCCCCACCACTGCATATGACATCAGATGGACTCAACTCTGTGACATCACAAAACATCCCATGCTTGAGATATCATAAGTTCTCCTTCCAAACTCAGGTTTTGGCCCTGAAATCTCATGGAATAGATACTGCTATTCTGGCAGTTGTATATAGCAAAGCAAAGCAATCACGTATACCACCCCATAGCATTTAGTGCACTCTCTGGGTGGATCACAAGTTAATTAGTATTACTCATTTTACCAACTTCAGAAGGATGGAAAGCTGAGTCAACCTTGAGCCTGGTCAGGATCAAATTCACAACCTTTTGGTTGCAGGACAGCAGTTTAACCTCTGTGCCACCAGGGTTCATAATATTTTTTTCCATTTATATGTGTGTGGTTTTTTTAATTATCATGAATCCTTCCTTCTAATCATTCATTTCCTATTTTTGTTGTTGTTCAGTCGCACAGTCGATTCCGACCCTCTGCGACCCCATGGACCACTGTCCGCCAGGCACTTCTGTCCTCCACCATCCTCCTCAACTCGCTCAGCTCTCTACAATACATTGTCTCTACAATACCATCTAGCCATCTCATTTTTGGCTGCCCTCTTTTTCTTTTGCCCTCCACCTTTCCCAACATCAAGGCTTTCTCAAGTGAATCTTCTCTTCTCATTTGATGTCCAAAGTACTTTAGCTTCATCTTTACAATTTGACCTTCTAAGGAGCATTCAGGGTTGATTTCTTCTAAGATCAACCTATTTGTTCTCCTCGCTGTCCAGGGGACTCTCAAAACTCTCCTCCAGCACCACATCTCAAAGGCATCTATTCTTCTGGGCTCAGCTTTCTGTATCACAGTCAAAAGGTAATGCAAATATAGTGGAACCTGGTATACCGAATGCCTTATATAGCTAAAAACTCCCATAACAAAAAGAGATTGAAAACATGGCGCCTCACATAACAAAAATTTTTACTATGTGAAAATGGCACTCCCTATGGGGAAAACTCATATAACGAAAATTTCTATGGAAAAACTCGCATAATGAAAACTTTTTATTATAAGAATTTTCCCATAGAAATTTTCATTATATGAGTACAGTAAAACACCGGATAATGCTAAAACTTGGTTCCACAAGTCTTGGTGTTATCCGATTTTTAGTGTTATCCGATCCATGTTAAAATCCTATGGGATGGATCGGATAACGTTAAAGCTCCATAGAGATACATTGTAACCGCACAAGTTTTAGCGGTTGTTATCTGATACCATCCCATAGGACCTTAACGTTATTTGATGCAATTCTCCTCCCAAGATTACTTAACGTTATGTGATTTTAGCGTTATCTGATCTAATCGTTATCCGGTGTTTTACTGTATTTCCATATTAATTTATGTTATACAAAAAAAACATATAACAAAAAAATTGCATAGCAAACAGCCTCGTAGAACGAATTATTTTCATTATACAAGGTTCCACTGTACTTCAATAGTTCTTAATGCATTTTGATGTTAATATACATGTGACAATTAATGCAAATGCAAATAAAGTCCCAAAGTATTTGCATTATTTTAAAGAACCAATTTAGAGGAAGGAAGGAAGGAACAGTTTGTAAAGCCTGCTTTGGAACCTTACAATTTACAAAGTACTCCAGTCAGCATGGATTGTAGGAACTGAATATATTTTCTAGGCTCTGAAGATTGATGTAGAAATGGCCCTGTAAGTGCAGAAAGGTTTCATAGCAATGTAGCACAAATGTTACATTTCATTGTACAGTACAGTATGTAATAAAACCACTGTCTACCAAGTTCCCTATTTTTCCCCAGATTTACAAGGCTTTTACTGGGGATGGGTGAGGATCTAATTTCAATTTTGTTTTGATAAAAATGGACCAGCATTTTCATACTTCCCAGTAAGAAAAGTGAGAAAAAAATTTAACAGCTAACTGTTGTCTTTCTATGCCATGACTTGAAAAGTATTTAATTATTAAAAGTCTGAATCTCTGGATGTTCAGCCATTTTAGTATTAAATCAGGTTTACCACCCTCTCACAGAGAAGGTTCCCGTCTTCAAGATCTACATGGCAGGTTGGTACGAGAGCAACAACCGTTGAATTGGGTTACAACAAACAAGTGATTTTTATTTCATTTATTTCTTGAAGACTTTACCAACATTCACATTCAGGACTGAAGGAATCTGAGATTTTACATATTTCAAATGTAATTTTAAAAAGTAGAAATATAGAGACTTCCCCTTCTGTAAGATCTAGCTATTTTGGTGCTGTGATGGTTTCTAGGCACACTTCATAGGAAGTAAGTGCCAGAAGATTTCATGCTGAATCGTTGCAAGGTCACCTTACAAATAACATGGTGTTATGCTCTCGGATGTGGAAATCCCAAGTTCAGATCCAAGTGAACCGTGTTACTCAATGGAGTAACCTTGGGGACAAATCACTTCCAGACTGTCCTATTTTACAAGACTGCGGAAAGACTAAAATCCTACTTTAAGTCAGTAAATATGAGGTGGTAAGAAGTAGTAGTTCTGCACCACAAATAATTATTTTGGTTGCTCACAGTAATAAACTGTACCAATGTGGGTCAGAAGAGTAAATCAAAGTATAATTAACTTTGCCACATTTTTTTTAAAAAACATTTATTTATATACCACCTTTCTCCTAGAAATGAATTATCTCAAGGGATTATGCTTTCAAATCACTTTTCTTCATCTCACCTTTTTGTGGTCTCAAGTCAGCCAACAAACAGTCAATTAAAGTAATAATGATAGGAAAACACAAGGACCAAGAGACCTCATTTGATTTCATTCTATTCCAGAGTGGCCACTTTAGAATAGCCTATCCCAGTGGTTCCCAATTAGTTTTTTCTACGTACCACTTCAAAAAAGACCTCAAACTTGCATACCCCTTATTGCAGGAACGTTAAATTTCACGTACCCCTTATTGCAGGAACGTTAAATAAAAAACGAAATCAGGTGTATTTTATATTTATTATCATCAAAAGACATTCTAATGACAGAGAACACATGTTTCATTAATGTGACAAATGTGCACATTGACAATGGCAAGTAAATAGGCGGGAACAGGGGCGGCCGCAATCGGGTGATGCGAGACGCGGGAGGCACGGGAAAAACCGCCGCCACGGGAGAAAGCGCTGGATGCATACAATTGACTTACCTACTGATCGTTTAATTAAATTGAATAATTTTTTGCAATTATTATTGCATTATTGCTTTTTAAAGATTTAATATTTTAGTTAAGAGATTGCTGCGCGTACCCCTTGATGCAATCTCGCGTACCCCTGGGGTACCACTGGCTTATCCAAACCTCAAACGCAAAGGAATTTTCAAAAGTCATTAAATCAATAAGGAAAAATTGCTTATCAATGTGACTTTTCTTATCAGAAGTGAGTTTTCAAAGCAAAGCTGCAAGGAAGAGAACATTACTTAAGGCCAAAATCACACCATCCTAATAAATCTTCCTGCCTTTAGCATCCTTTTTGCCTGACACTTTGAGTAGATACTGATCTCTTGAGAAAACAAGCCAAGACAGATGGCTCCGTTCTTACATTTAAAATGAAAGAAACCAAACAGATTTACTGTCTTAGTGGTTATTGTATTCATTGCATTTGAATGGCTAAAGTTCTTATACTTCCAGTATCCTGTTATGCCCAACAACAAGGAGATGCCCTATGCAATTATGCAATTGATTGCTGATTCTTTACAAAACAGATTGTTCAACATGCTGGCAGAAGTGTTTCCACCTCAGCAACTGAGCAAGTAACTTGCACACAACCTCAAGTGCATGTGTAGTTGGGCAACAGGATTTCTGCTAATATAATATAATATAATATAGAACAGACACCAAGAAATGATGTACACATCGTCATAGGAGACTGGAATGCCAAAGTAGGAAACCAAAAAGTAAATGGAATAACAGGCAAGTTTGGTCTTGGAACACAGAATGAAGCAGGACAAAGACTGATAGAGTTTTGCCAAGATAATGCACTGGTCATAGCGAACACTCTATTCCAGCAACACAAAAGGAGACTTTACACATGGACATCACCAGATGGCCAACATAGAAACCAGATTGATTACATACTCTGCAGCCAAAGATGGAGAACCTCCTTACAGTCAGCAAAAACGAGACCGGGAGCAGATTGTGGTTCAGATCACAACCTACTGATCGCAAAATTCAGGCTTGGACTCAAGAAAATAGGGAAAACAATTAGGCCAGACAGATATGACCTAGACAACATCCCTAAGGAATACACAGTGGAGGTGTGGAACAGATTTAATGGCTTGGACCAGATAGACAGAGTGCCAGAAGAATTATGGACAGAGATGCAGGACATCATGCAGGAGGCAGCAAGGAAAACCATACCAAAAGAAAAGAAGCGTAAGAAAGCTAAGTGGTTGTCCGATGAGGCTATTAAAATAGCAGAGGAAAGAAAAGCAAAAAGCAAAGGAGAAAGGAAAAAATACAATCACTTGAATACAGAATTTCAAAGAAAAGCAAGGAGTGATAAGGAAACCTACCTGAATGAACAGTGCAAAGAAGTAGAGGAAAACAATATCAGGGGTAGGACTAGAGATCTTTTCAAAAAAAATGGGGAAATCAAAGGGACATTTAAAGCAAAAATGACCATGATAAAGGACAAAGATGGCAAGGAGTTAGCTGATGCAGAAGAGATTAAGAAAAGATGGAAAGAGTACACAGAGGAACTCTACAGAAAGGACCTCAACACCCCTGATAATTTCACTGATGAAGAAATTGAACTTGAGCCAGACATCCTAGAGAGTGAAATCAGAAAGGCCCTGGAAAACACTGCAAATAACAAAGCCAGCGGAGATGATGGTATCCAGGTAGAACTTTTCAAAGCCCTAGGAGATGATGGAATCAAATTATTACATTCTATATGTCAGCAGATTTGAAAAACACAACAATGGCCACAGGATTGGAAAAGATCAGTATATGTTCCAATCCCCAAAAAGGGTAATGCCAAAGCGTGTTCAAATTATTGAACAATTGCGCTCATCCCACATGCTAGCAAGGTGATGCTCAAGATAATACAGGATAGACTGCAACATCATGTGGAGAGAGAATTACCAGAAGTGCAGGCGGGTTTCAGAAGAGGCAGGGGGACCAGAGACCACATCGCCAACATAAGATGGATCATGGAAAAAACAAAGGAATATCAGAAACAAGTCTACTTCTGTTTCATTGATTACACTAAGGCCTTTGACTGTGTAGACGACAACAAAATGTGGCAAGTAATTAAAGATATGGAAATACCAGAACACCTTATATGTCTCATGAGAAATCTGTACATGAATCAAGAGACAACAGTTAGGACAGAAAATGGAATGACGGAGTGGTTTGGAATAGGAAAAGGAGTCAGACAAGGCTGCATTTTGTCACCCTGCTTATTCAACTTATACATAGAGCACATTATGCGCAATGCAGGAATGGAGGAATCACAATTTGGGATAAAAATTGCTGGGAGAAACATCAACAATTTGAGATATGCAGATGATACCACCCTAATGGCAGAAAGTGAGGAAGACCTAAAGAAGCTCCTGATTAGGTTGAAAAGAGAGAGTGAAAAAGCTGGCTTGAGACTCAATATTAAGAAAACCAAGATCATGGCAACAGGCCCTATCAGTACCTGGAAAATAGATGGGGAAGAAGTAGAGGCACTGACAGATTTTACTTTCTTGGGATCAAAGCTCACTGTAGATGGGGATTGCAGCCATGAAATAAAAAGGCGACTGATTCTTGGGAGGCAAGCGATGAGAAACCTAGGGAACATAGTGAAAAGTAGAGACATCACATTGAAAACAAAAATTTGCATAGTCAAAGCAATGGTATTCCCGGTGGTAATGTATGGTTGTGAGAGCTGGACCATTAGGAAAGCTGAGCGCAGAAGAATAGATGCCTTTGAGATGTGGTGCTGGAGGAGAGTTTTGAGAGTCCCCTGGACAGCGAGGAGAACAAATAGGTCAATCTTGGAAGAAATCAACCCTGACTGCTCCTTAGAAGGTCAAATAGTAAAGATGAAGCTAAGGTACTTTGGACATCAAATGAGAAGAGAGGATTCCCTTGAGAAGGCCTTGATGCTGGGAAAAGTGGAGGGCAAAAGAAAAAGGGGGCAGCCAAAAATGAGATGGTTAGATGGTATTGTGGATGCAGTGGGAACAGAGCTGGGTGGGCTGAGGAGGATGGTGGAGGACAGAGGTGCCTGGAGAGCAGTGGTCCATGGGGTCATGAAGGGTTGGAATTGACTGACCGACTGAACAACAATATAATATAATATAATATAATATAATATAATATAATATAATATAATATAATATAATATAATATAATATAATATAATATAATATAATATAATATAATATAATATAATATAATATAATATAATATAATATAATATAATATAATATAATAATTGCCAAAATCCTGTTGCACAGATGTGGGTGCAGAGAAGAAATGATGTCAGCAGCAGCAGCAGCACATTGCCTTTGACTAGAGGCTTTTTTGTGTGTGAATTCAGAGTGTGTGTGACTCATAAACAGTTGTTTCTAAACTGTTTTGTAAGCCATTTCGATCCCAGTTCTGGGAGTGAGGCAGTAAACAAACAAATAAGACAAATTCAGAACAAAGAGGACCCTATTTTTTGGGTTGCTGGGCAAACAGCAAATTGCACCATGTAGTTGCAGCTGGTGACATTTCCACTAGAGCTCAGATCCCACATGTAACGTACAGCCCCCTTATGATTTCTTTCAAGTACCCGTTAGTGCTGAGACCATCACTATCATCATACCATGAGAATTTACAGCCTGGTTCTATACCATTGCTCCCAGGGCTTTAATATACCAAGGCGGCTTCAGTGTCATCTCCATGACACTAGTACTTTGCTCTCCACCTTGCTGCATGGCAGGGATGGTGGTCCACATGTTCTCTCTCTTGTGCCTTTCTCCTGTGTTTAGATTTTTGGAGCATCAACACTGTAGAGCAGTGGTGCCCAAACTTTTTTTTTTTTAAGTGGAGCCGGTCCTGCCACCAACACATAGCTACTGAGGCCGGAGGCGAGCTGCTCCTGCTGCTGACAGTTTTGACGTCAGCAGCAGTGGTGGTAGAGGCAGAGACCGTGCTTTGTCCGGGCTGCTCCGAGCAGCTTCTTGCTCAGTCCCATCTCCTCAGCAGCCTTTGCTAAAGCCAATCACTGCTTCGGGAAAATTTTGAGAGCCTAATGTTTTTCAAAATTTGTAGCGCTGGAAGAGTAAACCTGGCATGCTGGGGGGACGTCATCCTGAGAGTGCCAGGAGTCTCTCTTAGCACCACAAATTTTGAAACACAGGAGGCTCCAAAAATTTTCCCGAAGCAGCAATCGGCTTTAGCAAAGGCTGCTGAAGGGATGTGACCGAGCAAGAGGCTGCTTGGAGCAGCATGGACAAAGCATGGTTGCTGCCTCTGCCGCCACCACTGCTGATGTCAGGCAGTGGGGGCAAGTGGGGGCAGTCCACAGTGACCCCAGGTGCTCACAGCAGGCTGCATTAATGATATTCAGGGGGCTAATTGGGCCCGTGGGCCATAGTTTGGGTGTCCCTGCTGTAGAGGCTCAGCACAAAACATACCTTCAAGCTCTGCTTCAGGAACCTGGTACTAGTTAGGTTCTGGGAAATGGGTACCAGGCTTTTATTTGTCCTTGAGAGGTATATGCTCTGAGATTTGTCTAGAGCAGGGATTCCCAACCAGTGGCCCACAGCCCGGATGCAGCCCATGGCACCATTTCATGTGCCCGCCACTGCCTCCACCACATCAGGAAGTGCCATATGGTGGAGGAAAGGCAAAATGGCTGCCCAGCCCCCGGAGCTGTCTGAGAGAGCATGACCTGATCCCCGGCTTTAAAAGGTTGAGAACTCCTGGTCTAGAGACCCCAGGGGAAGCACAGCAGTTCTCTGAAACATTAACCAACACCTAAAGACCCAGCGATTCTCCTCCTGGACAAACTTAGCCTTATGCTGTTAATCAGAATGAAGCAGCAAATCCCGGAGTATCAAGAAAGAGCTTGGAATTGTTAGTTATTTACTGCCAAGTTCGAGGAGAATTACTTGAGGGATTGTCTACAACTCTACATCATCTGTTCAAACAATTAAATGCCTGGCTTAGACTAGGGCACTTGGCCCTGTATTGAAAGAAGGGTGTGCTATTTTCATCTCAAACCCAACACTTCCTCCAAATGCTTGAAGTGAGCTGGACGGAGTATTTTTTCCCCCTCTTTCGTGTGGGCCACTCCACCAGTTTACACCAGTGTGGGGTTATCTGATAATTGATAAAACATCTTGGCTTTGACGAAATGACTGGATATAATATTGGTTGCTTGTGGTCTTTGAGACAATGATTTGGAAGACTTCCTTTCCAGATCCCTTTCCCCAAGCTCCCGGTAGACTAGTGCAACCCTGACAAACCAATGGCAGACAAAAAGGCCTTTGTCTAGTGTTACTGCTGCCTGTTCTTGGGTTTCTTCTCTCAGCTTGCTTGGCCTGGCTACATTCTGTTAGCATCTGCCTGTGATTAACGAAAGATAAAGTCAGCTCAGACGGTGGGCTCACCAACCTTTTAACTTTAATTTCTGTTATTGATATTGACTTTGGGTCTTGCCTGACTTACTCTCATTTGAACAGGACCTTCCCGGGAACCCGTTCCCATGGTAACAAATGCTGTGTGCTGTAATAAAGTAAATTGCTGATGAAATAAATAATAATTATGGGCCTTGGTTTCAAAGTATTGTCTTCCCTTTTATTCAAAACTATTGCTGGGCAAGGTTTTTAGTAGAGGATTTTCTCATTCCTTACATCAGCCTGGAAATTAAAGGCAAAGAGGGAAAGGCTGTTTTGTTTGCACACCTATTGGGCAGCACAGCGCCATGCATAGTAAGAAAGTAGAGTCTCCATTATCTGGATGCACAAGTTAGCTTCCCACATAAGTGAGGAAATACAGACGAGAAAGGCAGTGGTGGGCTCCAAAAAAATTACTACCACACTGTGGGCATGGTATGGTGGGCATGGCCAGCAGGGAGCTCTGTGTTGCACCTGAATTTGTTGTTGTTGTTCAGTCGCACAGTCGATTCCGACCCTTTGCGACCCCATGGACCACTTTCTGCCAGGCACTTCTGTCCTCCACCATCCTCCTCAACTCGCTCAGTTCTGTGCCCATTGTCTCTACAATACCATCTAGCCATCTCTTTTTTGGCCACCCCCTTTTTCTTTTCCCCTCCACCTTTCCCAGCATCAAGGCTTTCTCAAGTGAACCCTCTCTTCTCATTTGATGTCCAAAGTACGGTACTTTAGCTTCATCTTTATTATTTGACCTTCTAAGGAGCAGTCAGGGTTGATTTCTTCTATGATTGACCTATTTGTTCCCCTCGTTGTCCAGGGGACTCTCAAAACTCTCCTCCAGCACCACATCTCAAAGGCATCTATTCTTCTGCACTCAGCTTTCCTAATGGTCCAGCTCTCACAACCATACATTGCCACCGGGAATACCATTGCTTTGACTATACAAATTTTGTTTTGCAAGGTGATGTCTCTATTTTTAACTATGTTCCCCAGGTTTCTCATCGCTTGCCTCCCAAGAATCAGTCACCTTTTTATTTCATGGCTGCAATCCCCAACTGCAGTGATCTTGGATCCTAGGAAAGTAAAATCTGTCACTGCTTCTACTTCTTCCCCATCTATTTTCCAGGGACTGAGGCATTAACTTGTTAATCAAATATACCAAGAACTGATTAACACACTATTTATTGGGGGGGGGGGAGGTGAATCAGAACCTACCTTTAGTGTTGTCCATGTAATGGTATATTTTTCCAACTGTTCAATTTATCTAAAATTGTTGTTTCTTATGCTCTGCCTTTGTTTTGTTTTTCAAAATATTTTTCATTTTTGCTATGGGAATACCAGAACACCTTATATGCCTCATGAGAAATCTGTACAAGAGTCAAGAAGCAACAGTTAGGACAGAATACGTAAGGACAGAGTGGTTTGGAATAGGAAAAGGAGTAAGACAAGGCTGCATTTTATCACCCTGCTTATTCAGCTTATATACAGAGCACATAATGTGCAATGCAAGGATGGAGGAATCATAATTTGGGATCAAAATTGCTGGGAGAAACATCAAGAACTTGAGATACACAGATGACACTACCTTAATGGAAGAAAGTAAGACCTAAAGAAGCTGCTGCTTAGGTTGAAAAAAGAAAGTGCAAAAGCTGGCTTGAGACTCAATATCAAGAAAACCAAGATAATGGCAACAGGGCCTATCAGTCCCTGGAGAAGTGACAGATTTTACTTTCCTAGGATCCAAGGTCACTGCAGACAGCGATTGCAGCCATGAAATAAAAAGGCGACTGATTATTGGGAGGGAAGCGATAAGAAACCTGGGAAACATAGTGAAAAGTATGAAAACAAAAATTCGCATAGTCAAAGCAATGGTATTCCCGGTGGCAATGTATGGTTGTGAGAGCTGGACCATTAGGAAAGCCGAGCGCAGAAGAATAGACGCCTTTGAGATGTGGTGTTGGAGGAGAGTTTTGAGAGGAGAACAAATAGGTCGGTCTTAGAAGAAATCAACCCTAACTGCTCCCTAGAAGGTCAAATAGTGAAGATGAAGCTGAAGTACTTTGGACATCAAATGAAAAGAGAGGATTCACTTGAGAAGGCCTTGATGCTGGGAAAGGTGGAGGGGAAAAGAAAAAGGGGGCGGCCAAAAATGAGATGCATAGATGGTATTGTAGACACAATGGGCACAGAGCTGGGCAGGCTGAGGAGGATGGAGGAGGACAACAGAGGTGCCTGGCGGGGAAATGGTCCATAGGGTCGCAGAGGGTTGGAATGGACTGTGCGACTGAACAACAGCAAAAGTAGTACTAGTAGCAGCAGCGCCACCAGCAGCAGCCATTGTTCTTGTTTCTCAGCATTGTGGATGCACAAGGGAAGACCAAACAGCGAAGCCTAAAAGTTATGAATCAAGTCTGTAAAATGTGCCTTTACAACATCATTGATTCTTTAACTTCCGGAAGCAAATTAGCCATTATTGATTTTGGAACTATTCCACTTGCTGAAATTAGTTTGGGAAGGAAAATGACCTACACTTAAGTCTGGAACTTTGCACATTTTTGTACTTTTGTGGTTGCTTGTGGATGGAATTCTAACGTCTTGCTTATCCAGAAGAATAATACCTGGCTTATTAAAATCATCTGTTCTATTCAGTTTCAGTTTCTCAAACTGGAAGTGGCTGTAATATATATAATATGAAGGGAATGGTGTGAGTAATTCATGAGACTTTGCTGATTGCTGAAAAATGATCTTTTCAATTTGGTTATAATCCAGTGATGGCAAACCTTTTAGAGACCGAGTGCCCAAACTGCAACCCAAAACCTACATATTTATTGCAAATTGCCAGCATGGCAACAGGGGAGGGAGGAAACACTCCAATTGGGCTGTTGGGCAGAGGGGTGGGGTGAACTCTATGCTAGGGGAGTGAGGAAGCACTCCCATTGGTTTGCTGGACAGAGGGGTGGGACAAACTCTGTGCTGGGGAAGGAGGAAGTGTTCCCATTGGGCTGGCGGGCAGAGGTACAGAGCAAACTCTGTACTGAGGTGACCAGCAGCCAAATGGGAGCACTTCCTCCCTCCCCCAGCACAGTTCCCCCCCTCCAGTGCCCCACCTCTCTGTTTGGGCACTCAGTGTCTAAAAGGTTCACCATCATTATATTTTGCTAGTTTTAGAGCTTAGAAAACTACATTTTTCAGACTATATCTCACAGACTCTGATGTCTGCTTGGCTATTGGCCAATTCTCTTCCTGTCCTAATTCAGTGGTCTGGCACTTGAATCTAATCCAGCCTTGGATTTGTTCTGGTTGCAGGAATAACATCAGAGTCTTACACTGGCTGAGATTTAATGAAAATTTAATTCTTGCTTTTCCTCTATTTCTCTCTTCAACAAATGTCTTGTTGAAACCCTTCATCCTAGCAAAATAATCTTGGAGGCAGAAAATAAAGGGGAAACTGTTTATTATGCTAGCAAAGAAAACCTATCCAGGCGGGAGTGTGTAAGTATTGGATTCAAAGTGGTAACTTTCAGGTATGCTTTTATAGATAAAAGCAAGCAAGACCAATAAGAAAAGTATAAAGACATGATTCTTTCAAGTAAGAATAGCTCAGGATGTAACTTAAAAAGATATAGTGGTACCTTGCTTAAAGAGCATAACGTATTCCACAGAATTGGTCTTTAAGCAAAATACTTGGAAAAAGCAGCACTATTGCCATTGTAAGTGACCGATTGTGACTTCTGGCAGGGGGGATTGCAAACCCCAATTTAGTTGGGTTTTTCAAAATTTATTTATTTGTACACATTTGTATGCCACCCTACTCGCAGAGCGACTCAGGGCAGCTGACATAGTAACGCAGAACCACGTCAGGAACAGAAAAATCTAATTAAAATAAATTCATCAATAAAAACATGGCTAATCCAATAAAAAAATTAAAAGATTAAAAGCTTTAAAAAGTTATAAAATGTTTTTAAAAATAAGAAATTAAGAGAGGGGGGGGGATATCAGATCTACCAGCAGGCTGGGGTCACCGTGTTAAGTGAGTGTTTGGTTGCTTTTAGTTGTTAAGGGCAACCATTCAGATAAAATTCTGCTCTTTAAGTGAGTTAAGCGAGGCGCTCTTTATGTGAGGTTTTACTGTACATTTCTTAGCCATTTGCCTATCAGCCCAGTTTGTGATGAGTTTTGTATTTTCTTTTCCTAGGACCATGTCCTTGGCCTAGAACAGAAAGTAAAATGACAGTGTTAAATACTTTCTTTGTTTACAGCAGAGAAAATTCAGAGACCGTGTTCATAATGTTACATTTTGACTCTTTAAAGCAGGTTTTCAGTAATACATTGGCTATAGTTAATACATTATCATTATTCATTGGTTTAATACTTTGCATGCTAATGAGGTGGAACTCTTCAGTGTAAATAATGTTATCAGTAGGAGTTGGCAGCCACATTCCAATAGAACAAAAGCAGAGTGACCTATGAAGAGTCAACAAGGAAGTGTGGCTGGGCCCTCCTAGGATCCTTTTGTTGTTTAGCGTGAAAAGATGGGTCAAGGGGAAGAATTTTGCGCTGGCTGCCCAATTATACCACATGACTTTAGCAAATAAACAGAAATCAGCAAGTCTGAAATCTCTCAAGAGAGAAATGCCAGAAAAGTGTGGGGGAGCATCCCTGGGTGTGTGTAGTAACTATGGTACCAAAACACACCACCACAATGGGGCCTTTGTAGCCTATGCAGTGGGCATGGGAACTGCACAGATTGCCACATCCTCGGTGAGACTCCTTTCATGTCATGGATGAAGAATTTTGGCAAAACTTTTTCGAGATCCTCATGTTTTTATGGCCTGCACTGCACCTGTTTGAAGAAACAGAATCATGATTCATTAAGGTTAGAAAGTCTTCATTCAGACGACCTCAGAGGACAGGTACAGTTTTGACATCACCTCAGAATCATTTATTCTCCTAAATCCAACTGTGTTTACCTCAGCACTCAAACCTTTTCTTTCTCAATTTCCACATGTCCATTTGTCTTGCTTTGTGGTCAAACTGTGTTGACAAGAAAACCCTTCTCTTTCCCACTCAGAAACTCAAAACCTGACAAATAACACTACAGGAAACTGTTAAATCTGGTTTTGTTTTTTAGAAAAAGATATCAGCTGCAAAACACAAAGCTTGCCACTGACTTTCTGAACCAATCTGGTTCAGCTCCAGCCTTTCGGACTGCTAGGGCCACCACATAGCTACAGAACATATCTTGTTCTCTTGTTCTTTCCAAAAAGAAAACAACAAAAACACCATCCTCTATGCATCAGCAAGGCAAATGAGCTTTCTTGGGTTTCTGTTAAGGATGCTTAACTTCCTAAGGGTAGCCAGCTGTGAAGTTTGAGTCATTCGTTTTATAATGTCTACTCAGGAATAAGTCTAATTGAGTTAACTGACACTTATTCACTTATTGATATACAATTGTAGGCTGAGAGTAAATTCCATAACATGTTCAGCACAAATCAGGAGCAGTGTGTGCAGGTGAAAGAGGTTTAAATCTTACCCCACTTGGTTTTTGTCGTAAAATTAATTTGGTTCCATGCCTGGGATTTTAAAATAAAAAGGGGGGAACTCCATGATCCCTGATTGTTGGTACTTGTTTATTGGTGTGAAGTGGTGTGGGTTGATTTGAAGTTACTCTCTCTCTCTCTCTCTTTATGAACTTCCAGTGAAATGAAATCTAGCTATCTCGGTGTCAATATCACATGTCCATAATTGACTTACGTTTGCAAACTTCTTGCAGTGTTATGGTGTGAAAGAGAATATTAATTTCTCCCTCATCAGAATATTGTTAGTAAATAAATTATATGAATATAATGTCTTTGCTTATGCTGGAAACGTATGCTAGTGCTGTTGTTAAGTTCCCCTCCTTTTTGCTGTAATGTCAGGACTGCTTCTGCACTTAGTACAATTTTGTGAAAGTACTGCATAGCTGCAATCAAAATGAAAACAATAGTTCATTTGATGTGCATTTATAGAGCACTATATTTTCTGGTTTTAACAAAATCTAGCAATGCCTCAGAACCAAAAACTCAAAAGAGGTTTTCAAAAATGGGCAAAAAAGGGTGCCCATTTGTGCTCCTGAGGCTTCTAAAAAGAATTTGTTTTGTTTTAAGGTCCCCTAAGCCTGCATTATCATTATTTTAGAAAGCAAATGTCTTGGCCTTTCTGCCCCCCACCCCCCCCTCCCACAAAACTCTTGCCACTTTTAAACATTTCTGTTCAGTGGTGGGATGTCAAAAAAATTACTACCCCACCATGATGTCATCACAGTGTGGGTGGAGCTAATGTTATGACATCATGACATTGTGGGCGGAGCCAATATCATGACATCATGATGTCATAATGTTGTGGGTGGGGACAAATAAAATAAAATAAAAATAAGCACACACACATACCTCAACCCACCCACCCACAACACAAATCCATAAATAAATAAATAATACATTAAAATACACCCACCCACCAAAACATTGGGGGAAACAGTGAAAAGGTAAGCCCTGAAGGTGGTTCCCCCCAAAAGCTGCTACCGGTTCTCCAGGACACTGGGAAAAGTTACTACCAGTTCTGGTGAACTGGTGGGAACCTGTTACATCCCATCGCTGTTTCTGTTGGAGATGTTGAGGGCAAAAACTGAATCTCAGGCCCACTGCAGCTGTTTGCCTTTGTTTAATTAGAAGGGTACAAGCGCTTTGAATTAATGAATATTCTGTGTGCGTGCCACTCATACAACCAAGTGATACCTGATGTCCATTATGACTGGTAGGGCAGAAGTCCCAGGAGGCCATCAAAGGTAAGGTAAGTTCCCCCTTGCTTTAAGCCAGTCGTATCCAACTCTAGGGTTCAGTGCTCATATCTGTTTATAGCCAAAGAGCCAGCACTGTTTGCATTTGCAGATGTTTCCATGGACATGTGCCAGGCATGCCTCAGCAATGAAACGCACAGAATGCTGTTTACCTTCCCACCAAAGTGGCCCCTATTTATCTACTTGCAATTTCTTGCTTTCGAACTGCTAGGTTGGCAGGAGCTAGGACAGAGACAGGAGCTCACTCCATCATTCAGTACCTGGAAATCGAACTCTGACCTTCCAATCAGATAGTTCAGTGTCTTAACCACTTAAGCCACTGCAGATCCACTGCAGCCCGTTCAAAGCAGAACCCAATGCAACAGTTTGCTGCTACCTGCTGCTTTCTCTCTCTCTCTCTTCCTTCCCCCATCCTTTCTTTTCCACATGTGCATACAGAGACTTAGGGTTGCCATATGTCCCGGAAAACCAGGATTGTCCCAGATTCAATGTCAGAAAAATTGTCCCAGCCAGTTCAATAAAAATCATGCTAAAGTCCCGGATTTTTAAAACTTACTCATTGTGTATTATAACATACCATTAAAATAAATTTAAACTCTCACCATCAAACAAGCGATTTCCTGCCACATTGGAGTTGGAGTATACCTGGAGACAAATCTTAACATCCTCGTCTCACATCACTGCCTGATAAGTGTGACCAATGTGTTTCCTGGAACTGAGGACGTTAAGAGTTGACCGCAAAGCGACTTCTCAGAAGTACAAGAGGTCATCTTACAGTAAGAATTAACTGTTTTTAAATAAATTCATTTATGTATTTATATATTTAATGTGAAAGTGTTTTTACAGCTGTCATTATGTTTGTTTTTTAAAAGGCTATTTTGTAGATAACCTGCCCATTTGTGTCAAATATATTTCTGCCCTGGTTTTGCGGGAGAGAATTATGGCAACTCAAATGCAGAAGGTAGGCATGAAAGAAACAGAGGAAGGGCCCCAATCCTTTACCTCTAACAAGGTGCAAGATGGGGCAGTTCCTCACTTGCCTGTGTAATACCATTCATTGGAATGAGCCTCTCTTGCACTACAGAAAAAGAATGCCTCCCTCCCTCCCTCTATGTCTTGCTTCTCCTCCAACTAACCTCAAGTGACAGAAATCTGAAGCAAGGTAAATAAGGATTCAGTAACCAAGGCCTGCCTTGCTGGAGTGATCCTTCAGAAAGAATGACACAGAGCAGTCTGGAAAGCATTGCAAAACTACTTTTAAACACACACATCTGACCATGAGTAATGTGTAAGCTAAAAACAAAATAATACATTACTGTTTATGCTCATTGCAGAAGGAAGTTTGAAGAATGAGCAACTTCAAAAGCTACTAAAAAACAAATATCACTTATTGTTACAACGGATGAGTGGAGCAAAGCATATAGGCAAATAAATCACGGTTACAGATGGAATTACGGGCAAAGCAGTGTTTGATGGTTATGTGAAATTTAAGCACTTACATTCTAATTGTTAATTATCTGAAGGACCATTTTGCAGCATACTGGGCCAAGCATAACAGCATGAATCACTGTCTAGCTTTAATATAAATTACAATGGAGTTCATGTCAATGATGGGATGACACAGTCTCTTATCCCTCTTGATATTATACTGGCATATCTTCTGGCACTATTTATTTAGGAATTTCTGACCTATAAAGGCTAAAGAAATTCCTTCTATGTATTTTTTGTGATTTTGAGAATTTCTTACACAAAATCATTAAAAGAAATCAACACAGAGTCTTATTCCAGTTTACAAATGGCACAGATATATTTGTAGGAAATCCTCTTTCTACATCTTCTTTCTGTAGCTTTCCCTACTATAATGAGCCTCCTCCCCCTCCCTTTTGTGTTTTATTTTTAGTCTTCATTTTAAAGTAATTGAACTTGAAGCACATTTACATAAAATACCTTGCAACTGAACAATAGAGAAAAGGAAGATTTTTACATTGAGATTATACGCTGTCAGTGGTACTGAGGGAGAATATGAGGGCACTACAGTTCAAAGAGGTTTCGTCTAGAGACGAAGTATCATTATCATCCACCAGAATAAGATATGCACTGGAATTATTACCCTGGCATATGTATGAAGTGTTAGTTCATATAACACCCATCTAGTCAGTGGTGGGCAGCAAAAAAATTCACTACCACACTGTGTGTGGAGCCTACATCATGGGCGAAGCCTATGTCCTGGGTGGAGCCTACATCATGGGTGGAGCCTATGTCATGGGCGGAGCCTATGCCATAGGCAATATAGTCATGCCTGCCATATGGCCATGTATGCATCTGCAAACACAGGCAGCACTGACTCTTTGGCTGTAAATGGAGATGAGCACTGCACCCTAGAGTCAGATATTACTGGGTTTTGAGCAAGAGAGACCTTGAACCACTTGCAGGGACAAAACCTGATGGGGCAGGACAGTGAGGTGGGTGTGTCCACCCAATTTTGCTACACCCCCCCACCTGAAAGGCACCCAATTTCACCACCACCCTGCCCAGAGGCCACCCAATTTTTCTATTCCCCCCTCCCAGGGGGGTGCGAACCTGTTGCTGCCCACCACTGCAACTAGTACAATGGTTACTCTGGGCAGTTTACATAGATTAAGAACATAAATGTAAACATAGGCATAAATCAAATACTGTACAGTCAAACATTTCTTAATGAGTGTTTTGCTTTGCAAAAAAACTCACATAATGAGTGGGTTTTTCAAAAAGTGATCCAACTTGCATAACAAAATTTTTCGCTATGCGAGTCTGACTCACATAGCAAAAATATTCGCTATGTGAGTCAGACTTTCCCTATAGAAAACTTGCATAACGAGTGTTTCTATGGAGAAAACTCGCATAATGAAAAAAAATCGCTATGTGAGTTTTCCCCCTAAAAAGCTTGTTATGCAAGTTTTTCCATAGGAATTTTCACTATGCGAGTCTGACTGAAGTGGATGGTTGAGATAGGGGAGCTTTTTTTTTTTTTTGGTCACTTTAGTGGAGCTTTTTTTTTTCTTTTCTTTTTTTCTTTTTTTGGTCATTTTGGTGGGTAGCACAGGTATGTCTACTGACTGGAGCTCAAAGAATATCAGGTAGGGGATGCATTTGGTTCAACAACCTAGTAGCGAGACAAGGGAAGATAACACAGATGATGAACCGTGATCAAGGGACTAATGAAGCTCGGCATCTTGGTAGTCACGGGTGATGTTCACCTGAGCATAAGCCAGAAGTGATAACATCAGGAAGACACTTCTGAATTGGGCATATAAATAAATTAAAGTAAATTCAATGGGATTGATGGAAATTGGGACACTGATTTACCTGTGCTACACTGGCCTCATTGCAAAGCAGTTATGCCACAGTTTGAGTTGTTATTAATAAAGTGGCCTGTTATTTACTCCAAGAAATGTGTCTGTCTCCTTACTTGGTGGGTAGAGGGGCAATGGCTAGACCAAAAGTGGAACATCCCTCTTGTCTTGGGTTTGAATTGCTGATTTGCCTAATGAGGGAAGAAAGCTTGATAACTCCATTTTCCTTCATGTCAGAAGCAGTCCAATGATGCTTCCTAAGTGGAAGGATCAACTGACAGGATGCTGTTTTGCCTAGTAATTCCCAAATGTATTCACAGTCCTCACATTCATTATGGAATCTCCTTCCCAATGCCTGCAGTGTTTAGCACCATGATCTGTGTCCTGCCTCTCTACCCCCTGAGTCAAAGTTACTGGCCTGAATCCAATTGGTTATTCCAGAGTATTCCAATTGAATCAATAGGATTTATGTAGATGTTGACTCACCATTGAAAACCAAAGGAGATGTTTGCTACTCCTATACTTTTGACAGGCTCAACAGCAGGTTGATCAGAAGTTAGAAAAAGTTCCTTACGAGGCTACAACTTCCCATATCATGAAGCCAGTATGGCCAATGTGTTTGGGGGGGTCAGAATCCAGAAAGTAACTTTCCCAAGCTATGAGCCTGATGAACAGTAACCATAGCAGGTAAACTTGTTTTGTTTATGACCACTTATTTTTGTGTGGTGATAACAGTTGCCAGACTGAATATGATAGCTGACTATGAAGCCAGGCATCAGGCGCTTGTTTCTGCATTGTACTTTGTAGGCGGAGAGACAGTCTATGTGCCCTCAAGCAGGCTGCACTGGCCCAAAAAGAAGAAAGAAATGGTGGACTACTTCTGAGTACTTCATACTGAAAAAGCCCCTGGAAAGGGTTGCTTAAAATCTCAGCATTGACTTCCTGGCCCAGGTCTGGTCCTATCAAAATCTAATACAGCCATTTGTAGCCCATGCAATCAAGTACTAAGTGATGTGCTTAGCCAGAAAGGATGCCAAATCTAAGAATACTTTGCATTTAGAAGACTTGTTGCTGACAGAAGATAACTTTTGCATTTGTTACTCTTAATATTATATAAGCAGAAATCCAAGAGAATGACATACCTTGATGTAGCATGAAGACAACAGGCTGGTCAGCAATTTGTGGAACACAGTGTATTTTCAGATGTCAAATCCTGGAACATTGTAAGTACACACAATTGCAACAGAAAGTATTTATTTATTTATTTATTTGCTCGAATTTGTATACCGCCCTCCTTGCCGGGGCGATCCAGGGCAGTTTACAGTATCATAATACCAAGGCCAATCCAACTGCAGGTTTCCAGTTATAAAAATCTTAAAATCTTTTTTTAAAAAGTAATGTGTTTTGAAAGCATAGTAAAGGTAAAGGTTTCCCTTGCTCGAAAGCCAGTCGTATCTGACTCTAGGGGTCAGTGCTCATCTCTGTTTCTAAGCCAAAGAGCCAGCGCTGTCTGCTTCTGCAGACATTTCCACGGTCATGTGGCAGGCATGACTAGACACCGGAGTGCACGGAACACTGTTACCTTCCCACCGAAGTGGTCCCTATTTATCTACTTGCAATTTCTTGCTTTCGAACTAGAGATACTTATATTTTAATATAGAATGGGATAAACTGATGATTGAAGATCCCTTGCAGAACATCTGTTTAGAAATGGCCTGCTTTTCAGAAAGGCCTGTCCACTCCGCCCCTGCCTTCTTTTGTGCTGGTGAAGGCATCATTCTGGTTTACATCACTTCAGGTTTTCCTATTACAACAGATTAGACACCAGATGGCAGCACCCACAGTGTACTTGCTTGGCTAATTTAAAACACAATAAATGTCTTATTTTGCCAATGAAAATGTTATCCTTTTCCACAAAGATTAGTTTTCTGAATGCCTGAGGAAAATGTGAAGGTTCCTGTGCACTTATGTAGCTTACTGTCTGTTTTCCTTTTTAAAAGAGGAAAGTAGTTCCCTCTTAGTATGTTGTTGATTTTTCCTGTGTGTCCTGGAACCAGCACCAGAAGATGTGAAAAGGTATTTCAGGGACCATGTGCCTTCCCTTCCTCTTCAAATTAATTAAATGGGATTTATAGAAAGATATGGACCTAGAATATTTGAATCAAAATGTGCCATGAGGTAAATTATGTCAGGACTGGAAATGTGAGTCTATAAAAGTTGTTGAAGTCAGACATTTTTAAAAAGTTCTTCAGTCAGTCACATAATAATGGACTCAAACTACAGGAAGCCAGATATGGGATGAATATAAGGGGAAATGTCCTAACTCTTAAAGCAATATGACAATGGAACAATTTATCTCTAGAGATGGTAAGTGCTCCAAAGCTAGGGGTGTTCAAGAGAAAATCGTACAACCATCTGTCAGATCTGCTTTGATTTAGATTCCTGCATTGAATAGGGGTTGGACTTGATGGTCTCAAACTAATAACTTAGCTATTCTATGATTTTTCTAGGAGATACAGTGGGGAATTGAACTCTCACCATTTTGTTGCTCAGTCAGATACCTAAACCACTGAATATCTACCCAGTTCTGCCTTTCATTGTTGTTGTTGTTCAGTCACACAGTCGAGTCTGACCCTTTGTGACCCCATGGACCCCAGCACGCCATGCTCCTCTGTCACCTTCCATCCTCCAAAGACTGCCCAAATCTATGCCCATTGAGTTAACAATGCCACCTCATCCTTTGCCACCTCCTTCTCCTTTTGCCTTTGATCTTTCTTAGCATCAGAGTCTTCTCCAGTGAGTCCTCTCTGCTCATTTGCTGGCTAGCTTCAGTATTTGTCCTTCCAAGGAGCAGTCAGGGGTGATTTCCTTTAGAATGGAATAATTAGATCTCCTTTCAGTCCAGGAGACTCTCAAGAGTCTTCTCCAGCACTGTGTCCATTCTTCTGGGCTCAGCCTCCCTTATGGTCTAGCTCTCACAGTCATACATTACTACTGGGAAGACTGTTGCTTTAACTATGTGGACTTTAGTTGGCAGGGTGGAGTCTCTACTTTTTATTATGCTACCTAGGTTTGCCATAGCTTGCCTCCCAAGGAGTATGCACCTTTTTATTTCTTGGCTGCAGTCATCGTCTGAAGTGATCTAGGATCCCAAGAAGGTAAAGTCTGTCACTGCTTCCATTCCCCCCCCCCCTTCTATTTGCCAGGGAGTGATGGGGCCAGATGCCTTGCTCTTGGTTTTTTTGATGTTGAGTTTCAGGCCAGCTTTTTCACTCTCCTTTTATCAAAAGGTGCTAATTTGCTAGAAAATGACAGTGTCCCTTAGGTATTCTTCCACCTCTGTTTGCATGCATTGACTTTAGTCCTGCAAAGAAAAAGAGGCAAGGGGGGGAGACTAAACTTTGTGTGGCGTTAGCAGCTGTTAATAGTAAATGTAGATTGCAAGCCAGACCAGTTTGTTTGAGACATTCTAGAAATTATCCTGTATATTTATGTGATAACATAATTATTGTACTGCACAGCAATTGGATATATATCCTTCTGATAAGAAGAAGCCTTTGCCTGAAAGCATACTGAATTTTCTGTTATAATTTTATTATCTTTCTTAATTGGTGCCACAAACATGAATCATCAGGATATTGTCATGACAGATTATTTCCACACTTATCCTGTGAACACCAGAAAGGATGCCAAATCTCTGAATACTCCACACTTAGAAGACTTGTTGCTGACAGAAGACAACATTTGCATTTGCTATTCTTAATATTATATAAGCAAAAATCCAAGAACGTGACAGACCTTGATGTAGCATGAAGACTACAGTTGAATACATCTTAATTAAAAGTAATGGTTCACATTTAAAGTTGCCTTCATACAAGAGAACCATGGGAGGGACATTAAGCCTCCTCAACTAATGCTGGAACTTATTGTTTGTCGTTCAACTTTGCCTGGTAGTAGTGGATCTGTAGTAGTGGATCTGTAGCCCTACAGATTTTGATGAATTTCTGTTGCTCACTTGCTCACTCATTGACACTGGATTTATGCACAAACTAAATAATCAACAGTTTATAGCCTCACATTACAAGAGGATTCTAAATATAATCCATCTGTTATGTCCTAATAATAAATGTATATTGGTGATATTGTGGTGTTTCCTAAACTTGGCACACCTTATTCCAGCCCTAGCTTTAATCATCAACTTTTTTTGGGTTAGACTTGTTGGGAAGTGGAACCCCACAATATCTGGAGGGCCACAAATTGTCTGAACTTTGCCAGTTAGTACCATAAAAATCTTCTCTGAGTAGTTCTTTCTCCTCCTCATCTGCTACATTGATATGGGCATTACCACTTTGTGGCAAGCAAGGAAGACAGCATATTTGCATACTCTTTTTAAAACAGTGCCAAAGACATTATGGCTCTCAATAGCTTGGGAACATAAGCAGGAGTTTTTATTGCAATCCTATCCTTCCCATAAACAACTGATTAGCCGCTGTGGAGAAGGAATGCTTGATGGGAGAAGCATGTGATCTAGTCCTATCTGTCTCTCCTTACATCTTAATATTTTGAAATTATTCATCTGTCGTTCCCATCTCGCATGTTATACTATGGAATCTCTGCTGTTGTTTGAAGAGCTACTCTGGATACAGGAACCCTGGTGGTGCTGTGGTTAAGCTGTTGTACTGCAACCCAAAGTTTGTGTGTTCGATCCTGACCAGGATGACTCAGCCTTCCATCCTTCTGAGGTCAATAAAATGAGTACCCAGCATGTTGGGAGCAAAATGCTAATTAAATCATGAACCACCCAAAGACTACACTAAGCACTATGGGGTGGTATATAAGTGTAATTGCTTTGCTCAGCTTGCTTTTTTTTTTTTTTTTGCACATTGTTCTTTTGCATCTAACCTATTCTTCGTGTAGCCCTGGACACTTTATTTTATCTTCTGTCTTGCAAGCTACTGCTCCAAAGTCTCAGAAACTATTCTAGACACAGCCCTTTTCACTCTGACTGTTGCTCTGTGGTATCAATTGCTTTTTCTGCATCTTTAGCTAGCTGCTTTCTTGCAGTTTTGCACCTTAAGGAAGAAGAATCTATTATCGCAACAAGAACTACTGTGCTGAATAATAGTTATGTCAGGGACTGCAGTGGCTCAGTGGTTAAGATGCTGGACTTAATGACTAGAAAGGTCAGCAGGTTAGCAGTTCAAGACCTGAGTGCTGCATGGCGGAGTGAGCTTCCATCTCTGTCCCAGCTCCTGCCAACCTAGCAGTTCAATTGCAAGTAGATAAATGAGTACCACTTTGGTGGGAAGGTAAACAGCATTCCATGCCTTCCGGTGTCTAGTCATATCCACGGAAACATCCACAGAAGCAGACAGTGTTGGCTCTTTGGCTATAAACAGAGATGAACACTGAACCCTAGAGTCAGATACGACTGGCTTTTGAGCAAGAGCAACCTTTACCATGATTGTAAAAGTATGTGGCCTAATGAGCAAAGTTGCACTGCGGGCTACAAACAGATGAATACATTTAAAAACCAAATAACTTAATTTATGGAGGCTTATCAAATAGTGGCTAAGTTGGGCAAGGATGATGCAAAGGATCTAGGGCTGAAACCAGGAGACTCCAAACAGACAGTCAAATGAAGAACTCCAGGCGCAAAAAGTGGAGGCTGTTGAAGCACGTGATCTGTGGCAGTGGCGTAGCATGGGGGGGCACTCCGGGCAGCACTTTTTTTGGGGGGGGGGTGTATTGGAATTCTTGCACTTCAATTCCCAGAAGTCCTAGAAACCGCTACAGGGATGGGAGCTAGCAACTTGGACCCTGCCTAGGGGGCGGCAAATTTGGCTTATGCTCCGGGTGGCAGAAACCCATGTCCTGGGCCCCAGGTGGCTGAAACCCATGCTACGCCACTGATCCATGTTCCAGGAAAGGATGGGCAAGGCTACAGCAGAAAACAGGCAGCTATTCCAGAAACCTTCTGATTTCTACCCTAACTTCTGTTACAAACCCATTGCTAGGAGGCCTCCTCATGAGGATTGCCTTGCTAATTGGGTTAAATGTGTACATTACTTCCCAAGAGTCTTTCCTTGCAAGTAAGCATTCCATTAAATAACTATCTGTCTTGCCTCTGCTTTCAGTTGTCAGTACTCTTTAGAGCTGGATGGTGGACTCATCTTATTCTGCAACACAAGAACTAGGTTTCTTATTTCTCAAGTAGAAGAGTCTGCCACCTTCTGCCCTGAGCTTCGTGGGCTGTTTCCTCCTCAATGTCATTCCAGCAAGGAAATGCGGGATCATCCTCAGAAGAGGGCCTCTTGGATAGCAGCATAGCACCTAAACAACAGCAGCTCTCCTAGCTTTTGAAGAGTTTAGAGTCCAGGCAGTGGAGAACACTGCCTAGTACTTCCTATAGACTATTTAGGAGAATGTGTACCCTACTGCAGAGGTGTACCTTCCATGCCAAGTTTCAGGTGCCTAAATTTCATACTTAGAGCTCTTGTACAGAGAAGGAGGTATTCTTTTATTATTATAAGCAGCACCACAAATTTGACATATTGTACTTTGTTTTTGCCAATTTGATTGACAGCCAGTTTCTTTTGGTACAGTGGTCACTTGCTCCAAGAACAAACCTGTTTATAGAAGAGAAGCACACATATATTAAACAATATTTTTAAAACCTTTTAATTCCACTCACTGTTTTCCCTCTTCCAAGTCTTATGCCCACACGTCAACACTGCAAAATTGTAGTGCAGCGACCGAACATGATCTGCCTTCCAGAGCATGCTGCCAGTGTTTGTTTATTTTCCCAGGATATTTAAATCCCCATCTGGATCATAGCTTGTGCCAAAGGAATCTTAGTCCTTCTTCATATAACTCACAGGAAAGCCTCATACGCATATTTTATATATTGTGCTGCAGGGACACCAGGCTTCTAGAGAGAAGGGAAAGAGCCAAAGAGTAAGATTTTTGTGCAACAGTACATTAGGCCGTGTCTACCAGATTTATTGAAGTGGTCACACAACATACCGTATATACTCAAGTATAAGTCGGGGTTTTTAGCCCCCAAAATGAGGTCCAAAAATGGGGCTCGGCTTATACTCGGGTCAATGTAAACACTCAAAACCATGCCCACACAAATGTCTAGATTAATTAATTTTACTGTGTTTTCATGTATTTTAATTATTGAAACTCATTAGCTGCTGCTGCATTTACCACCCCTGACTTATTCTCGGGTCAATCTATTTTCCTAGTTTTAGAGGTCCAAATTAAGTACCTCGATCTATATTCTGGATGACTTATAGTCAAGTATATACTGTATTTGTGATTCATGTGAACTATCCTGACTGTCCTTTAACTAGAAATGAGGGGAAATAATTCCATCCATGGTCCTTGACCCACATTTTTCACTTCCCAAGACTCACTGGAAGATAAAGGACACTATGATTCAGAAATGAGCACATATGAGAGGCATATAATATATTCTGGAGAAATAAAATAGAACTTGTGTATATAGGTAGGAAATGTGTCCTTTTTAATGTGTAAAAATCCCTCTACAAATTCATTTGCAAGCAGGGATGGGGGAAATGTTTTATAACCTAGTGTGAATTAAGAATAGAATGGGGGATATAGCAAATCAAGACTGAGAGATTTTCATGTTCTTTTCTTAAATGTACAAGAATATGATAAAATAAAATAAAAGTGTGCATGTAGAAATCAGTGAATCCACAATATGTTTGAGAGGAGTATCCATAGCTGCAGTCATCTAGGACTACTAAAGAAGTGGTCCTAAGAAGTTATACACTTCAGTTCTCTATGGTGGCTGAAGCCAATAGGGTTCGGCATGCCATGCTCATATTTGCAGACTACATGTAGGATACTGTACACATTCAAGGTTTTAGCCATTAGTAATTAATGTAAAAAGTGTTGGTTTAATGTAAAATGTTGTGGTCAAAAGTGTATCATAAGGGAATACAATTGAGACCACAGGTCAGCACTGCCTCTTCACTCAAAACATGGGCAAACTAATGTGTCTTTCTTTTACATGACAAACAAATAACACAATCCTGTCCTCAAACAGATGTGCCTGTCTAGAGGGTGAAAGGGCTGTGGTGGCTTAGTGACCAGAAGGTCAGCAAGTCAGCAGTTTGAGACCTGAGCACTGTGCAATGGAGTGTCATCTGCCCCTGCCAATCTACCAGTTTGAAAGCAAGAAATTGCAAGTAGACAAATAAGTGCCACTTCAACAGGAAAGATAAGAGCATTTTCTTTTTGCAGTTCTCCTTGGCTCGTCAATTTTCTCTTCAAGAAGAGGTTGGCATTCTTCAGATGCAGTTTTCCAGGTACACCTCAAGAATTTCATTGGTTTTGTCCCTTGAGCTTTTTCTAGGCAATAGATTTCTCTTCTAAGACTGGCACCACTTTGGGCAGAAGACGGACAGTTTTCTATATCCCTCTCCTCAAGCCAGGAACATGACATCCTCCCTTGTTTCCTGTCCAAAAAAATGAAGAACTTCCACTAGGTAATATTTCTAAATGACTCTGATTTGGACTAATTTGGCATGCCTAGTGAGTAAAGTAGATTTGTTGCCAAATTCTGGAGAACTAGTGTTGAATTGCACCACCCCACCCCACCCCACCCCCCAAAGCTCCCAGCTTCAAAAAGGGCCATTTTGAAGAAGGGAACATGCAAGCCCCTGACTTCCTGTATTTAGATTTTTAAAAGATGCAGCGTGCTGTCTTTTTCCCAAGTTACATCTAAGCAAACCAGCCTGACTTTAAAACCATGCCTGAAGAAGTAACTTGTGTGTTATGAGAGCTTACAATGTTTTATTTTATTTTTTAAGTGACCCTATATAGAAGGTATCACCTCCATTCTGAATTTGCCCAAAAAAAGGTTCTGACACATTGACAGCTTAGAACAGAGTAGGGGGAAAATGAGAAATGGAATTTATATGGGAAAATTGTGAATCATGTTCCTTGAAGACTCCAGGAAGTGAGTTTTGCTGTCTGATTAATTCTGTGCCCTCTAGCACCTTTTTACAAGTGAGAACTTGTAATTAAAAGAAGAAATAAATTTCCATCACTTTCTGGTGTCATTATCAAGAGTGGGTGATGCAGCCAGTGGTAGATCTCGGGGGTCAAAATTTGCCACCCCACCTGTACAAGATTAGACTTAGGCCAGAATACAAATGCAGTAAAACACCGGATAATGCTAAAACTTGGTTCCACAAGTCTTGGTGTTATCCAATTTTTAGTGTTATCCAATGCATGTTAAAATCCTATGGGATGGATCAGATAATGTTAAAGCTCCATAGAGATACATTGTAACCGCACAGGCTTTAGCGGTTGTTATCCGATCCATCCCATAGGACCTTAACATTATTCAATCCAATTCTCCTCCCCAGATTACTTAACGCTATGCAATTTTAGCATTATCCGATCCAATTATTATCCGGTGTTTTACTGTGCTACTAAGAAATCCTATGGATAATTTTATATATGGATTCATATGCCATCTCCACAGATAAACTAGTTTTCTTTTTTCTTTTTCTTTTTTCATAGATTAGTGTTGGTATTTTTTTTAACAATGCATAACTATACTTGTCATTTAGGAGAAAAGTCAATAATTTAGCTAAGGTATTTGATTTTGAAACAACTGAAATTTATATTAAAATTAAATTAAATTAGGCAGTGAGATTAGTCTTTAATGAGATAGTTTTTCAGTGTTTTTAGGAATTTTAAGGGTTTCTAGAGTTCAAACGCTGGGGATTTTATGTATGCCGCCCAGAGTCACACTTTGATTGGAGCAGCTATACAAATTGAATAAATAAATAAATAAATAAATAAATGAGTTTGGGTTTCCTATTGTTTTTTAAAACATAAACAATTTTTCACAATGCTGTTTGACTTGAAAGAACTTTCACTTGCACACATAAAACAAACACACTCAAGCCCCAGTCACTGCTTTAAAGCAGAAAGCCAAATTAAATGTGTAGTGGCCTGGCAATACAGCCTTTGATGCACAGAAAGTATTGTTTAGGAGGAAATTCAGTTCCCTGAATGCCCGTGGATTGGAGAAACAGACTAGATTGCAACCAAAAGTATTCCTATGACCAGTATATTCTGGTGCTGTCAGTCATTCTCCTGTTCATTCTTTTGTTACAGTCTAACAGAAATTCATATGATTTACTACTAAGTAGATATATATAAAATTTCATTGCCAGAGAGTTATCTCATCAAGATAAGATTCACAGAATCCTAGCTTGCTAGGAATCAGGCTCCAGAATAAACATGCTAGGTGCACTGATATAATTCATAGGAGAATAGATAACAATACAATGAGATCATCCTAGCCTTGCTTTGTGGATGTGTCACAAGCGCTATTTCCAAGCACTGAGTGTATTGGATCATTTTGCTGATATTTAGTCCCATTTGTAAGAGACTTTGTCCTAGCCTTTTCCGCATCATAACAGACCATATGATAATTTCCCAAGGTTCAGATTGGAGTGTCTCAAGGGTTAAAGGAGAAGGGCTCACCCCAAATTTTCAGGGATGCTCCTGTCAGAAGCTGTTAATTATCCTTTCTCTCTGCTGTGTCTTTCATCTGAAGACTTCTGACATAGCAGCCACAGCTGTTCATAATGTAACATAGTTATTACTTTTGACATTAGAAAGAGAAATAAA
This sequence comes from Furcifer pardalis, assembly GCA_030440675.1. NCBI lineage: Eukaryota > Metazoa > Chordata > Lepidosauria > Squamata > Chamaeleonidae > Furcifer > Furcifer pardalis. The sequence goes on along the minus strand of CP126892.1, from coordinate 15,105,541 downwards.
TTACTAGCAGTGACTTCTCCATAGCTATTTATTTCCATATTCTGTCACTGTCCAAGCGTGTCTGGAGGACAAATAGCTCTCCATCCCTAATTTCACATTTCTCCCATCCATGGTATAAGATAGTCAGAGACTGAGTAATAGTTTCATCTTGGAGTTGGTCATGAAAGTATACCTTTAGGAGCTGTGGTGGCTCAGTGGTAAAGAAGCTCACCTTGTTAACTGGTAGGCTGGCAAGTTGGCAGTTCGAGACCTGGGTACTGCATGATGGATTGAGCACCTGTCTCTGTCCCAGCTCTTGGGGACATGAAAGGAGACTAATTTGGGCATTTCCTGGGTGAAGTTTCTTCCGTAAAAATCCTTTCAACCAAGAATAATTTCTGACACAAAATTATTATTATCCATGGCTACATAGAAGTGACAGGATAAAATACTGTATATACTCAAGTATAAGCCTAGTTTTTTAGTCCCAAAAATGAACCCTCGAAAGGGGAAATGGCTTATACTTGGGTCAATGACCACGAGGATTGAAACACACCAAAAATTTAATTAATTTTACCATATTTTCATGTATTTTGATTATTGAAACTCACTAGCAGCAGCTGCATTTCCCATCCTTGGCTTATACTTGGGTCAATCTATTTTCCTGGGTTTTCAGGTGAAAATTAGGTACCTCGGTTTATATTCGGGTCAGCTTATACTCGAGTATATACAGTATTTATAGTTATGTTTCTCTTAAAACAATAGTATATGGATAATAAGGAGGAATTAGCCCTTTAGTAGTAATAAGAAGAATACAAGAGGATTGTACCTCTGTATGAGCTAATCTTGGCAGACATTGAATTATATTGTGGGTATGATTTGCTCTAGTTTTAGAAAGAACCATCTTCATGACTAGTGTGTGCAAAGTCTACAATAAGCACTTAAAGATCTGAAGTGTAATCCTGTGTGTAGTCACTGAAAAATACACCCAGCTATGATACAATGGCTGTTTACAGCTGCCAAGTAACCATGTAGAACAGTGAAGCCATGATTCATTTTGGTTTGACTTGTGGTGGTTTTGTAATATCTGTTTATTTGTAGATATACAAAGAAAATATAGCAGAAACAAGCAAATTGTTACAGCAATTTGTGCAATTGCTAATGCTTATCACATTCCATACACCAAAACACAAATGACTCATAGTGACTTGATAGGATTTTCAAGGTAAGTGAGGCAGTGGTGGGATTCAAATTGTTTTACTACCTACTCTGTGGGTGCGGCATGGTGGACGTGGCCAGGGGAAAAACCCTGCGTTGCACCTGAATTAGGACTACTTTACTTTACTTCAAAACTTGGATGGGTAGTAGGACCAGTCAGAATTTCTGCTACTGGTTCTGGTGAACTGAGGTGAACCTGCTGAATCCCACCACTGAAGTGAGGTATTTAAGGAGTGGCTTTACCAGTTCCACGCCCCCAGTGAGTTTCCATGGCAGAGCCTGGAACTGAACCCAAATCTCCTAAATTTAATTCACTATTCTAGCTCCTATACCACCCAGGGAACCCAATTGCACTCTAAGCACTTAAAAAAATGTTCAGGCTGTTCTACAAGAGAAGAAAATATACAAAAACCACCGCTGAGCAATATGCCTCTGAAGACCAATCAAAATGGCACAAAAGGCTTGCAAGATTTCAAGTTCTTCAGGATCACTGACCAGACTGTAAAGTACAAAAGGTACGCCAAGTTTCAGGTTTAGCAAAAATGGAAGCAAACTCCTCCACTTTCGAACTATGTCTCATTCTAAAGTCAAGCTGCCAACCCCCCCCACACACACACACACACAAACATACATACCCCCACACACAGCACAAAACAATGGTTGTTCTCAGACTCCTATACTAAAAGTCAATTGTCCATGAACTGTTATAGTCTTTTGTTCATTTTTGGATCACCCACCAAGCAACAGATTGTTCATAATAAGTAAAAGAGCCATCCTCTTGCTTGGCCTTGCCTTAAACCTGTTATTGAAGCTGAGCCCACTAAAGAATCCAGTTCTATAATTCTTTTAGAAGTACAGTGTAAAGTAACTTTTCCAAATTCTGTTTAGGAAAGTAGCCAAATAGCAAAACTCTACTAAAAAATAATTGATCCACAGGGGATGACCTTTGAATAGAAAATACCTGGCTGTTCTTAGTGGATCAATGTTTTTTGTATCGCCAAGGAGTGTAAACAGCAAAACAAACAAAAATACTGCAGCCTGAACAATACATCAAAGTGGAAGTCCCTTGTAAACACTTCTTTCCTGTTGCCCTAATGATCCTCAAAAAAAGCTCTCTAATTGGGTAGGATTTGGCTTTAATGCTCAGGAAAATCTGACCTTTATTCAAAAGGCTCAGCAGAGGAAATTAACACAGTGGTATGGACTTTATTGTAAACGTGCAAAGGAAGAAACTGTCACAATGGGTAAGTCTTATCATTTCAGAACATTGGTAGGTGATGTTGGACCCATTTCTTATTGTCCACTTTAATATCATTCTCAATCCATCTTAAACTAGTTACAAATACCTTTTGCTTACCTGATCCTAGAAACATTAATCAAAAGTACAGTAATATCTGCTGTTATTTACATGACATTGGCTTTCTAGGAAGTCTGATGGAGAATTTTAGTAATACATGTTCCTGAAGGGCAATGATTGCAAGAGCAAAAAGCACACACAAAACAAAAACCTTGTGGAATGCTGGAAATCTAAAGGTTTTGATTAGATAACCTTTTGTTCTTTCTCTGAACTCAGGACGAACAAACAGAGTGACAGATGCAGGTGTTGCCTTCCATGGTGCCTGAAGCCCAAATCAAATAAATCCTTTTCTGTGGTCTTCACAACAGGCACAGAGGTGAGAAAAAATTCAAGGTAGCAGACATATTGAGCCAAATGGTCTTGACGGAAAGCACACACATAATTAGCATGATATCTCAGTGGCACAGCTCTCCTACCCTGTTTTTCTCCCGGGATGGTGAAACTGTGATAAAAAGCAACCTTGCGAACAAATGAAGAGATATGAATTGGGGAGAGGCAAGGGTCTCCTGTTGGAAGTTTCAAGGATTGGTGTTGATTTGATGGGCAAATTGGTTGATACAGTTCAAAAGAAGACTTGCCTAACTCAGTTTCTGCATGCTCGGCTTGTGTGAATGTGAGAGTATGTGTGTGTGTGTGAGTAAGTGAGTGAGAGAGAGAGATTTCTCATTATGTTGAATATAAAGCACAAGTCTCCTTATTCTCCCCTTGCAAGGAGACAAATGTGAAAGAGCTACACCACCAATCAGTTAAGGAAGTGATGAGGTCAAAAGAAAGATGGTACTCAACCCTGAAAGAGGGAGAGGCATAAATAAATCAACTGTATATTAACTGATTAAAGAGCTAGTGGTTAATTCAATGGCTATTGTATTATGATGTCCTACCTCCTGGATTTTATTCATTCTCTTACTGCATTTGTGTCCTTGTTATTCTCTTTATTACATGTATTAATTGTTCAATATATTTACAGAATTATATTTTAATCCCCTATTATTCTTTGAAAAAATACTCAGTAAATATATATGTAAGGATGCACCAATTGTGGCTGCAATCTGGTTCATCTTACTAAGAGTAAGCACCACTGTTCTCAGTGCAATGTACTTGCTGTGAGTGAGTGCATGCATGCGTGCAGGAAAGTGTGAAAAATTACTTTCATGCGAACATATTCACCTGTCTATCCTGAGAGTAGGAATTTAGCTGAGAGTGGGCTGGCGTTTCCCATTGAACCACAAATCCCTGAAAGTGATGGAGTCACCCATTGAAATAAATATGACTTCAAAATATAGTGGGATTCCACCATGCAGCCCAAGATGTTCTGTACTCATCACCAGATTTGCATGGGGAAATGGAACATCTAAGGATTAAATCCAATTCTTCATTTGCCTTCCAGGCAGCTGAACACTGGGACTATTTTTAAAAAAGATTTAACACAGGCATGCCCAAACTATGGCTCGTGGGCTGGATACAGCCCTGAAGGGATTCCATCAAGCCTGTGATGCCCCTGCCAAAACCAGGAAGTAAATATGGATGCTTCTGTGCATGCATGAAAAGTGACCATTTTACTTCCTGGTTTGGCACGGACGCTTCTGCAAAATAAAATGGCCACTTTTGTTCATGCATAGAAGCATCCACGCCAAACCGGGAAGTAAAATGGCCACTTTCATGCATGTGCAGAAGCATACATGCCAAACCAGGATGTAAAATAGCCACTTTTGCACATGTGCAGAAGCACCCGCACCAAACCAGGAAGTAAAATGGTCACTTTCCTTCATGCGCAGAAGCATCCATGCTGAACCAGGAAATAAAATGGCTGCTATTTGTACATGGGCAGAAGCGTCCGTGCCAAACCAGGAAGTAAAAATGGCCACACACAAACACACCCTATCCCTGGGGCGTGGTCTGGCCTGTTCACCTGTTCTGGGGTCATGGTGAGGCCCACAGCCAAAAAAGTTTGGGCACCCCTGACTTAAAATGTCAAATCTCAGGATACAAACTCTGCGCATAGTTTCCTCTCCAGATAGGGACACACATGGAAAAGCTTGCTTATGAGTACAAATGAACTAAAAGCTCCATCAGAGGATGATTATTTATATCTACTGAAGAAAGTGCTCAACCCTACCGTTGTGTAAACTGCAGTGGCAAATTGCTGTTAGTTAAGGAGCTGATACGTACTTGCATTTCTCATTTTGTACCAGTCACGTGACTCAAAGCACAGTAAGAAAGGCAGGTGTTGACTCTGCAACTAGTGACAATTTGCTGCTATGATTTATCCTGTTTCACTCAACACTGTTCTGAATTAAGACACAACATTTCAAAAACACACCACCAGAAGGGAAAAAGTAGCAAAACTAATAAAATAGATCAAATCTATCAGCTAAAATACCTTGGCAAACAACAGAGTTTTATGCTGACATTGAAATAATTGATGCTAATTACATTTCCAGGGCTCTTTTTATTGTGGACATTTAATATACCCAAGGAAGTACTTGGAGAAGAGTCTTCCTTTGATGATGTATATACTTCCTTCTTGCTATTTCTAGTGGCAGCTTTTCAGATTATTCAAGCATTTTAAAATCATATATTTCACTGGGGTCACTCTCATTATTCTGTTCTGTTGAAAGGTTGGATGTTTTTATACATTTGTCAGGAGTGAAGACAGGCTGTAAACATAATCGAATGAAATGAAATAGTCCTTAATTCAGAGCTGAATATATATTCATTACTTATTTTGATAATATCAAAGGCCTTCCACATTGCAAATCCAAGCACATAAGAACAAAGAGGCTTAAATGTAATGCATTTAAAAACAGGGCAATTTCCTGAGTTTTTAAGTTCTTTCTTCAACAGTTCTTGAAAGAACTAACAGAATGTGTTATTCCTTCAAGCACCAAACAAAACAAACATGTAGAATATGAATGCTGACTTAGTTATTAATATCATCATATTAATGCTTTATCTTCCAAGTTGGATAGATGTCTCTGGTATAGTAGAAAACATAGCAAACTAAACATATTACAAAAACACTACTGATGTCCAGCAGGGTTCATTTTGCTGGTCATTCATTTTGAAAGCTGTTTCTCTGCATGTGTAAAATTTTGAGTAACAATCAAGACCTGACAGATATTTAGTTTTCTGTTAGACTATTCCTGAACAGCAAAATTATTCTAATATATCCACCTACCTATGTGAAGCGTGTGCCACATAAGTATTGTCCTGTGGGCACTAGTGAGACTTATTCCCTAGCAACAGCACTAAGCTATACATTCCAATCCAAATATAAGTCTCTCTGAAGTCAGGGATGCTTATATATAAATACCAGTAAATACAGGTTGGCATTATAGCAGTGCAATCCTATACTTGTTTATTCAGCAGTATATTTTAAGGCTTAAGAACAGTATTGTAACACAGCTACACTTCAAACTGCAGCCCTACAAAGAATATAGGAATTGAAGGGCCTTGTTGTAGCTCAGATATACCAGACTGGGACTGGTGGTGATGTTACTGTTCTTGTCACTGGTGGGTTGTCAAAATCTTTGCTATCCCACCATGACATTATTAAGTCATGGGCGTAGCTGACGTCATGATGTTGTGGGTGGAGCAAAATAAAAAATAAAAACCTCTATTTGAGGCATGCATACTAAAAATAGAACTGTGCATGCATCAAATGGAGGTTTGATGCATGCAAAGTTCCGGGCAGTCATTTTGGCTGCCCAGAAATACATTTCTGGAGGAGGGCTACTCCTCCTGATGGAGTGCTACCGGTTCAGGTGAACCGGTCCAAACCGACACCATCCCATCACTGGTTCTTGTCATGTATTTGAATGTGTTCCTGCAAATATTCCCTCTTTGTTCTATAGAAAGATTTTCCAGATCTCATGCTTCAATTTGAATCTCAAGAAATTGCTGTGCCTCCACATGGTGAAAAACAAGAACTATGGTAGGCGGCACTAGAAAAGAAGAAGAGTTTGTTTCTGTCTGAGGGGATTCTGAAGTCTGGGCACTTCTTCCTGACTGGCACCAGGACCGACTCATTAGCCTGGCAAGAAGACCATGCAGTGATTGCTTTCCTACCAACCCTTGTCTGCCTACCTTTGTATAACATTACAAGCAGCCACCCGGTGAACTCAGGTTTTGGTCCTGAAACCTCAGGGAATGGGATCTTGCTGGTCTGTAAAGACAGGTCTGTTTAAGAAAAGCAGGGTATGCTGCTGTACTCTGATGTAGTGCAGTGGACAGAGGAACAGACAGCAATTTAGGAGACCTAAGTTTGCATCCCCATTTGACCATGGACACACATGGGGTGTGTATGTGTGGAACTGGTAAAACTACTCCCAAAAATCCCTACTAGGGTGGCTATAAACCATTTCTAACTTGACAGCACATAAGACACAGACACACATATAGGAAAAGCAAATTTTATTCCAAAACTTTTATTACAGTTTCTCAAGAGACCAAATTCTCAAAAATTGCTGCAAAGGATTGTTCCTTGCCTTATGCCTTTGGTTCGTCTAATTTCTTTATTACAGAAACTTAATAGCATGCATCTTCCATCTGCTGCAGACATCAGTGTTCACAATAAACACTTTATCAGAAGTAAGCTGTGATAAAACTATGAAGAGAAGACAGACTGTTCTGAGGCTGCCAAATGCCTTCTGATGTGATTCTGTCATTCAATTGAGCTGTAACAGCACTACAAAAATCTAACTTATTTTGTGTTTTGTTTTGTACAGAATAACAGTAACACTTCACAAAGCCTTGAAAAGACTCTTTGTCATAGAGTGGTCCATTTTACAATTGAATGATTGTAAAATAATCCTCTTACTGTTCCTACTTTAATTTTCTTTGCCTGCTTTGTGATCCTGATAAACATTCCTTCAGCCAGTTTCTCATCTTGTTGTTAGCTCTCTTGGCTTTGAGAATAGGGACAAAGTCCTAACTCCAAGTTAACAATGACTGGAGTGAGTTTGGATTGGGCATAAACCCCTAGGCTGGCCTTAACACACCCCTTGCTACATGCTAGCTGATAGCTGTCAACTATTTTCTGAGACGATTATGCTGGGATTTTGGTTTTTAATTTTTCTCTCTCTCCTGCTCTTTTCCTTTTAGGCAGTGATGGGATGTAACAGGCTCTCACCAGTTCACCAGAACCGGTAGTAACTTTTTCCAGTGTCCCGGAGAACCGGTAGCAGCTTTTGGGGGGAACCATCTTTGGGGCTTACCTTTTCACTGGTTGTGCATGCATGCCTACAGTGCTTGGCGCATATGCACGGCCTCCTTGCTGTCCTCCCAAGTGGGGAGGAGGAAGAGGAGCTGCTAGCCTGAAGCTCCCCAGGGTAAGTGACTCACCTTTGGATGTGGTGTGTCTGTGTGTATTTTAACATGTATTTAATACCTTTACCTATATTGATGTACTACCACAGTTCCTAAAAAGGCCTAGAGGCCGGCAGGCCTGCGGCCTGGCTTGGGGTTTTTAAGCAAAGTCTTTGAGTTACCTCATCAATAAGCTACACCTGTGCTGTTCCAATTGCTGTTCCAATTGGAGAACCCTTAAGGAGGTACAGCTGCTTTACATTTACATTAAGGCATATTATCCTAGAAACTGGTTAGGCAAAGACATAGTACCTAACTTCTTTAACTGTTGAAAAGTTGAAAATGCCAAAATGAAGCCATCTTGTGGTGAGTTCATTCTATAGTTCCTTCCATCTGACCTAGTATGAGAAAAATTAGCCAGAATAAGCTTTAAGCTCTAGTTTAAAAGCTCTGGTTGATTTGTGTTTGGGGTGTGTGTGTGTGTTTGGGTGGGTGGGTGTATTTTAATGTATTGTTTATTTATTTATTTATTTATGTAATTTATTTAATTTATTTATGGGTTTGTGTTGTGGGTGGGTTGAGGTGTGTGTGTGTGTGTGTGCTTATTTTTATTTTATGTTATTTTATTTATTTATTTATTTATTCACTTTTTTCTTTGACCCTGCCCACAACATCATGATGTCATAATGTTGGCTCCGCCCATGATTTCATGACATCATGATGTTAGCTCCGCCCACACTGTGATGATGTCACGGTGGGGTAGTAAAATTTTTGACATCCCACCACTGCTCTTAGGCCTGCTGAAGAGCTTTCCTCTCTGAGTAGGAAGGGGTTTGGATGCAAGGTAGCCTCAATTGGCCTAAATCTGTTCAACCATCCTAAATTGAGACTAGCTCTCCGGATTGTGCCCTATGTTTCAGTACAGCATTAATTTGAGATGAGTCTTTCCAGAGGAGATGAAAACTGCAATAATGTCAGAGAAGACAAATTAAAAAGTAATGCACCATCTATAATTATAATTTGAAACCAATGGGTGTGTTTGAGAGTGTCTTTGCCACTCAAAATTTAATGTGGATACTTATCCACACCCCTATGGTTGTGTCTTAATGCTATATGTTTCTAATGTACTCATTAACTTTGTATAGCACTTAGTAGATGGTAATCAATGAAAGCTCAAACTGAAATCAACCTGTCTTCAAAGTACCACAACTTTTTGGATTTTATTTTTGCTTCATCTACTAAAGCAGACTAATGTAGCTACCTCATTAACTGATTTTTAATTAATTTTACTGTGTTAACATCTATCTATAATGTGTGATTTCCCCCTCATTCATTAGACATTCCTAACAAGTGAAGAGAAAGTCAGACCTGGGATATTAATTTCTCCCACAACCCTCTAGTCAGCTCCCTGTAGTGTCTCCCCTTGCAGAGCCTCCTCCCCAAAACTCTTCAAACTTCTCTGTAGTTGAAAAGGAAGGCCTTGCTGCTTCATAAGAAGCAGTAGGGGAGCAGAGAGAAAAACACAATAGAATAAAGAATAAAAGTAGAGGGAGGGAGAAAAAGGAAGGGAATAGCTCAGAGACAGGGGGGGAAAAGTACAGCCAGAAGGGCAAAAAGTACTTGTGCAAGTACCAAAAAGTGCTAGATAACTCTGCTAGTTAAACTCTAAACCTGCTGCTGGAAGATACTTAATCTATAATTATGTAGAACAAATGCAAGCAAATAAACCCCAATCTAGTCTCAATGCTTCCTTTCATTCTATCACAGATTACATTTACACATGCTTACCAACCCACTGATTAGTAAAAAGGTTGAAAATGTTTCAATTTTCCCATGTATAATTGCAAATTTAATACTCAGCAGTTAGAACGCAAGAAATTGCAAGTAGATAAATAGGGACAACTTCAGTGGGAAGGTAACAGCGTTCCATGCGCTCCGGTGTCTAGTCATGCCTGCCACATGACCATGGAAATGTCTGCAGAAGCAGACAGCGCTGGCTCTTCGGCTTAGAAACAGAGATGAGCACTGACCCCTAGAGTCGGATACGACTGGCTTTCAAGCAAGGGAAATCTTTACCTTTACTTTAGTAACAGCCACCACAAGAGGTTTACATTCTATCTAAACCAGGGGTGCCCAAACTTTTCAGGTGACAGGCCGTTCACATGGTGCAGCAGGCCAGTCATATGGTTCAGTGGGCCAGTCACGTGTTCCTCTCACCAGAAGTGGAAGTAAAACGCACCTTGCAATCTGTTTTGCAACAGGATGAGATAGATTTTAAGCTGCTATTTTCTCTGCTTAACCCAAGGAACTATAGAATGAACTCACCACAAGATGGCTTCATTTTGGGCCCGTTTTACTTCCACTTCCAGGAGCGACAAGGGCAGCATGGGTTGGATAAATTGGCATTGGGGGCCAGATCTGGCCCATGTGGCATAGTTTGGGCACCCTGACCTAAACCATCCCAATCATTCTTAACTTGGAGTTAGGATTGTGCCCACCATTCCTTTCTTCTCACAGTTCCTTGAGCTACGAAGAAACAGACCAGAAAATAACCAGAGAGTAAAGCTGAGCAGTTTGGAGACCTTGTGCAAAGCCTGGAGTTAGTGTTATTAGTAACTAATTACTAATAATGCAATTAGTAGCCTCAAAGTAATTTGTAGCTCTTACAGTAACGATCAGAAACAAGTCTACTTCTGTTTCATTTACTACACTAAGGCCTTTGACTGTGTGGACCACAACAAAATGTGGGAAGTAATTAAAGAGATGGGAATACCAGAACTCCTATGTGTCTCATGAGAAATCTGTACAAGAGTTAAGAGGCAACAGTTAGGACAGAATACGGAATAACAGAATGGTTTGGAATAGGAAAAGGAGTAAGACAAGGCTGCATTTTGTCACCCTGCTTATTCAACTTATACGCAGAGCACATAATGTGCAATGCAGGGATGGAGGACTCACAGTTTGGGATCAAAATTGCTGGAGGAAACATCAACAACTTGAGATATGCTGATAATACCACCCTAATGGCAGAACGTGAGGAGGACTTAAAGAAGCTCCTGATTAGGTAGAAAGATGAAAGTGCAAAAGCTGGCTTGAGACTTAATATCAAGAAAACCAAGATAATGGCAACAGGCCCTATCAGTCCCTGGAAAATAGATGGGGAAGAAGTAGAAGCAGTGACAGATTTTACTTTCCTAGGATCAAAGCTTACTGCAGATGGTGATTGCAGCCATGAAATAAAAAGGCAACTGATTCTTGGGAGGCAAGCAATGAGAAACCTGGGGAGCATAGTGAAAAGTAGAGACATCACATTGCAAACAAAAATTCGTCTAGTCAAATCAATGGTATTCCCGGTGGCAATGTATGGTTGTGAGAGCTGGACCATTAGGAAAGCTGAGCGCAGAAATATAGACGCCTTTGAGATGTGGTGTTGGAGGAGAGTTTTGAGAGTCCCCTGGACAGCGAGGAGAACAAATAGGTCAGTCTTAGAAGAAATCAACCCTGACTGCTCCCTTGAAGGTCAAATAGTAAAGATGAAGCTAAAGTACTTTGGACATCAAATGAGAAGAGAGGATTCACTTGAGAAAGCCTTAATGCTGGGAAAGGTGCAGGGGAAAAGAAAAGGGGGGCGGCCAAAAAAGAGATGGCTATATGGTATTGTAGAGACAATGGGTACAAAGCTGAGAGAGTTGAGGAGGATGGTGGAGGACAGAAGTGCCTGGCGGACAGTGGTCCATAGGGTCGCAAAGGGTCGGAATCGACTGTGTGACTGAACAACAACAAAACAGTAATGATTTCAAAAGTGATTATACTCCAAATCTTAAAAGGAACTTAAATAATTATTATTTGTAAAAAAAAAAATGAGTAAATAAACCTGAATGCTACAAACTGCTGATCTGCAATATAAACAACTCTTTCTTCCTTCATCTCACTATTGCTTTAATAACTGAAAGAGAGAACTCGAACCATGCAGTATTTGTCTTCTAATATCTAGTGAGGAATCCCCTCATGAAAGATAAAAGTGTTAAATATTATAGGTACAATGAAGTTTTTGCTATGTTATAACTGTAACAAGGTATACCTTAGTTATCGGAGAAAGAATGAGCTATTAACTTATTAACCATGATTCTGTGTATACACTTGTATTTTTAGCTCCTATGCATGGGTGTTGTGTACATCTTTTTATTACTACCACCCCTTTGGAAGTCATAATATATTTAAGGATTTTCAGTGTTTCACTGTCTAATTCTGGTGAAGTAAATTTTCCCCACCTTGAATTTCACCTTGAATTAACAATATACTGTGAATTCATTATGTTAACTGAAGTAGTTCATGCTACAGACTTTAAACAATTCATACTCTTTTGGACTCAATTCTCAAGTGGGAGATACAAAAGGCACTACCAGCATGATGTTTTGAAGAAAGCCATGATATGTAGACTACAAAGAGCTGATCTTTTGTTCAGGGTGTATTGTTGTTTTGGGTTGGTTTTTATTTCCTTTCCTCCTGCTGAGGAAAGAGGAAGCAGGAAACAATTATGGGATTGTTATGTGCAATCAGACCAATACAGTGATGTTTGTCTAGAGATGAACAAGTGGTCTACAAGCTGCAGTTTCATAGTACAACTATGTCTGTACTTACCTGTGGATAAACAACACAGAATATTACAGAACTTTTTTTTAGTAACCATGTAAAACATTGGTTTGTCATATTAATGAACACATCTAGGAATAAAATAGACTATTTACAGCAAAGAATTATTGATATTCTTGCTGATAAACATTATTAGTCTAGGTCAAGGATCCTCAACCTGTAGCCCATGGGTCAGATACAGCCCTCGACACCATCTCATGTCCCCCCCCCCCAACCGCCTCCACTACACCAGGAAGTACCATGTGGTAGAGGAAGGGCAAAATGGCTGTCCACCCCCACAAAGCTGTCTGAGAGAGCATGACCTGTCCCCTGGCTTTAAAAGGTTGAGAACTCCTGGTCTAGGTTAATGTTTAATATAGAACAGCTATATACTTGCTTCCATAATAGTCTCTGAAATCTGCATTCCACACATAAAATCTGTTTAAGCAAGCACTGGCAATGCATTGTGAACAAAAGCACTGACAATGCATTGCTCAAGGGTGTGTATGGATTTGGGAAGAACCCCAAATGCAACCAGTAAACACACTATTCTCAAACTAATGAGCCCTAAATATATTTATTTTAAAAGCTCATACATTGTGTAAGTCTTACCTTCTCTGCCTTAAAATGGAAATGCACGATCTGTAAAAATGGAAATGCACGATCTGTAATATCCTACAGATTGCCAGCCGTGAATCCCCTGGTGCCTACTCAATTTCATACAGATCACTTTCTCCCGATGCTATGGCAAGTAGTTAGGAAACAAGAATGTGGAGAAAGAAAGAAGCGAAAACTGTCTTGTCCTTTCCAGTAAGAAAAGAGTAGCACACAAGCTGATAAGTAGCTTTTGGGGCCCGTCTCCCATAAGAAACTTCATCCCAGTCTGAGAGGTTGTTATGAGAAGATGTAGGGCAAGTGGAGGCATTTCTTAATGGTCTAGGGGAGGTCTCCTGAAGGAGGAAGAGGAGAGGATAATCTCCTAAATAATAATGTTGATAAGCAACAATATTATAGTTTTCTTAATGGACTGTACCGAAGAGGAAAACAGATAAATCTTGGTGGTTGAACTGGCTGTGTATAGAGTAAAAATGATGTATAAACCATCTAATATGCCTTTCAGCTTCAAGAAGCTGTCTAATATAGAAAACCAAAATACTCCCTAGTTGGAGATGTCAACAGCCACAGCAACATTTGCGGTTATGAACACGACAACAAAACAGCAAGTCATGATAAAATGGACAGAATCCCATTCCCTGTGCTGAACAGTCTCTCCCACCAGGACAAGATTTTGGCTCAACTATCTGGAAATCACTTAACAGACTTCAAAGCAAAGTAAGAAGATCAAATAATAAACATCTAAAATGTGACTGCTTGGATACAGGATACATTTTCTGTTAATGTGGGGAAATTCCATTAATGCACCATTTATGTACATGTAATTTATGCCATACTATGTGTACAAAAGAAGATCTAGTAAAATGCAGAGATAATGCTATTGACATAGCCTGCTTCTGGTCAAAAACAGTCTAATCGTTTTAATTTGCTTTGAATTTTACTGTACTTATATTCTCTATACATCCATAATTTTAAAGTGTGCAATGTTCTAATATAATGTTCTAATACAAAGAAAGAAAAAGCAACTGAGGTTAAGGAATTCATATATGCAATGGAAGACCAAGTTATTTGTACTAGATATTATCAGAAAATAATTATGAAGCAAATGATATACTGTATAGCAATTACACTTATATACTGCCCCATAAGAGTTAGTGCACTCTCTGAGCAGTTCACAAGGTTCTGTATATAGCATTTTGCCTCCAGTATGCTGGGTACTCATTTTAACAACATGGAAAGATGGAAGGCTTAGTCACGCTTGACCATGCTCAAGGACGAGCTGACAATGATAGCAGTTTTGACAGCCATATAGCAGTTTAACCACACACTATCAAGGCTCTATATGTAGGGCCCATCATAAATCTAAATACATAATGCATTACATTATACCTGGATGACCTAGCATCAACATCATATATGCAGTTGGCTCAATCTTATGAATTATTCACATCTTCCATCATATTATAAATTCCAGCTGCTTCCAGCTTTAGAAAATAAAACTACAATACTATACGGAGATAAGTTTATCCAAGTTGTCAAGGATAAAACAGTTGATTTTAATAAGCCAGCTACTACATTTCTGAATAGGCAACAGAGTAAAAATACTGTATCTTATAGAAGTTGGAATTCCACCAACAAGTAACTTCAAAGCACACAGAGTATGAAAATTACATTATTTGAGACATTAAGGCAAGAAATTTAAGGAACTTAGAAGCACAGTCAAGTAATTCTCCTCCTCATACTAACTTCATGAACCAGATTTGTTCTAAAATATTTAGTTGCCTGTTTAAAACAATTGCCAATAGTTGCTAATTTGTTTCTTGAAATTCAAAACCAATGACTTCACAAACATGTTATCTCACTCACAATCTTTTAGGACTTGACTTCTAATTTTTACATTGGATTCTTTGACCCATCACTTGCACCAGCCAGAAGTACAATATCGTCGTCGTCATCATCATCATCATCACCATCATCATCACCATCATCATCCCTCAGTTCCTTTGGTTGTGGAAAGATACAGAATCCTGCTCATTTGCTAGTCTGTTGATTACTACCAGAGACATGTACCAATGAGGATTTGAGTTTGGCCAACCACAAAGCTAAGAAGGTGGCTTTATTTTTGCAGTCCAAAGTTTTATCAGGACACAAAATAATAATAATCATCAATCTCTGGAAGAAAAGAACAACAATGATACCAGTCTCTGGAAGCAATCTCAACATGGTTTTAAAGCATCTGAGTGTGACTGACATTAATAAGATCACAAAAGAGCAGTTCCAGAGATTAGCACTACTAGGTACCAGCTACATTATCAAGTGATACCTCATTGACTCTTAGGTCCAGGGCTAGGGACCAAACAGTGGGGTTTCAAAACTCTGGTCCAAACTACAGGTGGGCAGTTCACACCTTTGATGATAATCACATACCTTTCAGAAGGAGGAGAAGCTTGAGCACAACACTGTGGTTAAAAAAACGTTTAAGCTGATTGATGCAGTGATCCTAGGGCAGTGGTGGTGAACCTATGGCACGCCAGAGGTGGACTCGGAGCCCTCACTGTGAGCACCCATGCAGTCACTCCAGCATAGAGTTCATCCTGCTCCTCTACCCAGCAGCCCAATGGGAGTGTTTCCTCCCTCCCCAGTTGGCATGCTGGCACTTTGCAATAAATAAGTGGGTTAGGGGTTGCAGTTTGAGCACTTGTCTCTAAAAGGTTTTCCATCACTGTCCTAGGGGACGGTTGGGTAAAAGAAAAAGAAATTTAAAAGATTGTGAAATATTGTATAAGGATTTGAGAAATGAAGTATAACATCTCTTAGAGAAAAGAGCAACAGTGATCACAGCAGTAAAAAGGGCACTGGAAGCAATCCCAAAAAAGTTGAAAAAACATCTGAGTGTGATTGCACACTGAGTGTGATTGCATCTCTGAGAACAGTTGAAGAGAGTAGCACTAGTAGATATCAGCTACATTATCAGGGCAATACTGCACTGACTCTTAGGTCCATTGCTAGAGATTTGTGGGCTTCTAGTACTTTGGTCCAAACATCTGGTGGACTATATACTCTTGTGGTGGTGGTGGTGATTGTGATTTTTCTGTGTCTAGACCAGACATGAAATTGCCAAAATGAATGCACCTTTTGGTCAGCTCATTCTGCAGTTCCTTCTGCCTGACCTAGTATAAGAAAGATTAGCTGGCAACACAAGTTTGGTGTTATCAGGATATGCCCGATTGTGGTTCAAATTTACCACAATCTTTGAGGAAACTCTTTCTGTGTATTCCATGATGATGATGATGATGATGATGATGACGATGATGATGATTTATATTCCAATTCCAGCCAGGGGACAACACAGCTGAAGATAAAGGACTGGAAACATTAACAAAGCACAGAAACATGACAATAGAATAAATCACCTGTGGATGAAATACATTTCAATCATTCACACAATCATCAGGGTACAGTCAAACCTCACACAAAGAGCGCCTCGCTTAAAGAGTAACTCGCTTAAAAAGCAGAAATTTCTCTGAATGGTCGCTTCGCTTAACAAATAAAACCAACCAAAAACTCGCTTAACAACTAAATCAGGGTTCACAATCCCACCCCCATTGGTCACTTTCAATGGTGTTTCACTTAAAGAGCAAACGAGGTACAACTGTATTGGGAACAACATTGTAGAATTTTATAAAATGCTATTAACCATCTGAAGTGCTCTAGAATATCATCAGAGGTTGTTTAAAGGCAATACAGTATTAGGAAAAGCATATACACTACACTGTTATTTAACTGATACTGCACTGGGGTTAGTTGGTTGAAACTTGCATCTTTTATATAATATCAGCCATTGGCCTTATAATTTTATTTTGCCTGTGCTCTGTATTTTATGATAATGATAATGATAATGATAATGATAATGATAATGATAATGATAATGATAATGATAATGATAATGATAATGATAATGATAATGATAAGAGGAGTAGTCATTGTTGTTGTCGTCGGCGTCGGCGTCGGCATCGGCGGCGTCAATACCAGTTTATGGTAATCCTTGCCAGGGTTTGCTAGGCTCCGAGTCATCATAGTACGCATAGCAATCCGAGCATATGTGCCCGTCCCATCCCCCTGCCCCAGGGCACTGAAAGACCTTGTCTTGGAGGCCAGCTGGTTCTGGCCACTGACATGAATTTGTTTAAGGTGGATTCCAGCTTGACCAATAGTGACCCACACACTATGATCTCGGAGCCATTTCCTGTGAAACATATGAGATTTGATATGCGGGATTTAACACTGGGACTGCAATGGACTTCCACAGCCTTGAGAATATTAGTAAGGCTGCGACTTCACAGCCAGTCCATTTGGCATGGCCTCTTCTGCCTCCATGACCATTGGGAATCAGAATAAATGGTTCCTCCTCTGCTCATTTTGCCATTGGGCCCAGTATGATGGTTTCCAGTGGCATTTCCTCCACTGAGGGAACCATCACCCCATCTAAGCAGATGGCCCCTGTAGGGAGTCAGGTTATTTACCACTGCCCAACACTTGGTGTTGAGTTGCTGGCTGTGCAGTCTACTCCATTAACGTAGCAGGATGTCCAGCCAGACTACTGGGCTATGAGTACTCAGAAGTGGTTTACTGTTCACTTTTTCTGGGGACTCTAGGAGACTATGTAATTTGCCTAAGGTTATCTGTTCTCAGTGAGATACCTGGATGAAAAGCTAGAAATCAGGATATTCCCTTATAGGATGTAAATGGAAGAATAATTTTTTTTTTAAAAAGAAAAAAGTATCTCTGGAATGTTTTGAAAGGGAAAGACATTAGCATTTAGGAAAGATGACGTTTTCCCCTTTCCTCCACCTAAGAGAGTAGCCAAGTTTATTAAAACTAACATTTTGAGTGTATGTTGAAGCCTGAAAGAAACAACACTAAGTTTATAGAGAGGAGAGTTGCGAGCTAAAAGCTGGAAGCATTCTGGGGTGCAAGCTACTTCCCTCTGGAGATCTGATGTGATTGTAAATTTGCTGGCTGGCAGAGGTGTGTATATGGTTTTCCTCTACATTATATTCATGTGGTATTTGTAAACAAATAGAGCATTACAAAATCTCTCTAGGTCTTGTGGTCTTTAAAGAAAACTCAGCCCAAGAAGTGACACCTCTAAAAAAGTATCACTGTCAGGTTTGCAGGGTATATTAGAGAGTTAAATCTCTCTACATTCTTTATCAAATATAATTAGATGCTTTTCTTACTCATGCTTTTGTCTATAGTTTGAGCGTTGACACACTGAAGCTGATTAGTCAGTTTTTATTCTTCTTGTTAATTTATAAAGTACGTATTGTTACAGACAGGAACAGTGGGAAGGTCTGAAGCTAGGACAGGCTGGAATAGTGGAGTTTGTTGTATATGCTTGATTAACCCTATGTGAGAATGGGTTTTGCCTCTCTATCTCATAGTTCTCTCCATAAAAGTATAGCATTCTTTTAAAAAAAAAAGAATAAAAAGTCAGCTGCAAAATGTTCCATAAGCCTTCTGTTCCCTCATGTCTTGGCAAGAATGTGATAGTCAAATTGTTGTACAGTACTGTACTTGCAAATCAAGAAATTGCAAGTAGATAAATAGGAACAACTTCAGTGGGAAAAGATCTTGGGGACATAAAAGGAGCATCATTCAGGCATCCCCTGAGCTGAGTTCCTCCAGCAATAATCCTTTCAACCCAGAATAATTTCTGACACAAAATAATTATTATTACTAGCCATCTCAAGGGTTTCAATTTTTTTTTAAATGCTGGAACACTTTATTCAATAGGCAGCATTTCAAAACAAAATGTAACTTACAGAGTGTCGCAAGCAGAATAGCCAACACACAATATCTTAATGCTCCCTTTCTCTTAGGAGTCATATTCCCACAAAGAGATGGCTATTTGATGATGTTTATGAGGTGACTTAAGTCTGGGTCCCTGGGGACAGCTGTTCACCTTTGACAGTCTCAACAGAGAGAATGTAGATTGGATTTTCTAGTATCTATTATATTATCTCATTAAAATGGTATGGAGGAAGAAGGCAAAGGTTACCCATTAATGTTAAAATGTGGATCCAGGGTTTTACTTTGAAAGAAACCTTTTATCTATAACACTCACCTAATATTCTCAACAATGGTGTGTGTGTGTGTTACAAAGTCTTAAATAAGCCAATGACAACAAAAAAATTAAACCATTTTAATTTAACTGTTCTTTCTCATTTCTCTATAAATAGAGGGTTATTTTTACATAGGTATGAGTAGATAAGAATGTAATGTCCATACAGAGTTCACTGGAAAACTGGGTCAAAAACTGCTGAAGATACAATAAAACACAGTATTGTTTATATTTATTCAATCTCAGCCATGTTTGTGTTTTTATATGGAAAGCAACTGAGAGAGATGAAACATCTTAGGAAAACATGGTTTTAGAAAACACTGGTTTATCTGGAGACAGAGGAGCTAATGTAAAAAATTGTTAGAGGTCTACAACAAAAATTCTGCAGTCTATAAACAAATTAAATATGCTTTCTTGGGTTTAATCAGATTTATTCCCACAAGTAGCTACATGCTGTTGCTTCCAGTTAGTGAACTTTTCTAAAAAAAACTGTTGATTCTGTTTGACGGTCATTCCAGGGAAAAGGCATCTCTAGCAATTAAATATGATGGTGTTTATTGAAGCTATGAATGTTTGGCTGCTAATTACTTTATAGTTTCTACTTCAATCAATTTCCAGGCATTTCTGTGTACACAAATGAACCCACTGAGGGATGCCTACCACCACCCAGCTCCAACCTCCAGTACATTTGGATAGGGAGGAGGAATTGTACAGAATCTGCAAATTACACTCAGTCGTGGAAGCCCCTGTATTCTTAACCTGTACCCTGCAAAAATGATTGCAGGTGATCATGATTCAGAGCAACCACATCATTCTGACTGTAGGACTCCTTATAAAAGCTATCAGACTGACAGAAACAAGGATTCATTTTGAGGCAACTGAAAAGCTAACAAGTTGGTCTGGAACCAGAGATCACTGCTTCATCAGGTTTTTAGTCCGAATGCTTATGACACAATGAATCAGGGAGTCTTCACAACAACATCTCCTGCTTGTTGCTCTGTTTCATAGTTCCAAATCAACTGCTTCTAACAAATGGAGGTTTCCATATCAGGCTAGCTTTGCAGCAAAACTGCATCCCTTCTAATTCTTGTTTGATCTTCACCTTTATAAAATTGCAAGAGTCACTTCAAGGGAAAAGAGGATCAGGGCATTATCACCTGAGGAAGAGCTAATCCTCACATCATCTTTCCCTGCGTAAAAACCTAAAGACTGCCATGCCTGGTCTGTTCTTTTACTTCCCTGTCTAGGGCAGACTTGAAATTGCCAAAATGAAGCTACCTTTTGGTAAGTTCATCCTGTAGTTTCTTTTGCCTGACCTAGTGTGGAAAATACAGTAAAACCTCAGGTTACAATGGAGGTCCGTCCCAAGAGCCTCTGTTGTAACCCCCCAAAAAAATTGTAAACAAAAACATCTATAGGGATGCATTGGGGAAAAAATGGTCCTGAATTGTAAATGGGGGGGGGGACCATTAAAAATTTATAAACAAGGATGGCAATGCCATAGGATCTGCCGTTACAAACTGAAGCAATCTTAAACTGAGGTGGTTGTAACCTGGGGTTTTACTATATTAGTCCAAGGTTGCAGTTGCCTGGGGTATGCCCAGTGGTGGGTTGTCAAAATTCCCGCTACCCCACTGTGACGTTATGGATGTTGTGGGTGTAGCCGACATCATGACATCATGACGTCATGGGCGGAGCAAAAAAAATAAAAATGTTTGCACATGCATCAAACCTCTGTTTGACACATGTGCACTAAAAAATAGAACTGCGTATGTGTCAAATGGAGGTTTGACGCATGCGCAGTTCCGGGCAGTCATTTTAGCTGCCCGGAAATACATTTTTGGAGGGGGCCAGAGAGGCAACTGAACCAGTCGCCCAGGGGTTTACCACCACCCCGGCGACCCCTCCTGATGGGGTGCTACTGGTTCAGGCGAACCAGTCCAAACCGGTAACATCCCATCACTGGGTATGCCCAATTGCAGTTAAAAAAATACCACAATCTTCGAGGAGGCTCTTTTTGTGTATCCTGCCTGGTCTGTAAGAAAGCTGGAGAGCCATTATTGGGGAAATGTCATTGCTTTGGTGACACTTTCAATTGGTTCTAATCCGGGTAGTGTCGAAAAAGGGAATTTTCAATATCTTTGTCACTTGGGAAGTGTCCTCTCTTCCAAATGTCCACCACTGACTGCCATACACTGCTTCCTCTGGGGGGGAGTGCACTTGATCCTTTGTCTTTTTTTCCTTATAGAATTTTGTTGACTGAAGATTTACTTTTATCATGGAAGGAATACTTAGTGAAGGTGTGGAACAGATTTAATGGTTTAGACTTGATAGACAGAGTACCAGAAGAATTATGGACAGATGTTCAGGACTTCATACAGGAGACAGCAAGTAAAACTATACCAAAAGAAAAGAAGCGTGAGAAAGCAAAGTGGCTGTCTGATGAGGCTCTTAAAATAGCGGAGGAAAGAAGGAACGCCAAAGGAATAGGTGAAAGAGAAAAAGTCAATCAATTAAACACAGATTTTTCAGAGAAAAGCAAGGAGAGATAAGGAAACCTTCTTAAAAGAACAGTGCAAAGAAATAGAGGAAAACAACAGAAGGGGAAGGAGTATAGATCTTTTCAAAAATAAAATTGGAGAAATCAAGGGAACATTTAAAGCAAAAATGACCATGATAAAAGACAAAAATGGCAGGGATTTAGCTGATGCAGAAAATATTAAGAAAAGATAGCAAGAGTACACAGAGGAACTTTACAAAAAGGATCTCAACACCCGTGACAACCACAGTGATGAGAGCTTTGAACTGGAGCCAGAAATCCTGGAGAGTGAAGTCAAAAAAGCCCTAAAAAGTACTGCTAATAACAAAACTAGTGGAGATGATAGTATTCCAGTTGAATTATTCAAAGCCCTAAAAGGTGATGGAATTAAAGCATTGCATTCTATATGCCAGCAGTTTTGGAAAACACAACAATGGCCACAGGATTGGAAAAGATCAGTATACATTCCAATCACAAAAAGGGCAATGCCAAAGAATGCTCAAGTTATCGACCAATTGCGCTCATCCCACATGCTAGCAAGATCATGCTCAAGATAATACAGGACAGGCTTCAGCAGCACTTGGAGAGAGAATTACCAGAAGTGCAGGTGGGTTTTAGAAGAGGCAGGGGGACTAGAAACCAGATTGCCAACTTATGTTGGATCATGGAGAAAACAAAGAAATATCAGAAACAACTCTACTTCTGTTTCATTGACTACACCAAGGCCTTTGACTGTGAGGACCACAATAGTTAAAGAGATGGGAATGCCAGAACACCTTATATGTATCATGAGAAATCTATACATGAGTCAAGAAGCAACAGTTATGATAGGATATGGAATGATGGAGTGGTTTGGAATAAGAAAAGGAGTAAGACGAGGCTGCAATTTGTCACCTTGCCTATTTAACTTATACACAGAGCACATAATGCGCAACACAGAGTTGGATGAATCAAAACTTGGAATTATAATCACTGGGAGAAACATCAACATCCCTCAGGGCCTCAGGGCCCTGCCACCGATGCCTGGAAGATGATAAAAGGCTGCTGGCAGCTGGTGGTGAGAGGACACCTCACCATCTCCACCTGGAAGAGGAGAAATTGCCATGTGCTGCGGACGGTGGGAGGATGCTGTATCTAAGATATTTGACTATATTGCTACATTGTATTGCTGGATTGTATTTCTACATTGTATTGCTCTATTATATGGTTGGATTGTATCACTACATTGTATTGCTTAATTGTATTGCTATTTAGTATTGCTAGATTGTATTGCCACATTATTGCTGCTTTATCTGTGTGGTGTTCTATCATAGCATTGTTATGCTCTATTGTTATATTTTATTGTATTGTGTTGTAATGGTGACTGTATTCCTGATTTGTTGAGATTTCTCTGAGCCACCCTGAGTCGTATATTTCGAGTAGGGCAGCATACAAATCCAATAAAGGAAAGTGAATGAAATTATATGCAGATGACACTACACTAATGGCAGAAAGTGAAGACGACTTAAAGAAGCTCTTGCTTAGATTGAAGGAGGTGAGTGCAAAAACTGGCTTGAAGCTTAATATCAAGAGAACCAAGATAATGGCAATAGGCCCTATCACTCCCTGGAAAATAGATGGGGAAGAAGTAGGAGTGACAGACTTTACATTCTTAGGATCCAAGATCACTGCAGATGGGTATTGCAGCCATTAAATAAAAAGGTGACTAATTCTTGGGAGGCAAGCTATAAGAAACCTGGGGAACATAGTCAAAAGTAGAGACATCACTTTGCAAACAAAAATTTACATAGTCAAGGCAATGGTATTCCAGGTGGTAATGTACCATAGTGAGAGGTGCACCAGAAGGAAAGCTGAGCACAGTAGATGCCTTTGACATGTGGTATTGGAGGAAAGTTTTGAGAGTCCCCTGGACATGAGGAGAACAAATAAGTTGATCTTAGAAGAAATCAACCCTGACTGCTCCCTTGAAGGTCAAATAGTAAAGATGAAGCTGAAGTACTTTGGACATCGAATGAGAAAAGAGAATTCACTTGAGAAAGCCTTAATGCTGGGAAAGGTGGAGGGCAAAAGAAAAAGGGAACGGCAGAAAATGAGATGGTTAGATGGCATTGTAGACGCAATGGGTACAGATCTGGGCAGGTTGAGGAGGATGGTGGAGGACAGAAGTGCCTGGCGGGCAGTGGTCCATGGGGTCTCAAAGGGTCGGAATCCACTGCGCGATTGAACAACACAATGTAGACCTAATTGGCCGCCACCCGCTTCTCCCAGGAAAACGGGCAGGCAAGTGTAACAAGACCTGAGCCCAGCGGAGCCCTCGTGTGTTTGTGTCACCGCGAAGTGGCTGCGGTGACTCAGTGGTTAAGAAGCTCGCCTCTTTAGCTGGAAAGCTGGCACGTCACCAGCTCGAGTCCCGGGTATGGCATGACGGATTGAGCGCCTGTCTCCGACCCAGCTCTTGGAGACATGAAAGGAGCCTCATTTGGGCGTTCCCTGAGCAGAGTTTCTCCCGCAAAAGTCCTGTCAACGTCAACCCAGAATAATTTCTGACACGAAATTATTTATTATCCATTATTTCAAAGAAATTTACTCATTTGTTATTATTGTTGTTATAACTGCGAAGCCCTTTCCTTCCTTCCGAGGCTGAAGGAAACCACCTGAAGAGCCTTGGGCGCACGTGGGAAGGGAGGCAAGGAGAGACGCGTCTTCCTTCCTTCAGAGGGAGGCAAAAGAAGACCGGGGGGGGGGTGCAAAATTGGCGGGAAGCGTCCCTCTTGGCGCCACTGCTTTGTAAAGGCTAGGCGGGGAGGCCTTTGGGCGCCTAGCTTGGCAAGTGGCGCGCTGTGAGGGAAAGTGTGTGTGTGTGTGTGTGTGTACACGTGTGTTGGTTTGTGTACGAGGTGGACTGCTTCGCTGTGAGGGAAAGTGTTTTGTGTGTGTGTGTGTGTGTGTGTGTGTGTACACGTGTGTTGGCTTGTGGAAGAGGTGGACCGCTTCGCTGTGAGGGGAAGTGTTGTGTGTGTATATATATATATATATATGTTTGTGGACGAGGTGGGCCGCTTCGCCTCAGGGCGTCCCCTCCTCCTCCTCCTCCTCCTCCGCGCCCCGCTTGCGCTCTGGTGGTGAGTCACCCGCGGCAGGTCGGGAGGACTCGCGCGGGAAGGAGGGGCCGTGGCGAGTCCGCCGCTGGCTGGGAGCCTCCACCACGCGCGCGGCGCAGGGGGACGAGGCCGGGAGGCTCCGCCAAGCCAACCACAGCCCGCCGCAAGACCCAGCCGGCGGCCACTCCGCCCAGGCGAGGGAGAAGAAGGGGCCAAGCGCGCTTCTTCGCCGGAGGGCTGGGCCGGGCGGCAGCGCCAGCGTTTCCACCTCCTTCCCTCCAGGTGGCTCACGGGCAGCGGAGGAAGAGGAGGCGGCGCTGCGGCGGGGGGACCCGAAAGCGACGACTCTCCATGCGGAGCAGCGGCACCTTCCTCGCCCGCCTCAAGCAAGGTATAAACGCCCAGACCCTCCCGGGGGTGGGGTGGGGGGACGAGAAGCGCGCGCGCCTGCCTGCCTGATTGCCGCCAGTGCTGCACCGAGTGCGGTGCCTCGCCACCCACCCGCGGACTCTGGTTGTACTACATTGTGGTTGTTTAGCCTCGTATGCCTGGGGTGCATGCCTGGGTGCCGTCCCGAAGCACAGCAGTGACTGGCATTGTTAGGTCTGAAACGCAGCTCTGTGGGTGAATCGATTTGAGTTGGGATCGGGTCTCGAAATCGCGGCTTTTTGGCCGTGTTCCGTCCAAGCTCCTTTCCTTTCCCGCACCAGGAAGGGGTCAGGGGTAAATGAAAGGGACGAGGAGCGCCTCTGAGCATGTGCTAATTTCATCCCCCCCCCCCCATCCCCAGTGTGCCATTCATCTTGGTGTGTGTGCGAGAGAGAATTCTCTCGATCTCGGCGTGATGAGACGCGGACATCTGCTTTTTACAGAACAATTCCCAACTTGCCTAATCACTCCGATGGGGAATTAATGAGGCTGACTTCCAGGTGAGGGAGCGTCGCTGCGTAAGCCTTCGCAATTCAGTGCTGAGGCATTCCAACTATTAAAAGTGCGGGTGGCCAAACTACGACCCGTGGGCCGGATCCGGCCCATGATGCCAATTCATCCGGCCTGCCCTCGTCGCTCCCAGAAGCGGAAGTAAAACGCGCCCTTGGTTTGGCCACCCCTGAACCATGTTACCGACTCGCGGCCTGAAAAGTTTGGCCACCCCTGATTTGGAGGGGTTTGACTTTTCTAGGGAGGTGACACTTCCTCGGGAGGGGCCGGGGCTGTCGATCTTCTGGGGTAAGGTGGCGGCCGCTGGCAGAGGAAATGATTGACTGGAATTTTGGCTGCTACGGTGTTGTTGGAGATCTGCCTGGACTCAGCAGGGTTCAGCCCCGAAAACAGTGTTCCGAGCCAGGAATCATTCCTAGGCCTGTGAAGTGGCGATAAGACGACGACCGGAACTCTGGGCATGTGCAGAGAACGGTGGGCGACCACAGGGAGGGGGGAGGCTTCTGCGTTGGTGGGGAAGAGGCGGGTCTTGAGAAGCAGGTGTAGACCCATAGGTGGCTTCCCTGTTTTTATTTGCTCAAGTGGCTAAGGCGCTGACTGGAAGGCGGGAGGTCAGCAGTTCGATACCCGAGTACTGCAGGACGGAATGACCCCCGTCTTTGTCCCATCTCCTGCCAACCTAGCAGTTCGAAAGCAAGAAATTGCAAGTAGATAAATAGGGACCACTTCTGTGGGAAGGTAAACAGCGTTCCGTGGGCTCCGGTGTCTAGTCATGCCTGCCACATGGCCACGGAAACGTCTGCAGAAGCAGACAGCGCTGGCTCTACGCCTTTGAAACAGAGATGAGCACTGAACCTTAGAGTAGGATACAACTGGCTTTCGAACAAGGGAAACCTTTACCTTTACTTATCGTTTAAGGCCAGTGGATCGCTGCCCTTTTTCTTTAAAGCGATCCATATTGGTAAAAAAAAAAAAGTGAAAGTGCACCACACCCAGAAGTTTCGAAAGTGTCCGCGCTCGCAGTGCGGAGAAATGTGAGCAGGTGTGGCCAAGCAGAAGTTAGACCTCAAGAACTTGGCCTTCGAAAGTGTGACGTAAAAGGGAGTGCCTCTGAGCGTGTGTAGAGTGCCCTTTCCCGTCTAGTTATTTGCGATCTGGAAACAAAAGCTCCCTCACGGGTTTGGGCCCCCTTAAAAGCCCTTCCCTCTCCCCCCCCCCCTTTGAAACTTGCGCTTTACTCTAGAGGCGAGATTTGCCTGCCGGCGATCATCGGGTTCTCCTACGGTACTTTCTGTTGGATTTGAATGGGTGGGAATCTGCACACGGAGCGAGGCACGCACGTCGCTTGCAGGGAGAGGAAGAGAAAGGAAGTGCTGAGCTCCCTGGAAAGAGCCAAGAGTAAGCCAAGTCCTTTTTCTGAGAGATGATTGAAATGAGATCCTGGATGATTCAGGAGTGACTCTCTTCTCTCTTCTCTCTCGGGAATGGCAGGCGGGAGGGGGACAGGGCGAAAGAATTGAATTGACTGGAGGCTCCGCGATGCGCCTTGCTTATAAAGAAGTTTGGAGACCCGCGATCTGAGTCAGCTTGACGGCACCGGCGGCAGTGGCCTCGCCACCGAGACACTAGCAAAAAAAAAAAAAGTGCTCTAGGAGGGTCTTTCAGAGGCATGCGAAGGGAGGTAATCGCTCTGACATGAACGCATATTTTTTATAAGACAACCGTGCCCTGAAGGAAAAGGTTTCTGCAGCCTGTTTGCAGGTGGAGGCATCTCTTTGCACTTCCCTTTGGCTATCAGGGTTCTTGATAAGATAACACGCCGCCCTGCTTGTTAGAAATATAACTAATCTACCTGTTTTGCCCAGTAGATATAAGCCTGGAGTGGATGGGCGTGAAAGCAATTTAACCACCCCATTAGGAGAAGGCTTAATTTCTTTTCCTCCATTTCCTGTGTTGCAAAACTTCTAGTACCGCCTGGGTTTCAGGGGAGATTAAATCTTGTAATCTAGGAGTAGAACTATATGGGATTCAAAACTGGCTTAAATGAAAATATGTGGGTTCATAAATTTGTTCTTGCAGGGAAAATTTATGCATCCTGCCCTTGGCATAACATAGCATGGGAGAGTTCATCTTGACACTAAAATGTTTATATTTTTAAATTATATTAGTCAGATTTATATTTAAGTGACGAAAGCAAATGATTCTGCAGAGATGTTTGTAAGTTTGGCAGTGCTCTGTCAGAAATATTGCAAGAATGTCAGAGTGTATTAAGACATATTCCATTCTGTTGAAATTAGATAGGCATATATTGCTAAAATGAACATTGCAATGTTTGTGCATGCATTTTTCTCCTATCCTGGTTAGCTATGGTTTTTATTTCCAAGAATTGACAGGCCTGAAAGAAATATGAGTCAAAACAAGCAGTTGTCAAATTTAAACCTTCAACATACTGTATACACATTTGTAAATACTGTAATGAATTTCAACAGGAAATGTTATTTCCAAAATTAATGTTTGTCTGGTTGTAACATTAAAGCACTTTTTAAAATTAGGTGATAGTTGCTCGTATTGAACTCAAAAAAGTTCATCCCGCAATAGGATATACTGGTACACATTTTGTATTGAAAATCTCCACTTAGCTAAATCAATGAGTGGTTCTGAAACATGGGTTGTCATGTACTGGTGGACTTGCTTCTCTCAGGATTCCTAACAGTTGGCCCTGTTAACTGAACCTTCTAGGAACTAAAGTCTTGATAGCATTTTGGGACTTAAGTTTGGGAATCAGAGTTAGATGGTCATAAATACAAAGATCGATCCAACTATTTACAGTGCAGTCCATGTTTACTCAGAAGTAAGTCATATTGAGTTCATCGATCAAGTGTTGTTGGGATTATAGCCTAAAACTTGCAGCACCCATTAAATCGAAGGTGCTGATCCTGTTTAAATTCAAATACATTGGGTAGTATAATCTCTGCACCACAGTTATTATAACCTTCCCTGTAAAAACAGTTTAAGGCCATTTTGCTGTTTTAAAGTGAATAATTGTATTTGAATAATTTCAGTATCTTAATTTATAATCTACCTAACTAAGGGTTTATGCACCCTTTCCAAAGCACTAACAGTAGTTCTGCATAGTTGAGAATGGCTCAGAGTTAAAGACTTCAGATGTAAAGCTATTTAGAACAGTTGTTTACAGTTATGCCAGTAACTGTGTATGTCCAAATAGTAGGGGTTAAACAAGAGAAGAACTTAATTATTCAATCTTGATATGATACATGGTATGTTTTGTGTGATTTGAGCCATTGCTTGATGATATAAAGGTATTAAGGCAGTATGTATGTAGAATGTTTTAGCAAGTACGTATTTGTAAATGACTGCTTGATAGTTTCCTGTTCTGCTACTAAATTTATTTCATGCAATAATTGAATAACATGTTAATATGGAAAGTAAGGATGCATTTCATGGTTCATGGAGGGTGATTTTCTTGTGTGTATTTAGTGGTAATGACATCATTGACTTCAGAAGAATGCCCAGTGTTAACGTCTTCAATTAGTCCATGTGATGAAGAATGAGGTGAATATAACAGGTGTTCTAGATCTTGTAGAATTGAAAACTTACAGGAAATAAAATACAGTAGCTGGGAATCCCTTAAACCAGGGTTTCTCGGCCCATGGCACAATTTCACTGTCTCCACCACACCCAGAAGTGTCATGTGGCAGAGGAAGGGCAAAATGGCCATCCAGCCCCTGAAGCTGTCTGAGGGAGCGTGACACATCCCCTGGTTTAAAAAGGTTGAGAACTCCTGCCTTAACCAGTTAAGTTGCCCAGTGAGGTTAGTGTCAATATATATATAAGATTATCTCAATAACCAGGGGCTCTAACTCCATGTGATAAGGGTAAATGTCTATTAAATGGTTGGGACTGATATAAATCACAGAAGCAGCAGGTGATAGTTTCACACTGAATCCATTCCATCCCCCCCCCCCAAAAAAAAATCACCTCCAGTTTTCCCTTCTTGGTGGGGCTTTTGTTTGGAAACCATCTTGCCTTGGGGAGACAATTTAAAGGTGAATAGTTTGGCATGTTTTCCCAAATGCTCTTTAAACCCTTCTCTTATCTGACTGGAATTCAGCTGTCCCCACATTCTAATTCAGAATTCTGCTCACCTCATTAGTAGTTAGTGTACAATCATATCTTCTTCCAATGGCAAGTCCTGCCCATTTTATGTTATGGAATTATTGAGCCATACAACATGGACATTCATTGTGAGTGGTGCAGCCTTCTTTATTTGTGGCAGCAGCCCTTTTTGATGTGGCCATTGTTACCCAACTGGTCTGGTTGGCATTAATACCCTGCAGAGTCTCACTCTTACCAAGATACATATCTGCATGCTCTGGACTGTTTTAACTGGAAAACATGTCAAGTCAAGTACTGTATAGGTTAAAAGAACAGCTTAGAAGAAATAGCCTCTGGTCTCAAAGTGAGCCAAGCCCTCAAGACAAAATGGCAGGCGTATAGCTCTAAAAGTATCCCCATCACAGTTATTGTAGGAGACATGAACACCTCAACCAAGGAGCCATCTCACAGTGGAGTCCATCAGAAGAAAGGCCAAGTAGATTAGATCATTTTCTTCTGTTTTTCTACAAGGATTGTCTGGATTTGGGAAAGTAAGCAACCTAGAATGGTCCATCTTCTACCTCTTTAGTCAAAGGACCCATTCTACATCTGTTGTCTTTGGATTAACCAGGTGGGCAGATATGATCAAGGCAAAACTAGACACATGACCAACAAGGTGCCAGAGCACTTTAGCTTGGCTCTCCAAAACCAGATAGAAGGCACACAATAGCCATATTGGCTGTTCTGGGGTGAGTCTTCTTTCTCTATATTTATGTCTGACTGAACCCTCTTGCTTATCCTTTTGTTGTTGTTCAGTCTCACAGTCGATTCCGACCCTCTGCAACCCCATGGACCACTGTCCACCAGGCACCTCTGTCCTCCACCATCCTCCTCAACTCGCTCAGCTCTGTGCCCATTGCATCCGCAATACCATCTAGCCATCTCATTTTTGCCCGCCCCCTTCTTCTTTTGCCCTCCACCCTTCCCAGCATCAAGACCTTCTCAAGTGAATCTTCTCTTCTCATTTGATGTCCAAAGTACTTTAGCTTCATCTTTACAATTTGACCTTCTAAGGAGCAGTCAGGGTTGATTTCTTCTAAGATTGACCTATTTGTTCTCCTCACTGTCCAGGGGACTCTCAAATCTCTCCTCCAACACCACATCTCAAAGGAATCTATTCTTCTGCGCTCAGCTTTCCTAATGGTCCAGCTCTCACAACCATACATTGCCACAGGGAATATCATTGCTTTGACTATGTGAATTTTTGTTTGCAATTTGATGTCTCTACTTTTCACTATGCTCCCCAGGTTTCTCATCGCTTGCCTCCCAAGAATCAGTCGCCTTTTTATTTCATGGCTGCAATCACCATCTGCAGTGAACTTTGATCCTAAGAAAGTAAAATCTGTCACTGCTTCTACTTCTTCCCCATCTATTTTCCAGGGACTGATAGCCTGTTGCCATGATCTTGGTTTTATTGATATTGAGTCTCAAACCAGCTTTTTCACTTTCTTCATTCAACCTAATCAGGAGCTTCTTTAGGTCCTCCTCACTTTCTGCCATTAGGGTGGTATCATCTGCATATCTCAAATTGTTAATGTTTCTCCCAGCAATTTTGATCCCAATTTGTGATTCCTCCATCCCTGCATTGCACATTATGTGCTCTGTGTATAAGTTGAATAAGCAGGGTGACAAAATGCAGTCTTGTCTTACTCCTTTTCCTATTCCAAACCACTCAGTCATTCCATATTCAGTCCTAACTGTTGCTTCTTGATTCATGTACAGATTTCTCATGTGGCATATAAGGTGTTCTGGTATTCCCATCTCTTTAATTACTGCCAAGTTGAAATATGGTAAGAAATGTTTTAGCTGAAATCACTGTCTTAGCCTTCCAGTATCTGAGATTCAATCAGAGAATCTACTAGTATGTTGCTTTCTTGAGTTACTGGTTTCTATCCTATGGAAGTCTAGAGCAGGGATGCCCAAACTTTTTGAGCCATGGGTAGGTCATGTGGTTCAGAGAGCTGGTCACTACAGCCCGGGGGCTGGATCTGCCCCCCCCCCAATGCCAATTCATCTGCCCCGCAAAGCCCTCATTGTTCCTGGAAATGAAAGTAAAATGCACCAATATGGGCGTGCTTTACTTCCACTTCCAGGAGCAATGAAGGCTTTGTGGAATGGATGAATTGGTGTTGGGGGCCGCATCTGGCCCCCGGGGTGTAGTTTGGGCACCCCTGGTCTAGAGCCTCTGTTAGCCTGTTCTCTCTTTTGATGCTTGGCCAAGAATTCCCTCACCTTGTTCCAACACTTCCCAGTCTGAAGATAGTATAAGAAGAATAAGGAAAGATAATTCTTGTTATTCCTAATGTCTGTCTTCTGGAAGTATTTCCTCCACACATTAGTGGCTCCTCAAATCTCACTTTCCTCTGTGTGTTAGAGAAAGATCCTTTTCTCTTCATATCTATGTGGCACTTCTGCACTTAATCTGCTCAGAATTTAGCACTGCAGTCTGACTTTAAGAATCCTCTTAGCCATGCAAGTTTACTTCTTTTGAGGCTGTATTTAAAATCATATACAGTATTTTAACTCTTTTGTATGCAATAAAATCCCCCTTATGAATAACTCTGCCTGCTAGTGTGGTATACTCAGCCAAATCTGTGTCAAGACACACCATTACCATAGATCAAAGATCCCTTATGGGTGTGTCGCCAAATATGTATGAGCTGATACATGTGTTCTGAGAGCACAGCTCATAACACCCCATGGGGCTTACGGCAGCAAGTGCCTGGGTCACATCTTTCAACACAGCCCTGTCACATTGCATGAAGCATCCAAGGCACTTTGCAGCTTAGAGGGCATACAACAAAATAGACATCATATTATTACCTAAGCCGCTGTTCAGCCAAAATTGTGTTAGCTACTTTATTTCACACAGCATTATGCTCATGCTTCTAATACTTTCTTACTGTTTTAAATACAAATTCAGTACCTTAAAAAGACAAATGTATGTGGCCCAGAAGTTTTAGGAAACAATGGTTTTATGACTCACATGTATTGTATTGTAAATGGTTTTACACTGACTTTTGTTTCATCTGGCTCTGAACAGTGATTTTTAGGAGAGATTCCACTCATGCAGTGTAGATTGTTTTGTAGTTGCTATGTGGTGAGATCCATGGGAATCTTTGACATATGAAAATGTCCCCTCACACGTGCCTGGCTTATGCTCATCAAGAGTTCAGCAAGGCTAAAGAGCAAATTAGCAAGATGTGTGCACTATAAAAATATTTTGAAATTCTTTTTCAGCGAACTGCTGTGACTAAGTCATTCAGCAGAATCTAACACACGACACCTGTTTATTCATTTTAGCTTGAAGATCATGTGGAACATCTTATCTCTATGCAGAAAAACATCGCAGGTTTATAAGGGGAAATTGCTGCCTGATTTTACTCTTGTAAAATTAGCTGTACTTTAATTTATAGCTGTAAGGATAAGCATAGCACTCATTTGTAGCCTGATGAGCTGATAGCTATCTACATTCAGGAGAATTTGGGGGTGGGGTGTACATTTTGGGAGCAGTAGAGGTTCCATGACAGTATAGACCTCCTTCCAGAAGCTATTTTCACTAACTAAGAATAAGCACCCAAACAACATAGTAGTACAGTAGTTAATTTCCAGGTAAATTTGTATAAAAATGTGCTGCTAGTGTCCATTAATTCCTTTAATAAGTTTTTGGAAAGGGCTTCCTCCTTTTGGTTGCTTTTTTAAATTGGGATCTTGCAGTTTATTTAATTGCATTCAGATCTAGCTGTGTCTCTGCAATGCTCTTTCCTTATATTTGAAGCAGGGCCACATAGCTTGTTGAGTACAGGACATCGCCGGCCTCATAATCTGAAGGGGACAGCACAGATATCTGAAACCACAGACAAAAGCAAATCCTATATTTTGTATTACAGACTGTAGTCTCTAGTGACAAGCACTGGTAATGTGCCATAGAAATTCATATATATTATGTATTACAGGATTTTCTTAATTGACTGTTTCTAGACCTGAAGATAATTGAAGCCGTGGATACTAAATCCACAAATATAGAGGGGCAACCTGTATGTTTCTTGGTTTTGAAAGCCTGGGAGATGGCAATCAAATTAATTGCACTAGTTTCTTTCTTGCTTTAGTGCAGGAATATGAGGAATGAACAGCCAGGCTATTTTGTCAGGTTCAGAAAGTAGGGTTCAAGTTCCTTCCCTTATTGTTCTTCCTTCTGCCTTCCAGTTTCAGTTCCCTCCTCCTTAGCAATGCTAGGGTGTGGTGTCTGGAGAAGAAGAGTGTGTCAGCCCTTGAGGAAGCTAGGCTTGTTTTTGGAATACTGTATATTGTATCATGGTTTAATGTTTTATTCAAATACAGCCAGTGTATATGGCAGGGGTGCCCAAACTTTCTGGGTCGTGAGCCAGCCATGTGGTTCAGCAGGCTGGTCATATGTTTCCTCCCACCAGAAGCGGAAGTAAAATGTGCCTTGCAATCTGTTTCGCAACAGATATGTTTTGCAACAGGATGAGATAGATTTTAGGCTGCCATTTTTCTCTGCTTATACCAGGGGTGCCCAAACTATGGCAAGTGGCTGGATCCGGCCCCTGACACCAATTCATCTGGCCTGCACCGCCCTTGTCACTCCCAGAAGCAGAAGTAAAACATGCCTGTGTGGGTGCATTTTACTTTTGCTTCTGGAAGCTACAAGGGCAGCACAGGTCAGATGAATTGGCATCGGGTTCTGGATCTGGCCCATAGGCCATAGTTTGGGCACCCCTGATATATGGCAACCATCACCTACCCCTCTTGTCACTTCTGCTGCAGAACACTGTCATCCAGTCTTTTGGCTGTAGAGGACCCTGGGGGCTAAGTAACTTTCTTCCAAGAAAGATGCATTGGCTTCCTTCTGGCTTTGGGGTCTAATTCAAAATGATGTATGTGATCAGTTTAAAAGCTTGCATTATCTGGCTTCAGTTGCTCGTTGGGAATGGCCCTCCACTTATAATCAACGTAGGGAGCCTTGCCCTGTATCCATTATACTGCAGAATGGATTGCTTTTCAAATTCCAGAATAGGGTCTTTTTGATAGTGGCAGCAGCTTTGCGGAATTTGTTATTTAGGACAATCTCTGTGAGCTCGCCAGACTGAAACTGAAGAAAACAGAAGTCAGTTTAAGAGGTGGTTTTGCCCTTCACTACTTCTGTGAGATAAGGCTCTAAAACAGTGTTAATAGCTAGAGTTATTTCCCCTCTGTGCAATTACAAGATATATTTTAGTGATTTTTATTTTGTCTGGACCTTTCTCCCCAAGAGGACAATGTTTTTTAGCAATTCTTTTAAAAGTCTTTATAATTGATACATAATAGCTGACACAAACATGTTAGTAGAATCTATTTTTAAAGCAATTTCTTCACCCAAGGGAAACAGTGTATAGATGATACTTTTAAAGACAAGAATAATTAAGTGACCTTTCTCTCTCTCCCTTGTTTCCCTCTAGAATACAAGCTATCTTCTATGCTTAGTTGTTCATATCATAGAAACATTCATTTCGTAGAGCAAGGATTCTCAACCTTTGGCCTGTTGGCCAGATGTGGCCCATGGCACAATTTCATATAGTCCCCCACACTGCCTCCACCACACCAGGAAGTGCCATGTGGTGTAGGAAGGGGAAGATGGCCGTCCAGCCCCCAAAGCTGTGTGAGGGAGTGTGACCCGGCCTACGGCTTTAAAAGGTTGAGAATTCCTGATTTAGAGAATTTGTAACCCAGTAGTATTTTTTTTTTTGTTTCAGATACCTTTTAGGAGATCAGACCATTGTTGCAATCTGATTTCCTAACACAACAAATACTAACTTGTTCCTTTCAGTACTAACTTGCTCCTTTCAGTGTTAGCAAGTCCTTGGAATTGGCCATTCGCCTTCAGGATGACAGTGGTAATAATTCATGCTGTTTTAAATACAGTAGAACCCTGGATAATGCTAAAACTTGGTTCCACGAGTCTTAGCGTTATCTGATTTTTAATGTTATGCAATACATACATCACATAAAGTTAAAATCCTATGGGATGAATTGCATAATGTTAAAACTCCATAGAAATACATTGTAACTGGCACAGGCTTCAGTGAATGTTATGTGATACATCCCATAGGATTTCAGCGTTATGAGATGCAGTCCCCCCCCCCCGATTGCTTAATGTTATGCAGTTTTAGCGTTACCTGGTGCAAACGTTATCCAAGGTATTATTGTACAGTAAAACCCTGATTTATGTAAAAAGTCTGTTCCTTAGCTTTTTATGTAATTCTTTTTTTACATAAATCGGTGCATTCCCATAGGGATGCATTGAAAAAATAAAAAATGGTTCCAACCAGACCAAAAATAATCCAAAAAATTATCAGCACAAAGGGAATGATGAAGTGATCTGCCTACCTATTCCATGCTGTTGCTGCTGCTTTCTCCTGAGCAGTTTGTCTGTCCGCTGAGGGAGAGGGAACTGCCGCTGCTGCCAGCGCCATTGTCCCTGCTGCTTCTACCGGCACCAGTAGAGTGCCTGGGGGGCACATCTGCTTGGCTGCACTCCCTGTCCGAGGCCTCCCCGTCACATGCTCCAGCCGGTTCCGCTCTTTGTCTGAGGTCCCCCTGTGGCACACTCTAGCTAGGAACGTGCATTGGCTGAAGAGTGGAATGAAGTGGTTTTTGCCTGATGTGCACTCCTAGCCAAAGTGTGGGGCAAAGAACGTAACCCAGTGGACATGCCCCCCATGCTCCCCCATGTTCCACTGCTGGTAGAAGCAGTGGAGACTCCAGAAAATGTGGCAAAGCTGCCACAATCATCAGTGCTGCCTCTGCTGCCGCTGTAAGTGATGTCTTGTGACTTCTGGTGGTGGGGGCGGGTGGCGCAGGGTGTAATTTTTAAGTCTAAAATGGCACAGGACCACCATTTTAAAGTGTGAAATGGTGGTGGTGCCATTTTAAAATTACAAGGTGCAAGGAAACACCTTACGTAAAATGATTTATTTGCGTAAAGCGGGATACATTTTCTGTAAAAAATCATTACGTAAGTTGATTTTTACATAAATTGATGCATATGTAAATCAGGGTTTTATTCTATATACTAAGGTGCAGGGATTCCTAGAGTCGTAGGACAAATTTGACCAAATTTATTGAGTACATATTGGATGCGGCAGAAACCTATACTGAAGTATGAAACAAAAGTTTTGTTAGTATGACAATCTGTATATAGTTTTTCTAGGGTTAGTTTCTTGATTTCTTCTTCTTTCATGTTCAGATCAAACTTTAAACGTATCAAAATGAAACCACCTGCTTGGGTTTGGCATTGGCCAAAATTTTACATTTTTGAACCACAGTCGGGCGTACTCTGGGCCAAGTCAACCTTTTGTGCTAGCTAATCTTTCTCTCACTAGGTCAAGCACTATGTCAAACAAAAGGAACTGTGGAATTTCTTGATTATTCAGTAGTCTAATTTGTCTTGGATGAGTTATAAAGGTCATACAAGGCTCTCTTTCCCCCCTATTTTCCCCTCACAGCAACCCTTTGAGGTTGGTCAGGCTGAGAAAGTATGAATTTCCCAAATCACTCAGTATGGTTCAGGACCTCATGGGATATTTGCACTCTATCCTAAACCTTCTCTTAATCACTATTCCACAGTGTATTGTAGTGTATCAGGCAAAGTTTTGCCGTTGCTGTTACTTTTAGAGAAATAAGAGAGCAACAAGAGGTAAGGTTAAGGATACTGTATTATTCTTTGTATCTTTAAACTGTAATCATCAGAAAGCTACAAATTGGAGTGTATATTATTTTTAGAAGTACAGTATTGTATCCTTTAACAAAGAGCTCACTATGGAATTGATTTCTGACTTCTGATGTTTTGATCTGGGCCAATTTTTGTATTACGTGCAGCCTATATTGTTCCAAGTTTAATATCTTACACATTTCTTGTGGAATGTAAAGGTACAATCTATATGTGATGCAATTCTTTTAAAGCAGATGTTTAAGTTGCTTTCTGATAGGGGCACATCCCTGCTTATTGGGCAAGAAATGGATGTTTCAATTCCCCACTTGGGGCTTGTTTAAATCAGTGCTGAAGAAATTCCAAACCTAAAAAGCCTGCTTAGTTATCTGGAATATTTGCAGGCCAAAGTTTACAATTTAAATCATTTGTCTTATAAAACATTAGTGCATGTTCTTCCTACGCACAGTGGTAACACAGTTCTAGTTTCTGAAGATAACACACATAAATAAAAGTATGTTTGGTCATTATTATTTTAATTACAGTACTAGAATGGAAACATTGGATCGGCTAACTTTGTTCATCTTTATATAATCCTCCAAGAATCCTATTGAAATTCCAGATTGTGTGTAGAGCTGTTAAGTTTTTGTGTTCTTTCTATAGTGTTAAATGTTTTCCTCTCTGCTTAAAAGCATCAGACACCCAAGAAGCATGTTTTGCTTTGTATAACTTGATCCAGTCTTATAAACCTTAAGAATTAAGCTTAGCAATGAAATATGTGACATTTATTAATTCTTTGCCATTGAGCTCATTGCTTTGAGAAATATTGAGAATAGCAAGGGACTGTGCATGCTATTTGATTAAATCTGCAGTTGTTACTCTTTGACTTCTAAAAATTGATTTCTCTCCCCTGAGGTTGAGTTGCTTACTGATTAAGAGCTGTGCACTAAGTTGAATAGGTTACATTTTGTTTGTCTCCAACCCCACTCCACCCCCTTGTGCAAGTTTTAACAGGCCGTGAAATGTTCTAGAAACCTAATGTAAGCATATGCTGATATAATATGCAAGTTTAGCTAGAATTAGCTGTTGAGACTGCACAATGACACATTTTATGCTCCATTATATGACAAATAAATACCTTCTTATTGTAGACATTTCCTGTTTTCTGGTACAGGAACTAACCTTCCTTCCCAGTTGTCCTGATTAACCTTTAATTTTTTTTATTCCAGAATGATTAAATCAGATATTAACTTCTGTATTCCTTTTTTCTTTTGGTCTGAATTTACTTTAACATCTATGTTTTGGTGTGCTGACATTTGTTTCAGGTTTGTTGGGCATCTTTTTATGTGTATCTACACATTCCTGTAGCTGTTTCTGCCTAACACCCCACAGTGTGGTCTCTATTCTGCCCATTTCTCTCTGTACTTCTTAGTATGTTTAGAAACTTCAACTTCCAGCCGAAAAACATTCTACCTTTTTAAAAATGATACTCATCTGGGATGTTTTCCCTTGCTGCTTAGACCTTCTTATCTGCCTTCCAGCATCAGACCCTTCATTTCCTTACATCCTTGTTGTTTCTGAACAACATATGTGTACAGGATTTGCAAAGGGAGGACAACTAAAGAAATGTCTTTTCAATACAGTGCTGCTGGAGAGGGAGCAGGTATAAATGTGATAAGATAAAATAAAACTGAGTTGCACTTTTTTCTTTTGTGACTGCTTATAGTTTTGTGTTCAGTGGTTTGGGTATCTGGGAGCCTGGGAGTTCAATTTCCTACTGTCCCTCTGGAGAGAAAACCCAGCCTATGTAACTTTTACTAAAATGCACAATCCCAGGATTTATTTATTTATTTATTTATTCATATTTATATTGCCGCCCACTCGCCGAGGCGACTCAGGGTGACTTACAATCAAAACAGCAACAGTACAGTAAAAATTATAAAATACAACTTCACACACAAAAAAAATCCCAACGCAGAACAAATCCCAAATGCATTTATGACAGCCGCGGGCACAATTTCAGCTGTCGTAAACTCTTCCACTTCCGATGGTGGTAGCAGCAGCGACATGGGCCACATTAAATGGTGCTGCAGGCCAGGTCCAGCCCATAGTTTGAGAACCCTTGCTTTAAGTGATGCATTAATATTGTTAATTCTAGAAGTTGAATATTTCCTTTCAAAAACATTGTCAGCAATGAATTAATTTTCCAGTTTTTAACAGTTGGTATTACCAAATTATTTTTCAAACTAAATAATCCAAGCTTGGGCTTATGATATGTGCAGACATGGCTCTATAGATGGAGCTAATGGCAGCCATGATCTCTACCTACAATATGCATGGGTGTTCCAAAATGAACATCAGAATTATACCTTATTTAGATCAGAGTACTGTACTGTACTATAATGTATTTTGCCTCCCCAGTGCAGGGAAATAAATGATTGCATGTAAATCCAGACAAAAAGTCCGCATAGTTAAAGCAATGGTATTTCTGGTAGTAATGTATGGTTGTAAGAGCTGGACCATAAGGAAGGCTGAGCGCAGAAGAATATATGCCTTTGAGATGTGGTGCTGGAGGAGAATTTTAAGAGTAGCTGGACAGCAAAGAGAACAAATAGGTCGATCTTAAAAGAAATCAACCCTGACTGCTCCTTGGAAGGTCAAATATTGAAGATGAAGTTAAAGTACTTTGGACATCAAAGGAGAAGAGAGGATTCACTTGAGAAAGCCTTGATGATGGGAAGGGTGGAGGGCAAAAGAAGTCGGGGCGGCAGAGAATGAGATGGCTAGATGGCATTGTTGATGCAATGGGCACATAGCTGGGCAGGCTGAGGAGGAAGGTGGAGGATAGGGGTCCCTGGGATGCAGTGGTCCATGGTGTCACGAAGGGTCGGAATTGACTGTGTGACTGAAAAACAACAAAAGTATCAGATTAGTTGCAATGGTTTAAATACAATGCTCCATCAGTGTGTGAGCACTAGCATAAGGTGGGGGGGGGATTACAAAGAAAGAGCATCCTCAAATATTGTGGTATTTTTTAACTACAATCGGGCATACCATGGTAAAAGCAACCTTATGTTGCCGTCTAATCTTTCTCACACTAGGTCAGGCAAAGGGAACTGCAGAATGAACTCAAAAAGTGGCTCTATTTTGGCAGTTTCATGTCTTGCCTAGATATGAAAGAAGAAGCATAATGGGACTTACTTCTCCACCCTTGCAACCTTCTCTATTGCCTGAAGAACTGTTTCAGAAGGCTTCCTGGCTCTTTGTAGCAAGTTTTTTTTGTTTGTTTATATTTATTTATTATTCAAATTTATATTTTTCCCCCCAAGGTATTTGTAGTGGGAGATGCAGATAAGGAGGGGATTTCCCCCTTTTCTTGTTCTGTTGACAGCAAGAGGAACAACTCCATTGGATTAATTTGCCCTGAGTGTAACATTGGCAGTGAACATAAACACAACATTTTCATTTTGTTGATAAATAATGGCCAAAATCCTATTGCTTAACACTAGAATATTCATAACTTTCAATCCACTCCTAGCTGGCAAATATGGAGCTTCTGTGTCAGTGAGGTTTGTGTAGCACATGCTAACTTGGTATTTTGGGTACACTTCTGAGAATGATGGTGGGGATTTTTTGTGTGTGCCAACTAATAGACGGATACTGTACTTAAGGTTTTTCTTTCAGCAACAGGATTTAAGCATTCTACAGACTGAAATAAACTTTTTAATTACCTTTGACTACTACTGATACATTTTAGTTTTCATGTTTGGTTGGTAGTTTTCGTAAATTTTTGCTGATCATTTGCATTTACTCTGCAGCATTGTGTTGCTGTAGGAGAGCTAAAATTAGACTTGCTAAATGGCCTCCTCACCCTGTCCCTTATACCATAGTGTGACGTATCTGCAACATAATGTATATCTCTTATTACAGATCAGCTTGGTTGTTCCTGAAATTTCCATCTGGCAGCTCTGTTGAAAGATAACCAGACAAGAATGTGTGTCATAAGTTGACAAATTTTTCTAGAAACCTTAGATCTGAGTAATATTCCACTATAGAGACTTAGAGAGTCAGTGCAGTTTTAGTGGATAGAACGTTGAACCAGGATTCGTGGGACCTGGATTCAAATCCCTACTTTGCTTTAAAAATTGACTAGGAAAGCAGTAGTAAAAAAACATTTCCTGAATATCTCATATACTTTGGAAACCCTGCTATTTAGAAGAACCTGTTGCAATGCCGTAGCAGTATTGTATCTCCTAAAACAAAAAGTTGTGTCTACCAGACTATTTGTTGTTTGATGAACAAGCAGCATACTCAAGTTACTTTGGCATATCAGATTTTTCAAAAATCCCACAAGCAGTAGCTAACAATTTGCTGTCCTTTTATTATATCAGTTTGCAGCTCAAGGCAGCCTCCTTCCTCTCCCTTAAGGAGAGGGTCTTTCAAGGAGAGGGTTGTATTTGTAGTATTCTGAAAAAAGGCGGGAGAGTTGGGTGGCATTAAACATTCATTGGTTTGTTTGGAAACTTTGAGGGTTGTATAGTATATAGGCCAGGGGTTTGCAAACTTTTCAGGCCATGGGCTGGTCATGTTCTTGAGCATGCTGGTTACATGGTTCCTCCCACTGGAAGCAGAAGTAAAATGTGCATGTGCTGGTGCATAATGCACACGTGCATGCACAGAACACTGCCATGAATTACCCTTGGCTATCGTAAATGCATTTATAACAGCTGTGGGTCATTTATGTCAGTGTTGTGCACATGTGCGGTTATGTTATGTGCCCGCACATGTGTGTTTAACTTCTGCTTCTAGGAGCAGTGTGGGCCGGATCCGACCCATGGGCCATAGTTTGGCCACTCCTGATATATGCAGATAATGTAGATTGTTCCCAAGTTTTAAACCTTATTTTGCAAGTCCCAATGTTCACTCCCATGCATAATTCCTGCTCCCCAATTCTAGCCTTCATTTCTTGAGCATTTTGGCTTCCCTTCTTGCCAGTTTTCCTTGTGCCTGTTCTGTTTGTGCAAGCTTTGTTAGTTAGTAAGCAGCCAAATTCTGCCTGCCGAGACATCTGTGGAGTTAGGATAGCAAACCCTGTGCCGCCAAGAAACTCTACAGCTGCATGAAAGCTACACCTTCCTATCATATAGCACACTGTTGGAAAAAAGAGATGATTGGTGTTTTATTGCCAACTAAAACTAACATAGGGAATGTTGTGCACTCAGTTCTACAGAGCAGTCTGTGGGGACTTTGACTTTTCGATAGGACAGGGTGAAATCTTTTGAACTACAGTACTTTTTTCTTATATGAGAAGCTAACAGTTTAAATTTGTTTTAAAATCTGTTCCTCTAGCACAGGGATGCCCAAACTTTTCAGGTGCTGGCCGATCATGTGCTTCAGGGAGCTGGTCACTACAGCCCATGGGCCAGATGAGGCCCCTGATGCCAAGTCATCCGGCCCGCAAAGCCCTCGTCTTCCTGCAAATGCAAGTAAAACGTGCCCATGTGTTTTACTTCAGCTTCCAGGAGTGACAAGGGCTTTGTGGGCCATATGACTTGGCATTGGGGGCCGCATCCAGCCCCCAGACCATAGTTTGGGCACTCCTGCTCTAGCACCTCCCTCAGTGTGTCAAAATGAATGTGTGTCTAAACCTTCCATTTTCTCCCTTTTCTACCTGTTTTCAAATATGTGCCATCTTTGTCTCCTTCCTGCTCAACATATGCAAATTTTTCTTAACAGCCCAACCCTTAACATATTGACTTCAAAACAGCTGCAGAACCATTGTTCCACAAGGAAACAACCTGAATTGAACAGGGAAAAGATGTGCATCATTTAACCCAAAGTGCTGTTTATGAGTTTATGCTTGTTACATGTTCTTGGATCAGGCATCCAGTATATAACTGTTTTATCTGGGTGTTACCATACTTGAGGCAGTGTTAACTTTGTCTGCTCCAATTAATGGGTTGTAGAAAATACTTTTTCTTGCTAGAGACAAATGTATAAAGTAGTCTTTAAAGTCTTTACTTGGAATTAGTGATACATTAGGGGATGGTGGGATGACAGAATTTGTCCAAACAAGTTCTTCTCCTTGAATCACTTTCAAAACATTATTTTGTATAGGTTTCCAGGTATGCTGTAATTCAGAATTTCCTCCGGGCAGGTGTATCCTGTGGAAGCTAAAGAGCTAAAATCATATTTTTAAGTGAGTAATCTTTAATCAGATGGATGTTCAAGGTCAAATCAGATGGATTCTTCAAGAAGAATTATGGTTAGACTCAGAAGCCTTGGTAATGAATTGAATTGAATCTGTCTTGATCTCGCTTACACAAACTAGGCAAGTAATACAAATAGAAAACTATTTTTTAGAATATCCTACATTTAACTTTAGAAAGGACTGAACTCCAGGTTTATAAAGCCTGATATGCAGAAAAGGTAAATTTTGGAAAGGGTTGTCCAATACTTCGTTGCACCTGTGTAAATGGAAGTCCAAGATGCAAATCAAGACTTATTTAAGATGTATAACTTGCTGAAGTTAATTAGGGCTAACTGATAAGGTACTTGGTATCATCTCTGTTGTACATTCCAGCATATGATCAGGCATATGCTTGAGATGCTTCCAAGCACCTTGTCAGTTAGCTGTAGCAGGTTATACAAATCATACATGAATAACAAAAAAATTAAATTGCCACAAAGAATGGTGATATGCATAGAACATGAAAATCCTGACTTATATGTATAGAATTAAGCTTAGAAATAATTACTGGAATGAAACTAAAAATCCAGTACATCTCACTATACAGTAATACCTTGGATAACGCTAAGACTTGGTTCTACAAGTCTTGGTGTTAT
This sequence comes from Furcifer pardalis, assembly GCA_030440675.1. Taxonomy (NCBI): domain Eukaryota; kingdom Metazoa; phylum Chordata; class Lepidosauria; order Squamata; family Chamaeleonidae; genus Furcifer; species Furcifer pardalis. The sequence continues at coordinate 15,061,000 of CP126892.1, read as the reverse complement.
CCAATTTTTAGTGTTATCTGATCCATGTTAAAATCCTATGGGATGGATTGGATAACGTTAAAGCTCTATAGAGATACATTGTAACCACACAGGCTTAACGTAATGTGATTTTAGTGTTATCCGAGGTAAACATTATCCAAGGTATTACTGTACCAAGAAATAGTAAGTCTGTGTCATCTGTGAGCCTTGTCAGTGTACTGTTCTTGTGATAACCTTTGGAAGATAATTTCAGGGCTTCTACTCTTTCTTATGGTTATTTTTCAGATGAACAACAAGAAGACAGATATTCAAATACAAAATGTCTTCTGATCTCCAACATATAACTATCCTAGCTAGATAGTAACACTCTCCCTGGTTTCATACAGCAGTCTTTGCTAATCATTCTTTTAGTTGCAGGAATTAAACCTACAAATTTTGTTCTTTACCACTGTATGATGGGCCTAGTACTAGAACCCGGGTCTGTGCAGCAGAACTTCTAATTTATAGTGCTTACCCAAAATTTTACTCAAAAATAATGTGTCTTGAGAAAATAACTATATTGCTTCATTATTGTCCCCACCATCTCCCTCATAAAGAGTTCTAGGATCATTGCTGTACATGTGTGCTATAGTTTGATCTGTCTCTTGTTTTAAAGTTGGCAAAATAAGAAGGAGAAGTTTACCATCATTAGGGTTGTCATGGTACTATGTACTCAAGTAGCTGTGACATTCACACAAATGTGATTGCCATGCAGAATGCTGGAGGAATGGTCGTACCAGCTGAGGAAGGAACAATTTCTTCCTCAGTAACAGAAATGTTGACATTTTGAGTAATAAAATTATCTCTTTAACAGGTGACCCAAAGTGCATTTGCAAGAGGAAAGAATAACCTTTGTTGTGACACTATGGGAAAAAACCTATGAAGTGTTTTACAAAAAAAACCCACTCAAACAAGGTCTCAAAAATGCAAAAATAAAAGGGAAAACCATGTTACAAACTGAATATCACAACTTCGCGAGGTGGATACAGTTCGAATACAACATGTGGAGAAGAATGACGCTGAAGCAGGAATCAACAACAAAGATATTAAGGGAAAACATGACTCATAAAAATGACATTTTTGAGGGGGAGGGGTGTCGGTTGGCAACCGATCAAAGTGATCCAAAGTGTGATTGATAGAGGACATAACCTTTCTTGTGACACATATAATTTGGATCTGACTTCAGAAACATTTTCTATGTAGGTTTAAAACAAAAAAACAACCACTTTCTTTCTAACCTTTTCTTCAAAATAAAAAAGTATCTCTCCACACCAGAATAGATAAATTGTTGTGAAAATAGATACACTAGCAAGTTTCTCCTTTGAGGTCATAACTACTTTCCCTTTTGGCTTTCCTTCTTATTGAAGAACTGCTTTCAAGGAATCGTGAAGGAAAAACTCTTTTACTTTGTAGTTTGACTATTGAAGTGTTTATTAAAAATTCAGTTATTCACCTGTGGTGAATTGTTGTGTGTACAGTGGTCTGCCTATGGACACATGGTCATAGTGGGTACAGTCGGGGAGAATGGAAAATAAAGGTTAAAAGCACCTTTATTGAAAAATATAATTTAAAAAGATAATAAACACAAATGAAATTGAGATTTCTGGTTTTGGGTTAACACAACGTAGCAGTTCAAAAGCAAGAAATTGCAAGAAAATAAATAGGGACCACTTTGGTGGGAAGGTAAACAGTGTTCCATGCCTGTCACATGTCCATGGAAATGTCTACAGACACAGACAGCGCTGGCTCTTTGGCTATAAACAGAGATGAGTACTGAAACCTAGAGTTGGATATGACTTGCTTTCAATCAAGGGTGACCTTTACCTTAGCTCAGAAAACCTTCGATTTTATGAACATTTTATGAAAATCTTAATTTTACGAACATAATGTCTTTATTTTCCCCCATTTGAAACATCACCCTTAACTAATGAATGAAATAAAAGAAATAAATGAACTAATGAGCATAATTCATCGAATTCACACCTGAAAACCCTGACGGTAGTGTCCTTAGACTCTACTGCCACTTTTTTTCTCCCCTGAAAGGCATCCTCTCCACCTCTGTTAGAGAGAGCACAAGGAAATTGAGATCACAAGAATATAGAAAAGCAGCTATGTTCCAGATTCAAGTGGGAAGCCCTGCCCACTGCCGCCCCCTCCCCAAATCTCCCCTCAAACAGCAAGGACAGCACTTTAGAAGGAGTTCCTTCTCTGAATCTCTAATGAGTAACAGTTTCAGTGCCAGGTTTTGGGTTAAAATGAAGTCACCTCAGAATGGTCAACATTAGCTTCCTTTCTCTTCTAATCTGATTGATTATGTGGCAGCAGTATTAATTCCCAATAGGTAGACATTAATATTTTAAATAAAAAAATAAAAATAGGGTGAAGCACTGGATAACTAGGTAGTGAACAATACAAAACAACATGCAACAAAGTACTGTACTCTGTAGAAGTTATATTTCTAGCCCTCCAAGTCTCTATTTCCACCCAAAAATGTTCAGTTCTAGTGTGGAAAATTGGGTACTGTATATATTCGAGTATAAGCCAACCCGAATATACGCCGAGGTACCTAATTTTGAACTGAGAAACCAGGAAAATAGATTGACCCGAAGGTAAGCTGAGGGTTGTAAATGCAGCAGCTGCTTAGTGAGTTTCAGTAATCAAAATATGGTACATGAAAATAAGATTCAGCAGAAAGGAGTTTTCTGCATGCCGATTGAGATGCGCCAATGACAGGATGGGAGAAGTGGGTGGCAAAGGCTATTAGCTGCCAACACATTTTTCCATCATACTCATTGACCTGAGTATAAACCGAGGCCCCTTTTTTGACCTCATTTTTAGGACTGAAAAACTAGGCTTATACTCAAGTATATACAGTATTTATTTTGCTTCAGGAAAGCCTCTATGTAAAAATAATTTTATTTGTAAGCATTGAGTTTCCCCTTGCAAATAAATCTACTGAAATTCAGAATTTGCTCTTGTTGGATAACATCTGCAGTAGAACTAAGTGAATATTTTGGAGATGATTTTAATTTGTGCGTTGTTTACAGGGGGGTAGGTTATTTGTGTCTGTTTTGTTTCATTTGCCTGTTAACCACCCAGAGTAACTTTATTGTTAAATAAGTTTTGTGTCAGAAATTTCTCTGGGTTGAAAGGGTTTTGTTTTTGTTTTTGCTGTTAGATGGCTGGTATAAGAATGGATGGATGGATAGGACTGGTTTGGCAGTGCTAGGGTCTAAGAAAAAGATTCCACTCAGCACAACTCTTTATCTGACATGAACAAAACCTGTTCCACCTTTTGAAAATAAAGTTACATTCTAAACATGTGACTATTCTAAGCAATATGTTTAAAGCATGTGAAATGGACCGAATATGTTTATTATCATATATGTTGAGATAAAGATGAATCATAAATGTGATGGACTTCAGATAAATTTTGGTGGAGGGAAAGCAGGAGGGCCTCTATTATTTATAGCCAAGATAGCATCATACCAAGAATGAGGTGTGTTTTCAGGCAGGCTGAAGGGCCTCAGGCCATTTAAAGGCCATTGGTAATCAACAATGTCAACACCTGAAAGGCAGAACAATGGTGCTTTGTGTTCAAAAAATATTTCTCTAGAAGTACATGATGGAAACTTGAATGAGAGTTTTGTTCAATTTGTAAGAAATTAGTAACTTAAAACTCATTTCTAAACAACATTAAGATCTACATTTAATTTTTGCCCCATACTAAACTAAACTCATTGAAATCATTGGAACTTAAGTCAGTGGGGCTTACATAACGGTTAGTTAACAAGTCCCCATCCATTTCAAAAGCTCTGCTCTCATTTGGACAAAAATTAGATTTGGCCCTTAACATTTAGTGCATAGTGAAGTGAACCAGCATTTCAGATATAAAATCTGAAGTCAGGGAATATACAGAGAGCTATATATAGCAGCTTGTAATGTGATAAGAGTCTCTACAGTTTTATATATGTGAACTGACCATGAGGATATAATTTCTTTTAGTGTGCATTCCCTTTGTTTTCCTACTCTTAAGGCAATTTTTAAAAGAGAGAGGGAGGGAGAAGTTGTACTGTTAAGATTTCATAAAGCTTGACTGTCTGTTCAGATCCATATATTAATGTCAGTTCCTATTGTCTGGCTTTTATTTTCCCTGTCTTTGTGAGTTCTGTTTCCTTGGCTTTCTTTTTGACTCTTTTTTGAGTGGTTTCAGCTTCCTTATTATGGTCTCGTAATTTACCCCTTCCCTCTTGTAGTGCTGCTATACCTCCACAGCAAATGTTGCCTGATAGCTGTCCTTCTTGGTCTTTTTAGACAAAGTGATGTGATCACTGTGTTCTTTTTGAATTGCAGTGAATGTTTTTGAAGGTCCATTATAGTAAGAAAAGAAAAGAAATCACAGCTTGTCAGACTATTCTAGTCCATCATTACTACAGGTGAAGAAATAAATCTAGTTATCTGAATAACCTTGCCTTATACCTAAGGATTTAAAGAACTGTGGCAAGTTAAGAATGAAATGCTGTGATTTGTATTGCATTCTACTCATACTTATTGTAAATTCACAGTATAGGATAAAAATAATAATTTGTTTCCTTGTAAATGGAACGTAAGTGACTGTTTTTGCAAACAGTGTTTAAGGACTTGGAAAAAGTAAATCTGGCAAAATGTCAAGCATCCATGTCTTATGAAAAGCTATTACAGTGTACCATAGTATACTAGACCTATTACTAGGTCATACACACATATGAATACCTGTACAGTAATACCTCGGATAACGCTAAAACTTGGTTCCACAAGTCTTGGTGTTATCCGATTTTTAGTGTTATCCGATCCATGTTAAAATCCTATGGGATGGATCGGATAACGTTAAAGCTCCATAGAGATACATTGTAACCGCACAGGTTTTAGCGGTTGTTATCCGATCCATCCCATAGGACCTTAACGTTATTCGATCCAATTCTCCTCCCCAGATTACTTAACGTTATGCGATTTTAATTATCCGATCCAATTGTTATCCGGTGTTTTACTACTTGCTAACATTCTACTAGTATGTTAATTTGGTTCTTATTTTTGCTACTCACTTTCAGTTGAAAACAACATGAGTGAACTTATTTCAAATGAGCCAAAAAGACTAATGACTGAATATTCTGGAAAGTCTGATAGATTATTGTCAACTTCATTGAGTTTATGTAACTCCTATGGATGTGTTCAAGATTCTAGTAATGATTTATAAAGCATTATAGGGTTTAGGACCATGCTATCTGCGAGAGTGCATCTTCCTGAGAAATCATGTCTATTCCCAAAGAGAAAACAAGATATTTTACAAGTGGGGAAGCTTGTGGCACCCATGCTTTGGGAACTCTTTACCAACAGAAGTGAGAACAGCCTCCTCTTTATGGGCATTTAGGAAAATGCTAAAAACATTCTTGATTAGAGAGGTGTTTTCAAATTAGATCTCCCTATAAATATACTTCGGGCAATTACATATTAGTATTTGACCCTTTTCTTTCACTGTCATTTTAGGAATTAATTTGATGCAGATTGGTGCCATCTAGATTTGTATTTTGCTGACTGTTTATTGTCTTATTGAGGTCCACTGGTGTTCGAATCCCGACGTTTTGGCTTGCTGCACTGGCCGAGGATGTGGGGGAACTCCAGAAACAGCGTGGATCAGGTCCCCCAACCTCCCTGGAGCCGGCAGGGTGGGTCAGAGAGCCCAAAATGGGTGAAAAAATTGATTTTTCCTGCCCATTTTGGACTCTCTGACCCCCCTGCTGGCTGGGGGGGGGGGTTCAGGGGACCTGATCCGCAGCTGCGGGATGGCTGGGGAAGCTGACAGGGATTCCCCATCAGCTTCCCTAGCCATGTATCCCTGCCTCCACAGCTGAGGGGTGGCTGGGGAAGCCGACGGGGGAGCCCCCCATCAGCTTTCCAGCTACCCCACCCCTGCCTCCACAGCTGCAGGGTGGCTGGAAAGCTGAATGGAGAACCCTGTTTAGCTTTCCAGCCACCCTGCTGCTACGAACGACTGCATCGGATAACGCTAACAGATTGTTATCCAATGCAAAAATTCTTTAGAAATGTTGCATTGGTATCCGATTTTAGTGTTATACGATACAGCCATTATCTGAGGTATTACTGTATATTGGATAGTTTGTCTTTTGCCTTTATAAGCAACCCAGAATAGTGTTTGCACTAATTGTTGGTAGGCTACATATGTATGAATAAATGGATGGAGGGAGGGAGGGATGAATGTGGGGAAATCATAGAAAGAGACTGTGATTCAGGATTTCAGTTTGAAAGAGTGGAAAAGCAGAAGCTGCTGTTCCCAATAAAATATAAGGCTTACGTAGTAGAATTTCAGCATGTCTGTGTAGGAGGGACATTGGAAGGGTGATTCCATATAGTGATCTCATTTATTTACATTTTATTTTATTTTAGGGTTTTAGAGAGCTGTGTACAGGGATCTTTTTCTTCTATATGTTATGGATGCCCTACTTTGGTTGATAAAAGTATATTGGACTTTGCTCTCATTTGATTTGAAACAGGCATTTTCATTCTTCTTAAATTCTCCAAGCAACTTCTGTTCTGGTGCTGGTGAAAAGAACTCAGAATGTACAAGTTGTAACAACCAGTTTTGTTATATAGCTATTATTCTGGTTTGTTATATTACTACATATAGGAAGCATTTTAGTATTTCAAATAGCAGGCAAAATGTCTGCATTGTAAATCATACAGTATTTCCATTTGTTATACTTTGCTTTATAATATCTGTCTTCTGGGAAATAGTCTTGTCTTTTTATATCAGTTCGCTGATGGGAAATGCAAATTTGTTTGCAGATCTTGAATGCTTCAAAGGATCGTGATTCTTAGTCCTAGCAACTGATTTCCATAGAATACTCACTGACTGAAAAAAGCATTTCTTCAATTCTATATGTGTCACTCACTGCTTGCCCACTGCAACATGTGTCGTGTATTTTATATTTTAATATTGGTTTACATGTATTTGCCATTTGCAAATTTATTCAAGGGAGGGACCAACATGGCCGAAAGCTAACAGCTCAATCCACTATCTCCTGTCACTCCCAAGTCCCCAAACATGTCACCCAAAGGCAGACCTCCACCCAGGGGCAAGAAAAGACAGAGGCAAAGTCCCCCTGACATGACCTCTCAACAGAAAGCATTGGTGCAGCAAGAAAGAAGAAAGAGAGAGAAAGCAGATCGAAACGGAACCCTTTCTCCAACCAGCAAACCAACAGACTGGAGAAGTGAATAATAAATTTTTTACTCTTATCACTGCCCCGCCACTGGAAACAATCGCAAATGAGAAAAAAAATCTCACCAGGGGAATATCCACCCACCAGCACAGGGAAATCTGAACAACAGCCACAGCTGGAAATTATCACAAAACAACTGTGAGATGCGTGCCTGATCTCGAGGGAATGTTCCAGAGGGACACCAGTGTCAGAGAGACAATGCCCCTGTGACACTGAAAAAATTGAAACCATAGAACATGTTCTCTGCATCTTCCCTTTTTATAGAGACATCCAGAACCAGTTCATATCTCTGCTGCTCTGCGAGTATCCTGGCTGGACAAACAGCACATACAGCCACTGGCTGCTATCTGATGAAATGCCCACCTTCACCCACAACACTGGCGGGTTCTGTACTGCAGTGTGTAAGATCAGAAGAACAGTCCTGGCAGGTCCCTTAGCTAAAGGTCCCTGAGGAAGTGGACAGGCTCCTGGGATCTGTTCATGCCACTGCTTGTTTATCAGATCCTTATCCCACCTGGTTGGTCAAGGTTGGTCAAGGTGTCCAAGGCGGTGATAAGTAGTTGGGTCGGAGCAACAGTTAATGCATCTGTGCAGGAGGGTGGGTTTCCTGCACCATTAAAACATGCTTTGGTGTGCCCCTTCCTGAAAAAGCCAGCGCTTGACCCACCAATATTGGCCAATTATCAGCCTGTCTCCAACCTCCCCTTTTTAGGGAAGATTTTGGAAAAATCAGTGGTGCAGCAGTTACAGGGGGTTCTGGATGAAGTGGATTATCTGGACCGAGTCTGTGTTAGTCGCACTGTTGGATGATGTCTGGTGGGAGCAGGATGGATGGGGCTATTTTGCCCCAAATAGACCTGGTGCATAATCTGGGGGTCCTCCTGGACTCATGACTCCTGCTCAAAGAGCAGGTGGCAGCCGTGGCCAGGAGGGCTTTTGCACAACTTTGTGTCATACACCAGTTATGCCCGCTCCTAGATCAAGACTCCTTGCTCATGATCACACATTCTCTGGTCACCTCCAGACTTGACTATTGCAATGTGCTCTACATGGGCTGCCCTTGATGACCATTCTGAGGCTGCAACTGGTTCAGAATGCAGCTGCTCGAGTAGTGATGGGGTGCAGGTGGTATGCCTGTGCCTCGCCACTGCTTCGGGAGCTGCACTGGCTGCTGGTGTGCCTCTGGGTGCAATTCAAGGTGCTGATTATTACCTTTAAAGCCCTACATGGTAGTGGGCCAGGATACTTAAGAGACCATGTCACCCCAAGAACATCTGTCCATCCCACCAAAGCAGACCGGAGAGACGCTCTTAATTGTTCCATCTGCTAGAAAGACGCGTCTCTCTAGCACTAGAAAGAAGGCCTTCTCAGTGTTTGCTCCGGCCCTATGGAACCTCCTGCCAATTGAGTTGTGTCTCCAGGTGGAGTTGCTGCCCTTTAGGAAGGGCCTGAAAACCTGGCTGGCACAGCAGGCATGGGGCACCAATGACATGGTGACTCCTGCCTGCTGACTAATTTAGGAGGAACATTCTCTCCCATCAGTATGGGTTGGGCTAATTTTTTGGTATGCGTTTTTAATGGGCTTTTTAGAGGTTTTATACTTTTAAAATTGTGGTCAGTTTTGTTTGTGTGCCTCCCAGAGTCCTCTGAGTTGGGCAGCAATATATAAATCAAATAATAAATAAATAAATAAATAATAACTGAACCACTAGTGCTACATCATAGGTTTAGTAATAGTTGTAACACTATTAATCCTAAATACTAATTCTACTACTCCTTAACTCTAAGGAGAAACATTCCTTTTAAAAATATATTTTAAATACCCTCATTTCAACTTCTCTCTCTTAATATATTTTAAGTACCCTCATTTTAACTTCTGTTAATTTTGTTTTACTGTGCTGGTCTTGGACAGTAATAAAGATTGATTGATTGCATATTTATCCTATCATGGGGTTGGTAGCCTTAAAACTCTCTGTACAGTGTGGTTCTTGGTTATGTGTCATTTGAATGTTGTAGCATTTCACGATGGAATTGGAAGTCTTAAATTTGCTATTTTCACACATGTGTAACTAACATGAAAACTGATCGTCCAGCTTTTTGTGCAACTAAAGGATGTTGCTCCACTTGGGAGAATGTGCATGACATATAGATATTGTAACAATATGCAGCAACATAAAAGGCAAAAACATTGTGGCACCCTAAATATTATTATATTTTAATGAGTTTTTGTGGATCAAGTCTACTTCCTCAGCTATAAGAATTATACTATATGGCCAGCATATTTATACATAGATCCATGACTATGGGGACAGAGATGAGGATATAGGACCAAGTGACAATGGTGTGTTAGTACAAAGTACTGTATAAATAATTCAATGTATTAGTTACTAGACACAATCCTATATTGTAAGAAAAGGTAATATTTCTGGATTCAAACACTTGTAAATAATAACTGTTTATGGTGAAGATGCCTACACAAAAGCTTAACTTTTGTCAGTGTGGCTTCTAAATTGTTCAAAAAGCATGTAAGCTTGTAACAATTGTTATCTTTCATCGAAAACATCTTTCTCATAAACCATAGTCACAATATGGAAAATGAAAAAGTTTCTGCTCATTAGGTGAAGCAGTAATTTCTGTATAGTAACAGACTGGTGGATAATGGCTGCATTACTATCCGAAGCAAACTTTATTGTAAGATGTGTTTTCCTTTATAAACTTCCCTGCGCATTGAACTTTGTACATTTTAATCATTTAGGTTTTCTGAGGGAAATGCATTAGCAGGTGTATTAATTCCTACTTATTAAGTGGTTATCCTTCCTTTCCATTATTTTTTCAGCAAACTCACAGTCACATTATTGACCTTGGCCTCTCTCTGAGAGCAGAATATGAAACCATTGTTTCTAAGTACAGAAAATAAAAGCCATTAAAAAGGTTTAGTCAAAGCATACTTGCCTGCTCAGTATCATTCTTGAAAAATTGGACTTAAGGGACTGCACTTCAGAATTCAAATGTTTTAACTCTGTGTTTCATTAGTCCCCTATGTGTAAAAAACAAAAACTACCTACATGAAGAAATCTAATAATAACAGACGGAACATTCACCACTCTGAAATGATACAGTTCCTCAAGTGTATTTTATTACCCTTTGCGTGATCATTTAAGTCAGGAGTTCTCAACCTTTTTAGGCCAGGGGCCAGGGTCATACTCCCTCAGACAGCTTTGGGGCTGGATGGCCATTTTGCCCTTCCTCCATCACATGTCACTTCCAGGTGTGGTAGAGGCAGTGGGGGGGGGCACATGAAAGGGCATCGTGGGCCGCAGGTTGAGAATACAAGACTTAAGTGGTGTTAAGCACAAAGTGCCCAGATTGGTTCAAAACAGGGATTTTCAATCTGTGGCCCATGGGCCGGAGGTGGCCCACAGCATTGAATTGTATTGTATTGTATATTTCGACTTATATGCCGCCCCATTCGCACAGCGACTCTGGGTGGCTCACAGAGGAAACAGTTACAATTACATAGCAAATTCCATAGCATAAAAACAATTACATATATCACATAGCAAATTACAAATATCACATAGCAAGTATAGCATCACAAAACATATCAAAATACATCCCAAAAAATCTCCAGTAACAATTACAAATTACAAAACATCAGTACATCCTAAAAATACATCAGAGATACTATAACACCTTCTTATTGCCAAGTTGCGGTCTATTCCCAATGGAGTTTATGCCACCCTCTGGGGCGGGAGCGAAGATCTTATATCGGCACCCACCCTGCACAGCTGTGCTCTATTCCCTCAAGGCCGGAGCCGGCCGAAGGAAGTCCCAGTGGTAGTGGTGGCGGCGGGAGCGAAGCCCTTACGTTGACACCTGTGCTGCACAGCTGCACTCTATTCCCTCCAGGCCGGGGCCAGCAGAGGGAAGTCCGGTGGCTGTATGGCGGGGGGGGCGGGGCGGCGGAGCAACTGCCCGCATGGCTGGGGCTGCTTCTATGGCCGGGGCTCCTGCCAATGGCCCTTTATCCCCTCCAGCCAGGTGGAACGAATCCAGGGAGGAGGGAGAGGCAGAGGCATCCTAACCTGCCTGCATGGCCGGGGTGGCGGAGCAACCGCCCACATGGCCGGGGCTGCTTCTTCTCCCGGGGCTCCTGCCGACAGCTCTTTATCCCCCCCCCCCAGCCAGGTGGAACAAATCCGGGGGGGGGGAGAGTTTGAGGCATCCTCACCTGCCCGCACGGCCGGGGTGGTGGAGCAACCACCCGCACGACCATCTTACACATAGCACGGCTCAGGGGGATATTTACCACTAGCTCCCTTTGGGATAAGAAGGCTGCTTCCGTCCACCCCATGTCATGCTGGGGGCCACAGCTGTGCCACTCATACTGAAGGAGACGGGCCTTTCTTTGACCTCGCTCAGGAGATGGTGAGCTTTCCTCCTGCGACGCTCCCATCTCTCTTCAGCAACCAGCCTTCCTTTGCTTTTAATTAATCGTTCGCATTGAATAGGCTGCAAGGCACCTTCTGGTATTGACTGCTTCAGTATGGGCCGTGGCTGCAACCCTCCCAGATGTTGGTATATTTCTTAGTTTATTCAATTTTATGCCACCCCTGCCAAAACTCAAAAACCAACCTCTATAAACCCCACAAAACATCCTCCTCCTAGCCCTGACTCTAATGATTTCATGTGTCCCCCCCCCCACTGCCTCCATGACACCAGGAAGTACCATGTGGTGTAGGAAGGGCAAAATGGCCATCTGGACCCCGAAGCTGTCTGAGGGAGCGTGACCCGGCCCCCTATTTTAAAAGGTTGAGAACTATTGGTTTACCATCTGATTCATTGTAGTTTGTGTCCTTGCTTTTGCTAGTGGTGCTTTTACCATGCAGTACTTTGTTTTAATGTGAGGGCTATATTTGTGAACATGGTGATCCATTGGTTCTCTTCCAATTTGTAATTCTGAATAGCAAAAAGAATGCTGCAGTGATTTAGGGTTTCCCCAATGTCCGTTTTTCTTGATAGTTACAGAAAATTGAATTTGTCTGTGGCTCAAAATTTTTTGTAGCCAGAATAATCAAGACGGGAATCATCCATGTGTGGCTGTAGCTGCATAAGATGTGGGAATTATGCTTATCAGTGGAAAGCTAAAGAAAATAGCCTCACACTTGTAGTAATTAACATTAGTCAGGTCATGTGTATTTCAACCATCAGAGTCACCACAGCATTTATTTTTGCACCTCTAGCAATATGACATGTCATTGCTGACCACACTTGTGGTGGCTGACCAAAAGCCTCCTATGTAAGATGAGTGTTCTGTGAGAAAGTACTGAGATCATGTTCTCCACAAACGGATTTCCTAGGAACTGAAGATCTCTTTTTGTAAAAAAAAAAAAAAAAAAACCCAACTCACAGATGTGTTCTAATGCTGTTTGAGTTCCTGTTGGCAATTTTATGGTTGACTCCAAACTGGAAAAATATCTATGTAGACAACATTGGTATTATACTTCTTGCTGAGCAATCACCCCCACCCAACAGAGTCTATGCCTCATCCATGATTTAGGAGCTGTGGTGGCTCCGTGGTTAAGAAGCTCGCCTTGTTAGCTGCCAGGTTGGCAAGTCAGCATTTGAGACCTGGGTACTGGATTTCAAACTGAGTGCCTGTCTCTGTCCCAGCTCTTGGGGACATGAAAGGAGCCTCATTTGGGCATTTCCCGAGCAGAGTTTCTTCTGCAAAAATCCTTTCAACCCAGAATAATTTCTAACACAAAATTATTATCCATTATTTCAAAGAAATTTACTCATTTATTTGATCTTACTATGATGCTCTCAAGTATTTCACTAAATCTGAGAGCCAATGCTGATGTACTGAAAAATTTAAAGTGACTTTTCTGAAAAGAAACTTTCAAGAAAGCCTCTTCCAAAAAGAGCTTTTTTATATATAATGAGCTAACTTTGACTAGGTCTCATGCTGCTGTTGTTAACTAACAGTATAAAAAAGTGCTGCACCACTGAACCCAGAATTTTCGATGTAAAGCTTTGCATTCTTTTCCTCATGGCAATCCAGACACAATATTGTGTACTGACATCAGACCATTTCCTAATGTGAGTTTTTCAGCTTATTTGATAGGTTTACAATCTAGTGACATTTAAGGTTACTTGCTTCTGCACAGGGGTAAAACCACTTGTTCAAAATCATAACTCAGGGGTTCCAAACCTTTTTCTGCCATGGGCCGGATCTTCCCTGACTCACAACTGTGCAGTTTGGAGGCATGGTTCCTCCTGCTGCTTCCAGTGGTTCCTGTGTCTGCAGCTGCAGCAGTGTTTTTTCGACTGCTTTAGCAGATTCAGCCACTTCCCATGGTGGAGAGAGGGTGTATGGAGCATTTTTGCTCCATCCCCCCCCCCCCAATTTTTTTTTGCAGTGTTTTCTCAGTGAAAATGGGGCATTGGTTTTGGCACTTCTGCTGTCAGAAGTGGTGGCAGTGTGGCTTTTTTTGCCACTTCTCATGGCAGTGGGAGGGTATATGGAGCATTTTCACGCCATTTTTGTAATTTTGTAATTTTTTTGCCAACTTAGAAGTGCTGAAAACCCCACATTTTCACTGCGAAAACACAGTGAAAAATTACAAAAACAGAGCGAAAATGCTCTACATACCCTCCCACCACCATGGGAACCACGGAGGCTGCAAAAAATGCTCCATGTACCCTCCTACCACCATGGGAACCATGGAAGCTGCAAAAAAAAAGGCAGTGGTGGCAATCACAACAGATTTTCAGCAGCTTTTGCAGCCTCTGCTGCTTCCCATGGTGGCAGGAGAGTACGGGGAGCATTTTCGTTCTGCTTTTTAATTTTTTTTGCCGTGCTTGTGTTGTGTTTTCGCAGTAAAAATACAGTGTTTTGGCACTTTGGGGGCAGGATGAGCCTCTGGCAGTGCCTAGGTTCCCACCATGGGCCAGATTAATTAGTGTTGCAGGCCAAATTAGGCCTGTGGGCTGTAGGTTGGGAACTCCTGTCATAATGCAAAGACTCCTTGTTCAAATCTCACCAAAATGGACACAGAGCAAGAGAAGACTACCACATCCGTGCCAACCTTGGTGCTGATCAAAAGCTTACTAGGGTACCCCCTTTTTAGCAGTGTCTTGTAGAATGTTGTTTTGCTCCTGAACCTGTGGCCATTATTTTTATAATGTTCCTCCAAGCAGCACCACATTTTCTTAGCTGTCTGGAGTAGCTCATAGATGAGCTTCTTTCTCTCTTATAAGACATTTGATGTTTCTCAGAGTAATGGATGGAACCATTCTTTCTTTGCCTCTAATATCTTTATAATCTTGGGAATATACAGCTTGGCACAGATTGCTTCTCCGAAACCTTTCATCTGCCCAGATTTATAGTACAGTTGTACCTCACTTAAAGATCATAATGTGTTCCACCGGATTGCTCTTTAAGCGAGTTTGCTCTTTAAGCGTAAAACAATTGTAAAATGACCAATTGTGTGTGTGTGGGGATTGTGAACCCCGATTTATTTGTTAAATGAGTTTTTGGTTGGTTTTATTTGTTAAGCAAAGCGAACATTCAGAGAAAATTCTGCTCTTTAAGCGAGTTACTCTTTAAGCGGGACACTCTTTATGCGAAGGTTTGACTGTATAATTAATATACAGGGAGAATAAATGCGATATTTATTGACCCAAAGGCACTCAGAGGAATATAACAATCTCTATACATCAGTTATTTTGTATATTTTTCTCAGTTTATCTGATATACAGTAAAAAATATTCATTAAATTTAAAACTGCAGTGTGTGGTTCTGAAGAATCACTTGTGTAGTAGAATTTTTCACCTCTGATTTTCAGCCCTGAAACACTAGAACTTGTAGAATTTGTGTAGAAATACTTGGCAGTGGAAGGTGGGACACTACAGAGATGGAAGAGAATTTACTGTAAACTGGACATGATATCCATAGAAGTACTTTTTGCTTTTACAAAGTGGTATTTGGACTCAGCTCAGTGTATTGATTAGGCAAATATTGCAATATTAATATTCCTCAGAAAGGATTCTTGACTTTTCTAAAGGCTAGTTTAACATTTCTTGAAATCATATCTTTATGTGTGGCTTTTTGGTGGGAGAGCTTTATGTTGATTGTAGGATTGCCGTAGTGCAGGTGTGGCCAAACTTTTCCTGCCAGGGACCTGACCACCACCACCCCTCAAACAACTGAGTGGGCCAGTCATGTAGTTCCTCCCGGCGGTAGTTGCACATGACTTTGTGCTGCATTTCCGGTTGTTTTCCCCATCTTTGCCACTTCCCATATAGGAGGAAGTGAGGTAGGAGCATTTTCACATCGCTTTTTAATATATATATATTGCCACATTTTGGTGCAAAAACAGGGCATTTTTGACACTTCCAGTGACATCAGGGTACTTCTGGTATTGGCGGCAATCCAGCCTGAGGGCCATAGTTTGGCCACCCCTGCCATAGTGTCTCAAGTGTTCAGAATGCTTCACATGTCTCCAGGTGGGGAGACAAATCTCTGGACAAGCAGTGCCAAAGGTGAAGAAAATTTGGGTTTTGTGTCTGAGGAGACATTAAAATCTAGTCATTCATTCTCTGCTTATTTCCAGCTGGCATAAGGGCTCATTGTCTCAACATAAATGTTTCTGTACATGTTCTGTGTTTGCACAACACTGAAACATGAAGAAGTTAGGACTGAGGGGAAGGAACTTGGAGAACAGCCACTGAGTACTTGCCATTGAGATCATCCTGTTGTTTAGAGCAAGGCAAAAATTGGAGATCCAGCACAATTTCTCAGCAGCCTTCTTGTTATGCAGACCTTAACAATAATGGTGTGGGCTTCAGGAGGAGTCAAATATATTTGACTTAAGTCAAATACAGTAATACCTCAGATAACATTAGTATCGAATAACACTAAAATCGCATAACATTAAGCAATCTGGGGGGAAGAATTGCATCGGATAACATTAAGATCCTATGGGATGCATCAGATAACAACCGCTAAAGCCTGTGTGGTTACAATGTATCTCTATGGATCCCATAGAATTTTAACATGCATCGGATAACACTAAAAATCGTATAACAGCAAGACTTGTGGAACCAGGTTTTAGTGTTATCTGAGGTTTTACTGTATAGTATAAATGAAACAGCATGGGATGTGAGCTCTAATCGGAATGGCAGTAACTGTTGCAGCTGCCGGGTACATTTTGTGACCTGATTGGCTACTAGAATGGTTTTTCTTTGTTCTGGGTTGCCATACAGTTGAGTTTTGCTTGGATTCTACACCTATTTTCATGATTTCACTACTTGATCCCATATTTAGCTGGCCCAGAAGTGGTTCCATTGCCCCCCATTTCAGTTTCCCCTGCCCTGCTTCAGTAACACCAGCCATCCTTATGGCAACCCAAGGTCCTGACTCCTGGTCTCAGGTTTGGACCTGAAATCTCAGGGAAGGGATTTACAGCCCTTCTTGGTTGGATTTGTATATTGGCGACAATCCTCTCAATCTGTAACTCAAAAATATTTCCTGCAAAATCTTTTAAACAGCATATGGTCATATTCCTTTTAGACCATTTAATTGTTTTCCTCTAAGAAAACTAAAAATAGCTTAGCAAATGTGCTTGAGTATCACTAGAACAATGTTCTGTGTGACTTGTAGTGTGATGTTGAAAACTAGAACAAAAAACAATTCTTCGACCACAGTTCATTTATTGTCTACATCAGAGTTTTAAATATCATCCTAGTCATGAGTGTTTTACTCTGAAAACCACATAAAAGCATTTAAAAAGGAAGACATTTGCTAGATTTGACTCTTTCCTCAGCATAATTAGCTTATTAATTCTTTTTATGAGAATGATTATAGTGGTCTCTGCATTCTAAAGGCTTCCCAAAATGACTTACTGTCATGGGTGTTTTTGAAAAGTGACTCTAGTTATTCTCAATAAAATGAGTTTCTCAAAAAAAAAAAAAACCATATAAAAACATATTGCCCTTCCTGACTCATAAAAAGCAGCTTGGGGAATTGGCTGAATGGGCTAGTGGAGTAGTAAATGCTGCTACTGCGCAGGGTTAGGATCCACCACACCAAAAAGAGGCAGGAACAAGACCACAGCTCAAAAGGCCCTCCTTAAATCCCACCATTCTAGATCAGGGGTGCCCAAACTATGGCCTATGGGCCAAATACAGCCTGTAGCGCTATTCTACCTGGCCTGTGCCACCCTCACTGCTCCTGGAAGCAGAGGTAAAATGTGCATGTGTGTATTCATAATGCACATGTGCATAACGCTGCCATAAATGACCTGTGACTGTCATAAATGTGACATGTGCACATGCATGTTTGTTTTACTTCCGCTTCCAGCAGGAGGAACCATGTGACCGGCATGCTCAACCACGTGACCGGCCCATGGCTTGAAAAGTTTGGGCACCTCTGTTCTTGATTGTTACTAGTCTCCAGTGTTCCATTCCTGGGCAAGTGGTAGACTATGGAATGGTTTTTCAGTTGGAAGAGTTTCCGGAAGAGATTAACTAGATCAGTGGTTCCCAACATGGAGCGCGCGCACACACACACACACTCTCTTTCTCTCTCTCACGCACGCGCCACAGGGGGAATTCAATTCCCAGAAGCCTAAGTCAGTACATTGGCTGATCAGTGCTTTGGGGAATTGACTTAAGCTTCTGGGAATTAAAGTTTCAAAAACCAAAGGTTGAGAAAACAATGATTTAGATCCATTTCAACCAGGTTTCAGGCTTGATGATGGAACAGAGATGGATTTGTTCACTTTGATTATGACTTAAGCCAGTAATTATATAGGGGATGGGCCCTGGTTGTTTATGCTAGACTTCTTGGTGGTTTTCAGTACCATCAGTTATTATCAGGGCTGTAGCCAGGGCCCCCCAACAATGTCACACTCACATACCGTATATACTCGACTATAAGTCATCCCGTATATAAGTCGAGGTACCTAATTTGGACCACTAAAACTAGGAAAATTTATTTATTTATTTAATTGAATTTATATTCCGCCCTACTCGCACAGGCAACTCAAGGTGGATTACATCCAATCAACAAACGTACAATGCACAGTTAAAACTCTAAAAACAATTTAAAACCATTTAAAACAACAAATAGATTGACTTGAGTATAAGTCGGGGTGGAAAATGCAGCAGCTGCTAATGAGATTCAATAATTAAAATACATGAAAATATGGTAGAATTAATTAATTTAGACATTTGTGTGGGTATGTTTTTGAGTTTTTATAGTAGTGTTATTGCTTCTTTCTTTTTTTTTTACTGTATGTTTGAATTTACACCACCATGGTTTTGGGATCCTTGGGGTCATTGACTTGGCACCACAGGGTGGGGTGGGGGGACTGTTAGCTCAGGAGGGTTTTCACGTGCTCCCCTGCACCTCCTGGCTATGGCCCTGGTTATCATATTCTTTGGGGCTGTTTCTCTAAGATGGGAATTGGCGGCATTGTTTTGTGTTGGCAACTTTCCTTCCTGAACGGGTAAACTCATGAAGCAATTCAGAGGAGAGTCCTGTTTGAAGTTTTTGCTGTTGGCCTATGATCTCCTTTGGTGCTCCATTCTGTTCCCCATGCTACTTAATATATAGGAAGCCACAGAAAATGGTTGTCCAGAGTTGGGAGGTTGGATATACGGTACCTATTTCTATCTTTCTTTTCCTTACAACTGCAGGGAAGATGTTTCAGTGATAAACTGATATCTGATTTTAGTAGTGGAACAGATTAGAACAAATAAACTGAAACCTAACTCAGATAAAACAGAAGTACACTTGTATTGTTGAAAGGCAAATCATGAAATAAGCATTCATTCTGTGATGGATGTAGCTACATATACGATCTGGTTGTCTTTAAGATGCACTTACAGTGTCCTTGAAAACAAATGTTTCTGATCTGGCCATAGTAACACAGGTCCTAGATACATTCCATATGGATTACTGGAAATCTCTTTAAATTGGGGTGCCCTCAGTGGAAGAAAAATGCTGCAGCTAGACAGATGACCAGAACTGGTTCTTAAAAACATCATTTTTTGCTACAACGTCTTCTCTCACTACTAGGCTATGTCTTGGCACAATTCAAAGTACTGATTTTGATATGTAAAACTCTCTATGATTTGTGTCCTAGCGATCTGAAAAAAACACATATGAGCTTCCTGGATTTTAAGATCTTCAGAGGAAGCCTATCAGTTTCACTGTTCTCATAAGCATTGCCTGGTAAGAAGATGTCAGAATGCTCCCTTGATGGCAGTTCTTAGGCTAAGATTGTTCCATACGAGATCAGGCAGATCTTTTGCCTATGTTGTTTTAGCTGGTACAGAGTGATCTCTCCAGGAAGATATTTAGCAAGTAACTGGCTATCATGAAAGAGTTTTTCTCAACACTGAATTCTATCCCTTTGTTCTTTTTTTTTTTAATGATTTTAAGCTGTTTAGTAATATGTGACATGTTAATTTTTTAAATATTGTAATTTATTTTATTTATAATTGTCTTATCACTTTTTAAAAAATATTTTGTAAGTTGCTTTGGGTCCCTTTATTGGAAGAAGGGCAGGGTTTAAATAGAATAAATAAATAAATGACGAGTAAAGATTGTATTTAGTAACGACTTGTAATGAAATTTGAAAGCTTTGGAGTATTGCACAATATGTGCAACCTTAAAATCCACTTTTGAATGAAGGTTCAGTTTACAGATTCAAAAAAAATGTGCTGTGTAGATGTTTCTAAATCTTAACTTATATAATAAACTAACTGAAAGAAAATGCTGTGTTTATATTGAAAGTATATTGTCCCCCAGTGCTACCTTCAAAATACTCACCCCAAGGAAAGATTGGAACCAGCATCATGAGACAGTACTTCCATTTCTCAGCCCAGTTGTTGAACCAAGAAAGATATTAAGACCCAGATACAGTATATGTAAACTTATTACAGCTCCCAGAGATCCCTAGCCCTCCGTTAGGATTTCACTACGGATTGGCACAGATAAAAGGCTGTAGGTGTAAAAGGAACATTCACACTGAAGTGCCAAACATGAACCAGAAGGCTTTATTATTATAGCTATTGTTCATCACTGACATTCAAACTTTCTGCCCCAACCTTATTTTGCAATGGGTTTCTCCTGATAATAATTACCGCATTTGCCACTGTATAATATGAACCCCATTATTACCAAAATAGCTCACTAGAGGCCACTATATATAGTACAAGAAGCACTCCATTTTCCCCTGTGCATTTTTAGGGGGTGGGGGGTGGGTCTTATATGCCAGCAAATACGATATATCTTTAAAATCCTTATAAGTGTAGATGCAAATTTCTGTTAGTGATTTCATTATGTGATTCATTAACATTTCTTAAAATATCTTTTGACAGGATAGATCTGCAGTGATGAAGACTTTTGCTACGTTTGCTTCTGGGATTATTTTCTTCCTATTTGCTTTGACACAAAGGAGCAGTGGTAAATGTATAGAAGTAGCTTCAAGACCTGAAATGAACCTGGATGTAAAATATCAGCTCCCTAACTTCACTGCAGAAAGCCCAGTGCAAAATATAGTGCTGTACAAGCACCACATCTATGTTGGAGCCGTTAACAAGATTTATGTCTTAAACGAAAGCCTTCACAATGTCTTCGTGTACAAGACTGGACCTGTTTTGGAAAACCCAGATTGTGTTCCCTGTACAGATTGTAAACCTAAAGTAAATCAATCTGATAATATTTGGAAAGATAACATCAACATGGCCCTGTTCCTAGAAACATATTATGATCATCAGCTCATCAGCTGCGGGAGTGTTGCAAAAGGAACTTGCCAGCGCCATGTCATTCATCCCAGTAATCCTGCTGACATTGGAAGTAATGTGCACTGCATGTATCCTAAACTGATTGATGAAGAGGCAGATCAGTGTCCTGACTGTGTTGTAAGCCCTTTAGGAACCAAACTTCTGGTAACTGAAAAGGAAAGATTTGTGTACTTCTATGTTGGGAATACTGTATATAATTCATCTCAGCAAGACCATTTGCTACATTCAATATCGGTCCGAAGATTAAAAGAATCGTTGGATGGGTTTGAGTTTCTCACAGCTTACTCTTATATTGATATCCTTCCAGAATTCAGAGATTCATACCCCATTAAGTACATTCATGCATTTGAAAAGGACCACTTTGTTTACTTCCTCACTGTCCAGAGAGAATCTCTAGACTCCCAAACTTTTCACACAAGAATCATACGGTTCTGCTCTTTTGATTCCGAGTTGCGTTCATATATGGAAATGCCCCTTGAGTGCATTTACACTGACAGACGTAAAAAAAGGTCAGCCAAACGATCAAGTGAGGTATTTAACCTTTTGCAGGCTGCATATATTGGTAAACCCGGTGCAGTCTTAGCCCAGGAGATGGGTCTTAATATTAACGATGATATTCTGTTTGGTGCATTTGCTCAAAGCAAACCAGAGTCTTCAGAGCCAACTCATAAATCTGCTGTTTGTGCAGTCTCCATCAAAACCATCAATGAATTCTTTGGCAAAATTGTAGACAAACAAAACATGAAATGTCTCCAGCATCTGTACAGAAAAAACAGCAAGTTCTGTCTGAATAGGGTAAGTGGACTTGATATTATTTTGTTGCTTGGCTCATCTAATCAACCTGCCCCTTTCTCATCCCATTCCTATTGACTATTCCATTTTTTATTGCAATGTCTCGTTGATTTAAGCTGTGAGTATGAAGTATGTTTCAGAGATGTCATTTTTTTTCCTGGCTGATTTCCAGAGCCAATTGTTCTGAATTATTTAAATTATCAATTGAAATAAATAATAATTAATGATGGTTTATAACCAGTGGTTATTCATCTTTGTGAGAAGCATTTTCTGTAAACTGAATTTGTAAGTCACAAAAAAATACATTGGTGTTAGAGATAAAGCTCCCTTGAAAAAAAGACTTGCATGAATTCAATCCAGAATGATTTTCATAGTGGACCTTTATTGATTTATTTTTGTCTTGCCCTTCTCCTAACAGCCTTCTAGGCAATTTAACTTAAAGTACCCAATTAAAAGGGTATAGCTGCATTGATGCTGGGAAAGGTGGAGGACAAAAGAACAAGGGGGCAGCCAAAAATGAGATGGCTAGATGGTATTGTAGACGCAATGGCACTGAGCTGGGCAGGTTGAGGACAATGGTGGAGGGCAGAAGTGCCTGGTGGGCAATGGTTGTTGGGGTCGCAAAGGGTCGGAGTCGACTGTGCAACTGAACAACAACAACAACAAAAACTGCAAATAATTGCCATTTAGGATTCAGAAGCAGGTATGTCTCTGTCCAGTGGTGCTTACTCCCCAAAGCTTTTCTTTTGGGTGGAATATAGACTTAAGTTGTTTTTGTTGGCACAAGCTTTGGATTGTTTCTTTTCTGCTGCCAATACTCCCAGTGAAGATAAGAAGACATCATTCCATGTCCTAATGGCTCATTCCATGAGTGCATTGAATAGTTTCTGCAATAGTTATTACCACCCTGTTTTTATTTTTAAACAAATATTAAAATATCTCCCATGTGATTCCCAATTAGTTTTCAGCCCTATGCTAAAGATCTGGGTTTTAAATCTCTATTTCACTCTACCTGAGCAGGGATGGGAGATAGAGCCTTAATACCTCTTTGTGCCCTCATCCACAGAGCACAATTACTGACCTTATGTAACATTTGTTCCCATCCCACTCCACAAGTAGTGGGATTATGGAAACAAGCAAGCCCAGTTGATTATAATTTTTTATTGGTGGAAATGTTGCTTTGTATTATCTATTGGTTTTATCGCTTAGTTTTTGTATACTTGAACTGTAAGATAACTTGAATCTGTTAAAGAAAAAAGTGACCAAGTAGCATGATAAACAATTAATTGTTGTCAGTTTAATGAAGGGATGTCCAAATATAAACAAATTTATTCTCATTGAAACAAATGGTTTAAAATGTAACACTTTCAGCTTGGATGGTTGATTGTTCTTATACTGTGTCATGAAAATGAAATTTAGTTGATGATGGATAATCTTAATATTTCTTTTAGATCTTGGCTCTTATTTTCCTCAAAGTTTTATTTCCTTAACTTGTGGTTTTTTTTTTTTTTAGAAATAGCAAACATTTCATCTGCAAAGCAATTTTCCTCCCATTATCACTGGTTAGTGTTAGGCCTGTCCTTTTAGTTTTATGTGTTATTTTCAATCACTTTTTAGAACTGATCTTTATCTATTTTAATAACTGTTTATTTCCAAAGCATTGCATAAAAATATTAACAGAATCAATGGTCAGTTTTCTGCAGGATATTTGGAAACCATTCAGCAACTATCAGTGCTTTGGATATCACTGATTGAATATATTAGCAAAGCTGAATGTCTCATTATATGAGCAACACAGTTTTTAGAAATGAGTTTAAACAAGGGTACTTACAAAATTTTGACATAATATTGATAAAGACATTCTGTAGAGAAATAAAGTGAATATATCTTTCCTGTGTCTTTTTATGCATTTCTTTCTTCTGATGTTTTCTCTCAGAAAAGTTTTTAAAAGTTTTAATTTTAACAGAATCCTCAATGTGAGTTCTCTGAACACTTAACTCTTGGGTAAATTGTGATGAATTATTGTTGGTAAGGTAGAGAGAACACTAAAATCAGTCTTGAGAATTTAAATTACTACCTTTGTTGAATGTATATTTTTGGAATCTGATTGTTCCTTTCTTAATGAGCAGAGCATAAGACAGAAGAACACAACAAGGGCAAGGGAAAAAACATGAGAAAGTACTACACATTCCCTTTAAACTGTCCACCAGTAATCATCACTTAAAATAGAAAAATCAATCTAAAAGCAGCTTATGTAGGAAAAAATGAATTTAACGTACAGTTCCATTGTTCAGTTACAATTATGAGCAAGAGGGGTAAAAATATAATCTCAACAGACATGCTCTCATGCAGCTAGATGGTCAAAGGTTTGAAGAGAGAGAGATTCATGGGGACCACTTTTCTGGACACATACTGGAAGGCAATTGACAAACAAGGAGCAATGGGAGATGCAAACAGGAAGTGGAGGGACAGACATTTATAGTCTTGTTTCAGGAACCAGAAGCAAGAAAAAGAACTCTTTTAATTGCCTATTGGCAGGTTACAGTCACCTTAGTTTGTGAAAGTTATGCCTCATTCATATCCTTTGTTAGAAAACATGTAAGACTGTTAAATTTTTCAACGTTCTTTCCTAATCTTGCATGCAATACTCCTCGACTCCCATCTTGCTTTGCAGCTTTTGCTGTCATCTCTGTAGTTTGATGGTTCCCTTGATGGTCCTCCCTGGTTGCATGGTCAGAGTCCACATCTTATTCTTGTGTAGTGCTTATTGGTATCCTCACCTGTTAAACCAAAATGTGATCACCTGTACCTGGCCAGTGGGATTCAATTGCTTGAGCAGTTTTACTTTGAAGCAGGCTGATTTACTGGGAACCAGATGTTATTTGCTGATCAAGCCCAGGACTGGCTACTCTACAGGGCCAGTTCAAGTCCTCTTGCCCACCTGAACAGTAACACTACTGTCGTCATTCTGCCAAGACATCGAGCTTGTTGCTGCATATTGGCACAGAGCTGAATAGAAGGCACATAAGTTCCATAAAACTTCAATGTCTCTTGAGACCAGGTGGCATTTGTAATATGTTGGTAAACTTGTCAATTAAATTCTTACCACAGGTTTTCTTCTTTCATCTCTGTTTATAGCTGAAGAGAAAGTGTTGTCTGCATTTTTTGCAGATATTTCCGTGGACATGCAGCAGGCAAGCCTAGATACCAAAGTGCACTGAAAACTGTTTACCTTCCCACCAAAGTGGTCCCTATTTATCTACCATATTTTTTTTGGACCATAAGACTCACTTTTCCCCAAAAAAAGTGGTGGTGTGGGGAACGAAGGTGCGCCTTATGGTCCAAAGGTGCTGGGTGGGGCCTTTTGGATTTGAGTGCCTAGCTGGGGGGTGAGCCTAGATGGGGGGCTTGGTATGTATTTTGCTTTATTTTAATAAATATTTTAGTAAGGTAAAGGTAAAGGTTTCCCTTGCTTGAAAGCCATCATATCCGACTCTAGGGTTCAGTTCTCATCTATATTTCAAAGCCGAAGAGCCAGCGCTGACTGTTTCTGCAGACGTTTCTGTGCACATGTGGCAGGCATGAATAGACACCAGAGTGCATGGAATACTGTTACCTTCCCACCGAAGTGGTCCCTATTTATCTACTTGCAATTTCTTGCTTTCTAACTGTTATTTTAGTATACCAGTATTATTTGGTTCAGAATATTTTTTCTTGTTTTCCTGCTCTAAAAACTGGGTGCATCTTATGCCCAGGTGTGTCTTATGGTCTGAAAAATATGGTGCTTGCAATTTCTTGTTTTTCAACTGCTAGGTTGGCAGGAGCTGGGAAAGAGATAGGCACTCTTTCCGTCATGCAGTACTTGGGTTTTGAACTGCTGTCCTTCCGCCTCCCAGTCAGCATCTTAACCATGACATCTTCCAAAAATAATGATAAAAAAACACTTAATACAAGTAATACCTCATATAACATTAGTATCGAATAACACTAAAATCGCATAACATTAAGGAATCTGGGGGGAAGAATTGCATCAAATAACATTAAGATCCTATGGGATGCTTCAGATAACAACCGCAAAAGCCTGTGTGGTTACAATGTATCTCTATGGATCCCATAGAGGATCAGATAACACTAAAAATCATATAACACCAAGACTTGTGGAACCAGGTTTTAGTGTTATATGAGGTTTTACTGTACTTTAAATAATTGAAACAGATATGTTATCATATTAAATCAAGTGTTAACTTAAAGTAACTAAAATGTTTTCGAAGCATATTAGTAAAAAAGAAGAAGTAGAACAGTACCCATTAAAAATTGCTTTCTTAGGAGACTAGTTAGCCATCAGAAGCCTGTCTGAAAAAGATAAGTCTTTGTCTGCTTATAGCAAGACAACAGGAAATGGGCATCCGAGCCATGCTTGGTAAAGAATTCCACAACCTGGGAAGAACCAAAGGAACAGCCAAATTTGAAGCAGGTCAGGGAGCCAGAGGGAGGGCACAAGTGATATGTGGACCACATTTTGCCCTTCTCGGGCTTAAAGATAAGCTGGCCTGATGCAGTCAGCTTAAGTAATGTCTAAAATAATTGGATAAAAGCAGATACAAAAGATGTTGGTGGAGGAATCTTAGAAATTATTAGCAAAACTTCGTTGAGTGGATTCCACCTGTGTATCGTTGTCAGCTGCAGTTTGCAGTTGCGTTCTTGGGCTTTTAGTGGTCTGAGCAGATTGGAGTTTAGGGTTGAAAATGAGGAATTTTAGTGACGATGCTTCCCTTTATTACATTGAATGTTCAAAATAGTAGAGGTAAGAATCTCAGGGAAGAAGATTGATCAAAAATAACTGGGATTTAGTCATAAGATAAAGGTTTCCCTTGCTCGAAAGCTAGTCGTATCCGACTCTAGGGGTCACGGCTCATCTTTTTTTCTAAGCCGAAGAGCCAGTGCTGTCTGCTTCTGCAGACGTTTCCATGGTCATGTGGCAGGCATGACTAGACACAGCGCACGGAACGCTGTTACCTTCCCACTGAAGTGGTCCCTATTTATCTACTTGCAATTTCTTGCTTTCGAACTGCTAGGTTGGCAGGAGCTGGGACAGAGATGGGAGCTCATTCTGTCCTGCAGTACTCAGAAATCGAACTGCTGACCTTCTGCCTCCCAGTCAGCATCTTAGTGCTGCAACTCCTAAAGGAAATTAAAAGTTTTTGCTTTTTCAAAATCCTCTTCAGTGCATCCATCTTGTCTTCTGGTGCACCTTCTATATAAACTGAGGGTGATGGAAGAATGTAATGAGCCTACTGTTGCTGCTTACCGCCAGCAACTGAAGAGGGGTTCACACAAAATTTTTGGGTGTTCTTGAATCCTTCAGCATCAACAGGGTTCATATTGGCAACTGCAGCGCTGTCATGTGTGCCTCATTGGCCAAACATAATCCAGCCTGTGAGTATTTCTTGGAATTCCCATTTTGAACTTAATCACATAACATGGTTAAAATGGGAACAAGCTTGTGTCCTTCCTGCTTTCCTCTACTTTTGGTGGAGAAAAATGAACCAGTTGTATCTTCCTTTTAAAGAATAGCCAGAAACTGGATGTTGACTGCTTCTTACAGGGAGATATTCGGAGCAGGAAGTGGCAATTGTACAATGACTTTACCAGTTTCTAGCTGTCATGGAGGTCAGATTGAGTTTGGGACTCTAAGGAAATGAACAATATTGAGCTACTGTTCATCTCACCCAGTCTTGGATCTACACGAGGTACTCTGAAATGCCCACATCCCTTTTTCTCAGATTCTGAAGTTTTTCTTAACACGAGTCCGTGTATTCCTTCCAAACATGTGCACAGCTGAACTTACTTCAAAGAACAAGCATATCAATTTACGATAAATTATACTTTAGAACTCAGCCCTACAACATATGTCAGCCAATAACAATACTGCTTGCAAATTTCAAATGTAAAGTCTGATAATTCATTTTGTCACATTCTTTTTTAACTTTCACATATGTAAATGCATTGTCTATAATAATGGCCATAATTACCATGAGCTTCACCTGCACCATCCACATCAATTTCAGGAGGACTTGAACAGAAAGAATAATTATATTATGGCCCTTTTTCTAGTTCTTAATTTAACTGTAAAAGGAAGAGGAAAGTAATCACATAGTACTGGGGAGAGGAGGGAATACTTTAGTATCATTGAAACTGAAAGATGGTTAACAAACCTTCTGAATCATTTCTCTGGCATATTCATGGTGGAAAGACTGAATACAGTGGACTGGGCACACATTCAAATTTAGTCATTTTCAGCATGGGTAACTCAGATAAAGAATGTCAGTGCTTGGTCTTTGATCCAGTACCAGGCATCTTAAAAAAGAAAATTAAAATTACTAAACTACTGGTTTTGGAGCTAGAATATTTTTTCCTTCACAGAAGGGTAGGTGTATTAAAGAGAGAGAGAGAGAACAAGAGAGAAATGCTTAAAGTCTCTCCATATCAAGAAGGCTCATAAAAATATATTTTTCTTTCTTTCTTTGAGTCACTCTGTCACTCTGCCATGGCATGATAAACTAGCTACTATGACTGTCAAATGAAGATGCAAAAGGGGGAAGAAAAAGATTTAAGAGTGTGAAATGAAGGGAAGAAGACTCCTGAAATTAAATCAAGAGAGACAGTGAAATAAACACACAGTGATATTTCTTACAGAGATGATAGATGAGAAAAATCGAGTTATACTGATTTTGTGATGGGAAAAAATAATTGCAACCTTCCATCAGGAAACCACAAAGATCTTTATAGATTTGTTGTCCTCAGCATACGGCTGGTAATATTTAATACAATAAACAGAGACAAATAATCCCTTCAAGGCACTGTAATAATAATCTTTTTTTTAAAAAAAATTGCAAATTATGGGCCGAATTAAAAATATTACATCTCCTGGTTTTAAGTAGCTGATGTGGCTTGTTTTAAACATAGTAAAACCCTGTTTTACGGAAAAAGTCTGTTCTATAGCTTTTTCTGTAATACAGTTTTTCCTTAAAGTGACACAAACTTATCTCATAGGAATGCAGTGATCTTTTATACCCCCAGGCGCAATGCGCTCTGGGAAATTGCATTCCATAAAATGGGACATTTCCATAAACATTTCTGCAAAATGGTACACGTTTTTGGCAAAAATCCTTTCTGTAAACAGCGCTGGCTCTTCGGCTTAGAAACAGAGATGAGCACTGAGCCCTAGAGTCTGATATGAGTGGCTTTCAAGCAAGGGAAACCTTTACCTTTAAAGTGAATTATCTGTAAAACGAAGCGTCCATAAAACAGGGTTTTACTGTACTGGCTCCTTTACTTAATAGATAGCACACAACCTTTGAGCTTGAAAATAAATTTGCTTTTAGAGCAAAGGAAAATAATTAAATCTGAATGAATGCTTACCTGTCCATACCCACGCACCCACTGATTTCTTGTGTATATAGCAGATTCCCAATTCTCATTACAAATCTACTTGGTCCTAGAATCATCCAGCAAAGAAAAACAATGCAGAAGCAGCTAAGGCTCACTGCGACAGGTCATGTTCCTATCACTGAAATTGCTTGATTTAGTGGTGGGAAAGGTAATTTCTTTTATAAAGGATGGTACAGGGAAAGTGTATGCCTTCCCAAACCCCCGAAATGAAATGTACCCCTAGAAGCAGAATTCAGCTTAAAAACAGGATGTGTATTTCCTACAAAATGTCTGACTGGACATCACACTATGGTAATGGAATAGACTCAAGCGACTCAACGCCGAGTGTTGGGTCGCAATAAATAACCTGATTCCCTGAAGGCGCCAATGTCTATGGGCAGATGAGTCCCTTTAGGTGGGGTGATGGTCCTCTCAGTGGAGGAAATGCGACTGGAAACCATCATATTGGGCCCAACGGCAAAATGAGCGGAGGAGGAACTCTGATTCCCAAAGGTCATGGAGGTGGAAGAGGCCATGCCAGATGGACTGACTGTGAAGGTGCACCTTGATAATATCCTCAAGGCTGCAGCAGTCCATTGCAGTCCCGGTGTTAAATCCTGCACCTCTCATTTTATATGTGCTAAGGAGATGCCTCTGAGATCATAGCATGTGGGTCATTTCATGGCAAGCTGCAATCTACCTTAAACAAATTCATGCCAGTGACATTTTTCCTGATTGCCTTGGAGGACGAAGGTGGCCCAGAACCAGCTGGCCTCCAAGACAAGGCCTCCCAGCACTCTGGGGCAGGGGGAAAAACAATATACTCAGAGCAAGTTGTTGCCAACGATTACCTACAAGCCTTGTTTTTAAGAAAAATCTGTTTGCACATTTGCTACTATAGTATATTTGTCAGCAAAGTGGCACCAGGGCAGGTTACAGCCTTTGGAATTTCATGCACCCATAATTTAAATACCTTCTAGCCCACAGACAGATATCTTCCAGGTTATCTTGTCCTTAATTCCTGTATAAAAATGAAACTGGCCCAATGCTTCATAGGAGACTTATATACGTAAAGGAGATAGCAACAAGTTTATTTGTGTAAGTAAATATTTGTGAGCATTTTAATTGTAATGAAATTACAGTTTTAAAGTTATGTTAGATACTTAAAAAGTGGTTTTACATACACTGCTCCCAAAAAATTTCAGTGCTGAGCAAGGATTTGAATCCCAATTCAGTATTGCTCACCCACCGACCCCAAATGACGAGACAGACAAGCGTAATGGATTTAAAACAATGGGACACTTTATTATAAAAACTGTATTAACTATAACTATTATTTTTTTTTTATTATTATATTTCAATTTCTATACCGCCCTACTTGGCATAGCCAACTCAGGGCGGTTTACAATACATATAAAATTACAGTAAAATTACAGTTACAAGTTCCTAGACAATATATTAATAAATCATAATAGTCGATATCAGCATTACAGAATACCAAAGCATAGATATTATTACAGTAACAAAGAATTCAATAAACAGTAACAAAAAAATTCGATAAACCTCATTCAAATTTACAGAAAGAAACAGAATTAAACAAAATTGAACAAAGCACCACGACAGGTAACAAGCCTCTTCATCCACCATACAGCGTCTCTTAAAGCCCCTCAGCAGGGCGCGATCCTGGGGGCAGGTGGAACGAGTCCAAGGCTGAACGCCACCGCAGCCACTTATCTCGGCTGTAAATGTCACTGTGCGGCGGCCACCCGCACAGCCGGGTAGCGTCTTTTGGCTAAGTCTCCTGCCATCGGTCCCCTACAAACCCATCCTCCGGACAGATGCTGCGAGTCTGCGGGAGAGGGCGGAGACGGCCATGGTTGCCTGCCGCCCGGGTCCCGCAGCTGTTACTACTCGAGGCCGGCCGGCCGAGGGGGAGACCGGCAAAAGGCGGCGGCGGAGGAGGTCTTTATCGCCGCGCGGGTCCCGCAGCTGTTGCACCTCGAGGCTGGCCAGCTGAGGGGGAGACCGGCAAAAGGCGGCGGCGGAGGTCTTTATCGCCGCCCGGGTCCCGCAGCTGTTGCACCTCGAGGCCGGCCGGCCGAGGGGGAGACCGGCAAAAGGTGGCGGCGGAGGAGGTCTTTATCGCCGCCCGGGTCCCGCAGCTGTTGCTCCTCGAGGCCGGCCGGCCGAGGGGGAGACCGGCAAAAGGTGGCGGCGGAGGAGGTCTTTATCTGCCTGGTGAAAGTAGCATGGGTAAGAGATGATAGTTCTCATAAAATTTTGAGAGGATTGTAAATCACACAGAAGTGGCCTCCATGTTCCCACCTCTGGCCTTATTTCAGGTGAACACTTATGGAGGCCACCAAAACCGTCAGTCAGGTGTTCTCTTGTTCGTGGAACGCATTTGGCCTGGCACTACTGCCTTAGCCTTGTTCCGCAACCATTTCATGAGCGAAATGTGTTCCTACCCTGAATTGGGTGTACTACACTCATGTCTTACCCGTGCTACCCACCAGAAGTGACCGAAAAAGCTCAAAACCAGAATAACCCCAATGCGCAACCAATGCAAGCAGTATGGGATGGGCGAAAACTCTGCACACCAAAGAGGCCAATCAAGGTACTGTGTGTGCAAAAATTCCCATCCAGCCCATGAAGCGACTAAAATAATCACACTGCGGCAAGGGCGGGCGGGTGGGGGGAAAAACAGCTTTTGACCTCTCAAAAGCAAAAGAGGGTGCCTTGTGGGCGAATGCAGCCTTTTATAGATGTGGCTCCACCCCAATTATTGTCGCCAGCCCATCTCGCCCCAGCAAAACGCGCGCCAAAAGATCTCCTTTAGGTGCGTGGGCATTCTAAATGCAACATTGACTGTCCAGTATACATCTACACTTAATTTAATTTTTTGATTCATTCTTTTTGTTCATATTTTATTCCCACCATCCTTCTTTACCATCAGAATCAGGAAGAGTAGGTTGTGGGGAAATACAATTGATTTTCAGCTGTCTTTTAGATTGGTGTCTTGTGGTTGATAACACTTATTCTAAAGCTAGAATGGGTGTGTAGGAACACTTTGAACTATGAGTGATGAGTTTTGCCTAATGAGTTCTGTAAATTAGAAACGTTTGCATATTTTATTAATTGTTTCAGATAATAGAAGTGTGCACATGTCCAGTGTGTGAATTTGTAAGAGGAAAAAACCATGACTCCTGCTCTTGTCATGTCAGCAATCTCAGGTACTTGCACATTTGGTAGGCCTATGTGCTGGTCATAGTCAGCATCCTCTTCCAACAACCTAACAGGTGGCTCTTCATATAGACACTACCAAAATCAGTTTGATTATGTACTTTGCAGTCAAAGATGGAGAGGTTCTATACCAAAGGTGGCCAACCTTGGTGTTCTTGGCCTTCAATTACCAGAAGCCCAAGTAAAGCACACCTACTGATCAGGGCTTCTGTAAATTGAAGTCCAAGAACACCTGGAGCACCAAGATTGGCCACCCCTGCCCTTTTCAGTCAGCAAAGTTCAGATCTGTTGCTGACTGTGACTCAGATCATAAGTTACTGATTGCAAAGGTCAGGCTTAGAATGAAGAAAGTAGAGAAAACCATTAGGCCATTCAAGTATGACTTAGATCACATCCCATATACAGTAGAGGTGAAGAACATATTTAAAGGATTAGACTTGACAGAGTGCCCGAAGAACTGTGGATGAAGATTTGTAACATCATACAGAAGGCAGCAATTGGAACCATCCCAAAGAAAAAAGAAATGCAAGAAAGCCAAGTGGTTGTCTGATGTGGCTTACAAATAGCTGAGGATTGAAGGAAGGTGTAAAGCAAAGGTGAAAGAGAAAGATTCACCCAACTGAATGCAGATTTCTAGAGAACAGCAAGGAGGAATGAGGAGAC
The DNA here is from genome assembly GCA_030440675.1 of Furcifer pardalis. Classification (NCBI taxonomy): domain Eukaryota; kingdom Metazoa; phylum Chordata; class Lepidosauria; order Squamata; family Chamaeleonidae; genus Furcifer; species Furcifer pardalis. Next base: position 15,027,755 of record CP126892.1, on the reverse strand, counting down.
CATCTTAAATGAACAATGCAAAGAAGTACAGGAAAATAACAGAGTGGGAAGAACTAGCGATCTGTTTTAAAAATTTGGAGAAATCAAGGAAATGTTTTGAGCAAAGATGGGAATGATAAAGGGCAAAAATGGTAGGGTACAGTAAAACACCAGATAACGATTGGATCGGATAATGCTAAAATCGCATAACGTTAAGTAATCTGGGGAGGAGAATTGGATCAGATAACGTTAAGGTCCTATGGGATGGATCAGATAACAACCGCTAAAGCCTGTGTGGTTACAATATATCTCTATGGAGCTTTAATGTTATCCGGTCCATCCCATAGGATTTTAACATGGATCGGATAACACTAAAAATCGGATAACACCAAGACTTGTGGAACCAAGTTTTAACATTATCCGATGTTTTAGTGGTAGTTTAGGAAAAGATGGCAAGAATATACAGAACTATATAAGAAGACCCTTGAATGTCCCTGACAGCCATAATGTTGTGATTGCTGATCTTGAGCCAGACAACCTGGAGTGTGAAGTCAAGTGGGCCCGAGAAAGCATTACTAACAACAAAGCTAGGAATTGTGACAATATTCCACTTGAACAATTTAAAACCCTAAAAGATGATGCCATTAAAGTGATTCATTCAATATGCGAGCATATTTGGAAAACGCAACAGTGGCCACAGCATTGGAAAAGGTCTGTTTATGTTCCAGTGCCAAAGAAAATAATTAAATAATTCTTTGGAAATGCCAAAAAATGTTCAAGCTATCATACAATTGTGTTTATTTCACACGCTAGCAATGTCATGCTTGAGATCTTACAAGCTATGCTTCAGTAGTATGTGGATCAAGAACTACCAGAAGGACAAGCTGGGCAGGGGAACTAGAGACCAAATTGCTAACAATCGCTGAATTATAGAGAAATCAAGGGACTACCAGAAAGTGGTCACTTCTCCTTCATAGACTATGCCAGAGGTTTCCAACCTCCAGCCTGTAGGCATAGTGCCAGCCTGTAGGCATAATGTGCCCTGTGCCTCAGGGCTCGGTACTCTCTCCTCTCCTATTTAACATCTACATGAAGCCGCTGGGTGAGATCATCCGTTCCCACGGGGTACGGTATCATCAGTATGCTGATGATACCCAGTTGTACATCTCAGCCCGTGGGGACCCAAGCGGTGCAGTGGAAGTCCTTTCCAGGTGCCTGGAGGCTGTTGAGGTCTGGATGGGGGAAAACGGGCTACAGCTGAATCCCGGTAAGACTGAGTGGCTATGGGTAAGGGGCCCCGCGTTGACACGGGAGTTACCAGCTTTGGTTCTGGATGAGGCAGTTCTGCCCCAAACAGACCCGGTGCGTAATCTGGGGGTCCTCCTGGACTCACGGCTACTGTTCAATGAGCAGGTGGCAGCCGTGGCCAGGAGGGCTTTTGCACAACTTCGTGTAATACGCCAGTTACGCCCGCTCCTCGACCGGGACGCCTTGCTTATGGTCACGCACACTTTGGTCACCTCCAGACTTGACTACTGTAATGCGCTCTACATGGGGCTGCCCTTGGTGACCATTCGGAGACTGCAGCTGGTCCAAAATGCGGCAGCCCGGGTAGTGATGGGGCGCGGGCGTTATGCTCGGGCCTCTCCACTGCTTAGGGAGCTGCATTGGTTGCCAGTTTGTCTCCGGGTGCAATTCAAGGTGTTGGTCATTACCTTTAAAGCCCTATATGGTAGTGGGCCAGGATACCTAAGAGACCGCGTCACCCTAAGAACATCTGTCCGTCCCACCAGGGCGGATCGGAGGGGCTCTCTCGTTGTACCATCGGCTAGGGAGGCTCACCTCGCTAGCACCAGGAAGAGGGCCTTCTCCGTGTTCGCCCCGGCCCTCTGGAACCTCCTCCCAACTGAGCTGCGCATGCAGACAGAGCTCCTGTCCTTCCGGAAGAGCTTAAAGACCTGGCTGGCAGGACATGTGTGGGGTTCCAGGGATGTGGGATCCCATGTGGGGTGGTTAGTCTAAGGATTTTACCCTTCTGACGACACCCCCAGATACTGTTTTAGTCTATGAATTTTTAAATTTTTTATTGATGTGTTTTAACTTGGGTTGTAAGCCGCCCAGAGTCGGGCTTGCCCGATTGGGGCGGGTTAGCAAGTATGAAATATAAATAATAAATAAATAATCCTAATTAATGATGCATATCATTAATCCAGCCCACGGTGGCCACCCAGGCACCTCTAGGACCACCCCCACCACCAAAAGACGTGATATGTCACTTTCTGCAGTGGCGGCAGGAATCACGTGATTTTCCTGGTTTTTGCCCAGCCTCCGCTGCTTCCCAGGGCAGCGGGAGGCTTTTCAGAGCATGTTCACTCTGGTTTTGGAATTTTCTGCTGCTTCCCCGCTGTGCTTTGGCAGCTAGAGCCCAGGAGTGGGTGACTTCCGGTGCTGGGCGGACCTTATGTCAGCACCTGGGATCCCAGCATGGAACCAGAAAGTTGCCCACCGCCATGTTCTAGCTGCCGAAGCACAGTGGAAAAGTGACAGGAAAACTCAAACTGGAGTGAACATGCTCCAAAAAGCCTCCTACCACCCTGGTAAGTGACAGAAGCTGTGCAAGAACCCAGAAAAACTGTTCTATTCCCGCCACCACTGCCAATGCTGATGGCAACGTCAAAAATGTAAGTAGTGGCCACAGCCACGCCTCCAGCCCCCAGAGCTGAGTGCAGTGGTGGGAACTGGCCCCTGGTGGGAAAACGTTGGAAACCCCTAGACTATGCCAAAGACTTTGATTGTATGGATCACAATAAACTGTGGCAAGTCCTTAGAGTGATGGGAGTACCAGATCACTTTACCTGTCTTATAAGAAACCTGCATGCAGGCAAAGATGTGACAGTTAGGATCAGATATGGAACAACTGATTGGTTTAGAATACAAAAAGGAGTAAAGCATGGCTGTATATCATCACCCTCTTTATATAACCTGTATTCAGAGTGCATCATGCATACTGCACAGCTGGATGAATCACAATCCGGAATTAAGATTGCCGGGAAAAATAACAACTTGAGATATGCAGATGATACCCTAGTTGCAGAAAGTGAAGATGCTCTAAAGCAGGGATGCCAAACTTTTTGGGCCGTGTGCTGGTCATGTGGTTCAGGGAGCTGGTCACTATGCGGAAGTAAAACGGGCCCAGATGGATGTGTTTTACTTCTGCTTCCAGAAGCAATGAGGGATTCGTGGACTGGATGAATTAGTGTTGGGGGCCAGATCTGGCCCCCAGGCTGTAGTTTGGGCACCTCTGCTCTAAACAGCGTCTTGATGGGGGTGAAAGAGGAGAGTACAAAAATTGGCTTGAAACTTAACATAAAACCCCCCAAGATCATGGCATCCGGTCCCATTACTCTGGCAAATAGAAGGAATGAAAGAGAAGCAATGATGGGTTTTATTTTCTTGGGATCTAAGATCAATGCAGGCAAGCTATGGCATCATAATAAAAAGTAAAGACATCACTCTGCCAACAAAAGTTCGCATAGTTAAATAAATGGTCTTCTCAGTAGTACTGTATGGCTGTGAGAGCTGGACCATAAGAGAGGCTTCATGCAGATGAATAGAGCTTTTCAAATTGTGGTGTTGGAGAAGACTTTTGAACTTCCCCTGGACTGCGAAGAGATCAAACCAGTTCGTTTTAAAGAAAATCAACCCTCACTGCTCCTTGGAAGGAGAGATACTGAAGCTGAAGCTTAAATACTTTACCACCAAAGGAGAAGAGGGGATTCACCAGAGAAGGACCTGATTTTGGGTAAGATCAAAGGTAGGACGGGGAAGGCAGAGGATGTGGTGGCTAGCCAGTATCATTGACCCGGTTGACATGGATTTAAGTGGACTCTGAAGGATAGCAGATGATGGAGAAGCCTGGTGTGATGTGTTCCATGGGGTCACAAAGGGTCGGACTTGACTATGTGACTGAACAACAACAAATGTGTGTATTGCTTGTATTGTACAGGTCCTCCATACAGTCAGGGTTCTGACTGTAGTAGATCCCAAATTCCCTGAATTAATTCTATGACCTATAATGGGAGAGACATAACTGTTTGGTAGCCAGCATCAGAGAGCCAGTGGGCAGAGCCACCTGATCTTGTGCATTCACTGCATATTTCTTGGGTGGGTGGAGAGAATGTACATTTACCCACCTCGAATACCATGACTACACTTGTTCAGTTATAATTTTCCAAGCTGTATAGTAAATGTTTCTGTAGATAATTCAACAGAGGTTATTCATTCCAACAGCTGTCTTTACCAATAAAATAGTGGCATTTTAAATCAATATTTTATTTCATATTTTCAAAAGCTAGTACCTTTGGTCTTGATAATCTGTATGCTGTATCTTTAAAACATAGTGTAAAAGAAATGGATGAAATAAAAAGATTGCACAAATGCATTGTATGTGTACCTAAAATATGTGTATCTAAATCAATACTATTTACTTAGTGCTAATGCACTAACCCGATTACAAGAACAGATGTACTGGTAATCAATATGAAAAGTGAATAATACAATGAATGATCCTTGAAAAGAAAATGTGTGAGGTTTTTAATTTGTATTAGCTAATTAAATCAGCATTTATCTTTTTATCTTACGTAATGCAGTATTGACATTAAAGTTGCTAACACCCCCTTTTTTCTACCAGTAAATGAATAGTACGAATTTCTGGAAATACAGTGTGTCATGTGTATAGTTGATGCTTTATATTACAGCCCCCTCCCTCCATTTGAACATTCCTTTATAGTGAGTTTCACCTTAAATTTTTGATATTTAGGTTTCTACTTGAAATTTCGACTACCATTTTCCAGATTTCTCATTGACTTAAAGAAGGGGTGGGAAACATGTGGCCCTCCAGATGTTTTAGGGTCACAATTGCTCCATTCCCCCTTTTCACTAGAAAAGACATTAAGCTATGCAGAATATTGGCAGTCTCCTCTAAGCAAAAGCAAGGGGCAAAGTGGGTGGGGAGGGGGCAAGAGGGTATGAGACCATGCACGCATGTTTGCAGGTAGCTGAAAAATCTCATGATAGTGGAGGGCACTTAGCAGGGTGTCTCAACACAGTGAAAAAACAATGGAAATAAGTAATTTGGTGAATTAACTATTTTAATAATAATACTGTAATATTAATAATGTTGTCACATTACCTTTCAGGTGCCAAACCTGATGTGGGCCATGTCTGGCTCACCATATGTTGTTGTATTACAACTCCCACTGGGGTACACAGAAAGAGCCTCCTCGAAGATTGTGGTATTTTTGAACCATAATTGGGCATACCCTGGAAACAGCAACCTTGTGATTCTGGCTAATCTTTCTCACACTAGGTCAGGCAAAAGGAACTGCAGAATGAACTCACCAAAAGGTACATTCATTTTGGCAGTTTCACGTCTCGTCTAGACATGGAAGAAGAAGAACAGCTCCCACCATCTCTACAACTGTTTATGGTGGCTAGCAGTTGTGGTCTGTCAATGTCTAGAGCAGGGGTTCTCAACCTTTTAAAGTCGGGGACCGGGTCACACTCCCTCAGTTGAGGGGGCTGGACTGGTGGTTCCCCCTGTTGTAAATGCTGCCATAAAACACATCTGTTGTCAACGTAGCTGTGGCTGGAGCAAGGTCGGGGGCTGGATGATTTGTTCCATGGGCTGGATCTGACCCACAAGCCACAGATTGAGAACCCTTAGTCTACAGGGCCACAGGTTCCTTTCTGTTGCCTTAAGGACACAATTGGTAGTGACTTACCACACCTTTCTGATCAGGAACTTTGAAGCTCCTCACAAAGGAGACAAAAAGCCACATAAATACATTTCTCTCTCTCCCCCCCCCCCCCATTTTGGATTGTCTTTGCTATGCATCAGCCAGAATTCAGTCACTTAATGACTGCCTGTATGAGTCCAATTGCATAAATCTAAGTGGTGAATTGCTAGTAATGAAGAATTTGGCACTTTTATTTCTTTTTGTACTCTAATTGGTTCCTGTGTTGGATTTCTGACTCCCAAGTCTAAAACATCATCTCAAGATGTCTTAAATGCCTACATTACAATAGCTGGTTTGTAGCTTTGACTAGTAAAGATAAAGGTTTCCCTTGCTCGAAAGCCAGTCATATCCAACTCCAAGGTTCAGTGCTCATCTCTGTTTCAAAGCCGAAGAGCCAGCATTGTCTGCTTTTGCAGACATCTCCATGGTTATGTGGCAGGCATGGCTAGACACGAGTGCACAGAACGCTGTTTACCTTCCCACCGATGTGGTTCCTATTTATCTACTTGTAATTTCTTGCTTTCAAACTGCTAGGCTGGCAGAAGCTAATGTGCTGGGATTTCTGTGGTAAGGTTTAAGTAATAATAATTACATGCCATCAAACCAATTCTGATTCAGGTTTAGATGTGATAATATGAAGCTTGAATCCTTCTTTTGTTATAAACTCACCAGGCAGGTTGAGGCAAAGATACATTTGTTTTCTGCTATGGTATATTTTTATCTGATGTTACATGGTGCCGATTTTTTTTTGTCAGCTACCATGTGTATTTTTGTAGACAGGTGGGCTGCCAGTTTCTGAACAATAATTTATAATAATATTTTTTTTCATCTTACTTCACAACAATTTAAAAATAAACTAGTGCTTTTAACTCTTTAAACGAAAAGCAAGACACTCTTACCTAGTTCAGAACATTATTTATACAAGAGGTCCTGTCTCATGAAAATTAGATACAGAGTAAATTCCAGCTAGCTGCAGATTTTTGTATGAGCAAGCAATATACAATTTCACTTCATGTCCAGTTTGAGCATAGATTAAATAATTGCTTGTATCTCATCACATTCCGATTTAGACCTACATCAGATTAACATTTTTCTTTTGAATGAGTCACAGAAAAACTTGGTACTTTCACTCATGAACACGGAAGGAGGAAATAATGAGAAGCCACATATCAGGAGAGCGTTAGCTGAACTGCCATATTTGTGAGATTTGTCATTGGATCTTGGCGTCAGATTTATGAACATGTAATCCAGAGATAATAGCATTTTCCATATTGTTAGCCAAGTGGATACTTTAGGCCAGAGATGGGGAAAAGATGTCTTTCCTGACATTGATGGACAGTAGCTCTCATCAGCCCCAGTCAGTATAGTCAGTGATGTGGATGATGGAAGTTGCTGTGCAACATCATTGGATTTAGGGAGTTCACGAACTACATATTGAAATAGTTACACTAAATTAAGCTATACAGTAATACCTTGGATAATGCTAAGACTTGGTTCCACAAGTCTTGGTGTTATCTGATTTTTAGTGTTATCCGATCCATGTTAAAATCCTATGGGATGGATCAGATAACGTTAAAGCTCCATAGAGATACATTGTAACCGCACAGGCTTTAGCGGTTGTTATCCAATCCATCCCATAGGACCTTAACGTTATTCGATCCAATTCTCCACCCCAGATTGCTTAACATTATTCGATTTTAGCGTTATCTGAGGTAAACGTTATCTGAGGTATTACTGTATATTCATTTGCCCTGGTAGCCTCCTTAATGCTAATCTCACATAAATCAATTAATATATTTAATTTGGTTTTGGAGCATGATGCTGTTAGACTATGGCTCCCATGCACCCTTGGAAACCTAGCCAGCAGTGAGGGAAGATGGAAGCTGCAGCCATCAGAGTTTCCATAAATCTGAAGCCTCTGAGGTGGCAATGTTTTCTAAATTAACTGTTTATGACAAGGGTCCGCAATCTTTTTAAGTCAGGGGGCAGAACAAACCCACTCAGACTATTGGTGGGCTGGACAAGTGAAGGACCACCATCAGTGGAAGGACCACCCTGAGCACACATCACTCCTCCCACACCACTGTCAGTGGCAGAGGGACCACCCTCCAGCCACACCACCACTACTGACCACCCCAAGCCACCCCACTCCCCCCCACCCTGCTTCTCTGCTTACCAACCTGGAGGAGCTGCATGGCACCAACTCATCTGGCCCGTGACCTTGCACCAGCTGACGGTGCCACCACAACCTCAATACTTGTCTCCTCCGCTTGGCTTGTCGTGTCCCTAATGGTGATCCATAGCAGGGCAGATGTTGTACAACATCCTTCCTGCTATGGAGCACCATTAGGGACACATCAAGCCAAGCAGAGTAGACAAGGATTGAGGCGATGGCTGGAGCAAAGTCAGGGCTGGATAAGTTGGTACCAGAGGCCGGGCCGTAGGTTGAGAACCCCTAGATTATAAGATATACAAATATACTTATAATGAATGATAAGGTTTTTTAAGAAGTACAAAATCACAATAGCTTTAAAAGGTTTGGTCAGAAACAAAGAAAATATAGTACTACCAAATAATGTCAGTTGTTGCATTAATATTGATGTAGTTGAAGCTTAAGAAGCTCTTTTATAGAATTCTCTGTGTGTGTGTGTGTGTGTGAGAGAGAGAGAGAGAGAAGGCCTTAAACTCCCAATATTTTAGTCAATTGTTTAAAGAAATAACAGTGCAGTGTAGTGTTCAGAGTGTTGGGCTGGGATTTTGAAAATCCAAGATAAAGTCTCCACTGAACCTTGCACCAATTGCTCACTATTTCTCTCAGCTTGATCTATCTCACAAGATTATTGTGAGGATAAAGTGGGGAGGAGTAGAGCCACTATGCCATGTTGAGCTCATGGGAAGACAGGCAGAATATACAAAAATGTGCAAAAGTCCTAGGACACCACCTGCTGGTTTGGGGAAAATTCAGTGAGTGAGTGGGGTGGTGCTGTTATTACTCCATCACCCTAACTCCAAACTTTACCAAACTTGCAGAGGGATGAGAGGAGAGCCAGCAGATGATTTCCACCAATTTTGATATGTCTAGGTGGCTCTAGGGTTGAATTATGCTCCTCCAAATCACTCACTGAATTTTCTCCAGACAGGCTGGTAGTAGCCAAAGACTTTTACACAGTACTGTACTATAAATCTAAATCAATGGTTCCCAACTCTTTTTTTTTGGCCATGCCCCACCAAAGCATCTTTAAAATCCTGATTCTCCCCACGACATATAATTTTTAATATTAAAAAAGTGAACCCCTATTCATGTGGAGGAAGCTTGGAATGCTATTAACTTGGTCTAAACAAGCTTCTCAAACTGCATCCCTTAAAAATCCAATTGCCCCTCTTTAAAACCACGGAACTAAATAGTAAGTAAGCTGATGATTCAACTCATTTACAGCTTTGTTGAAGGAATGAGGCTGTCTGAAGGTATGAGCAAAGATTTTTAATCATTCTTTGATTGGTTAGGAATATTAAATCACATTTTGTAAGGATTCCTATGGGTAATTACAACCCAGAGTTAAATAAATGTGGTTGAACTCTAAAATGCAGTTCTTAGTGGATTTAAAAAATTACCTCTGTGCTGTTATGCATTTAGGCATCTTATTTAAATTTCAACACAGATAGATCCTTAATGTACAAAGGTTATGTTCATAGAGGGGAGATACAGCTTGTACGATGTATTAGGCGTGTGCAATATCATAGAGGTCAGCACTCATGGGCAAGAAAAATCCTTTTAGAAAAATATGGGTTTACCACAATCCTTTTTGTTTGTATAATTTAATCCAGTGTTTCCTAATGTGGGGCGCAGGACCCCAAGGATACTTCAATTCCCAAAAGCCTAAGTCAGTACATTAGCTGATTATTGGCTGAATTGAGTTAGGCTTCCCAAAATTGAAGTCCAAAAACCAAAGGTAGGGAAACACTGATTTAATCTGATTATGTTCTTTACCACTGCCCTTCCAAGGATTTGATCCCATTTATTACATGTCATGATCCATCTGGTCTCATTTCTCTGTCCACAGATCCTAACCTTGCAGGGTGTAGGAGAGTGGTGGTGAACCTATGGCATGCATGCCACAGGTGGCACTCAGAGACCTCTCTGTGGGCACCCATGCAGTCACCCCATCACAGATTTCACCCCGCCCCTCTGCCCAGCAGCCCAATGGGAGCACTTCCTCCCTCCCCCAGCACAGATTTCACTCTGCCCAGCAGCCCAATGGGAGCATTTCCTTCCTCTCCTGTTGCTGTGTTGGCACTTTGCGATAAGTAAGTGGGTTTGGGGTTGCAGTTTGGGCACTCAATTTCTAAAAGGTTTGCTATCACTGGTGTAGGAGATCAGATAATGTTAACTGTAAGGATACCTATTGCAAACATGTAGGCAGTAGCCAAATAACTTTATACCTCTAGTATCCTGATTGCCTGATGTCAATCTGTGACAAGCTGATGGACATTAACATTTCACAAACCTGATTTCCACTTGAAGTGGCAGCAATTTTATTCCTAGTCTTGCTTGTTTTTTTTAAAGGACCTGTTGAAAAAATTTGGGAAACATCTTCATTGCTTCTTTTCTTCATTTGCAGTCAGTCATACTATAATCTACCTTAAAGTAAATAACAATGAAGAAAAATGAACGTATCATTGATTATAGAACAAATATGTCTTCTTACTATGTAGTTGTCCAAGTCATATTCTAGAAACAAAGCATGACACATATACTGTTCATTTTTATAATGCTTATTTTACTTATCTGTTATCCAGAAACAGAAATAAAGCATCAACAGCAACTGCATTAATAGGTTACCATTGGATTGTGACATCAACATTTGTCTTTCTGTTAAGATGAACATGCAGTTTATTGTTCTGAGAATATTCTTCCAGAAAAAAAGACACATATTCCTAGCCAATGAATTAATGGATTTTAAAATGAACAAATAACCTTTTGTAATAAAAATGATCATAATATAAGACAGGATCAGTTAGTGTTAATTTTAAGCAATGAGAAATCAAGGTATTTTTAGTATAATTACATTTACATGATTTCTACTATTTCCTTTTCTTCTTGGTGATATTAAGGACTTTCTGAGTTTCATGTAATTCAAATAAAATAGATAAGCAGCATTGAGACGTTAAAGTGCTGTTATTGTCGTACAAAGATATTCTACCTGTCTTGCTAGAGCAGAGCAATCCCCCTATTCACTATTTGGAATTGAGTAAACAACATGTGATTCGCCAGGCATTCTTATTTCTTATGGAAGAATTTAAAAACAAGAGCAACACATTTTCATTTTTTCAAACAAGTGTTAATTCTATGGCTTTATTTGTTTGCTACAGATTTTTCCGCTCAAGAGGCTGAAGATATATTTTAAAATCATCTTTATTAGAGTTGCACAATCTGCTGCATCCATACAAGAATGTTAATTCAGTGACTAGAATTCAAACTTTTTTATGCATGTTGGTGTAAATGCAGTGACAGAAATTGTGGTGGCAATTGCTGCTAGGTAAAGAGTCACCTGTTGTATTCCTCACTGCACATGAAGTCACAGGATTGGCACACAATGACGTTAAGTTTACATTGTTCTTTTCCACTGCCCTTCCAAGGGTATGATCCTGTTCATGGGATGTCATGATCCATCAGTCAGAGGAAGCTCTGTTGTCATTTCTGTGTTCCCAGGCCCTAATCATGCAGGCTGTAGGAGAACAGGGTAATTTTTGATGTCTTAACTGACAGCAACTTGGGACTTTGATTTAGACCATTGCACTTAACAGCGGAATATATAAAGAATAGGTTTCTGGCCATCATACACCATCCTATATACATAGAATCACTCAGTTGGAAGAAGCCTATGAGATTATAGAGTCCAATCCCCTGCTCAGTGCAGGAATACAAATCAAAGATCTGACAGATGGTTGGCCAATTTTCTCTTGAATGCCTCCAATGTTGGAGTGCTCACTACCTCCCAAAGTAATTGGTTCCATTTTACAGCTCTAACCCTTAAGAAGTTTTTCCCCCCTGATATTCAGCTTATATCTGGCTTCCTGTAGTTTGAGCCCATTACTATATGTCCTGCACCCTGGGATGATTGAGAACTGATTCTACCCTTTAACATGGAAATACTATAATATCTTGGTTAAATGAGAAAATTGTTGTCCTTCTTAGTCTTGCTTTTCCTCTCCCAAAATGAGACTCCATGTTGAAATAATAATTGTGTTAGGAAGGATTTATGTTTGATGATCAGAGAGATCACTAAAACCATTTAAAAGTTACACTCCTCAAAATGCATCCCTGTCAACTTTCAAATTGACTTCTTTCACTTTTGGAGGTTTCTTCCTTAATATTTTGATCTGTTCCGTGGGGTTTGCTGAAACACATTTTTTTTTGTCTTGCAGAGTTTTTCAAGAAACATCACCACTTACTGTGGGGCACAAGATGATGAATATCGTGTAGAGGTCACAACACCTTTGCAGCGGATTGACTTGTTCTCAAAGCAGTTCAGTAAAGTCTTGTTAACATCTATATCTGTCTTCACCAAAGGAGATCTTACCATAGCAAATCTAGGAACATCTGAAGGCCGCTTCATGCAGGTAGGTGATATTGCAATTTTATATTGTTGCATGAACTTTTCAACTGCGGAGAAAGGAAGGGTTGAGGAAGGAAGGGAAGCTTCACTTTAATGTGAAACACACTTGTGACATTAGTCTGAAATAATGTCAGAAGATGATGCAGATATAATTAAAGGAGGAATCTTGAGAATGGGAACTCACAGTGCTGCTTTATGCTCTTTCCGTCCCATGATCTATCAAGCTCAATATTGTCAAAACTAACTGGCAGTGGCTCTTCAGAAGCACTGCTGCTTCCCATGCAATGTTTTCTCAGTTGGATGATATGATGTTGTAATCTCCTTACAAGAGTAGGTTTGCCACCAGTATTGTAGAGCAAGGTCTGTCTAGCCCACTGTTGCCTTTTCAAACTAGTTACAACTCTTCAGCTGCTAGTACTATTTTGTAGTCCTTTTTATCCTAGGTTGTTTATCCAGATATGAAACTTTAGCTTATTTAGTCGTTGTCTAGAATCCCAGTATGGATTATGGAACACAATTGGCCACTGTATCTATTACTGCATACATGCATCTCTGTTTTCTCTTTTTTGGTAGGACTTTCCTGCTCATATTGTAACCAGTAATTCGGTTGATGCAGGGTGATGACATTATTCTGCCTTTACTGTTATCTCCCATATTACCATCTTTTTCATTCAACTGCAAGCGCTTCTGCTGCTTTTGCTGGATCATAAAACAGTCTTAAGTGATGGATCTCAGCTTCAACAATGCTATTAATTTAGATGTGCCATCAAACGGGCCCAAAAAGTCTTGTTTTGTGGATTCACGCAGTGGGAATGATGTAGAATAGGAAGCTGGCATTTATATCACACAGTGCAATATAATTATTCTTTTTCTATGATAGTTAATAAAAATGGTCTGACTTGTTGAATTAATGTGGAAGATAGTCATTCAACATTCTGAGAAACATAAATCTCGATTGTTGTGTAATGTATGTCTTTGTCTCCTAAAATATGCTGTAATGGTAACCATAGGCTTGCATTTAGTATTTTACTTCTTTTCGTGGAAACATTTGGGTCAGTAGCAAGACAGCTTGATTTGAAGACTTTCTGCATAATCTCCAGGTGAAAAAAGTACAAATGGTTATCTATAGGTAAAATGTTAGTAGTTGCAAGATTCTTTCTCCTCTTTTATGGTTTTAGTCTCCTGCAAATTTTCTGATCTTAACATAAAGGATTTTTATATCTTCTATGGAAGTACAAGTGGCTAGATATTTTTACTTTATACTATGGTTATTATTCATTCATTCATGTCTTGAGACACATCTTTTCTCTCACCATCTTGCCCTCCATTCAATGGAAGACTAAAGAATCTTAACACAATCCTTCCAGAGTACTTTTTTCTTTTGTAAGGGCAGCTAAGGGATCAAAGGGAATATTATTGTCTGAAACATATAGTGCCATTAGCAGGTATATTCAAACCATTGCATTAGACTGGATTGAGTTACAGACTAAAGTTATCTTCAAGATCTTATTATAATAACTCAGATAGTTTTTCTTCACTCCATCCTCCCTCTTTTTTTATTTGAACAGTCCTTAGGGTAGACACTTTCAATAGTATTGAACTCATGTGTTTGCCTTTAGGGCCTAGTAATACATATCCCTGAAGCCATCTTTAATGTATCTTGTTTTGAGACAAATTTTTGAGGGACAGGAAAATGAAGGAAATATGACTTGAGGATACTGTTGTTACAGTACTTTCAGAACAAAATGTCAACTTAAATTACACTTTTCTTTTTATTACATAAACAATTGCCTAGGAGATCATTGACAGAGGTATTATTACATTTCCTAATTTATAGCAGATGGGACAGAATTTTGTACATTAATGTATATTCTCTACTATTAATGCAATGTCATTAATTCAAATTTCTTCAAATGAGGACCTGCCAAGTTTCAGGATAATAAAGTTGAATAACTAAGCAGATCAAGTATTTTAACATTCAGGTTACATTCTATTGGCACAATCAGATCAAAGCTAACTCTTTTGAAATGTCACATTATGCAGATGGTAGGTACAAAGGAGGTATACTTTACTTCTGTAGAGGAGGCGTACAGAGCTCAGCTGGCTATTGTAAAAAAAATGGTTGGCTACAAAGTATATCTTTAATGTATAAAGCTCCGTGTTGATCTTCCATAGATATGATTATCTAGGTTTCCAACTACACCATCAAATATGTTGGGATTTGCTCCATTTATAAAATGAGACAATTCACCTGACACAAAGGCTGGACAATTCAAATCATCGGTAGCTTCTTTTTTTATTCCAAAGCAGCATTTTTCTCTGTTGCTGGAGAGCTTCTATGTCAGAAAAATTCTAAAGAGGTTTTCCCCTGTGACGTGCATGTAAAGATGGGGCCATGTCTGCAGAGGGTGTTTCAGTGACCTAAGCAGTTAAGCATGATGTTCAGGACCATGCTAACATGCCTCACATTGTTATCTCTATTTTTACTATCCTTTTTTTATTAAACAAATGAGATTAGCACTAGAATACTTTATCACCTTATCACTAGGTCTTCGTTCTTATGATTGATTCCCATGTTTATATATTTAATGTTCTTGAAATGTATTTGGAATGCTGCCACCTATTCCAGAACACTGTGTAATCCTTTCAAAAGCAAGAGGCAATGCAACAAACCATGAAAGGATTGGCAGAGGTGGGGTTGCACAAAAGAAAAATGGGCAGAATTAGGATCACAGGAAGGAAGGAAAAGAAGGAGAACTGTGGGTTGGATTGTAATGGAATCCCAGTTGTATCACCAGTAGGAACACTGGGTTCTGTTTCTATCCACAAGCCCAATGTGAGCACTTATGACATTTTCAGTAGTAATTAAGGCTGCAAATCAAGCTACAGCTCCAATTGCTAAATTGCTACAGTTCAGGTTTTCAGGGTAGTCATACTGTGAGTAAAGAATTGACTAGCAATGCAACGTTATGCATACTTCCCTGGAATTAAGTCTCTCTACATTCAGTGGGATTAACCTGCATGCATAGGGTTGCAGCTCATCAAGATCTAGTAGTCATTGTCATGCATATTTTATGGACTGGACTTACAAAGATGATACGGTATTGCCCTTTCTGACCATTTTATTCTGTGTAAAGAACTTCTACTGATGATTCAAGAATGTGTTGAAGTTGACATTTGATGGAACCACTGACAATATGTTCTGCAAATACTTTGCACATCTGCATGTCAGCATTTTCCCTGACTAACATTTTGGGAGGGGGATGTTTTTCTAGCCTTTTAACATTATTTTTTAATGACACAAAGACATTTTGCAAGTGAAAATGTACCCGTTATGCAGTGTGTGGTCCTACCTATGTCATTGAAGTCCATTTTGCACCAAATGGCCAGAAGTGGGGGATAAAGGGATTTTTCGTTGGATGACATTTAGAGGAATGCATTTTTCTGCATTCCTATATTCTTAGTTGGAACATAAGGCATGTTGGCCATTAGCATCCATAGAGCAGGAAAATATGCACTGGCAGAATCATCATGCAATAACTGAAGGCCAAGAAAAGAGAATGACATTGTTCATTCAGAGTATGTACCAGCAGAAGAATGTAGGGAATAGTGGTTTTAATCCACTTTAGTGTTAGCAGTTGGTTAATATGAATCATGTGGCTAATGAAATTTGTGATAGTCCATTGGGCTGTAACAGGGGTGCAAAAAAAAAAAGCATTTCAACTCTGTCCACATCTTGTTAGTTCCATCAGAATACCTAGAATGCTAGTTTTCACTTTTTAAGAAAGTTGCCCTTCCCTGCATTTTTCTTGACAAATAAGATGCAGTTATGAGATGCTAATTAGTACATTGTCCGAGTAAGTTGCTTTGCCACAGTTCCAGTGACTATGACTTAGCCAATGCATTTCCCCAGATAAATCTAGTAGAGATGACTATTTCTATTGGCAAGAGGAGAAAACTATCAGAAGAACTCAAAGCCTTGTATATGATGATGTAACAGAGTTACTGAAAGGGTATCTTTTTGCACTGGATCTTCTATTTTATTTTGAAGATCACATGATAAGCTGTATACCACCTGCTACAGGCAATTAAGTATTCAACTTGCAAATAGATTTAGTCTTTCCACTGTAGATAGTAATCTTAGCTGGGTTGTGTGTGTGTGTGTGTGTGTGTGTTAAATGAGTGAAGCAGGAATAAACTCACCCTTTCAGAACACTAGCTGCCTAGCCCTACACATCAATGTTTTGGCTTTACCACAAGTGTTAAGCTTTGTGTTGCTCCCTCAATAACCTTAACTTCAAAGTTTCATGAATATTGTTGAGTTTCTGTTTCAAAATAGGCCGCTAATAATTTTTACTGAGGCAGCTGCTATGCATGAGAAAGAAAAGAAAAATGGGTTTATTTCCTCTCTAAACAGTGCCGCAAGCCCTGTGCAAGTTTTTCTCGTCTCCTGCTCCCCCACTCCAATGTTTGCAGCTGTTTCTGCTTCTTACTATTGTGACTGGGAACTGAGTCTTTAAGAACAGCTGTTGGGTGCAAAGTAAATTTGATTTCTCAGTGGGTATTTGGTTAAAAAGAATGATGCTGTCACAACTAGCAATGTTATGGATATGAAAAATGGTTTCTCAATGGGAGAAACCTGGAAAAAAATCTGCTGACATTATAAAGAAATATATATTTCAGTATACATATTGAAATTAATTATAAATTTCTATTTTCAACTGAGTATCAAATAATTGATATCAAATAATGCAAACTGAGTTGCCTCAGTGAGTGGGTGGCAATATAAATCTGAATAAATAAATAAATAAATAAATAAACCAAAATAAATCTGGTTGGTGTCTTACTGGCCACGATCAGACATCTACACATACTTTATAATTGAGATCCTAGCTTATTATCCTGGTTTGCTAATCATATTCCAATGTTTCAGATAGGCCTAATATGTGATGGGGAAAAAGAATGGGTCTGTGTAGGCTGAGTGTGTTCCTACAGCATTTGTCTTTAACTTCATAATTGATCCATTATCACTTTATGTGTATAACCTGTTACATATATACAGTATCTGAATTTTTAAAACTTTTACATAATTAGAGAAGATTGTACGCCATAAAAATGGCCTAGCAGAGGCTGAGAACATTGCCCCCTTCTCTGGGCCCACAACAACGGCCTAAGGGAGAAGACTCCATGGCCTGGCAGGAGGCTGAGGACCTTGCCCACTCCTCTGGGCCCACAACAACGGCCTGACGGGAGTTAGTCTGTGTTCTGGTTTGGTTGTATTTTGTATTTTGTGAGGTTATATTTTATAATTTTTATTGTACTGTTGCTGTTTTGACTGTAAGCCACCCTGAGTCGCCTCGGCGAGTGGGTGGCAATATAAATCTGAATAAATAAATAAATAAATAAATATGACTAAGGCATATCACATCTTGTTGTAGTTTTGTGGTTACAAGGCTGAGATTTTTTTTGTTACATTTGTGATTTTACCAATATAAATCAATGTACAGTAATACCTCAAATAACTTTAGTATCGGATAACACTAAAATCGCATAACATTAAGCAATCGGGGGGGGGGGGGAGAATTGCATCGGATAACATTAAGATCCTATGGGATGCATCGGATAACAACCGCTAAAGCCTGTGTGGTTACAATGTATCTCTATGGATCCCATAGGATTTTAACATGCATCGGATAACACTAAAAATCGGCTAACACCAAGACTTGTGGAACCAGGTTTTAACGTTATCCGAGGTTTTACTGTAAATTATTCCAGTCAATTCTCAACACTTAGCCAACAGTGCCACAACAAAATTTAAAGTTTTTTCTACTGAGACACACCCAGAGCAGAATTCATAGCAACTTGTATAGTTTCCCACTAATTGTACGATTGTATGTAGATGGTTCCCTTACCAACCGCATGGAGGAAACTCCAAACCCTATATAGCCAATAATTCCAGTAATGTTTAAATATAGTCACCTACTAGATATGAGTAGTATGTTTTGCAGGAATAGGAAGTAGTCATCCATTACTGTGGTACAAAATATCAAAGTATTATTTTTTAGTTATGAAGATGGTAATTTATATGCCTGTCTTTAAACATGGGAATTTAAAGGGAGATCGCTATGTCATTTGTCAAAAAGCAAGGAGTCTTATTGCCTCTTGAAGATTAGCCCATTTTATTTGATAAATAGATGAGAAAGTAGGCTGCAGTCTGCAAAAGCTTATACCAAACAGACATTGTTAGTCTTTCACATGCCACAAGATTCTTTGTTGTTTAAAGTGCAGAAAGAATGATAGCAAAATATTTCATTTTAAGCCTTCAGTACAAACAATATTTCATCTTTCCTGTGCAGAATTTCTTTTGTCTCCCTGACCTAAAGAGTGAAACATGTTCGTTTTTAAAATGTAGCCATTACTTTCTTTCCTTTTTAACTTCTTTTTATATTCAGAATGACAAGATGATGACCCTTTGATTTCTTTAGTAGTACAAGCATTAATTTTTTGTTGGTTGTTTTATATACCAAATCAGTAATATTGTCAGAGTCTAGAGCAGGGATTCTTAACCTGCGGCCCTTATACTGCCCGTGGCAACATTTCATGTGGCCCTACCACCAGGAAGAGCCAGGAAGAGCCAGGTGGTGGAGGAAGAGCAAAATGGCCCTCCAGTCTGAAGTGGCATGATCCAGCCCCCAACTTAAAAAAGTTGAGAACTCCTGGTCTAGAGGGTATGGGTAGCTGGCAAGTAACACAACCACTAAGATCGAGGGCAACCAGACAACAGGCCAAACAGTAACCAGAATCCAAACTCAAAATCAAACCGTAAACAGGAAGACTGGGTTGGTCTAGACCAGAGGGCATATCAAAGCAAGGTGAAAATCAGGCAAACAAGAGAACAAATGAGATAGGATACTTGCAGGGCTCAAGAAGGGGAATGGCAGGTTTTGAGGAGTGAAGATGCAGGCAAGGCATGAGAACAGTCCACAAGAATAAGGAACCGGGCAGAAAGTCTTCAGGAGCAAGAACTAGGCAGGAGATCTTTAGGCAAGAACCAGGAGCAAGGCAAAAGATCTTTAGAAGCAGGGACCAGGAACAAGACAGGAGACCTTCAGAGGCAGGGAGCAAGACAAAACAACATATCCAGAATCTTCATTGCTTAGGCAACTTCTACAGGGAAGAACTGGTTCTTATATAGTTCAGTCTCCCAGGGCTTCCAGATAGAGCTTATGATGGTCCAGGACCTACCCCAGTGTTCTCAGGTGAAATTTAGCAGCCACAGCATGCTGAGAATCTAATCCTCCACTACCTTCCAGGCTGGGGGTCTAATCTTGCAAGCATCAAAACTCTGGGGAGCTCATCCTGAAAATACCAGACATGCCTCAGATACTGACAAATATATAATATTCTGTGCCAACATGAGATTTCCAAATCAAAAATAATAATACAAGGCTGACTGCAATAAACATCTCATAATGTTTAACAAGCAGCAAGGGATATTCTCTTGAATCTAGGAAGGGTATAAACAGCAAACCTCTTTAAGGACTTTCTAGGATTGTTTTAATTCAGAACACAGATTTTCAAATACAGTGCTGCATGCAAGGTAGCTCACATTGTTTCCTTTTATGTGACTAGAACATCCATACATGTTCAGTTTTTAATTGGTCTTCTAAAATTATAAAGTGGATATAGCTGAGGACAGATTTCTGTGCTATCTCCCTTGTGGAGGCAACTTTTCTCTTTAATTTGAGGCTGCAATTCCACCCATTACATTTGCCACATTCTAGAGTTCTCTAATTGTGTATTTCAACCAAAAGGATAGTGCATGGCAGGGTTCCCAACCTAAGGCCTGTGGGCCAGATCCAGCCCACAGTGCCATTTCCAAGGGCATTTCCAAGGGCATTCGAGAAACAAAATGACCACCCCCATTGTGAAGGCAGAGCAACATGGCCATCCAGCCCTCAAAGCTGACTGAGAGAGTGTGAACCGGCCCCTGGCTTGAAAACAGTGATGGGATGTAACAGGTTCTCACCAGTTCTCCAGAACCGGTAGTAACTTTTCCCAGTGTCCTGGAGAACTGGTTGCAGCTTTTGGAGGGAACCACCTTCCGGACTTACCTTTTCACTGGTTCCTCCACTGCACATGCGCGCCAAGCACTTCTCCTTGCTGTCCTCCCAAGTGGGGAGGAGGAAGAGAAGCTGCTAACCTGAAGCTACCTATAGCCTGCTCCCCTAGATATCCTAGAGAACTGGTTAGGCAAAGACTTAATACCAGTGGTGGGATGTCAAATGTTTTACTGCCCCACCATGACGTCATCACAGTGTGGGCGGAGCTGACATCATGACATCATGGCATTGTGGACAGAGCCAAATAACATTTTTTTTAAAAAAATTAAAAATAAAAATAAGCACACACACACACACCCCTCAACTCACCCACCCACCCACAACACAAGGACAGCAAGGAGGCCATGCATACGCACCAAGTACTTGGCACACATGCAGTGAAAAGGTAAGCCCCAAAGGTGGTTCCCTCCAAAAACTGCTACCAGTTCTCCGGGACACTGGGAAAAGTCACTACCAGTTCTGGCGAACTGGTGAGAACCTGTTAAATCCCATCACTGCTTAATACCTAACTTCTTTAACTGTTGAAAAGTTGAAAAGTGCCAAAATGAAGCCATCTGTGGTGAGTTCATTCTGTAGTTCCTTCCATCTGTCCTAGTGTGAGAAAGATTAGCCAGAATAAGCTTTAAGCTCTGGTTTAAAAGCTCTGGTTGATTTGTGTTGTAGGTGGGTGGGTGTTTGGGTGGGTGTTTTTTTTTTAATGTATTCTTTCTTTCTTTCTTTAATTAATTTATTTACAGGTTTGTGTTGTGGGTGGGTAGGTGGGTTGAGGTGTGTGTGTGCTTATTTTATTTTATTTTATTTTTTATAATTTTTAAATTTGTTTTCTTTGGCTCCGCCCACAACATCATGATGTCATGACATTGGCTCCACCCATGATGTTAGCTCCGCCCACACTGTGATGATGTCATGGTGGGGTAGTAAAATTTTTGACATCCCACCACTGCTTGAAAAGTTTGGGAACCCCTGAAGTACAGTGACAGATATGGTGTGAGAATTGAGATTTTTCTAGCCTTCTCACTTGGATGGTACTAGCTTTTGGTGAAGCTCATGCAGTCATGGAATGTATTTCTCAGGGGGAAACTGAGCAGCACATAAACAGCAGTCTGTGAATGAGTGTGGTTTTTGCATGAGATCCAGACAGGTTGTCTTTGAGAAAGTGGTTTTCTGCTTCCTACATGAATTTGAGGTTTGGTGTTATTATTGCTTGCTTGCTTGCTTTTTTATTTATTTATGCAATGAATTTCTAGCCCCCTGCCACACCCCATATCTTAAATTGTTTGTTAATGACAGTATTTCTTCTTCCAATAGCGATGTAGAAACATCATAGCTTAAATCCAGTGGTAAATTCCAGTTAGATTCAATGGGGCCCATTCTAGCTGTGACTTACTAATGAATTTTACCCACCATGCTTCTATATTTAAAAGAGCAAGGAAGTTTCCCTAAAAGAAGGAACCCTATAGTTTAAGATAAATAATTGCAGTCAAAGCTATAGTCCAATTGCAGAAGCAAAGACATTCAGGTCAAGCTTTTCAAAAACTGTATGCTGATGTACTTTGTTTAAAGCAAACAAACAGACAAAACATTACTCCCATTTAAAGTACACTGAACATGAGGACTCTACTTTTGAATTTTCTGGATAAAGGTAGAGGTCACCCTTGCTCAAAAGCCAGTTGTATCCATCTCTAAGGTTCAGTGCTCATTTCTGTTTCATAGTCAAAGAGCCAACGCTGTCTGCTTCCGCACACATTTCTATGGTCATGTAGCAGGCATGAGTAGACACCAGAGTGCATGGAAAGCTGTTTGCCTTCCCACCAAAGTGGTCTCTATTTATCTACTTGGAATTTCTTGCTTTCAAACTGCTAGGTTGGCAGGAGCTGGGACAAAGATGGGAGCTCATTCTATCCTGCAGTATTTGGATATTGAACTGCTGACCTCCTGCCTTCCAGTCAGTGTCTTAGCCACTTCAGCCACTAAACTAGGGATGCCAAAATTTTCCGGGCTGCGGGCTGGTCATGTGGTTCAAGGGACCAGTCACTATGGCCTAGGCCAGATCCAGCCCTTGATGCCAACTCATCCGGCCCACAAAGCACTCGTAGCTTACGGAAGCGGAAGTAAAACATGCCCATACGGTCCTTAGATCTGGACATGCATTTTACTTTTGCTTCCGGGAACAACAATGGCTTCACACGCTGGATGAATTGGTGTCGGGGGCCAGATCCAGTCCACAGAACATAGTTTGGGCAACCCTGCACTAAAGGGTAGTGAACTCTGTTTATTTAAGTTTAGGACTTATAAACCTCACAGTCAGTGTCCTGTTTAATTTTCTATATGCATAACTGCAAATGTGGAGGGTTTGCAGTAAGATTCAAAGGACCAGTTCCCTGCCTGTTGTGTGGCCTACTGGGCTGGTCTATGTCACTGCAGCTGCTTCTCTGTCTGCAGTTCTGTGCAGTGAAAACTGAACAGGACAATGAATAGCAATAGCAATTACACTGAATGGTCAGACTTCCTTCAAGATAGGGATCATTTACATTGGACTAATAAGACCGTGTAACTGTGGGTAGGATTGTACTTTAAATTTGTTGTGTGTAGGTGTTGACACAGTGAAAGCCTTTGTTTCATTCACTTTCAACATCAGCAGCACCAGTGCATTAAAAAGGGCATGGAGTTGCTATTTGTATTATGCTCTAGAGTAGAAGCTGGCCTGTGATCTGAATTTCTTTACTTTTTGAAGATAGTTTATATATTTTTTCTTCATTTGGGGGGATAATTTTAGTAAAGTGGTACACCAATATATCATAGGGGTAGGTTTATAACAACTTGAGATATGCAGATGATACCACCCTAATGGCAGAAAGTGAGGAGAACTTAAAGAAGCTCCTAATTAGGTTTAAAGAAGAAAGTGCAAAAGCTGGCTTGAGACTCAATATCAAGAAAACCAAGATAATGGCAACAAGCCCTATCAGTCCCTGGAAAATAGATGGGGAAGAAGTAGAAGCAGTGACAGATTTTACATTCCTAGGATCAAAGCTCACTGCAGATGGGGATTGCAGCCATGAAATAAAAAGGCGACTGATTCTTGGGAGGCAAGCGATGAGAAACCTGGGGAACATAGTGAAAAGTAGAGACATCACATTGCAAACAAAAATTCGTATAGTCAAAGCAATGGTATTCCCTGTGGCAATGTATGATTGTGAGAGCTAGACCATTAGGAAAGCTGAGCGCAGAAGAATAGATGCCTTTGAGATGTGGTGTTGGAGGAGAGTTTTGAGAGTCCCCTGGACAGCAAGGAGAACAAATAGGTCAATCTTAGAAGAAATTAACCCTGACTGCTCCTTAGAAGGTCAAATAGTAAAGATGAAGCGAAAGTACTTTGGACATCAAATGAGAAGAGAGGATTCGCTTGAGAAAGCCTTGATGCTTGGAAGGGTGGAGGGCAAAAGAAGAAGGGGGCGGCCAAAAATGAGATGGCTAGATGGTATTGTGGACAGAAAGGGCACAGAGCTGAGTGAGTTGAGGAGGATGGTGGAGGACAGGTGCCTGGCGGACAGTGGTCCATGAGGTCACAAAGGGTCGGAATCGGCTGTGCGACTGAACAACAAAACAAATTCTTCTAGAGCTGATCAGTTCATCCTGATTGAGCAATTGGCCAACCGGCACCTTTTCAATAGCTTTGCAAGCAGTCTAAATGTGTTTGTGGATCATGGGCTTCTCTCTGCTGCTAAGATAAAATGTGTGGCTGTATCATATCAGATATGAAGTATTCCCTATACTTCAGTGACATAAAGCCTTTGGGAGACACTGTTCCAGTGATTACCAGTGACCGGAACTGACTATAGTAGAAATGTTGTGACCATTGTTTCTTCTTTATTCCTTGCTCTGATCACCTTTTGGTCTTCAAAGAGCATGGTATGATTATTTTGTTTAGATTTCAGTACTAATATGAGAAAGAAGTGCTGGAGAAAATTATGGCTCATAATACTTCTAGCAAATCTAATTTTCAGGTTCTAAAGAGCAACTAGATGTGGTTGCAATGCTTAGAACTGAAACAATTTTCTCATAGAAGTATCCATGTCAGTCTGCTTAGAACTGAAACAATTTTCTCATAGAAGTATCCATGTCAGTCTGCTTCATGAAAAGGAAAACAAATGTACAGTAAAAGTATTGTGGAACATTTAAGACTAAAAATATTTGTAAATATAAACTGTGATAGATTATAAGCTATTTTTTCAGACATATGCCAAACCTTGTACAAATCAGAGTTTGTACAAATACACTTTACTGGGATAGCTGCATTAGCAATAGTGGCATTTAAGTTAATAAACATTTTTTTTTACTGTTGTGCTTTCTGCATATTAGGGAACATTACTGCCAGTTTGAATTTTCTGAAATGCTAAACTTCAAGTATCTTTAGTTTTTTGCTTGCTTTTTGTGTTAGAGATTACTCTGGGTCGAAAGGAATTTTTAGGGGACACCCAAATGAGGCTCCTTTCATGTTCTCAAGGGCAGCTCTCGGGTATCAAAACCTGACCTTCCAGGCTGCAGCTTAGTGCCTTAACCACTAAGCCGCCAGGGGACCAATATAAATCCAAGTGAAGCATTTTTAGAGAAGTCCAATTTCCTGAAAGTCCACTTGTTCCTCTGATTTTTGAACAACCCAATAGATTTGGGTTAGGGTGCACATTTAATAACATTAATACTTGGACATTCATAGGTAATATGAAAGAATTTTATTATTTATTTATTTATTTAGATTTGTATTGCTGCCCACTTTCCATGGCGACTCAGGCAGCTTACAATCAGCAAAACAACACAGCACACAAAAAAATTAAGACATTTTTCTAAATCAGTAATAGATTTCTCTCTTCCCTCCAGCTGCTGATGGGTGGGTATCTTGAAAAGTCGTGAGAGCCATATAATCATTCTTAAACCATGGTTCAAACGTAGCTCCCCCTGGGCCTCTGCGATGTCAAATGGCAGTTGGGATCTTGGTCGCCACCTCCTTATTATATCAAAATGTCTTATTCTGACATTTTATTTCAATGAAAAAATAAGCAAAGTACAGTAGAACCCTGTATAACAAAACAAACAAACAAACAAACCTCCATTCCACAGGGCTCTTTGTTATACATGTTTTTTCATTATACGAAGCACTATTGGTGATACCCCATATAATGAAAATAAAATGTTCATTATACAGGGTTTCATTATGCAAGGTATACCTCGCTTAATGAAAACTCCTTATAACTAATACTTTATTTTCATTATGTGGGGTATACCTCGCTTGACCAAAACCCTGCATAATGAAAAATTCATTATGCAGGGTAACGCGGTTAGCGCAAAAACACTTTGTTATATGAATTTTTCATTATACAAAGTGTTCATTATATGGGGCTTCACTGTATATATTAAGAGAAAGTGAACGAGGTGCAGTATTTTTAAGAAATTTGCAAACATGCCCTTTTGAAATGGTATATTGAACATGTTGTGAAACACAATATAATAGACTTTGGGCACACCTGTTCTGGAAATTGACTCACTTCCTGCCAGAAGACAGTGACAAAACTTGATTAGTTTCAAGCAAGTTTCTTGAGTGCTTCAAAGATAGAGGTGTTCAAGGGAAAATTAGACAACCATCTGTCAGATCTGCTTTGATTCGGATTCCTGCATTAAGCAAGAGGTTGGGCTCGATGGCCGAAAAGGCCCCTTCCAACTCACTTATTCTATGATTCGTTTTTTGTATGGAAAACATCTTGAGAGGCATGCAGAATAACAGTTCCAATAAATGTCATGCTGTGAGAAGACGTTACAGTTACAGAAATTGCAGTATACACTTTATTGAAATAATTCTTGTCTTAATATTCAGACACAGGTGCAGTTCAACTGGTAGTTAAGATTTCTGATTGTGGAAAGAGTTTAGCCTGTAGCCAAGACATTTCAACCATATACTTTTTGTTCCAGTATAATTTGGGCCATCCATCTCTTGATCTTATCTCTTCAGTACTTGCCATATCCACCGACTGCAGTTACTGAAATATTCTTGGCAACTGTGGAAAGTTAATACACATTTGCCTGTGCTTACATCTCAGTGCCAAAATGCATCTATTAGTGCATCCAGCATTGTAAATCTAATTCAACAATTGAGTCAGAAAAACTTGGTATGTGTTGCTTGGCCCCAAATCTACCTATTCAATTTACTTCAGGGAAACCTGAATAAACCTGAACTTAGCAAGGGCCAGATCTTTGTTAACATCAATGTTGCCACTGCTCTGGTTCCCTGATGCATCATTATTACTCTATTTGTTTATCTAAAGATAAACCTATCTGGGAATGGGGTCAGTATTTTGACTGGAAGCCACTAGAGGATGCGGTTTTACCTCCCCCCCCCCCCCAAAAAAAAAAAAAAAGACCTTGGGAGAATGTGCAGGATAGGTACATAACAACCAGATGCAACTAAAATTTTAGCTGAGAGGGTAGAATGTCATGCTAGCTCTTATCTATTTTCAGAGATGTCTTACTAGGTTAAAGTGTGTTGGTCAGCTATGGCATAGTTCTCAGTCCATTTACAGTGCAATTAAAGATTTCTTATAACACAGAGAAATATTTTCTTTTAAAAAAACTTATGCATGAAGCTCCCTGGTCATTTTGTAAAAAAAAATGTAAAATCAAATGATGTTAGACCAGTGATGGTGAACCTTTTAGAGGCCGAGTGCCCAAACTGCAACCCAAAACCCACTTATTTATCGCAAAGTGCCAACACAGCAACGAGGGAGGGAGGAAACGCTCCCATTCGGCTGCTGGGTAGAGGGGTGGGACAAACTGTGATGGGGGAGGGAGGAAGCACTCTCATTGGTCTACTAGGCAGAGAGGTGGGGTGAATTCTGTGCTGGGGGAGGGAGGAAGTGCTCCCATTGAGCTGCTGGGCAGAATGGCATGGCAAACTCTCTGCTGGGGTGACTGCACAGGTGCCCACAGAGAGGGCTCCAAGTGCCATAAGTTTGCCATCACTGTGTTAGACTGATCTCTCAATCACAGCTCATGTCCATTAAATTCCTGTAGCCTAATCATAGCACATGGTGTGTGCATGTTTTTATGACCCCACCATGTATTCTAGGCTTCCCCATCAAAAGGTTATCTAGTGGAAGGGCTGGGAAAGACCACTCTTGGGAAGTATGAGGAAGTCTTCCACAAGCACAGTAGACAATATTAACCAACACAATATACTAAGACCCAGTGGTATCTTTGATGTAGAGGCAATTCTCTGTTAAGGTTGCCTTGGTTTTATTTTAGAAGGAATATGAATATCCTAGAACCAAGGATAGGATGCTTCTGAGTTACTCAGATGGGGATAATGACCAAGCCAAAGAGCTTAAGTTTTATTGCTATCACTGATATAATAAAACAATTTTAAGAGTATAAATGTTATTTCAGGGGATGTGACAAAGGTTTTAACTTCAGTCAAAAATGGCAGTAATAATTGTGTGTTGACAGTAATAATTTTTAGTAACGAACAGTATGGAGCACAGTTTTGAAGCAATATCACCATTGCAAAACTTGTTTCTTTACTATGAATTTCATTTAAATGAAGTTTAAACTTCATTCATACTTACTGAAGCACAAGGCAGAGATTTAGAATCATGGAATTGGGGACAAGCAGCACAGACCATAAGTCCACTAGTGGCTTCTTGTTTTTGTGTGATGATAAGACAGTTTTAGGCTAGTCATAAACAAAGTGTTATAGCCTTGTCTTCCACAGAGCCAGATTTCAGTGCCACAGCAAAAGCATGCAGCTAATTTCTGTGGCTGGAGATACTGCTGGGTTTAGGAGTTTGATTCCCACTGTGCCTTCTTGATAGGAACGGAACATGATGATCCATAGGGACCCTACCAGTTCTGTGGGATGATGATGATGATGATGATGATGGTGATGATGATGATGATGATGATGATGATGATGATGATGATGATGTGATGTAAGGGTTGATGCTGTAATTTAGTGAAGAAATAAAATGACAATAAGAGAGATCCAGAATGAACTGACCAAAAAAACCGTCCGCAGTATTTTGTAACAGTGGACACTGGTGAAAACCAATACCTGGAACAGGTATGGTACCTGAAGAAGAAGAACATTCAAGAGAAAACATAGCTTATGATCCAGCTGTGGAAATACCACTCCCAAATACCAATATTAATCTGCGCCTTCATGCAGATTTGCAGTTTATTCATTCTCACACTCTTCTCCATGGAACCAGAATACATCTGACATATATTGAAAATTATATGCCACTTACAATGACACAATTTCATTGTTTTTTCCCCTACATTGTAGGCTAATAACCATAGGCTTTTATCAATATCTGCCAGTGAAGCTAAAATAATTGGACATCATATAACACAGCCTTTTTAGAAAGCTTATTATAGAGTAACTTGGTGGAATATGCCTAGCATGGTGGTTATTTAATTAGCCTAATACTGCATATAAGTAAAAAAGAAGCAATGTGCTATAAGGTTATAGTTTTACACCAGGGGTGGCCAACCAGTGGTCCATGGGCTGGACTCACTGTACCATTTCATGTGGCCTACACTGCCACTGCGCTGGAAGCGGAAGCAGACACATCCACAACAGCCATAAAACACACCCATGGAAGCACGACCACGGCTGTCGTAAACACATTTACTATAGCTGTGGGTGTGTTTTACGGCAGGACACAAACCATGTGTCCAACTCGCTCAGCTGTCCAGGGGGCAGCTTACACTATGGGACAGGTGAGATATGAGAGATCAGATCCTCACCCAGCCATGCAATGTATTTGTTGAGCATGGGTCAGTCACAATATCTCAGTGTGTGTTTCCTCACAGGATTATTGTGAAGTAGAGAACAGAAAACTATATACAGTATTCCACCTTGAGCCTTTTTTTTTTTAGAAAAGATGGGATATAAATCCAACAGAGAGCTAGAGAGATACAATTTTACTAATCTGATAATGGTTATTAACAGTCATAGTTGCTGTGGTCTAATTTGTTTTGCTTTGTTGTTTTCCTTCTTCCTAGTATGATGCATTTAGTACTAGTACTGTAGCAGAGGAGAATCAATACATGCATATTAAAGAACCAGATAATATGAATATAAATTGTTTATTTTTCTAATTTCCCCCCAGATAGTAATCTCCCGCTCAGAACACACAGTACCATATGTGAATTTCCAGTTAGATTTCAAGCCTGTTTCTCCAGAGGTGATAGTGGAGAATTTACCAGGCAGTAATGGATACATGCTGGCAGTCACTGGAAAAAGGGTAAGTATTTCTTAATATTTTGTGTTACTTGATAATATTCATTTGTAGAGGCAACTTTATATAACAGTTACTCTGGTTGTTGAACATTTTTACAAAAGATAGCTAAAGTGTGTTATGGAGAACTGAGACTTTAGCTGTTTAGGCATTTCCCACTGATCCAGCAAGTTTTTCAGACACCAAACTAAAATTTGAAATCCAATCCATTATATCCTACAGCATGGGTATTTTTATAAGTGACAATAAGCAGGACTTGTATTCTGGAAAATTAGCAGAAGAGACACAATCTGAAATTAGCAGAAATGTCTTTATATTTGAACATAAACAGTGAAATACAAAATTTTATTAAAATAAACTCTGCCTGATAGTCCATTGACTATATCATTGTGACTCAGGTTATCTAACACTGCTGTTTGAATTGCAGTGATAATTCTTTTCAGCTTTTTCAGACCTTTGTGATTATTATTTGTTTCCTCTGAAATCCAAACAGAATAGTTCTTTTCTTTAGATTTGTTTTGAGTTTTTCTTCTCTGAGGAAGCAGGTGAATGAATATTGAGAATTGTTTGCACAGGAGAACTAATGTAAACCAGCCAAACAGAGGAAATGCAGATGCGGAGCTGACACCTTTTCTTTTTCTTCACTGTAAGCTATTGAGTACACCATAGAACAATGAATTTTTTAAAAAAAGAGTTGTTGTTCACATTTCCTGGCCTTTGTTGGTCTGTTTTAGACTTAAATGACTTTAAGCATGTCTTATGCTTGGAAAGGCAGCTGAGAATAGATAGTGCCATGAAAATGTTGCTGGTGTTTGTACTGACAGTTTTGTGTGCAAATTGTTCTCTATCTAATATGCATTTGGAATTATGTTTCTATCATCAGGTAACTAAGATCCCACTAAATGGTCCTGGGTGTTCTCACTTCAATACCTGCAGTCAGTGTCTTCTGTCTCCTTCCTTCATGAACTGTGGCTGGTGTGGCAATCAGTGTGTACGGTCATGGGAATGTAGAGTAGGCAGATGGACACAGGAGTCTTGCTCACCCCAAATCTCTGAGGTAAACTAAGCTGTTTTTCTTGCATAAGAAAATGAATTCTTGGGAATTGAATAGCTGTATTATTTTCAAGCACAGCCATATGGGTTTACAACCATTGTGTACAATCTAGAACAGGGGTTGGCAACCTACGGCTCGTGGACCGGATCCAGCCCTCGCTCTAGCCACCACTGCTGAAATTGGCCACAGACTCATTTATGACAGCCACAGACATATTTATGGGAGCATTTATGGCAGGAGAACCACCAGTCCAGCTTCCTCAACTGTCTGAGGGAGCATGATCCGGCCCCTGATCTATAAAGGTTGCCGACCCCTGATCTAGAGCATAGTGTAGGTTACGAGTTTGAAGGAGACTGAAAAGGAACTATGGGAAGAACATGGATGTGATCTTTGAGTTGTCAGTTGACTGTTCCTGCTGTACCTTTTTTTCTGCTAATGTGACTTTACCCCCCAGTTATATGAAAGCTATGTACAGTCATATTGTGGAATACCGGTACGACATTGAACCTGAGGGTGATGTGAACATGGTGTTTGGAATGCCATGCATGCACGCACTTTTCCTCCTGAAGTTAAAGTTGTCTTCTCCAAACCATTATGCATTTGTGCGCATCCTTATCCCCTCTTTATTTTTCAAGCTGGAATGCCCTCTGCACCAGTGTTTCTTCGGGCAGCATAAAGTAAGTAAGCATACAGATACGGAGAAGGCTTTTGTCATAATTCACCTGCACAACGTTTGCATACACAAATGCTCAGGAAAATAGTGTTTTCCCCCAAGTCTCACTCCTGAGAGAGCATTATTAGCAGGATATACTGGACATGTGCTAGAACTTTGAAAAATACTGTTTTCAGTTCCCAATGAAACATGAAATTCATAGGCCAGACACACACTCTCCCAGGCTGACCCACCTCACAGATGAGTGGTGAGGATAAAATCCAAGGTAAAGAGACATGTGTATAGCCTTTAGCTCATTGAGGTAAAGCTGGAGTGTAAGCATAACAAGGAAATAAATTTCTTATCAAGGTCTAATTTGGGAAGTCAGCAAATCTTGCCACACTACTGTTTTCCTTGCTTTGACCAACATCATAAAAATTGATTTCATTGTTTATAAATTTATAGACATGAATAAATAGATATTATACACAGGAGTATATAAACACCACTCTTCAGCTTGTAAGTAGACACACAACCAAATATTTCTCCTGAATTTGCAACATGGACCGACTTGCTCATTCTTGGCAAGAAGAAGCATTAGTAGAAAGTGGTTCTTTTTCCTGTACTGAAAGTACCAGAAGCTTGTAATCTGACTGCGTGCGGGTCATTTCTCAGTGAAAGGGTGAGAGGCTTTCCCCATTTGGACCATAGACTATTGATGATTGTAAGACATTTTTTTAAAAAAAAAAACACCCTCTTTTTAAATGCCTGATATTGATTTGATGACAGTAGAAAGCAATTCTTCTGGCTCAGTATAGACCATTTCCCCTGTGGGAACTCTACAACTTAGCTGTCAATTCTGGAAACATGTTTGGGTTGAATATCTTATTAAAAAAGTATTTTTCCTCCTTTATTGTTGAAGAAGAGCTTTTATGTAGGTCCTTAGAGAAAGGAACAACTAGAAGGTTTCAGATAGGGGACAACAACAAAAACACTTACACAGACACACAAAGTAAGCAAGAGTAAAATTACACAAGTGAGTAATGGGCTGTTTTCATTTAGTTATGGTCATTGCAAGGTTTGTACAGGCTGCCTTTTCATTTAACCAAATCATTTTGCGTTAAGTGTGACATAATTATGAATGTCTAGTTTTTCAGAGTATCTATGCCACATATAATCATGTATGTACATTGGCCAGCTAGTTACACTACAATATATTTGTTTCTGGAAAGAGCAAGCGAGCATCCAAAGCAAACTTTGTGCATTCTACTTGTAATAGATATTGATGCAAAACAAGAAAGCACAGGGTGACACTAGGAAATAAGATAATGAAATTTGTATCTATTTTAATTGATTATAACTCAACTGTGAATTCAGGAAGTACTTTACCGTCATGTAAAGATGAGCAGAAGGCAGTAAATCTGTCTTCTTTGAAAGAGGGCATTAATATTCACTTTCAGCAAGTACACTTGGCTTAAATGGGGTAGAAGGCAGGCCCTAAATAACTTTTGAATTATGAAGTCTGATTCATAGTTACATTAGGCCTTTTATGTAGTTCACACAGAGTAAAAGGCCCTTGGAGTGAATGTAAATCATATTTAAAACTACATTAAGGCTCCCTATCCATGCCGGGGCAAGGGTAATAGGCCGTACTGGAACTTAAATGTCACACTACGATTCTGCGAGGTGAATGTGAAATTGGTCAGTGCTCTCCTAAAGACTTTGTTTCTTCATATGAAGGCATGTTGCATCTATATTTTTAGATGGAATAATGAAATAATTCTAAAGGTCTGTTGGATAAAAACTAACATCACCTCTTTCAGTTTCTGAAAATGAACAAGTCAGTTCTTTAAATGGAAATTACCATACGGTTCTTCTGTTTGCTTAGGAGTAATTTTGTGTGAAGTTAGTGAATGAAAAATAGCATTTCTAACAGTGCAATTAGATTGATTTAAAGCCAGGGTTCCTTTGCTAAATGTATTGCTTTTAAAAATGCAATGAATATTATTTTCTGGCACTGATAAATCCTGAAATACATTAATAGTTTGCACTGCAGCATATGCAAGTTTATGAAACTTGCTTCTAAAGGGAAAGTAAATATTAAAGATAAGTAGCTATATCTTTATGGTTACTAGCTACTAAAACAGATTTCACGCTTTGCTAGACCATGACGGTTGGCATTACTACTAAAATTTTTAAAAATATATATTATTCATTTTTGGCCTATTGCTTTCAACCCATGCACGTTAAATCCAGCAGAGATCAGTGGGCTTGATTTTTCTTTTCTTATAGAAAGTAGCATTTACAGTAGAAAAGGAAAATTCTTTATTATATAAAAAGGATTTGAAGAATTGTTTGAATAAAATATTCTAAAATACCTTGGTGCTGAAGTCAAGGATAGAGTATAGCAGTTGCAAGGATTGTTCCTATTGCTCCCTTCTGTATTTAATATGATGATGTTTCCATCGTTCTGTAATGTTTTGGTATTCACCCATAAGATTTTACCACCAGTGGCATCTAGGGTTTTAGTTCCCTGCTCAATCCCAGTGATTCCATCAGGATTTACAACTACCTGCTCCTTCTGCACCCCTTTGCACATTCTAAAAACCTACTCTGAATGGTTTGAAAATCCCCGGGAGCAGGGGAGCATTCTCAGCTGAATTTGGTTTATCTGAAAAAGGTCCAACCGATCAATATTTAGTTTATTCTTGAGTAAAGAAAGGAACAATTATTGAAGACATTTAGGAATAAAAAAAGTTTTTCCTGAAAAAGAAAGTGTCCTGTGGCAAAGTAACATCTAAGACATTTAACCTGGCACAAGTCTTTGCAGGCTGCAGCATACTGTGCAGGGCACCATGGGAAAACATTGGACAGGGACTGGTGGGGGCGCCTATTTTGGGGGGTGTTGGGGGGGGATCCCATATATTGCTATTGGCGCCCGTGAGTGCGAGAGGCGAGGGCGGAGTGGGACAAAGACTGATTGCCCGATCTACCAGCACACACCTGCCACAAAACCTGTGCCAGACAAAACGTGTTAAGTTTTTAAGTTGCCACAAGAACCTTAGTTCTCCTTTCCACAGGAGTCTAACACAGCTATAGCCCTGGAAGTAATTTTCCCTAGAATGCCTATTTATTCGGCATTCAACAGCTATGCTTGTTTGGTCTGGAACTTGGCTGAAATGCCATGCAATTATAGCCTCGACCAGTGAGTAGAAAATGATGTGATTGTTAGCTGAGATGATAAAAAGTCCAGAAGCAAGCTGGGAAATTTGGAGCAGTGCCACCAGGGAGAGAACCTTTAGTGGAATGATAACCACAACAAAACATTTCAGCTGTGGAATCAGGGTCATTTTCAGAAAGGTGAATACCATCTCAAAACCAACTGCGGTTTTGTCCTGTTTATTCATTCAAAGGTAGAAAGGATCTTTGTGTGTGTTAATCATCTTTTTGTCAGTTGTTTATATATCACCCAGTATCGTGTTCTTTACTGTTTTCACATCTGTACAGCAAAGTCTCTTAACAATCATGGACTTGAGTGTTTATCCACCTCTTTTTCCTCGATCATAGATAGCAAAGGGCTTCTGAAAACTCTTAGTACCCAGAAAGGACTGTTTTTTTTAAAAAAAATAATGTGCAGACTCCTATCCTCATTGAAATGCAATTTTCAATCCAGCACACAGCAGCATGTTTGAAAGACACTTTGAGGAGATAATTGTTCAGGTGGTTCCTTTAGGTCAGTGATGGCGAACCTTTTAGAGACCAAGTGCCCAAACTGCAACCCAACCCCCAAGACAGCAATGGGGGAGGGAGGAAACTCATCCACTGAGCTGCTGGGCAGAGGGGTGGGGCAAACTCTGTGCTGAGGGAGGGAGGAAGTGCTCCCATTGGGCTGCTGGGCAAAGGGGCAAGGTGAATTCTGTGCTGGGGCAACCACATGGGTGCCCACAGAGAGTCAGTGGTGGATTCCCAAAAATTTTACTACCGCACTGTGGGCGAGGTATGGTGGGCATGGCCAGGGGAAAAGCCCTACATTCCACCCAAATTAGGACTACTTTATTTCAAACCAGTCGGAATTTCTGCTACCGGTTCTGGTGAGCTGGTGCGAACCTGCTGATGCCCACCACTGCTCCAAGTGCCACCTCTGGCACCCATGTCATAGCTTCGACACCACTGTTTTAGGTAAAGGTTGCCCTTGCTCTAAAGCTAGTTGTATCTGACTCTAGGGTTCAGTGCTCATCTCTGTTTATAACCAAATGTTATAACCCTTTGGTGACCTCTCTGTCGACATGTGGCAGGCATGACTAGACACCAGAGTGCACATAACACTATTAACCACCGAAGTGGTACCTGTTTATCTACTTGTAATTCCTTGCTTTCAACCTGCTATATTGACAGGAGCTGGGACAGAGACATGTATGTAAACATATATATTCTCTTAATATGAATAAAGTAGAAATACTTTTTCACAGACCATGGCACAGAATTTGAAGGTCTTTTTGTCACCAGATATCCATGTCAATATATCACCACTCTGCATATGTTGTCCATGGGTAGGCAACGTGTGGCTACTAACTATCACACTTAGAAGAAATTCCATTTTGAAACACAATTAACAGAAGAAACTCCATTTTGAAACATAGTTAAGTCCAGGGTATGTCAAAACAAGTGGCCCCCTGAATCTTCAACACTCATAAACTCTGTAAAACCCAAGCCACTCTTTTAGAACACAGTCTTAGATTCAGATGGTCAGTCTAAAGTAGTAGTTCCCAATGTGGGGCCCAGGCCTCACAGGGGGACTTCATTTTGCAGAAGCCTATGTAGGTAAATAGGGACTCCTGTCATGCCTGCCACATGACCATGGGAACATCTGCTGAAGCGGACAGCGCTGGCTCTTCGGCTTTGAAACAGAGATGAGCACTGAACTCTAGGGTCAGATACGACTGGCTTTCGAGCAAGGGAAACATTTACTTTTACCTTTACTATGTTAGTCCATTGGCTGATCTGTGCTTTGGGGAATTGACTTAGGTTTCTGAGAATTGAAGTCCCAAAACCAAAGGATGGGAAACAGTTCTTCTTCCATGTCTAAAAGGCCTGTTGCACCATTCAGAACAAAAGCATTTTTAAAAAAATATCTTTGGAGCTACCCCTACTGTACAATGTTTGGTTTTCTGACATGTTTGAGGAATGGTGAGAAACAATTACCTGTGAAAGATTTTTTGTTTGTAACCACATATTACTGAGACCTCAAATCAGAGGTAACCAACCTCTTTATGCCCTGGGACAGAACACACACAAATACATGGACAGCTTAGTGGTCCAGGTACTTGGTTTCCCTGGTGTAAACACTGCCATAAAATGCATCTGAGGCTGTAATAAATGCGTTTACAACAGCCAAGGGTGCATTTTCAGCTGTCGTAAATGCTTCCACCTCTGGTGCGG
Source organism: Furcifer pardalis (assembly GCA_030440675.1). Classification (NCBI taxonomy): domain Eukaryota; kingdom Metazoa; phylum Chordata; class Lepidosauria; order Squamata; family Chamaeleonidae; genus Furcifer; species Furcifer pardalis. The sequence continues at coordinate 14,990,806 of CP126892.1, read as the reverse complement.
TGGCAACGCAGGCCAAATGAAATGCTGCTGCAGGCTAGGGCTGTCCTGGAGACCATAGGTTGGAAATTCCTGCTCCAAATGGACTTTATTAGGTTTTAGATTTGGTTCTTTATTGTTTTTTCTCCAGGGACAGCTATTTGGAGTGGTGGGATGTCAAAATTTTTACTACTCCACTGTGATGTCATCACAGTGTGGGCGGAACTAACGTCATGACATTATGATGTCGTGGGTGAGGCCAAAGAAAAATAAAATAATAAAATAAAATAAAAATAAGCACGCACACACACACACACACACACACACACGCACACACACACACCTCAACCCAACCACCCACAACACAAACCCGTAAATAAATTTAATTAAATAAATAAATAAAAAATTACATTAAAATACACCCACCCACCCAAACACCCACCCACCCCAAACATAAATCAACCCACCCTACCACCCACCTCAAACACAAACCCATCACTTACCTGTTAGTATAAGTGCCTAGGCAGCACCCTGTTGCAAGATGGATATGGTCATCGTACCAGTTCTCTAGGATAATATGCCTTAATGTAAATGTAAAACAGCTGTACCTCCTTAAGGGTTCTCCAATTGGAACAGCAATTGGAACAGCACAGGTGTAGCTTATTGATGAGGTAACTCCAAGACTTTGCTTAAAAACCCCAAGCCACACCATCAGGCCTGCCAGCCGCCAGGCCTTTTTAGGAACTGTGGTAGTACGCCAATATAGGTAAAGGTATTAAATACGCATTAAAATACACACAGACACACCACATCCAAAGGTGAGTCACTTACCCTGGGGAGCAGGCTATAGGGAGCTTCAGGCTAGCAGCTTCTCTTCCTCCTCCCCGCTTGGGAGGACAGCAAGGAGGCCATACATACGTGCCAAGCACTGTAGGAGTGCATGCACACCAAGTGCTTGGTGCACATGCACAGTGGGGGAACCAGTGAAAAGGGAAGCCTCGAATGTGGTTCCCCCCAAAAGCTGCTACTGGTTCTCTGGGACACTGGGAAAAGTTACTACCGGTTCTGGCGAACTGGTGAGAACCTGTTACATCCCATCACTGGCTATTTGACTATCTTGTAAATAACCTGACTCCCTAAAGGGGCTAATGGCTACGGTGGATGACCCCATTTAGGTGGGGTGATGGTCCCCCTCAGTGGAGAAAATGCCACTGGAAACCACCATACAGTCAAACCTCGCATAAAGAGTGCCTCGCTTAAAGAGTAACTCACTTAAAGAGCAGAATTTTCTCTGAATGTTCACTTCGCTTAACAAATAAAGCCAACCAAATCTTGCCTAACAAATAAATCGGGGTTTGCAATCCCCCCCCCCCAGAAGTCACAATCGGTTGTTTACAATGGTGTTTCACTTAAAGAGCAAACTCGCTTAAAGAGCAATTCTGTGGAACACATTTATGCTCTTTAAGCAAGGTACAACTGTATTGGCCCCAACGGCAAAATAAGCAAAGGAGGAACTCTGATCCCCAATGGTCATGGAGGTGGAAGAGGTCATGCCAGATGGACTGGCTGTGAAGGCACACCTTGTTAATATCCTCGAGGTTGCGGCAGTCCATTGCAGTCCCAGTGTTAAATCCTGCATGTCTCATTTTATATGTGCCACAGGAGGTGGCTCCATGATCACAGTGTGTGGGTCACTTCAATGCAAGCTTGGATCCACCGTAAACAAATTCACGCCAACGGCATTTTTCCTGCTTTAGGGGAAAAAATGCATTCTCTGATGCAAGTTGCTGTCCCTGGCGGCAGTGGCGGTTTAATATGTGTACCATGTGTACAGTACCTTTTTTATTTCTGGCATTTCATTTAATCCATCCTTCTTATATTAAGCCAAGTAGATGAAGTTTAAAGGTATTATGTCAGTCTTAACTGGATATTCAAAGAGAAATTAACGTGAACATTTTTACTAGAAGTACTCTTCTCAGATGCAGCGTGAAACATGATGAAAGGCACAATTGCCCTGCTTATTAAGAATAAAATAACTACCACTATAAAAGATTAAGTCACAGACACCTTAGTAGTTCCATCACAGATGTTAAATTAAATCTTTTCCCCCTCTGGCTGAGATTTGAATGTTTGTAAAATTAGGTGGTATTGTTAAAAGTCAATGTAAGCCCTGAAGTATTGTCACATTTTATTGACAGTGCCGAATTTCACCCTTTAGTGAAATCTGTACAACTTCTGTAGCATTCATACATTTTCCCACCATTGTTATATTTAAAACACAATTTACAATATACTAAAGGTTTTTGGGTGTAGGAGGGGAAGAGCATTTCCTTTCCAGTTTGTCACTATGTTTGCTGCAAAGTGGTTTATTTTTAACTTCAAATTTAGAAGTAAGCAAATGATAGCAATTCAGAAAAGGCATTGTAGAAGATATGTTCAATTTGTGGTTCACAAGGGAATTTTTGATTAAGATGTCTTTGATGCTGCCATCACCATGAGTTCCTGTTTTTTCATCAAGTTGGTGAAATAAAGTTACAGCATCAGTTTGATATTCTTTTATTCATAATAAAATAAGTGTATTGTATTCTTCTGCACACCATAAGAAAAGACATAAAAGACAAGCTAAAGGGGTATTAAAAAGACTATTACAATGCAGAGCTTGTTCAGTGCCCCATAACATCAAAATTCAAAGCTTTCTAGCAGTGGCTAGATTATTTATTGCTACTGTCTGAGGAATCTCATAGTGTGATGAATGAAAGGTGAAGCACAATTAAGATAAAGAGTAGGGTACTCTCCAGCAGATGAAATTATTTTCTGGCTTTATTTTTTCCTATAAAAGAAAAGAAGTAGAAAGAAACACCAAATGCATTTTTTCTTTTCTTTTCTAGATATTTCCAAGCAGTGCAGCTTTTGACAGTGAAACAAGACTGATGCTATGTGGGTGGGATTTTGGTTTCAGCAAAAGCAACAAGTTCAGTTTAAAAAAAATGTCAGTTTATATTGGGGAACAACAATGTGTTCTGGATGTCAAAGCAAGTGACAAAAACAGGTAAGTTGTCAATACTTTTTCTGAAGTTTCTGATCAATGCTGGTAATGGAAATTGCAAAAAATAAATAAAAAGGAATCCATACATGCTTTCAAACAGTGATACAGTATTACATTCTTTACATTGGCGTAGTAGTAGTAGAAGTAGTAGATTTTCAAAAGAAAATAAATGTTATTGTGATCTACACGTGAATGGACTAAATTCAGAAAAGTGGCCTACAGATAGTTAAATGTAAAAAATTGAATCAAAATAGGGGGAAAGATCACTTCCAATGGACAGTTACCTGTGTTAGTGGAAGATTGTACAGCTCCCATGTTATAGTTCATCCTAAATCAGCAGTTCTCAGAAGTCAGGCAAGGCTTGTGAAGGGTGTGTCTTTCCTCAATGCAAAGCTCTACTGCAATAGATTCCTCTTCTCCTTCTTTGTCTTCCTGAACTGAGTGGAATTTTCTTTGTCATCTTCAGTTGATTGGGATTATCAATGTGTGCAAGGAAATGATCACTATCTTTGAGCTAGAGCCAGCATGGTATAATCAAAAGAGTAATTATTTATTTATTTATTATTTATTAGTTCAAATTTATATTGCCGCCCACTCGCCGTGGCGACTCAGGGCGGCTTACAGATAATACATTACATTACAATACATTATGTAATGGACTAGGTCTTGAAAATTGGATTCAAATCCCTGCTCATGGGTGGAACTGTAAAACCATTCCTTAAATGTCTTACATACCTGAAAAATCTTATTAGGGTTGTTGTAAGTCAGATGCAACTTGATGGCACATAACAAGCATCTTTGATCAAAGCAATAGCAGAGAGTTTTGCCCATCAGGCATTCTCCTCAGTGTTGCAAAGCAACCTGCACTTGGATCCTAGAGTTAGCTTAAGCTTGCCCCACATTTTCTCTGATTTTTGTTGTTGTTCAGTCGCACAGTCGATTCTGACCCTCTGCAACCCCATGGACCACTGTCCGCCAGGCACTTCTGTCCTCCACCATCCTCCTCAACTCGCTCAGCTTTGTGCCCATTGTGTCTACAATACCATCTAACCATCTCATTTTGGGCCGCTCCCTTCTTCTTTTGCCCTCCACCCTTCCCAGCATCAAGGCTTTCTCAAGCGAATCCTCTCTTCTCATTTGATGTCCAAAGTACTTCAGCTTCATCTATACTATCTGACCTTCTAGGGAGCAGTCAGGTTTGATTTCTTCTAAGATTGACCTATTTGTTCTCCTCGCTGTCCAGGGGACTCTCAAAACTCTCCTCCAACACCACATCTCAAAGACGTCTATTCTTCTGCACTCAGCTTTCCTAATGGTCCAGCTCTCACAACCATACATTGCCACAGGGAATAGTAAAGTAAGCAGTTGTAGTCATAACCACCTGAATTGATGAAAGGATCCAGTGCCATAGATGGCAATATTATTCAACCGCAGATCTTCTGTGTCTAGGCCAGATGTGAAACTGTAAAATGAAGGCACATTTTGGTGAGTTTGTTCTGGAGTTCCTTTCACCTGCCCTAGTGTCAAAAAGATTAGCCGGCAACACAAGGTTGCTGTTACCAGGATACGCCAGACTGTGGTTCAGAAATACCACATCCTTCAAGGGGGTTCTTTCTGTGTACCCCAAACTGTAGATTAAAAGCATTGCTTTGGAGCTACTGGAAGTAATGTTGCAGAAATGTATGTGTTTCAGGTTCCAAACCCATTACTTCTGGAGCCTGTCAATTCTTGGGAGTCAAAGTTTTAGGGTTATGAAAGGTGACTGTTCTGCCCTGGAATTCAAATTTTATCACTATAACCCACTAACAAAATGTGGAAACCATTATGGTTTGTAATGATGGACTGGCACAGCAGTAAGGATGATGTCAACAAAGCACCTGCTTTTTTCTACGACTTGCTCGTAAAAGCTTCATAGCATGAGGCCTTTAGCTATAACATCTCTGATAAGGTTGTTCTAACACGTTCCCTTTGTCTTTTGAGACTTTTGGAAAGCTCAAGGTTATGTCTGTAGTATTTGGATGAAAAGACAGAGGACTTTATGAAGGATTTACACACACATCTGTGTAAACTTTTTTTAAAAAACGTAGCCACTGAGATTCCAACAAAGCCTCACTCTCAGTTATCTTGCTGTAACAGAGAAACCGAAAGGGATGGGGGATGCAATTAAGTCTGTATGTTTGGGTGTATACTCTAATAGGCATATGTGTATATGTATGTGTCCAGTATCTCTTCTGAATGCAGACATTTTCTGCTGGGCTGGAAAATACATATACAGTATCCACTTAAGTCAGTATCTGTCTATTTACCCCTTCAGTCTTATCGCTCAGGAGTATGTAATGAATTAATGACAAAACATCTATATTCCATGAATAAAAAAGGAGAACTATTCTGCACCTAAAAAGGCCTTCAGTTAGGTGATCTCATCCATCTTTGTTGTTCAAATTCAATTTATTATTATGACCCTATACTAAAAATAACAAAAGACAAATGTAGTGGCACCTTAAAGACTAAGTGCTATCAATGTTTTTTCGTATTTAATATTATTATTGCTTTTACTTTACTTTTTGTTTCTTGTCAGATATGCCTGTAATATGGTTACCACTTCAAAAATGGTGCAATTTGTTTTATTTGAAGTATAATTAGGGCTAACATCTTTGTCTTTTTGTTGAAGATTGGAATGCACACTTGGTCCTGTGAAGAGCATACGTTTTAATGTTTCAAGCAGTGTTTCAAATGGACAAGCAAATGCTTCTTTTAACACATTTTCTTATGTGGTATGTGTTTAGTGTTTCTCTAACGATTTTTAATGACTGCTTACTTGTATCATTGTACAGTCAAACCTCGCATAAAGAGCGTTTCGCTTAAAGAGTAACTTGCTTAAAGAGCAGAATTTTCTCTGAATGTTCGCTTCGCTTAACAAATAAAACCAACCAAAAACTCACTTAACAAATAAATTGGGGTTCACAATCCCCCCCCCCACAATTGGTCACTTACGATGGTGTTTTGCTTAAAGAGCAAACTTGCTTAAAGAGCAATCTTGTAGAACGCATTATGCTCTTTAAGCGAGGTACCACTGTATGTCATTTTTATTCAATATGACTTCTAAGATATTTATTTAAAGTAACCATTTAAAAATAATAAGTTGTGTTATTTTTACTGTACAGAATCCCACCATAAGGAATATCTCCCCAACATACGGTCCAAGATTTGGGGAAACCTTGCTGACATTAACTGGTGAATACCTAAACAGTGGAAATTCACGAGACATCTATGTTTGTAGAAAACAGTGCAGATTAACCAGGTACAGTATAATGTTAGAAATAGTGTATTAACTGTTACTGTTTTATATTGTTTTATATTGGCTTTAAAATAAGTTTTGTCAGGACAAAGACCTAAACAGTATCAGTCACTAAAATACATTTTAAAACATTACATAAATATATAGAACAGTTCTTTGCAAATTGGAGGTGCTTATTTTCAAAAGAAAAAGTAACACTGTAAAACTGTTTTATCATAATCTGTGAAAGTTTTCCAGTTAACATCAAAGTTACTTTGTTTCTAGTTCTCTCTCTCTCTCTCTCTCTCTCACCATGTTCTCTAATTATGGTCAAATCCCTTATTTTCTCCCTGGACTTTCAGGGAATTTAAAGATGAGGGATTAGCCTTGGATAAATTTATCCATTCAAAGATGAGGTATATGCCTGCATGCTTCCTCTTTTCCTCTTTTGTCCACTGAATTGTCAAAGTTCAAGGGTTTGTTGAGCCTCAGTTTCACATTCTACCAGAATTTCAAAACTATGGTTTAATCTCAGAATTACACACCATGATCAGCCAGCTTTTCCTAATGATTTCCAACTCACCATAAACCTCTTTTAGAGTATATACTATGTACTTGTAGCAAATATCCTGCATTAATTCTATGGGTTTTTCTTCTGCAGAATGTCTAATACTACAGTAGAGTGCTATACCCCTCTACAAAGAGAAGTGTCAGAGTGTCATGTTGAGATGAAAATAGACTCAGTCTTTCGTTCAGGGGGTTATTTTACATACAGAGAAGATCCTTCTGTTTCTAAAATTTATCCAGCTAAATCATTCCTAAGGTGAGTTAAGGTTTTCTCTTGATATGGTCATGACCTTATATAAGAGTTAACACATTTGCCCAGATAAAAGGATTTCTGTTGATAAATGATCTTAGCATATTTGTGACTATTTGTGCTTTCCCTTGAAAATCTCTTTTGTGTGTTGTATTCCCATACAACTGATACTTGTAAGGAAGTGCCGTAGAGTTCCTTTTAAAAAAAAACCCTTGGCAGCCAGTTACACTGATGTCCCTTTGTTCAACACTCTGTCAACTGTGCTTAATACAACCTTTAGATTGAGACCTGGAAATGGTTAAGACAAATCATTGTGGACTAGCCAAACAGTCGGTCCACCCAGTGTCTCACCCCTAATTATGGAACATGTGGGTTAGTGGTAAAATGTAAACAAGATAAGGATGATGAACATGTTGTTTATATAGAAAGAGGTAGTGCTTCCAGGGCTAAAAGCTCTAAGAGGGTGTTATATAAGTATCTTGCTATTACATTCCCCAGAGTGTGTTCAGAAGCAACAGTTCACTGCAGTCTTCCAATGTCTTCCTATATGGGCATTCATGAATAGAAAAGAAAAAAAGAGTGAAGTCAAACCCAAAGATTTTGATAGCGATTTGAACTAGAAATTTTCCCTGATCTTTTGCTACTAAAGCCCTCTCCCCTCCACAATATTCAGATCTTAAGAACTTCCACTTTAATTATTCAGGCCTTCATTTGTTGCTAAGAAACAGAGAAGCAAGAGTACAAACTGGAGGTCTGTTTACAAATACTGAAATCTGATGGTGTGCTTTGGTATCCAGTGCTGTTTTTCATTGTCCACCACCCATCATGGAATTGGGACTTTATTCGCCTCCCACTCCTGTTGCAGCCTTCCGTGGCTCAACATTTTGCTCCTGGGTGTTTCCCAGCCCTCTAGGTCAGAGTTTGAAGTTGTGCAACAGGAGTGCCCGGACTTTTCAGGCCATGTGATTCAGTGGGCCGGTCACGTGGTTCCTCCCACCGGAAGCAGAAGTAAAACATGCCTTGCAATCTGTTTTGCAACAGGATGAGATAAATTTTAAGCTGCCATTTTCTCAGCTTAAACCATAGGTTCCCAAACTATGGCCTGTGGGCCAGATCCAGCTCTGATGCCAATTCATCCAGCCCTTGCCGCCCTCATTGTTCCTGGAAGTGGAAGTAAAATGTGCCTGTACATTGTGCATTTTACTTCAATTTCCAGGAGGGACAAGGGTGGCGAAGGCTGGATGAATTGGCATCAGAGCAAGATCTGGCCAATACAGAGATCAGGCCCATCTGGACCATACAGGGTGCATTTTACTTCCACTTCTGGGAGCAATGAGGACGGTGCGGGCCGTATAAATTGGTGTGGGGGACAGATCTTGCCCATGGGCCATAGTTTGGGCACCCCTGTTGTAGAGAGTTGAGGGGATGCAGGAGGGAGAGGGGAATCCCCCCTCCTTAGAGCTACAGTGACAGCATGCCAGGGGAGGAGAACGCTGTATCCTGACCATTGTCTTTCAACCCATAAATCCATTTATTGTTTGAAGGAACTGTGGAAACCTGCTATACAGTAAAAAAAAATTTTTTAAAAAATCCTATGGTAGGGATTTCTAAGACTACATTGAGTTACTGTCCATTATATTTTCCTAACTTTTGAACAATTAATATATCTGTATATTAATTTTCTAATATGTAAGCTTTGTGTTGTGGTGGGAAGGACTCTTTCTCTCAATAACAATAATAATAATAATAATGAAACTAGCTGTAATAGTCATTTTATTTCTGTGTTAATTGCTTTCACAATGTTGTTTTTAAACCTAAAGGACCAAATAGTGCCTTCATATTTATAAAAACCAAACTAGTCACTAGTTTCTAAATAGAGATCTATATCAGGGGTGCCCCAACTACAGCCCAGGGCCTGGATGCAGCCCCCAACACCAATTCTTCCTGCCAGCCACCCGCATCACTCCCAGAGCGAAAATAAAACACAACCATGTGGGTGTGTTTTACTTCCGCTTCTGGGAGCAACGAGGGTGGCGCGGATTGGATGAATTGGGGTTGGGGGCCACATCCAGCCCCATGGCCATAGTTTGGGTATTCCTGAACCATGTGACCGGCTGGCGGCCTGAAAAGTTTGGGTACCCCTGATCTATGTTGTTATTTCAATGTCTTTCTTTTCTTCAGTGGCGGAAGCACAATTACAGCTCAGGGAATTAACCTGAATTCAGCATTCTCTTCAAAGATGGTGGTAGTGGTACCCAAACTTGGCAGAAACTTCACTGTGGTAAGTCTATAGCAAATATATTACCTTTGGTGCATAGATACACACTTTCAAAATCAAAAATCAAATTGTCCCCCTGTGGTGCATGTGCCCCATGTTGGACTCCATGGGTGTAGAAGCACAGTAGTCCCACTGTATTCATTTTAATTTATACCCAAGTAAATGTCACTTGTACCCAGTGTGGTGTGTGGATTGAGTAACAGACTAGGACTCGGGAGTCCTGGGTTCGATTCTCCAGCTCTACAATAGAACCTCAGGGGGGGAGGGGGACTGGTAAAACTGCTCCTTAAATACCTCACTTACTTTGAAAACCCTTTTAGCGCACAACAACAACATGTGTGCATATGAATGCAACTTTCCTTTCTTCCCAGCTTCCTTCTACTTTGTCAGCGTTTTGAGCAGTTGGGCAGTTGATTCTGCGGCTGTTCTCACATGTCTGCCTCCCTATGATTTAGATAAACAGGCTGTCTGGCTTTTCATTCATAACCTTGTATTTGCACATTTGAGCAACCGAAAGGTCAACAGTTGTCCTATTTTTAAAAGAATAAAAATTTTAATTGCCACAAGACTGCCCTGTTGAAAAATCAACTTGGTGACAATTTGCAGAGCCAGCCACTTCTGCAAATTATTAAATTGACTTCTGTGCAAAAGTTAGGCATGGAAGTCAATTTAATAATTTGCAGAAGTGTCAAGGATATAGACCTTCCAAAGTGTTGCTCTTCTTTTTATTTTATTTTTTAATATATCCTGTATCTGATGTGACTAATTTCAATTAATATCTGTGGAAACTTGGAATAATGACATTGGACTATGAAATGCATATATAAAAGTAAAAGCTACCATAGTGATATAATTACATTATCCTATTAAATTGAATAGATAAGGATATGGCTTGAGAATATACATACTTCAAAACTAGAATAATTTGGGAGGTTATTTTTAAATTGTACATTTCATTATTTTCTGATAAATGGAAAGAATGAACTAAAATCAGTTGTTTTGAAGCAAAGATGACAGCAAGTAGTATTTTAAATTTTGGGTTTCTTAAAAGCTCTTGAAAGGCTCTATTGGTGTTGTCAGAAAAATTGGGAAGCAACACAGTGCAAATCCTTCAAATGCCACAAAAAATATTAGGTCCCATCAAGTGTGATGATAAATCCTGTGTTGTATGAGTCAATGTTGGTCTTTGTCGCTTAAAATTTGGAGACATGTATACATAGGGAAACAGAAGCAAACATTGTTGGAAATACTTGAAATATGTGAGGGTAAAGTCTAAAAGAGATGTGTGACCTAGACTCAGCATGGATTGAAGGTGAGGGTTTGAATATTGATATCAGCTGGCAGGTGAAGAGACAGCAAAATGGAATGGGAAAAGAGACATAGATGGATTATTAATTTATTGTTAAATAAATTAGTGTGCAAGTGGTTGAGGGCAGAACAACAAGAGGACAGCAGTGTTCAGGATAATGCAATGGACAAGAATGTTAGGGTTACGAAGGAAACAATTCCCTTGGGTGAGAGCTAAATCATGTGTAGAAAGCTGGGTGAGTTAGATTAAGCTAATGCTTGGAGCAGTCCTTGTGTCCCTGAGGCCCCCACCGCTGTGGTTGGAGTTTTACAGATGCAAAGAAATAACTGGCATACAGAGCTCATGTCCTGCCTTATCCTAGTCTTTCCTTCATAGATATTAGAAACACAGTAAACTGTTTCCTATATGTATTTTATTTATATATATTTAGACATATCTACAGTTGGTTAGAACCAATTGTGGGCAGCAACAGGTCTGCACCCCCCTCCCTGGGAGTGGGTAGCAAAATTGGGTGGTCTCTGGGCAGGTGGGTAGCGAGATTGGGTGGCCACGCCCACCTCCCTGCCCTGCCCCATCAGGTTTTGTCCCTGCAAGTGGTTCAAGGTCTCCCTTGCTCAAAAGCCAGTCATATCTGACTCTAGGGTGCAGTGCTCATCTCCATTTACAGCCAAAGAGTTAGTGCTGCCTGTGTTTGCAGATGTATACATGGCCATATGGCAGGCATGATTAGATCGCCCATGACGTAGGCTCTGCCCATGATGTAGGCTCTGCCCACGGTGTGGTAGCGAAATTTTTTGCTGCCCACCACTGATTAGAACGCATATTGAAACTACTAGATCAATTCCACCCACATATGTGACAGAACAGGTTTGATTGTTTTAGTGGCCTAATAAAGGCATTGCCAGCCCCTGCGTTTGTATTATGTAAGGTCCACACAGCTCCCTTCATTGTTTTTTCTGAGCATAGTTTAAGCTTCTGTGGTTAAGTCAACCCTAAATTAAAGTTGCTCATTTAGGTCAACTTTAAGGAACTCTAGTTTAAAGGAGCTAGGACTGATATATCTAAGTCACCAAGAGGATTGTGAAAGGTGGTGTAGTGGTGGCTATGACTCTGGTTCCTAATGTCCTTAGACTGTGATGTAATAACCCAACAATATCATATCCAAAATGTTTTATGAGTGTAAATAATCTCTACTTTCTCTGTTACTTTTATTTTCTCCATCTTTGGTTCAACTGACAAGTTCAGGAAAAGTCTTGAATTCTGATAGATGCTTGTATCCAAGCCAAGTGCTATCTGTTATAACCTCCTTTGCTTTCTGCTCTCCCCCACCCCCAAAGTTCTTGCTTTTTATTTACTTAATTTCCCCATCCAGTATTATAGAATATAAACATGTTTTGGATTCTCTATCAAAGGTGTTTTATAATCGTGGTTGTCATGATACCAAAAATAAAAAGCTCCTGATTAGTTTGAAAGAAGAAAGTGCAAAAGCTGGCTTGAGAGTCCCCTGGACAGCAAGAAGAACAAATAGGTCAATCTTAGAAAAAATTAACCCTGACTGCTCCTTAGAAGGTCAAATAGTAAAGATGAAGCTAAAGTACTTTGGACATCAAATGAGAAGAGAAGACTCACTTGAGAAGGTCTTGATGCTTGGAAAGGCTGAAGGCAAAAGAAGAAGGGGGCGGCCAAGGATGAGATGGCTAGATGGTATTGTAGACACAATGGGCACAAAGCTGAGCGAGTTGAGGAGGATGGTGGAGGACAGAAGTGCCTGGCAGACAGTGGTCCATGGGGTCGCAAAGGGTCGGAATTGACTGTGCAACTGAACAACAACAACATGATACCAAAGTTTACATAATCTGGCTACCTGTTTGCCCCTTGGTTTTTATTGGTCAGCTGCTAGGCGATGCCCTGAAGCACACATTTATCCTGTTCCACAATTTAAAGAAAAATTAAGTTAGATAGTAGAGTTCAGGTTCTGTGGGTCATGTTTGCATTCATCATTTTCAGTGTTGATGCTAAGATAAATACAGTCTTATATTTTGAGCCATCTGCATTTTGTAAAAAAAATGTTTTATCTTCTGGCCCACTTTAAAATTATCTAGCTCTTTTGCAATATTGCATTTTGGCACTTTCTACTTGCATCTTTGGAAAAAAAAACACATCTCAACTGACGGCTTAAATGCTCAAAATAAATTTATTTAAATCCAAATTAAATAGGCAGTGTCTTAATTTAGTCTGGTCTTGATTGGATTTGATCCTATTTCTGTTATAGATTACCAATCAAGTAATTCATGAAAAGCGTCATATTTTTCAATTGCTAAAAGCAATTTCAAAGTAAAAATGTCATGTCAAATTACATAACAATCAAGGTACTCCAAATGCAATTTCTTTTGACCTCCTCAATCAGTCACATTGCATCACCACTAAAGAGTATTATTAGATTGTTTTTACCATTCTCTGAAAGCATCCTTTTCAAAGGATAAAGTAAAGAGCTATATACTTTATTCCAGTAGATACCCACAAACTAAGTTATAAATGCTACTTTTATTAATTTAAAAGACATTGGTACTCTGCAGTGGATAAGATGGGTAATTAATTTACAGTAATGAAATCATTGTAGTGATTACTATGGATCTCTACTAATGTATGCCAAAAAAGGTAATCATTTACATTCTGGGTTCCTTAAAAGTGAGAATGTAGGTATCTTTTAAATATTTATTCATTATATGTTTATAAGAAATCTATAAAGCAAACTAGTAGCCATACAGTTTGAAACTACATTAGTGCAATAGGAAACAAAACAGAAAGCATTGTATCAAAACAACACAGCAAAAATACAAAGGCCAGCTTCATTTAAAAAAAAACATCAAGGTCAACATGATAAAAATAGAAAGCAAACATTTTTAGAGCAAAATCAAGGCAACAGATAAAATAGGAGCTTACAGCTACCAGCATGTAATAGGGATTTAAATGGTTTCAAAAGCTAAGGGAAGAAAACTACACAAACAATAATGTTGGAGCAATTTAGTGTAGGTGTCTCCTAATTTTACTGTCACCACCAAGGAAGTCCTTTCTCCAGCCAATGCTAAATATTCTTAAATAGGAACGAAATAATTACTTCAGGCCATGGGCAACGGTTACTCTCAAATTGTAATAATATTTGGAAGTTCAGCCTATGTTTTTTCAATACTATTTAATTCCATTATATAAATTGGACACAAAATACCTGGAGTTGAATTTTTCTTGTCTGTGCTCCCAATATAGTGGGGGTAATAATGAAATAGATCTTATCATATTAATGGCTGACAAATAATTCTTACTCTACACATGCAGGCAAAGGAGATGGTTGCATGAATTATATCACTTTACTCAGAGATGTTGAGATTGCATTTTTACGTTCCATTATAAGATATCACAGAGATGGAAAATATTGTGCTGTTCATCTACTCTAACCATGTGCTCTATAAGGGACCTACAATAAAGACTTATTTGGGGACTACTTCCAAATAAGAACTGGGATAAGTAGGGTTACTATTCCACTCACGTATTACACTATTTTCCCTTATTCTGACTAGCTGCTGCACTAGCCTTGCAGCAATCCTATGTTTTCTTTACAATGTCTAATTTTAGACCCTGAATATTAAAAACAACATTTTGAACAGTTAAAACTTGCAACAAAAACCTGGGGGGGGGGGTGATTTCCAGTTGTGATCATCTGTCCATTGTTAGAACAGATGGTTCTCCTTCGTGTTGTTTGGGGATGCACACTGATGGGTTCTGCGCCTGCGCTGAATCCTGAGCGGAGCTGGAAAGCTGATTGGATAAAGAGTTTTAAATGTGGGACCGCCCACCATGCCCAACCCCTTCTGGCGCCATTTCACGCTCTCCCCTCAGTTTGCTTTTTTCCGCTGCGCAAGCAGGAGCCTGGAAAAAAAGCTGTGAGTTCTTTAGCTGAGATTGTCTCAGAATCTTCTAATTTTTATATACCAACAATTTTTCTCGGACCAGGGGACTCAATCCCTTGGTCCTCGTGTGGCTGGGGGCTCGCCCTCAGCCGCCGGTAAAAAAAAAAAAAAAAAACTCTACCGTTTTTCTGCACAATCTCGTGTCGGGGCCTCCCGGCCGGGATAATTTTTTCTCTTCGGCCATCTACCTCGGTGGATGCCCTCAGCGGCAGCATTCAAGCAGTGTCCGTCCTGCAAGAGAAAGTTCCCTAGCTCGGACGGACACGTGCGCTGCCTCCGCTGCCTCGGGGAGAGCCATCAGGTCCAGACCTGTGAGGTGTGTAGAGGCTTCTCGAAGGCCGCGATCAAAAACCGCCAGTACCGCCTCCAAGCCTACCTCATGGAGGCCGCACTCGCTCCCCCAGCTCCAGAGCAGGCTGCTGCCTTGACGTCTGCTCCTTCGACCTCCGCTCCTTCTTCCCGGCCTTCGGCCTCAGAACTGTTCAAGCGAAAGAAGGAGCAGAAGAAGAGGAAGAAAGACAAAAAGGAGAAGAAGAAGCGTCGTAGCTCCTTGTCTTCTCTCCCTCTGACCCCGGGACCGGCTCATCCTTCGCCGCCACACTCCCTAGCATCCGCCCCGGTTGCAGCTCCACCTACGCCGGGCAGGATGTCGGTCGATGCCCGGGAAGCCGCCACGCCGGAGAGGGCCCCCAGCCCTCCGCCGTCACCGGAGATTCTTCCACCTCCACCGCCGCGAAGATCTTCCTCTCTTCGCGTCTCTTCCGTGGCTCCTGGTCCGGCTTCCGAAGTGCCGCCCCAGTTGAGCCTCATCGCCCCGTTCATCGAGGCGATGATGCGGAAGTTGCACGCTGAGCTCCAGGGCCCCCAGCCGGCACCGTCTGAGTTTGTGGAGCGCCCTCTGCCCTCCGAACCAGCCACGGAGGCACCACCGCTCCGTGAGGAGGGCCCGACACCGAAGAGGCAACGCGTGGAGCAGGCACGGTTGGAGGCCTCTCTCCCTCCGTACCAGCTGCCTTTGCCGGGGAGCGACCCGAGATCCGCCAGGCCGTACTGGTCGGACTCGGACCCCGAGGCCTACCTACCACCACCCAGCGTCTTGGAGCGGTCGGGAGGCTTCGACGACTCGTCAGACCAGGAGGAGGAGGATCAGCCACCGCCGGTTGCAGTCGACAAATCCCCGGACGACAACATCGGCTCCGTCCACGGCTCCCAGCCGGAGGACCAGAAGACATACACGGCTTTGATCACCCGCCTCGGATCCATGCTCGGGATCCGGGCGGAGGCTCCCCTGGACGAATGTGAGGATGTCGTCTGCGGCACGGCCGACCGGAAGGAGTTGGTCCCTGTCCGCTTGGGACTGCTCCCGAAGATCGCCAAAGCGGCCAAAGAGGTCTGGAAGAGACCGGTATCCTCACATTTGGTGTCCAACAGGGTGGACTCCATGTACAGGCTGCTGGACGACTCCAACTTCCTGCACATCCACCCGGCGCCGAACTCCCGAGTGGTTAAAGGCTCCCAACACCGGACACCAATCAGCAGCACTCCCATCCCGTCGACTCAGGAAGGGAAGAAGCTGGACGCACTGGGCAGGAGGTTCTACGCCAACGCCTCCTTGTCCTTCTGTGCGTCCAACTACGCAACGGCCATGGGCGGCTACCAGTGCCGACTTTGGGAACAGGCAGAATCCTTTAAATCGCTGCTGCCGCCGGACAGACAAGCGGACTTTGAGAAACTCTGCCTGGAGGGCAGCCAGCTCGCCCTCCAACAGATCCGCACCAGCCGCCACGTCACGGAGTCGGAGGCAAAGAACCTGGCCTCCGCCATCCAGCTCCGCCGCCACGCCTGGCTCCGCTCGGCTGACCTGCAGGAGGACGTCAAGCGACTCGTGGAGGAACTGCCCTTCGATGGCGAGGGCCTCTTCGCCAAGGAGATCGACACCTCCTTGGGGGAGCTGAAGTGGGACTACGCCACCATAAAGCAGCTCCGCCCTCCACGCCGTGGGTCCAGTCGTTACCAACAGGACCAGCCATCGATGTCGCAGGCGGGCCCGTCCTACCAACCGCGCCCACCGCAGAGGCAGGGGGACTACTCCCGGTACCAGCCCTACCGGCCACGACAACAACCCAGCCGTCCACGCTACCAGCAGCGTCACCAGACTGGCAAGCGGACGGAACGGAAGGGCAAGCAACGCGTTTGACTCTTCCGTGACCGAGACTCTTCCTTACTGTCCCCTAACCAACTACCTATCGGCGTGGTCTGCCATCACCACAGACCGATGGGTTTTAACCATCTTAGACTCTGGCTACGCGATCGAGTTCAAGAAATGCCCTACTGTCGGACGGGTCCGCGTCACCGATCCGTCCCCACCGCTCCAGGAGGAACTATCAGCTCTCCTAGAGAAGGGCGCCATAGAACCGGTTGCAGCGTCAGAGTCTCATGAAGGGTTCTTCTCCCGCTACTTCCTCGTGGACAAAAAAGACAGGGGGTCGCGTCCTATCCTGGACCTCCATCTCCTCAACAAACACATCGACGCGAGGAAGTTCCGGATGGTGACTCTTCACTCCATCCTCCCACTCATCAACCACGGGGACTGGTTTACCGTCATCGACCTGAAGGATGCCTACTTCCACGTATCCATCAGGAGGGAACATCGTCGCTTCCTCCGCTTCCAGGTGGGCAGCGACATCTACCAGTACACATGTCTACCCTTCGGCCTCTCCACCGCTCCGAGGGTATTCACGAAGTGCATGGGGCCGGTGGCTGCTCATCTTCGGCTGCAAGGCGTCCAAGTGTTCCCGTACATAGACGACTGGTTGGTCTGCTCCCCAACCCAACAGAAAGCCAAGGACGATGTTGCCCATTGCCTGGCCCTTATGCAGAGTCTCGGTCTACGGGTCAACTACAAGAAGTCTCAGTTGACCCCCACTCAAAGAATAGACTACATCGGAGCCGTATTGGACTCCCTGGCTCTAAGAGCCTATGCTCCGCCCAAACGTCTGCTCGACATTCGTGCGGTGGTGGCACGGATCCAGGGCAGGCGTCGGGTCCGTGCGAGGGACGCCCTCCGCTTGCTAGGACTCATGGCGTCGACCACGGCAGTGATCTTGCACGCCAAACTAAAGATGCGATCGCTCCAGTCGTGGCTCCTCGCCTCCTTCGACAACACCCACAACGACCTTGGGAAGTGGCTCACACCAACTCCCGAGCTGCAAGACCAGTTGAACTGGTGGACAATGGACCGCAATGTGGCCGCGGGGAGACTCTTCACCCTTCCCGCACCATCCGTCCAAGTCACCACCGACGCGAGCACGCACGGATGGGGTGCGTGCTGCCTCGGGTTACGGGTCCACGGCGTCTGGACGCCCGCGGAAGCCAACCACCACATCAACTTCCTCGAGCTGTTGGCGGTGTGGAAGGCGATGAGGTCCTTCAGACTATCAATAGTGGGCCGCGTGGTGCAGATCGCCTCGGACAACACCACGACCCTAGCCTACCTCAACCAGCAAGGAGGGACCAAGTCTCTCTCCCTCCTTCACTTGACTGTCCAGATTTGGGAGTGGTGCCTGAAGGTACACGTGTTCTCCATAGGTGTCCACATCCAGGGCACCCTGAACTCCGATGCGGACTCCCTGAGCCGCAAAGGGACGGCGATGCACGAGTGGGAACTAGACGGATCGGTGTTCGACCGTCTGTGCCGACAGTGGGGCACACCGAACCTAGACGTGTTCGCGACACAGGCCAACACCAAGTGCCGCCGTTACTGCTCCCGAGCGGGGATCGGCCATGGATCGGAGGGCGATGCCTTCATGGTGCCGTGGCACCAGGAACTCCTGTACATGTTTCCACCGATCCCTCTCATCCAACGGGTCCTGGTACGGATCCGTGCGGAGAACGCCTGGACGATCCTGATTGGCCCGTCCTGGCCGTGCCAGCCGTGGTTCCCACTGCTCCAAACCCTGGCTTGCGACCGCCTTCGCCTACCCACCGATCCGAATCTCCTCCGCATGGAGAACAGTCGGATCCTCCACTCGGATCTGCCGAGCCTGCACCTGACGGCCTGGCTTATCCGCCCGACCTAACACGGATCCTTGAGCTATCAAGGAAACCTTCCACACGGAAGTCCTACGATGCCAAGTACCGTCGCTTCATGGACTTTCTGGTATCCAGCGACCGTACCGTGGACTCAGCATCCCTGCAGGATGTCATGTCCTACCTCCTGCACCTGGCCGAGTCAGGATCTGCACACTCATCCTTAAAGGTCCACTTGGCTGCAGTGGTGGCCAAGGCCCCACCTTCATCAGTATTGTCCTCCGCTTTCAGAGACAAGACTGTTAAAAGATTCCTCCAGGGACTGCGTAATGCCTACCCTCCAGTAAAGATACCACCTCCTCAGTGGTCCCTCACTGCTGTGCTCACCGCGCTTACGAAGGCGCCCTTTGAGCCCATGGCTACAGTGGACATTAAGTTTGTTTCTTACAAAACTGCCTTCCTCGTAGCCATCACCTCTGCCCAGAGGGCAGGAGAACTGGCAGCCCTGCGGTCTGACCCTCCTTTTCTCAAGTTCTACCCTGATAGGGTAGTATTGCACCCGGACCTGGCCTTTCTGCCCAAAGTCCTGACTGAATTTCACCTGGCCCAGTCCATCACGCTTCCAGCATTCTTCCTGAATCCTTCGTCTGCACAAGAGAGAGTGTGGCATTCGTTGGATGTCAGGAGGGCTTTGCTGTTCTACACACAAAGGACTGCGTCCTTCAGGAGAGCCAAACAACTGTTTGTGGCCTATGGTGGCAAGTCCAAGGGACACTCTCTGTCTGCCCAGAGACTTTCCAAGTGGATCTCAAGCACCATCTACCTGGCCTATGAGATGTCGTCCTTGCCACCACCTCCCCATGTCCGGGCACATTCCACCAAGACATTGGCTTCCTCCACTGCGTTCCTGGAAGGCATCCCGATGGAGGACATCTGCAAGGCTGCTACCTGGTCCAGATCCTCCACCTTCATCACCCACTATCGGGTTGACACAAGGTCTGCTCCCGACGTCAGACGGGGCAGGTCCATCCTGACGGCTGGTCTCCGATCCTCTTCGTTGATGACCGCCCATCCATGATGCCATTGCGCTCTCCTACATCTCAGGACGCCGGCTGCCCACCATCCAAGTAAGTGAGCATGTTAGTCACCCATCAGTGTGCATCCCCAAACAACACGAAGGAGAAGGACAGGTTTCACTTACCAGTAACTGTCGTTCTCCGAGTATGTTGTTTGGGGATTCACACGACCCAACCCTACCTCCCCTCAGGGCTGCCGGCCTGAGATGGCCTTATGCTTCGCAGGCAGCTCTAGTATCAAACTGAGGGGAGAGCGCGAAATGGTGCCAGAAGGGGTTGGGCATGGTGGGCGGTCCCACATTTAAAACTCTTTATCCAATCAGCTTTCCAGCTCCGCTCAGGATTCAGCGCAGGCGCAGAACCCATCAGTGTGCATCCCCAAACAACATACTCGGAGAACGACAGTTACTGGTAAGTGAAACCTGTCCTTCTCTTTCATATTTCAGAAAAGTGGATATTTACTGTATATTGGGATCCATGACAGAATTTAAGAGACCTGGATTATTTGCTCTTGCATCTGGGTCCCTATCTAGATGGCAGTACACACACTTTGAGTACAAAAGGACCTGAGTGCAATTCTTGACATTTGCAAGCAGGTCTGCAAAAGCTTTGCTCTGAACTTTAAAAAGACTTCTTCCGGTCAATATCTGCAGACAGATTAATAGTATGATTCAGTGTCTAAAATCCTTTTTGTTCAGTGCAAAAAAAAGAAAAGAGTAACTTTCAGCCCATTCCTAGTTGTGAAATAAAGTTTTTTTGCTACTATTCTCTGGCTCAGTACACACACTGGTTTGGTGCGTTCTTGTGTTCCTCTGAGAATTGTGGCAGGGACTTTTTATTTTCCAGTTAAAAATTGATTTAAAGTACTCATCTTCTTATGTTAAGCAATAGGATTTTGGCCAGTATGTGCAGCTTCTTATATTTTTAAGGGGCTGAAATAGTTACGGTTGTTGAAAGGAATTGGTGTATTTCAGTAATTTATCTGATACTTGTCATGCATCATTCTGTGGTTTTTTAAAAAAGAAATGCCACTTCAGCTACTGTCCTACATATATCCCAAACCACCTTCCACATTTTCTTTCTAATCATCTGTATCTTAGAATGATGTTTGTATTATATGTTGTCAATGCCCAACCTTAATAAGGTTTTCCAAGTACTGTATTGTCATTAAGTGCCATCAAGTCACTTCCATCTTATGGTGACACTATAAATGAGAGCGCTCCAAAATGTCCTCTCCTCAGTAACTGCTTAGCTCAGGAGTTCTCATCCTTTTAAAGCCGGGGTCTGTGTCATGCTGCCTCAGACAGCTTTGGGGGCCGGATGATCATTTTGCCCTTCCTCCACCACATGGCACTGCCAGGTGTGGTGGAGGCAGTGGGGGGGGCATGAAATGGCACCACGGGCCTCATCCACCCCATGGGCCACAGGTTGAAAATCCCTTGCTTAGCTTTTCTAAAGCCAAGCCTATGGCTTCCCTCACAGAGTGAATCCATCTCATGTTTGGTCTTGTATTTTCCTGCTGCCTTCCATTTTTACCAGCATTGTTGTCTCTTTCAGAGAATCTTGTTTTCTCATGATGTGCACAAAGTATGAGAGCTCAGTTTTATCATTTTTGCCTCCAGGCACGGTTCAGACTTTATTTGCTCTAGGTCCCACTTGTTCATCTTTCTGGCAGTCCAGTGTATCTGCAGAGATCTCCAACAGCACAGTACAATGGACCCCTGCTTTATGGACAGTCCACCTTCCTGAAAACTCACTTCAAGGAAAGAAAACCATAAGAAATGATGGTCCACTTCACAGACTTTTTTTTTTTTTTGGAATTGTTCCCCTCCCCCCTTGCATTCCTATGTGAAACTGTAGTTCACTTTACGGACTTTTTGTTTTCACTCCATTCCTGTGGGAATGCACACAATGCATTCCGGTTGCTTTAAGGTCAAATTGCTTTAAGGACATACCCCCATAAAGCAGGGGTTCACTGTATTTCAAATGAATTATTTTTCCCCCTGTCAACTTTCCTTGCTATCCAGATTTTGTAGCAATACATGGTGATCAGGAACGCAATAAGTATGAATTATCTTGGCCTTGTTTTCCAGTGAAACATGATGTACTTGATTATCTTTCTAATTCCTTCGTTGCTTTTCTTTCTAGTCTCAGTCTTCTTTTGATTTCTTGGCTCCTGTCCCAATTTGGGATTATGATTAAAACAAGGTATACAAAATGCTTCATTATTTCAATTTTTTCGATGTCTTCTTTAAAGATGTACAGTTGTACCTCGCTTAAAGAGCATAATGCATTCCACAGGATTGCTCTCTAAGCGAGTTTGCTCTTTAAGTGAAACACCATTGTAAGTGACCAATTGTGTGTGTGGGGGGGGGATTGTGAACCCCGATTTATTTGTTAAGCGAGTTTTTGGTTGGTTTTATTTGTTAAGTGAAGCAAACATTCAGAGAAAATTCTGCTCTTTAAGCGAGTTACTCTTTAAGCGAGGCGCTCTTTATGCAAGGTTTGACTGTAGTTCTTTTTTTTATGATACATTTTGTTTTATAGTATTACTGTTCAGCAGCAATCCTGTTTTGACACTTTTCTTCTTTCACTTATCACATCATTGCTGTTTTCTGCCAGTAAGATGGTATTATTTGCATATCTTAAATTATTGATGTTTCTTCCTCCAATTTTCACTCTTCCTTCATCTGAGTCTAGTTACATATTCTGCACGCAGATTGAATAGGTGAGGGGATGCATCCTTGTCTTACACCTTTACCTATGTGAAGCCATCCTGTCTCCCATATTCTTCTCTAGCATATGTGATATGTATTAGGTGCACTCTGGTGTCTAGTCATGCCTGCCACATGACCATGGAAACATCTGCACAAGCAGAGAGCACTGGCTCTTTGTCTTTGAAACAGAAATGATCACTGAACCCTAGAGTCAGATATGACTGGCTTTCGAGCAACAAAAACCTTTACCTAGGACAATCAAATGTTGAGACACTCCCATTTCTTTCAGAACCATGCATATATATTTTTTTATTCACACCATTGTTTTATGTTCCAGATTTATTGACATATTCTTGTTAGCATTTTGATAGTCATTCTCTATATCAGGGATTCTCAACCTCCAGCCTGTGGGCTGAATGCGGCCCTTGGCACCATCTCATATGTCCCACCACCACCTCTACCACACCAGGAAGTGCCATGTGGAGGAGGAAGGGCAAAATGGCCATCCAGCCCCCAAAGCTGTCTGAGGGAGCATGACCCGGCTCCCGACTTTAAAAGGTTGAGAACATCTGTTCTATAGCTTAAAATAATTCTGTTGGTATTCTATCTGCTCCTGGTTATTTGTTACTTCGTAGCACATTCAAAGCAGCTTTCACTTTCCTATCTAGTACTGCAGGTTCTTCATCATAGGATTCTTCTTCAAATCAAAGGAGTCTGACTTCCTTTTATCTCATTTTTTTAAAAAATAAGACCTCAGTTTCCACCTTCATTTTGTTTCCTCCTGGTCTGATAACTTGCTTCTCTTGAGATAATTAAGGTGTTTATAACAACACCTTGTTGAAGCTAAAGTACTTTGGACATCAAATGAGAAGAGAAGATTCAATTGAGAAGGCCTTGATGCTGGGAAAGGTGGAGGGCAAAAGAAAAAGGGGGCGGCCAAAAATGAGATGGTTAGATGGTATTGTGGATGCAATGGGCACAGAGCTGAGCGAGTTGAAGAGGATGGTGGGGGACAGAAGTGCCTGGCGGACAGTGGTCCATGGGGTCGCAGAGGGTCAGAATCGATTGTGCGACTGAACAACAAATAACAACAGTGGGGCAATCTCAAAATAAGAAAAACAAATTGTAGTATTTTAGGAGAGCCAAAGTGGTTTAGTAGATACAGTAATACCTCCGATAACGTTTACCTCAGATAACGCTAAAATCGCATAACGTTAAGTAATCTGGGGAGGAGAATTGGATTGAATAACGTTAAGGTCCTATGGGATGGATCGGATAACAACCGCTAAAGCCTGTGCGGTTACAGTGTATCTCTATGGAGCTTTAACGTTATCCGATCCATCCCATAGGATTTTAACATGCATCGGATAACACTAAAAATTGGATAACACCAAGACTTGTGGAACCAAGTCTTAGCGTTATGCGAGGTATTACTGTAGAGTGAGAGATTAGGGTTCAGGAGATCTGGATTAAAATGTCCACTTGCATTTTCTTTGGTCTTACACCAGGGTCTCTAACAAGCTGTGTGGCCGCAATGAATTTCTGTGGCTGAATGGGATTCGAATCCAGGGGTTGCAATGGTTAAAAAGAAGGGCATTACTCCTGTACCGGAGCAAAGTGATTTTTGGAAAATATGAGTTGTTACAATCCCCTGGACACTGTAAATAGCTCAAGGGTTATAATAAAAGAGGGAATTATAGTAGAGTAGGAAAACAAATGTACTGTATTAGAAAACTAGTTTGAAAAGTTTGACACCAATGATAGATTTTGTAATTTTACTTTATTTTTGACTTTGTTTTGTAAAAAAAAAAAAGAATCCAGGGTAATTGAACTCACTTTATCTACAACACCATATAGTTTATTACATGAGAACAGACTGATTTTCTTCCTCATTATTACTTTGGCAAGGACATTGAAGATGAGAGTGTATCTAGAAGAAAGAAAAGGAGACTGCCTGATTAGAAATTTCTTTTGTCAGTTTGAGAGATCTTAGAAGTCATCTAACACTCTTACTTGGTAGCATTTGGATTGGCTATCTCCATCGCAACCATCTGAGAC
Organism: Furcifer pardalis; assembly: GCA_030440675.1. Lineage (NCBI taxonomy): Eukaryota > Metazoa > Chordata > Lepidosauria > Squamata > Chamaeleonidae > Furcifer > Furcifer pardalis. Next base: position 14,966,258 of record CP126892.1, on the reverse strand, counting down.
ACAAAAACCCATGTTGGGAGTCTTGAGTGGGTATCCTCAAAGGAAGTGATTGGCAGCCAAAAATTTTACTACCACACTGTGGGTGGAGCTAACATCATGGGTGGAGCCAATGTTGTGGGCAGAGCCAACGTCATGGGTGGAGCCAACTTCATAAAAAATACAGCAATACACATAAAAATACACATTAAATACACATAAAAATACACATTAAATACACATTAAATACACATTCCACCCACCCCACACCCAAAGGCGAGTCACTTATCCTGGGGAACAGGTGACAGGGCATTCAGGCTGACACTGGAGAGCGGCAGCACGACCATGCTGGGCCCAGCTGTGCTTTCTCCTCCTTCTCCCAGCATGGGGGCATGGGGCGGCACAGGGCGACTTGAGAGAGGGCCTCAGCTGCCACCCCTTCCTTGTTTCCCAGGGCCGAGGGCCCTCAGCCATGAAGCCGCCACCACCACGGGCCTCAACAGCCGCTGCCAGACGCCTCCGCACGTCCAACGCCAGCGAGGACCAAGCTCAAAATGGCTGCTTGGTTTGGCATATGTGTTTTTTAAAGATATCAGTTGACGCATGCATGCTGAGCACTGGAGGTGCACATGTGTCAATTGGTATTTTAAGACATGCACACTGACCAAGCAGCCGGAGAGGTGGCCGAACCGGCCGCCTAAAAAAAAGAGGTAAAAACCCCAGGTAGTCTCCCAAGAAAGTTACTAACACCCCCACCCCCACCCCTGGGAGACCACTTGGGATTGTTACTACTGGTTCAGGGGAACTGGAGCGAACCAGCCCATGCCCACTACTGCTCAAAGGTGGCACCATAGTTATTTCAATACACTGAAAATCAAATTATGGCTGTTTTCCAGCTATAAAATATATTTGTTTTTAATTTTTAAAGTGATCATAGTGGGGGGAGATTTCTGTAGTGAATAATTAAAATTACTGGAACTGTACACAGAGCTATATTATGCAAGCAATTTCCTCCATGGAACAACCTTTTCATGGATGTGTTTTGAAGTACTGTACTTAAAACACAGCAGACTACATGAATATAGTTGTGTTTATATAACATAACACTGGTGTAAATGTGACTTCTTTGCATGTGGTTTGATTTGGGCAGAAAACTTAAATTTTCCAGGCAGAGAATATAAGATACTGTACATAATTTTTGGCATAGGTTATAAATGGTGTAGGTTTTTTTAAGCTACCCAGGAGCTGCGTGGAAAAAAGGGTTTGTCTTAGTTTTCCCACTCATCTCTAAATGCATGATTCAACAATTCTACAATTATTTAGATAGGTCAGTGAAAAAAGCATTACTGACTGTTGCCAGTGTGGAGCTTGGGGTGCCCATAGCATTTTGGCAGTAGTCTAGAATGTTTTTCCCCATTATCTCAGCTAAATTACATTACTGATTTATTTATTTTTTCTTGTTCTCACTGAATAAAAGACCACAGTCTTCTGCCATCTACTATTCGTGCCTGTTGAAAAAAGATGCAACTAGAGCAGAATTTCCCATGGGCATATGAACTGACAGCTTCAAATTAATTCTAGGGAGGTTTTATGCACAAATGAGTTTAGTAAAAGGTGACGGGGTCAGCACCTTTATTCAAAACTGGGAGACAAACTACCTATTACTTTGGCAAGTCCTTAGTTTATCTCTTGGCTTTTTTTCCTACTAAATTATTTTTCTTTTCTTTTTCCTACCCCCCTCCCAAAAATGTGGATGGTTGCCAATTTGAGTGGATGATGGTGAAGCAGCTATCAGCATTTAACTCTTCTGCAGCAGTATTCCTCTGTTTTTCTGATACAAAACTTTTTGCTGAACAAAGTTGTTACTGCAAATAACTTGTGGGTTATATGTTTTAGTCGGGTGAATTATAAAGCACAGGGTGGATGAAAAACGTATGACATTTACTGTCACTGCTGCAGCTAAGGACGCTACTATCCTTTATACATACAATCTATGTAATCTGTTTTTGTATGCATTTTTGTTGATTACAGGATTTGGTCCTTATCCATGTAAATATCTTTGTAATTTAATTGCAATTTGATTTTATCTTATCTAAGTTTAAGTTGTATGATAAACATAAGGTAGCTTATGAACAGGTCGTCATCAGGCTGGGCAGAAAGTAGTGGATGGTGCAGGAAAAAAACATAGATATTCTAAAAATCATGGCCATATATACATGCCATATTCTTTTGGTAAAAATAAATTTCAGAATGGGAGGTGGAGACTGGAATCAGAGATGTATGTTTTCTGTTTACATTTGTTAGAATGTCTCTCCCAATCTTATTAGATAAAGGGTTGCAAATCATTCAGCATTCACTGCCACCCACCATTATCGAAACAAAGGTTTCTTTGTGGTTAGAGATAAAGTCACACATAAATGTAACAAACCTAAGCTGCCTCTTTCATAACATCAAATCCAGCTGTCATTAGAGTGCAAGTTCAAAGAGAAAGCCAATTCAGAAGATCAAAAGCTACAGAAGGAGCCAGATTCTACCTGGCTTCCAGCTCCTTCCGGCTTTCATGGGGAACTGATCATGCTATTTGTATAGTGCATGGTGGTAGGTAAAGGTAAAGGTCACCACTGCTGGAAAGCCAGTTGCATCTGACCCTAGCGTTCAGTGCTCATCTCTGTTTATAACCAAAGAGCCAGCACTGTCTGCATTTGCAGACTTTTCCATTGACATGTGGTAGGAATGACTTGGCACTGGAGTGCACAGAGTGCTATTTACCGTCACACCAAAGTGGTACCTATTTATCTACTTGCAATTTCTTGCTTTCAGACTGCTTGATTGGCAGGATTTAGGACAGAGACAGGAGCTCACTCTGTCATGCAGTACCCGGGTCTCAAACTGCTGACCTGCTGACCTTCCACTCATCAAGTTCAGTGTCTTAACCACTAAGCCACCACAATCCATGTGGATGGTGGTACTGCTTCTTACATTCCCATTAAAAGGGCTACTCCTTATTTAAGGTTTGGATCAGTGATGGGCATCAGCAGGTTTGCACCACTTTGCCAGAACCGGTAGCAAACATTCTGGCTGGCCTCGCCCATCCAAGTTTTGAAATAAAGTAGTCCTAATTCAGGTGCAATGCAGGGCTTTCCCCCTTACCATGCCCACCATACCACACCCACAGTGTGGTAGCAAAAATTTTTTAGTGCACCACTGGTTTGGATATAACCCTAATCAGTGCTTACAGTCTTCTCACAGCTGCTCTGGCATAGTTTAGGGCCAAAATGGTGTGCAAAATCAAGGTTCACTGCCGTAGGCTCTTGTTGCAGTAAATCATGTCTTTATGACATGAGCATGCATGTGTAAACTTTGGTTTCTTTACTATGTCATGTTTCAGTTAAGAATTGTTAAATGAAGAACTACTTTCTTGAGTCTACACTGCAGAGTTGAAATTTCTTTTTGGTCCACACATGCATTTTTAGCAGGTGCAAGTTGTCCTCTCCTTCACATCTGTGGATCTAATGACATTTAAAGAGGTCACATGTTTCCCGCCCACCCTTGGTATAATTCAGTATGCATTGCAAGTCCATACATGGATTAGGGTTAAGAATTGTAATTGAGGTACCATAGGCAAATATATAAAGAAACCATCAGCAGTGGAAATAATCATGGAACCCTCAATTTCCTGTGTTTCTTAACATAAAAGCATTCCCTGAGATTGTGAAGTTAAAGTAGTCTCAGATGGAAAAGTAGAATGTAACATTGGTGTGTCCCAAAGACAAATATTCTATATCCACAAATTGGCACGCACAAAGAAAGCCTCAACTTAGCTTAGTTAAACGAGTTTGTCTAACAATGATATTGTACAGGATAAGTACAATGGTACCTCAAGTTACAAATGGTTCAAGTTACAAAATTTTCACAATACAAATGGAAATCAATTGAAAATAATGGCTTGAGTTATGAATTTTTCCAGAACAGATTGATAGCTTTTCAATGCATTCCTATGGGAAACCATGTTTCAAGTTGTGAACTTTTGTTTTCAATGCATTCCTATGGGAAATTTGAGTTACAACTTTTTCATAAAATGAAAAATGCCTTGGAACACATTAAATTGGTAACTCAAGGTACCAATGAACATTAGATATGGCTGGAATTTACTTCATTTTTTATATGTGTGTGAACCTTTATAATTTACAAGTTCCTATTGAGTTAAAAGGAGATATCAAATGATTATGGTAGCATTTATTTTAGAGCAGAATCTAATGAAAAGCTGGCATCCAAAAGCAACCTTTCATGTAAAACATTACAGACCCCTGTGGCATCCTAATATTAATCTACTGATCTGTTTTCTATTGCAGACATGTAACCATCGCTCAAATTCTGAAATAATCTGTTGTACAACTCCGTCACTAAAATCCTCCAATCTGACATTGCCTTTGGTGACAAAAGTATTTTTCATTTTTGATGGTGTCATTTCGTCTGGTTTTAACTTTGATTACGTGGATGATCCTTCCTTTACAATTTCTGAGAAACCAGTGCTGATTTCAAAAGGGAACCAAAATATTGTCATTAAGGTAAGGTGTTCTGTGGTAAATCTATGTTCCACTGCCAATACCCTGGGCCTTTTGGAGACCCAAAATATGTCACAAATTAATAGTGCGCAGAATCAGTGGGGAATTAAAGCCAGCATTAGTTAGGCTTGGGGGTGGGGGACACAATCATTATGACTGATTCTGATAAACAGGAGATAAGAGGCTTATGTTAAAACTAGCATCAGGTGTCAATAATAATAAGTTTGTGTCAGAAATTATTCTGGGTGAAAGGATTTTTGCTAAGGAAACTCCGCTCAGGGGGTGCCCAAATGTGGCTCCTTTCATGTCTCCCAAGATCTTTCCCCACCAAAATGGTCCCTTGCAATTTCTTGTTTTTGAACTGCTAGGTTGGCAAGAGCTGAGACAGAGACGGGTGCTCAAACTGTCATGAAGTACCTGGGTCTCGAACTGCTGACGTGCCGGCCTTCCAGCTAATAAGGCAAGCTTCTTAACCACTGAGCCACTGCAGCTCTTAGGTGTCAACGATTTGCTTAGACTGATGTTAAAGTGGAATGTTGACTTACAGCATGTAACAGCCTTCAGATCTCAAGTAAATTGCCACTATTTAAAATGATTTTAATTATGACGCGTGACAAATATGAGAATTATTTCTATATTACAAGAGCTTTTCAGGGATCAAACCCACTGTGGGATTTTCATCTGTGAAGGCAAGAGCAGGCTGTTGGTATGGGGTGATGATGCCCAGTGCCATGAAATTATATCATGTATTGTTATGTCACACTTTACTGGCATAACAAGAGGAGGAAAGGAACATGGCACCTGGGTTGTTCTTGTCCTATTTTATTCTAGCTTTACCTAATGGTGTTTCTTCCTACTAGATGAGACAATGAAAGAAATTACTGGAATAAAACTTTATGTGGCCTCTACAAAAGTTCTTGAAAATAAAACAGAAGTGTATAGAAAGCAGCCTGTGAAACTATATATACCATATCCCACTGAACTTTCTGCTTTTGGAAGTTCATAACTGTGTAGTGGGACTGCTGTGGCTTAGTGTTTAAGATGCTGAACTTGATGATTAGAAGGTCGGCAGGTCAACAGTTTGAGACCCGAGTGCTGCACGATAGAGTGAGCTCCCATTGTCTACCCCAGCTCCTGCAAATCTAGCAGCTGAAAGCAAGAAATTACAAGTATATAAATAGGTACCACTTTGGTGTGAAGGTAACAGCATTCTGTACACTCCAGTGTCTAGTCTTGCCTGCCACCTGACCATGGAAACATCCGCAGATGCAGACAGCGCTGGCTCTTTGGCTATAAATGGAGATGAGCACTGAACCCTAGAGTCGGATATGACTGGCTTTCATGCAGCGGTGACCTTTACCTTACCTGTGTAGTGGTGAACTCATGTGATTTAAAGAAAACCAGCCATTTCCAGTATTAAGATTTATGCCCTACTATTTTTGTGTTTTCGTCAGTGTACATCAGGGATGGCCAACCTTTTTATGCCACAGGCTGGACCACTCCCACCCCCCACCCCCAGAAGTGGAAGCAGGCGCATTTACGGCTGTCATAAATATGCCCACTTCTGTGTTTATGACAGCCGCAGGTGCATTTACGCATGTGTGGGCACATTTTATGGCTGATGTAAATGTTTCCACTGCTTCCACTTCTGGGTGTGGCAGAAGTGGCAACGGGCAGACTGAGTCCCGCCCATGGGCCATAAGTTGGGAACCTCTGGTGTACCTAATTCCACCTCTAGTTCGGTGATCTAGCGCTGAATAACTTGATCCAGGATCGCCCTGCAAGCTGTAAATATTTGTATACAGTATTAACCATTCAGCCTAGCACTAGCTTTAGTTATACATGGGAATAGTATCCACTCATTAGTTCCTACTTAAAATGAGAAATATATCACAGGATAACAATGATGACTGTTCAGCATCTTGCCTCACAAATTAAACTTGAAGTGAAAGGCACTCTTAAAGTGCAGGCCAGCTTTTGAGTTTCTTCAGTCAAAAGGTCACTGTGGGCCGAATTGGCAGCATTGTGCGCTTCTGTACACACAAAAACAGAAGTTTACATGCCTCATGTTCATATAGTGTCGTCCAATAATTAAGCAAACACAGCATGAAATTAAATGGCCACTTGGTTCAATGAACAAACAGTTCTTACCAAACCAAAATTCTTTTATCTATTTTCTTAATTAGTTTCAGAAGAATGGCAGACCCTTTATCATTTAGTTTTTCAGTAAAACTAATCTAATGTGGCACATTCTGTTTCCAGCGAATGAATATATACAAACCAAATGTGTTTTTTAATCTAACTGAAAAAGAACACAGTACTTTTATTATAAAAATATTATAGCAACAAGGCATATTTGCTCATCCACATTTTCTGCTTTATTTGACTAAATGTTTTAAAATTCCTTGGCAAAGCATAGGCCTCCAAAGTGGATTACTACTCAAATTATAAAATAAGTTGAAAATATCAAAGCATTTCTAATGAGGTTCTGAAACAGCAGCTTTAAAAACATAGACCCCAAACATCTGAAAATATTTGCATAGTTTAGACAGCTTAGCAATTTCAGAAAGTCCCATACCTACTATAAGCCTTAATGGGAATCCATCCAAAATTAGTAAGTTTCTAAAGCACATTACAGACCATTATAGCTATTTGTCTGGATTCTGTGGACTCCAGCAACATTACAACTTTGGATTTCACCAGCTGTTTCAATGGAAAGTTTGCATTTCTGTCCCTGAGGAAATTTAATAACACTCTGTGGCATGGCACAATAAATGTCTTATCTATGCTTCTCTCTATACTTGTTAAGGGGATGGGGGCTAGGTTTATATCTCATCACAAGCCAGAATTAAGCAGAATTCTGGCTTCTTGGCAGTGAGTCTTTGTATGGGGTCCCTTTTTCTAGTCATTCTTGCTTTCAGCAGCGATGGTTGCAACAGGAATGGCTAACCAATCTATGGCTTCTTCTGATATCCATGCATATCAGCACTCCATGCACAGCCATCAGAAAGTGGGAGCCAGCACTCCAGTTCACTCATGCTGTGCCAGAATTCTAGGGATAGCCAGTGTGGTGTAGTAGATAGGGCCTCCACAGGAGGCCTGGATTTGAATCTCTACCCAGCTATGGAAGTTTAGCGGGGCTGAGAAATTAGTAAAACCACACCTTAAATATCTCATACCTTGAAAGCCTTATTAAGATTGTTGTAAGTTGCTTCCAACTTGACAGCATGTAACGTCAGCATAACTAAGCCATAATTCTAGTGCTTCTAGTATGCATTTCTAAGGAATCCCAGCTTGCTAGGACATTCAAACAAACATGACCCTTCCTGCCTCCCCACTTTCCAGCCACTCCACACACATTGTTGATCATTTTTCTCTCCCTTCTCAGCCTACTTTCAGGACAATTTTGAAGGTTCTGTCCTTTGTATTTCCCCACTACTTTAAATGTCTGTTCCTCTACTATATCTGTTAATGTAGAGGCTGACTAAATGGACATTTAACTTGCTGTTTGGGATAGGCTTGTTTAGTCCTAAAGATGGTGATTGGACAAAGTCTTTGTAGGAACGAACCAGTCTGCCCTTTAGAACAGTCCTACACATATCTTTTGGCCCCTGTCAGGGGCTTCTACATTTTTATTGTAGATCAGATCATTTTCTTTTAGTGTGTTTCAAGCACATGTGATTGCTAGGAATGAACAAAAAAACCCCTCTCTTTTTAAAAATTTGGCATTACTGTCAAGAGACTTATTAGAGTCACGTTAGGATATTGGCTAATTAAACTTCTTCTGTGGAGGAGCAGAGGAAGTGAATTTTTTTAGCCTGCATTAAAGCAGTGAAAATGCACTGCATCTGTTATAAACATGGTTTTTAAAATATTATCATTGTCTTAAAGAGCTGGTTGAGAATCAAATGTCATGGCAGTTCTCAACCAACTCTTAGACAAGGTGGGAGAGGAGTCTATTTGTGTACTGTATTAGCTATGCGTATTAGACTTTGGCAGGTTCTTGACGGGACCTTCAAGAGAAGTGTATTGCCTAACTTATTATGATTCATAACACATACCTCATACACTTTTAAAATGTGGACCAAACAGAATTGCTAAGGTCTATATGCCATTTGTGTGAGGATCACACTAATCGTCATACTGGATCATCCTGTGACACTATTTAGCCTGCTTCATCTTGCTCCAGCTCAGCCATGTAGCAATAGCAATTACATTTATATGCTGCTCCATCATGCTTAGAGCAGTCTCTGGGCAGTTCACAAGGTAATTAGCATTTTGTCCCAACTGCTGGGTACTAATTTTACTGGCCTCATAAGGATGGAGGCTGAGTCAACCTGGATTCTGTCAGGATCAAATTCAGATTGTGTGTAGAATTTTGGCTGCAGTACTGTGGCTTAGACAAGTCCACAGCTCACATTTGCTCATGGGTCCTCCAGTTTTGCTTATATAGAAGCAGGACTGTTGCGCTCATTTTTACAAATAGAGTACATTATGAACGATAGTTCTTTAGTGGTAGAACTTAAACCAGGAGTTCTCAACCTTTTAAAGCTGGTGGCCGGGTCACACTCCCTCAGATAGCTTTGGGGGCCAGACAGCCATTTTGCCCTTCCTCCACCACATGGCACTTCCTGGTATGGTGGAGGTGGTGGGTGCCCCACATGAAATGGTGTCACAGGCCACATCCGGCCCACAGGACACAGGTTGAGAATCCTTGACTGAAACATAGGGCATTGTTTAGGGCATTCATTTATATTCCGCCCTTCAAAAAAATTCCCAGGGCAGCTAATACAATCAAATATTTTGAAACATTAATGCAGTCCAATGGGTAGGATTGGTACACACAGGAAAAAAAAACCCTCCATTATTTGCTGAATTTGTCCAGCTTTTATGGTCCTGTGGTTTCAGAAACCACATTTTGTCTCTTATTAGGGAACTTGACATTGATAGGAAGAATTGTAGAGTATTCAGGCAGCACAAAAACATGATGTTAGAATAAGAAACATGAGGTCAGTTGGAGTGTCTTTGAATAACTCGCTGTTTTGCAAATGGTAATCGTTATCTAGTCATTAAATTGGTAACAGTGTAGAGATGCTTCAAGGCCCTTAGCAAAAACAAATCTCCATTGTGTTGCTTTCTGGTTACTTCTTCCCTTAGTGAGGAAAAAGTACATACTGTACTGTCCTATCATGTAGCTTTTTTGCCCGTGTCTATGTAGTCCTCCCAAACCAAGATACTAAGAAATGCCTAGGATTCTCAGCAAACTTTGTGCATAGCAGAATGGTTCTTTATATAAACACAACTGTATAATGCTTTGCTTAAATAAAATAAACAGAAACCATAAGAATGTATTTGTTGGATGTTTAACACTGTACAGAGGTCCATGAGGTCTGTATAACTGAAGGTAAATGTTGATCTTAATTTTCAAATTTTTACATTGACCATGCAACCTTCAATTCTCAGTAGTAATATAATGAAACAACATACCGTGAAGAATAACAGAGCATCAACAAGTTCATCTGAACACTTTTTAAAGGGCCTATCTTTATGAGGACAGTAAGAATCTGAAATTTGGGGGTTTAGCAAACTGCTAGACTTGAGCGTCAAACCCTAAAATATGCACCAAAGCCATCAATACGCTGATGAAATCCAGTTTTGTTTCTGCAAACGAAAAAGGTGGTCTGGGTCAAACTAAGCGGCTGAAATCCTGTTCTGTAACTCTAATCACATAAGGCTGGTGAGGCTGTCAGAAATGGTGATGTTTTTTAAAAAAAATTCAAACATTTCCAACCCCTGTACCTTGTCAGAGGTTTCCATAGAATTGATTTTGTCATTCAGAAGCTATTGAGGGCCATGAGACAGAGGGAACCTTTAGTTATCAAAAGACATTGCTGCTGGGATGACTTCACCAGCAGGATTTTAGCCACTGGCTACGATCAGCACTGGAATAAGTAAGAACAAGCAATTTTAAGCTTAATCCAGACAAATCAGAAGTGCAATTCTACACTCTACTCCCCTGTGGATCCATGTTTTTAGTTTGTGTATGCTCCTAGATTCAGTCCTAAACCTGATGCCCATGTTTTAGTGGTTGCCAGGAGTATGGTACACAGTTCCAATGAGTTCCAACTGTTCCTAGTTATACATGGGAGTAGTATCCACTCATTAGTTCCTACTTTCACAGTCCCAATGAGTGCCATCCTGCAGATGCCTGTTCTGGAAGAGGATTCCAAGATCTACCCAATTGTCTGTGTTTGATCTTAGTTTTTAAAACCAGGATGAGGGTAGAAGTGAGAGATGGGAGTTGGGGGTGGTGGTGTAACAGGAGATCCCTGTATCAATTATTCATAGTGGCCATTTGAAAGGGCAGCAGAAGGCGTTTTTTTTTATTATAAAAACCTAGTGTTAAAGCAACCAACTACTCTTGGTGTAATGTATTCTAGTGAATTCAGAAATTAATTGCATTTCCCTCTCCCTCTCTCCCTTTTAGTATGTGTCTTTAACAAAAAAAAAAGCTTCTTAAGAAAATATAAATCTGGTATGGTACAGCTTTCATAATAAATATGTTCCTTGCCTTTTCAGCTACTTATTTTTATCTGTTTATTTTAGGGAAGTAACATTGACTCAGAAGCAGTTAGAGGTGAAGTGTTAAAAGTTGGAAACAAGAGCTGTGAGAACATCACCTTGAAGTTGCAGTTTGTTTCTTGTACTGTTCCAAAAGAGTTGCTGAAAACCAACAGAGAGCTAAACATAGAGGTAGGATAACCAAGAATTACCTATCCAATGGAATTTGAAATGCCATCTCTGTGCTAATAGTACCTGGACCCTTGTTTTAGGCTGTTTCTCTAGGAAAATATCGCTGGACTCAAAAGCCTGACTCATTGTTCATGGCCTTTACTAATCTAAGAGGCTGTCTACATGGGCATATAACCTGTTCTTTGGGGGGGGGGTTCGATTTCGTTGATCCGATTGGGCCCCAACCCACCCCATTTTGAGACCCTGTCAGGGGTTCAACTAATTTGCCTTGATGTATTTTATCCTCTCCCTAGCATATGTGCATGCTGAGGACAGAATAAAGTTAAGCAGTAACAGTAAAGAACCTACCCTCCCCCCATCAGCTAAGATAGTTGTTCCTATCGAGGAGCAAAATGTTGTCTGGATGCAAGGATTGCACCCAACAGCATCTTGCTCCTCCCCACTCTAAAAGCCATTCTACTGGCCCATGAGAGCCAGTGTAGACAAGTCCTGTGTCTGTTTTCTCTATTATACTGCCATCAGCATGAACCAAGCTCATCTGTGATTTTCCCCTTAAAATGTTTAGCAGTTCTCATGCATTTTTCCATACTGTGTTCAGTGCTCCCGTTACATGTGAGGGAGTCAAGGTTTAAACTTGAGTCATGATGAAGAAGGGAGGGATGTTCTAGCATCCCTGCCAACTCCATGTTATTTTCCTGACTGTACCTTTCCCCCCAGCTACTCTGTACCTCAGGGATTCTCAACCTAAGGCCTGCGGCACCATTTCATGTGGCCCTCCACCGCCTCCTTCGTGCCCGAAAGTGCCATGTGGTGGAGGCAGGACAAAATGGCCATCTGGCCCCCAAAGCTGTCTGAGGGAACGTGACCTGGCCCCTGGCTTAGAAAGGTTGAGAACTTGTGCTGTACCTTATTTGGGGAACATGAAGTTATCCATATGGTGAACCATCATTTGGAAAAATCTACAGTTTTAAATGGCACAACATGCTTTTGGTGTTGCCTTGTCATGCCATCTCATATTTATGGTGAATAAACACATTTTCTAGAGCACTTAGAGCATATACTTTTGCTACATTTCACAGTTACAGCATGTTAAAGCATTCAGATATTGTGAAATTTTAGCTGCATTTCTCAATTATGTACAATGGTTAGTGTCAATATACTTATTATAGTGGATGCATAAGAGGACTCGTAACACAGGAGTTATACTTAACATAGATTAATCTATTAATAATGACACTGTCACTTTGAAAATTCATTAATGATGTAATTTTCAGGCTTCCTTTCCCATCTCACTTCGGAAAAGAAGCCTGAAAATCACTAACTTACTATCTTGTTCTCCGTTTACATTAATGTATCGCCTTTTTATAATATTCCACATATCTGAGTGGAATGTAATCCACAAAAGCTCACAATGAAATAAATTTGCTGGACCTTAAGGTCCAGAGATAGCTCTTTAACTCTGTTTCAGTGTGTGCCTGCGCACACACATACACACGTGTATATGTATATGTATATGTATATGTATATGTATATGTATATGTATATGTATATGTATATGTATATGTATATGTATGTGTGTTGAAACAGAGTTACAGAGCTATCTCTTTGGAAAGCATTGTTTTTTATACATCTTTGCTGTTTTCTGCTTATCTGCAAATTTTTATGGGCCCAGTAATAAAAAGCATATGAGGGGCCAGTCTGTGCTTACAAAAACGTTGCAAACTGAATTCCAAAGAAAGCAGGAAAAGATTACCCAGCACATTCCCACAGATTGATGTACAATCATGTGATACTGACTTTTTTTGTTTATTAGTGATACTTCTCATCATGTTAATATTTAAAGTTATCAGCAGTAAAATTGGCAGACACAAACACAAGGCTGCAGAAACTCTAGAGCAGGGAGGCCTAAACTACGGCCCAGGGCCCGGATTCGGCCCCCAATGCCCTCATCGCGTATGGGCACGTTTTACTTCCACTTCCAGGAGTGACGAGGGCTTTACGGGCTGGATGAATTGGCATGGGGGGGGGGCTGATACAGCCCACAGGCCATAGTGACCAGCTCCCCAAACCATGTGACCGGCCCACAGCTTAAAAAGTTTGGGCACCCCTGCTCTAGAATAACCTTGCAAAGATGCAAGATACTAGATCTCATTATGCATATTATTAGGGAGTAACTGTCCTGTTAAGAAGAGCAAGCCAAAGAAACATCAGTCAGTCTGGTAATGATTACACACCCAAAGTAAAATATTAGTACAAATAGATGAGCCAGTATTGCAAAAGGCTCTAGAAACAACTAGGTCGCTGTGCCCAAGCACAGTATTTAACATGTCTCTTAATGAGTGTAATCCCTTAACATTTGTTAATGTGAAAAATGTTGTTCTTCCTGGTTGTTTTATTCCAAAATGTTTAAACCACACACAGTTTCATGATGGGTTTGTAGATGTGAAATTACTTCAGTTTGATGAATCAGGGTTGAAGTAAAGAGAGATTTAATTTTTGTAGAAAGTAAAATATGTAATGCAGGGGTGGACAATTTCCTTGGAGCCAAGACTCAACACACATGCCCCAAACTTCCTTCAGGACTTACTCAGCTGCTGCCAAGAGATTTGCTACCACACGGACAAAACCTACCCTCGCCCTAGGTTTTACTATAAAGCAAGACACAGAGTACAAATGCTGTCATCAGAAGAAATTTTTTAATATTTATTAAAGAGTACCTGAAGTACAAAGAGTATTGCTCAAAATAATGAAAAACAAACACCCTGCCTCCATTGTTGTTTATGTGTGCACGTTCTGGTAAATTTATGGGATTATTATCCTTATTTCTTTCAGTGGAGAAAAGAAGTTTCATCAACAGTTATTGGGAAAGTGATGATTCAGCCTGATCAGAATTTCACAGGACTCATTGCAGGAGTTGTGTTAATGTTTATCCTCCTCTCAGTGTTACTTTTGGGAGCTTTCTTGTGGAGAAAAAAGAGAAAGCAAATCAAAGGTAGTGGTGACTCTTCGTTATACTGTACTTTCTGTGAGGAGAAAAAACAGATCCCTTTCCTAGAAATTTGCCCATGGAGAAAAAATATGAGTAGAAAGAGACAAATGTATGTACATCTGGATATATTTACTTAAGATTTTCTTACAGTTGGAATTGATGATGAGTGAATTAAGGAATCATATAGGAGGTGTATTCGGAGGAGACATTAGAAGTGAGATGAGAAAACACAGCAGCATCTTCATGTTTTTAGGCATGTGTAGCCATGAGAAGGGACTGCAGTGGTTCAAGTGGCTAAGATGCTGACTGGGAGGCGGAAGGTCAGCAGTTCGATTCCCGAGTACTGCAGGATGGAATGAGCTCCCATCTTTGTCCCAGCTCCTGCCTGTTCGAAAGCAAGAAATTGCAAGTAGATAATGAAAGGCCTGGTAGTCATAGGTGTCATAAGATGCTCCTCTTCTGTGTTTCTTCCCAAACGGAGTGCTCCCCTTGCCCCAAGGGTCATGTAGGAATTCTGAGGCATTTGTGTATGACTGTGATATTTTCCTAAATAGATATTTTTGGGAAACTTTTAGAAACTTTCTGTGACATATGAAATTGTTAGGATTTGGGATTTCTCAAGAAAAAAAGCCTGCTGCATTTTAATTTATACTTATTTTAAAATAGGTTTTCAAAAGTTTTTATTGCAAATTATGAATTGTATTTTTATTAAGAGGGGGTGATAGTGAAAGAGACCTGAGGAGGCATGAGGATTTCTCAAAAATCAAAAAGGGGACATGATACCGAAAAGCTTGCCAGTCATTGGTCAACTCTGTGCTGAAGAAAAGTGTGTGCAGTTTAGGTCAGATCTTGGAGACTTTGCTTCAGCATGATATGTGGCTAAACACATTGTTTCTTGGAATTGTTTAACTAGCATATGCACCCTATTCAGTGATGGGATGTAACAGGTTCCCAGTTCGCCAGAACTGGTAGTAACTTTTCCCACTGTCTCAGAGAACCGGTAGCAGCTTTTGGGGGGAACCACCTTCGGGGCTTACCTTTTCACTGGTTCCCCCATTGTGCATGTGCGCCAAGCACTTGGTGTGCATGCACGGCCTCCTTGCTGTCCTCCCAAGTGGGCAGGAGGAAGAGAAGCTGCTAGCCTGGAGCTCCCTATAGCCTGCTCCCCAGGTGTGTGTGTGTGTGTGTGTGTGTGTGTGTGTGTGTGTGTGTGTGTGTGTGTGTGTGTTTATTTTTATTTTATTTTATTATTATTATTAATTTTATTTGGCCCCGCCCACAACATCATGATGTCATAATGTTGGCTCCAACCATGTCATGATGTCATGATGTCAGATCCACCCACACTGTGATGACATCATGGTGGGGTAGTAAATTTTTTGACATCCCACCACTGACCCTATTATAGCAAGGACATCTCTCCCTCAACACAGCAGTGCAGCCTGCCTTACCCCAGATTCTGCTATCTTGTCTTTAAAATGGACATGAAATATCTTGCTATACATTAGCGGTATAATATACTGATTAGACTATTGGTGAGCTTCCAGTATGTGTCTGGCATCACAATGGCCAAAAGTGTATATTTCCCATAACCCTAATTTTTGTATTGGCTCTCCGTTCCATGTGAAGACTTAGGCAGAGAGATTGTTCGCTATGATGGACGAGTACATACACCTCACTTGGATAGGCTTGTCAGTGCCAGGAGCGTGAGCCCTACAACAGAAATGGTGTCAAGTGAGTCTGTCGACTACAGATCAACTTTTCTAGAAGGTATTTTTTATTAATATTATTCCCTAAAGTTTCTTAAAATGGTTACACTTCAAATCCATTGTAATACTAGCAAAGTTGTCCAGTACTTTCCACCTATACGATGATAACTCCTCTTCTAGGGTCTTGTTTTGACTTAGTCAGTTTAAGGGTTCTGGCAGTGCAGATTGGGAGCCAAAAGCATCTACATGGTAGTGGACCAGGATACTTAAGAGACCGCATCACCCCAAGGACATCTGCCCGTCCCACCAGAGCGGACCGGAGAGGATCTCTGGTTGTGCCATCAGCCAGAGAGGCACACCTCGCTGGGACGAGAAGGAGGGCCTTCTTGGTGTCCGCTCCGGCCCTTTGGAACCTCCTGCCAATAGAACTACGCCTGCAGACGGAGTTGTTGCCCTTTAGAAAAGGAGTGAAAACCTGGCTGGCAGGTTTGGTCTGGGGAGTGGATAGTTCAGTTTCCCCAGCCAATTGGTTGGTTTGACCCCAGTATGCCTGTGTTGTAATTTTTGGCTTTTAATACCAAGTTTTTAAAATGTTTTTAGCGTTTTAATTTTTTTTAAATGATTTTATAATTGTTGTAAATCGCCCTGGGTCCCTTTTGGGAGGAGGGCGATAAACAAATTTAAATAAATAAATAAATCTATTATGATTGCCAGTGGCAATCCTTTGCTTCCACCCCCTTCCAATCATCGAGCTGTAACATTTTAGGATTATTGAAGTGGTAGCCATGTTAGTCACTCTATGCAATCATATCAGAGAGTAAACAAAACAAAAAGACAAAAAACAATCCACAAAAGCTAACATTAAAGTACAAGAGTTAGTCTTTAAGGTGCCAAAGTATTTTTTTTTGTCTTTTTTGTTTTGTTTACTCTCTGATATTTTAGAATTAGTTTCCTAACAGATTTAGATCCACAGACAGGCCGGCTTTATGCCGTATCACCCGGTTCATGTTTCCGGTGGCTGAAAATGGGAACACCTTTGTTTCCTCAAGGTGTTTTGAATGCCAGTTACTAGACTCCCAAGCCAGTAAGGGTTTATGGGAATTACAGTCTAAAATACATGGGCAAAAGTTTCCATGCCCTTGAATTAAATCTTTTCTGTTGCATATTAGTTAGGGATGCACCATTTGAATTTTTTTTGCACTCTCACTCCCAGAATTCTCCAGGAATTCCCCAGGCAGAATTCTGGAATTTCCAGCTCACAGACCTGCACCAAGAGGCATCTCCAGAAATCGTTATGTTGCTCACGTAGATCAGGGCCTTGCCTTGGAGCCCACATGGACTAGATCCAGCCTACTTAATGTTATAAATGTACAAGAATATAAATTGCTGTAGTACTTTCTGGGAGTCATAGTTATTCAGGAGGCACTTTCTGCAGAGCCTAAAGAACAGTGAGATTACAACTCCCAGAAAGCGTCATGACAGCTTTCATTTTTGTACATTTACAACAGGTAGTGGGTTGGACCTAGGACATGCAATCATCAAGACAAGACAAGGCTTTGATTGGGGTAAACAAAATGTAGATGCCTAAAGGTGTCTGTGGACTGGGACTCCCAGAATTCTGAACATTGGCTAGAAATACCAGCCATGAATTGAGACTTTGCCAGAGATTTAACAATAAAAGTGTGTCCTTGACAGGATTCATGCATCATTGCTTTTCACTAAAGCACCTATTTAGGGGTCCCACAACCCATAGTAAAAGATGTTAGCACTCTTCCTGTGCACTGTGGCATGTCTAGCCCACACCCTTCTTAAACAATAACAAGCTTGATGAGTCAGAGATCATGTCTTTATTTGAACCTGGGTGGCTAAGCAACTTGACAGTCTTATCCAATACTTTTTGTTGACCCTGAATGAAGTTACTGCCTTTATGTATCTGTAGAAATCCAGGTAAATAATGTTCTATTGCTGCCTAGAGTTCTGAAAAATGAATTATTTTAGGATATAGATGAAATGTTTTAGGGTATAGTCTACTTATCTAGCAGCAGAGGACTCTGGGGCTTAAAATGTCAAATTCAGTATGCATAGGATTTCTCTGTTAACGCTGTGATTCACCAGGTTGCTCAAATAAATGATTTGTCAAGGGTATTTAATTGGGAAAATTGCTATTTCTCATGTCCTCAGAATATCTGTGTTATTCAGATACCACATTTTAAAAATGTTAATTGAAGTCAATTCACAATTAACTTTAAGTATTTGAAGTGAAACCATTTAGAGTAAATGTTTTAATAAGTGGCAGTCTCTGGGTCAAATAATATTCAGTCTATGTGCCAGCTGTTCACTCTCGAGTGTTCTGGCTTTTACTGTAACCATCACGATAAGGCAGTGCTGGAACTCCTTCCTTTATGTATTGTTGGAGAAACACTTAATGAAGTGACGTGATGTTTGCCTACATTCTAGCTGAGTGTTTGGCACAGCTTAGGGGCAATCTAATCATCACATTTTTGTTCTCTTTTTGAAACATCCAGGATATAAGTTAGGTCACAGAATAAATATGAAACTACTTATGTTTTAATATACCGTAATCTTTGTGAATTATAGGGATTGATACAGCAAGATAGAAGATCACTGGGGATGGGAGTTTGCACCTTTTTTCACAGGTCTAACATGTGGGCAGCATTTTCCATGCCTGAGGTGAAGCTACTACCCCTGGCAAGGTGCATTATGTCTAACACTAGTCATTATTTTGACACGTGAAGCAAAAAAATCCCTCTCTTCTCTACTAGTTGTGTGTGTGTGTGTGTTTGTCTTTTACACACACCTGCGCATGCATACGCATACACACACCTTAAAGAACATCTGGTTTGCTACTAGTTTATGACATTCACAAGGCAACTTTTTCACTCTAATTAATGGTACAGTCAGCCTTTGTTAGCCAAAGTACAAAATTGTGCTTTAGAAATATCTGAGAAGTCCCTATATTCCCTTTAGTGACTAGTAAATATTAGTAGGGGACTGCGGTGGCTTAATGGTTAAAACGCTGAACTTTATGACTGAAAGGTCGGCAGGCCAGCAATTTGAGACCTGATTGCTGCACGACAGAGTGAGTTCCTGTCTCTGTCCAGCTCCTGCCAACCTAGCAGTTCAAAAGCAAGGCATTGCAAATAGATAAATAGGCACCTCTTTGGTGAGAAGGTAATAGCATTCTGTGTGCTCCAGTTTCTAATCATACCTGCCATGTAACCCCAGAAATGTCTGGAGATGCAGACAGTGCTGGCTCTTTGGCTGTAAACAGAGATGAGCACTGAACCCTAGAGTCAGATATGCCTGGCTTTCAAGCAAAGGAGACCTTTACTTTTACATAGGGGGAAGGGTGGTGTGGGGTTACAAAAGCAGATGGGATCCTCCAAAATTCAGAGGCTGCCATGTGCTGCTCCCAGATCATCAGAGTTTGCCCACACCTATTCTAAAGACTTTGGGGCAAATGTTTCATCTGTTGAAGTTCACTGTGTTATCTTGTGTAACGTCAGGAAATGACTCACTCAAGCCAATTTTCATAGTTGAATATTTACCATTAAATAAATATAGCCACAAGCATTTGGAGAGTATTCGTCAGCTTCCAGTTGCCCACCTATTACATAATGTTATAATTATGACGATTTTAGCGTTATCCGAGGTAAACGTTATCCGAGGTATTACTGTTAACTGGAGATAATATTTTAGCATAGCTTGAGGAAGAACAATTCTTCAGCTTCTGCCATTTATTTATTTCCTAGTATAAAGTTTTCAGTGGTGAAATCTTGGTGATCCTTTGCCAGATAACAATAGCTGAAAAGTGGTTGGATTCTGTTTATATAAAAATTAAGAAATTCGGACATCTATCAGCAAGTAAAGCTGGAATTATATGAATGTTTAATTCAACAGAGAGTAGTCAATTGCAGGTTTCCTGGTGTGTGTCTCCCGCACCCCACCCCCATTTGGCAAGCTATATCCGATGACTTAGAAGGATGTCCTGCTAATCTTTTATTAGATACAGCATTCCAAGTTTGAGCCCTGGCATTCAGAACAGGTTCTGGGGCTCAGACATGCCTTAGATTCCACGACAACACCTGGATTATGGAATTGAGGAAAGATGGCACATTAAAGAAGCAATCCCCTCTGGAAAAGCATAATTGTGTTCCCACTTTTAAACTTAAGGCACACCGCTAAAACCTTTTTATTTCATGAACTGAAACAAATCCTCTCAATCTTGTTTTCATTTTAGTCAGTTAAAAAAATAAGTTTATATTTGTTATTTTGATGTGTTTTAGTTGCTTTTTAAAAATTTGGTTGAAAATGTAAATAAGAGTAGAAATTTAATAATAAGTAAATGAAAGCCCTTATGTTATAGAAGATATTCACCTCAGTGTTCCTGTTTCTCTTGTAGACCAATTTCCAACTTTATCTCAGAACGGATCATGCAGACCAGCTCAGTATCCTCACTCAGATTTATCTCCTATCCTCTCTACGGGCGACTCTGATTTAGCCAGTCCATTGCTGCAGACTAACGTCCACATTGACATCAGTGCCTTAGATCCTGACTTGGTCAAAGAAGTTGAGCATGTGGTTATTGGTGCTGATAGCCTTATAGTGCATTTTAGTGAAGTAATAGGAAGAGGTATGTTTTTAATTAGTTCGCTCAATCAGTGCTTCTCTGCAATCACGTATCCTGTAACTTGAGCAATTACCAAGTTCTAGTGTTAATGAATACAATTTGGCATAGACCAATTTGCTACCTGAAGTTGCAGTGTGTATCCAACTTCATGTTGATTGGTACCTCCGCAAATGACTAAACCCATTCTCAACCTCACCCTTAATTTTCCACATAACCAGTGATGGGTTGTTACCGGTTCGGACTGGTTCGCCTGAACCAGTAGCACCCATCAGGAGGGGATCATCGGGGGGGGGGGGGGGGACGCC
Organism: Furcifer pardalis; assembly: GCA_030440675.1. Lineage (NCBI taxonomy): Eukaryota > Metazoa > Chordata > Lepidosauria > Squamata > Chamaeleonidae > Furcifer > Furcifer pardalis. The sequence continues at coordinate 14,945,310 of CP126892.1, read as the reverse complement.
AGGCAACCGGTTCGGTCGCCTCTCCGGTCCCCCTCCGGAAATGTATTTCCGGGCAGCCAAAATGGCTGCCCACAACTGCGCATGCGTCAAACCTCCATTTGACTCATGCACAGATCTATTTTTAGTGTGCATGTGTCAAATAGAGGTTTGATGCATGTGCACTTAAAAAGTAGAACTGTTCATACGTCAAATGGAGTTTTGACACATGCGCAGTTCTGGGTAGCCATTTTATTTTATTTTATTTTTTGGCTCCACCCACAACGTCATGACATCATGATGTTGGCTCCACCCATGATGTCATGACGTCGGCTATGCCCACGACGTAATGACATCACGGTGGGGTAACGAAGAAATTGACAATCCACCACTGCACATAACCTGAAGGTCAAGAAACCTGCAAGGTTTCTCAGGCCTCCATTTGAAGTTGTTGTGAGGAGATACAGGTGGGAAGCAGCCAGGATAGGGGATTGTCCCTGCTGTTCCCAGTGATGAAAGCAGTTCAGCTGGTGGATCTCCTGGCTCTTGTCCTGAGTCAACTGCAGATTTCCAATTCTGAGGGGAATCACATCTTTTTTTAAATTATGCAGATGGAGAAGATATATCCATATTGCTAAGGAAGTCCCATTTGTCAAGGAACCCTGGGCTTAAATTTCTATTTGTAATTTCTAGGAACAATACTTGGAAACAAGTAACATTGAGTTCAAGATAAATTATACCCAATTGAGTGTGTGTATAATTGCATCTGGAAACCAAATAAAAATCTTTTTTCTCATTGTGAGACATATACCCAGGTGCCCACTTTTTAAAAAATCAATGTCAGAAAAATAAAATGTGTACTTAGCTCAGTTTCCAGCGCAAGACTCAAGTGTATTCATTCATTACATTCATTTAAATACAGTATATGTATCCATCCAGGTGAAGCAGTTGTACTTAAAATAATTTTCATGTTTTGATTATTTAATGGACCTAAGGTCCATCTAGTCAAATATTCTGTTTGTTGTAGTAACCTGCCAGGTGTTTCTTAGAAGGCCTGTACACACAGCATGAAGGAAGCAGGTGTTTAACATGGTTATCTGATGTTCAGAGGTCTGGCTGTCCTAACAAATACCTCCTGGCAAGTCTGTCTTCCATGGATTTGTCCAACCCTACCACCCCTCTTTAAAGCCATCTGTGCCAATGTCCATTGGGACTTGTACAACTTCCTGTAGTGTCATTGAATCCTCTAATTTAATTGCACATTATGCTAGAAATTCTCAATCTACCCTTTAATGATATATTGCAATTGCCTGAATATTCTAGAACTGAGTCTACAGTGCCTGAATATTCTAGAACTGAGTCTACCATCGATATTTTCAGTCGGAAATAACTGGAAGTTATGCCTTCTTATTCTCTCTGCAGGACACTTTGGATGTGTCTATCATGGGACTTTGTTGGATACTGATGGCAGGAAAATTCATTGTGCTGTGAAGTCCTTGAACAGTGAGTCGTATTAGAGGGTTTGTTTTTGCAGTGAGCCATCATGGTCTGTTTTAGAGTTAGCAGTGGCAATTTATACCACACTATAATACAGAGGTGCACTTTCACTCCACAGTATTGGTTGCATATGAGCTATTTTCAATCTGTGTCTTTTTGTAGCTTGCTGAAAGATACTCTGAGGATTTATTTGTCTCACCATGTGTAGGAATGTTCATATCCTCTTTTCCTCGCTGATAAAAACAAGATTAAAGAAAAAGAAAATGCAGTAGTATCATTTTACACACTGCTGGACTAGTTTATATTCTCTTTTTATGACCGTCAGAAAACAGCAGAAGCAAATGGGCACACACCATTAATGACTTTACATGTGGGACATTTCTATTTAGGGGGGTGGGGAAGGAATGGAGAGTAGTAAAAAAATAAGGAAATTCTGAAGCTACAAGCATACAAATGTATGCTTTGAAAGAATTAATTACTTTTTGACAATAAGCATGCATTACACACACACAAACACACGCACACACAGAGTCAATACCATTTACAAATACAATGTACAATACACACCTATTGTTCCAGCCATTGAAGGTGCTTCCAGATGGTGGGCGTTTACTGCTAATGATCAAAATCTATTATTAAACCATTTCAAATTCCACACTCCCAAAACAAATTTTCTGCGGTAAGGAATTTTAAAAAGCATAGATGAAGGGGGAGAAATAGAAGAGTAACGAGCAGAAGGCAAGATTCTCATTTCTATCAAATTTTGTGTGCCATGAATGTAGGCATAGCACTCCCAACCCAGAATAACAACACCAACCTTCTCCAGAACCACTCTCAATAACTTTCTTTCCATGACTTGGGTATCTTGTTGAGAGGCAAGCTTCATCTCTATTTAAATGCTCTAAACACAGGGTTGTGTTGTTTTGGTTGGAGGGAAGGTCCTGTAATGATCACATGTAATATTATGTGTCAAAATGTATAAGAAAATAAGCTGCTGGTGGTGGCTTCATGTGGTTCTGCTATTACATTTTTCAGGGATTACAGACTTAGATGAAGTAGCACAGTTCCTAAAAGAAGGCATTATAATGAAGGACTTCACTCATCCCAATGTTTTGTCGCTACTGGGAATTTGCTTGCCTACAGAAGGGTCCCCCTTGGTGGTGCTTCCATACATGAAGCATGGAGATCTTCGAAATTTCATTCGGAATGAGTCCCATGTAAGTCTGTTTCTGATTCTGTTTCAATGGGAATGTATGCAACTATACATGTGTTCCACTCAGGGTCAATGTCTTAACTGACAGCTTGATCATCACTTTTATGTGTGGTTAATCCTTTTTTTTTTTTTTTTTTGAGTCTATTTTGTTTTGAATATATATAACTATATTGTCAAAATAATTAGAGACATTAAGGTTTAGGAGAAGCAAGCAAACATTCCATTTCTTTCTTCCTACACTGTTTGTTTGTTTGTTTGTTTTTCACCAGATTTTTTTAGGCAGAGGGTGGGGAGGGGGGGCTTACATCTCTGAATATGACTAAGGAGCACCCTGGAAGTTTTGAGACAGCTATAATAGCTCTGCAGTGGCTCAAGAGGCTAAATTGCTGACTGGAAGATGGGAGGTTAGCAGTTTGATTCCTGAGTACTGCAGGACTGAATGAGCTCCCGACTTTGTCCCAGCTCCTGTCAACCTAGCAGTTTGAAACCAAGAAATTGCAAGTAGATAAATAGGAACCATTTCAGTGGGAAGGTAAACAGTGTTCTGTGCGCTCTGGTGTCTAGTCATGCCTGCCACATGACCACGGAAACATCTGCAGAAGCAGACAGCGCTGGCTCTTTGGCATTGAAACAGAGATGAGCACTGAACCCTAAAGTTAGATACAACTGGGTTTTGAGCAAGGGAAACCTTACACAGTGGTACCTCAAGTTACAAATGGTTCAAGTTACAAAATTTTCACATTACGAATGAAAATCAATTGAAAATAATGGCTCGGGTTATGAATTTTTCTGGAAAAAATTATTTGGTTTTCAATGCATTCTTATGGAAAACCATGTTTCAAGTTATGAATTTTGGTTTTCAATGCATTCCTATGGGAAATTCAAGTTACAAATTTTTTTCATAACATTAAAAATGCCTTGAATGCTTTAAATGTGTAATTCGAGGTACCACTGTAATAGCTTTACACCTATTTTAGCACCTTAATTCTTTTTCAGGTGTTACCAGACCTTGCCTCTTTTCTCACTTATGCAAAACTCAGTTTTTAGTAAACTATAAGACACAGAGCCTATCACTATTAGGGTGGAAACTAAACGTTCATTTCAGAAACTGTACTTTGTCAATGAAATGTATTCTGCTATACTATGTTGCTTTAATTAAACCACTGTCCATATGTTACAGAACCCAACAGTAAAGGATTTGATTGGATTTGGCCTGCAAGTGGCAAAGGGGATGAAATATCTTGCAAGCAAAAAATTTGTCCATAGAGATTTGGCAGCAAGAAATTGTATGTAAGTACAATAATAGGATTCCATAGTTCCTTCAAATAATCTCTGGTTAAAGTAACCTTTAAAAGAATGTCACATAGTTTTATTTGATACATTCATTTATTTTATTTTATTTGTTGTTGCATTCTTGCCTAGGCGACATTGTTCCTGTATCCCACTCTTCCACTATAATATTTATGATATTTTCCATCTGTAAAGGTAATTATTATGCCTAGAACTGTTGAACTTTGAAGAAACCTGTTATCACTAATGCAGCGCTATCCAGTATGGCTTTTCCTTGAAGGAAGTCCCATATGGGATTTATTCCAGGAAAGTGTCACTCCTGTTGCACTTAGATGACTATTTCCTGTGCAGAAATTCTTACGTGAAATATTTCTGCATGAGGTTTCTCTTGGCTGATTGAGAAGACTGCCCAAGGCTTCCGTTTGATATACATTCTTTCCATGTTTCACTATTTGAGCTTCCATCTTCCTTGACATTTCATTGGCTTCTGAAAACCCAGGGGTTCATGTCATTTAGTCCACTAAAGCAGGAAACGTCTGGCCTTCAGGATGTTCTTGGACTCCATGTAACATAGATTGGGGAAGCTATACAAATTAAATAAATAAAAGCTCCAATTATCCCTCACTAGTGGGGATAGTAGTAAAAGATGGTGCAAGTTGTAGCCAAATGATAGCTTCATCATTCTTCCTCTGAGGTAACTCATCATCTTTAAATAATTTTTTTCTTGCATATAAGATTGTGAGCTATTTTTGAAATAATTATGGAAGAATTAACAGATTAAATCTGTCATGACTTCACATCCTAATGAAAGTGGGCTTTCTAGATTTTTGGCATAGATTATTACTTTTCTATGGTTATTTTGTCTAGAGGTCTTTAATCTGTTTTGACTATATACTTCTAAGATGTCTCCTCTTACTATTATTCTGTGCTGCTTCAGTTTTAAAAAAATCTTTTGCACAATTTGATTTTTAAAAATTAAGAACCCTATTTGCTGGCATATAAGACTCACTTTTTTCTCCTTAAAATACACTGAAAAAATGGAGTGTGTCTTGTACTGTATATAGTGGGCTATTTTGGTAATAGCAGGGTGTGTCTTATACTCTGATGCATCTTATATGCCGGCAAATATGGTAACCTATATGTTTGTGTGTGAAATAAATATTTGCCATTTACTGCCATATCTTACCTTATTGTACATCTTAGAGAAGTATTATCACTTTTCCATTTTACTGTCATTATGATTATTGTTTTAAATTTGCATGTCTTTGCTGCATTGCCTAATTAAAAAAACACAGTTTAATTCTTGGAATAAGAAGAAAAAGACCTGGTTGGAACTAGTACTATCTGTACATAGTTCTGCCTTAGTTCTTTTTTGACCCCTGCTATAAAAGGATTTGCATCCTAAACAAACATTATGCAAAGCATCTTATTAATGTCTGGATGACCAGACAGTTTAGTGCACACAGTGGCTGATTGATACCATTGTTGCCTGCATCGTTATGCTGATTCATCACCTCCATTATGAGTTAATGAGCTTAACAGCATTAATTAATATAGTTTTCTAGACATGTGATGATTGAGTTCCATTAGCATACAAAGGCATCTTATTTCTTCGAATAAGATCTAAGAGGGCATAGAAGAAGCCACCATGAAGAGTGGAAAACATTGCAAGTACACTCAGGCATCCTTTGGGCATCAGCATAAAGTCATCCAATCCTTCCTATCCAGAAGAATGAGCACTGTAAATATACTGATGAGCAGAATGATCTAACAGTCCTTTTTAGGTCCACAAGTGACAACAATTTCTATTCATATGGAGGGTATCCTTTCATCCAAAGAACTCTTAGCTTCACTTTGCTGTGACTGTAAATGCAACATCCTTTGTGTATAAGAAACTCAAAGAGGAACTGATCAGTATTGACCACAAGTTCCTTGGATGTGTCTAGTTGCTGAGAGGCTCCATAAGCAATACAGAAGTGCCATTTTTGTAAGACCTCTCAATAGTGTGGACAATAGTGTGCGGTATATTGACATACAAACAGTGGCTAGCTGTGGTCCTTGGGCTTCCTAGGCCTAATCAAGTACCCTAAATGCTTAACCATATTAGTTCCATGCTGGCAGGATAGTTCATGGTTTAGGTATTTTGCTGCACAGGTTGGGAATTGCAATTATTAAGTCTTTTTCTTTCTCAGTTGCTATTAGATTTTACTGGAAATTACATTGGTATCCCACTTTTACTGGAAATTACATTGGTATCACACTTGACACCAGTTTATTTGTTAAAATATGGCCTTCAAAACCCATGGTATCAGTGTCACCATAGGCAATGTGAATTGTGTTTTCCCAGCTTCAGATAATGATTTTTGTCTTTTTTTTAAAGGCTGGATGAAAAATTTACTGTCAAGGTTGCCGATTTTGGCCTTGCTAGAGATGTCTACGATAAGGAATACTACAGTGTACACAACAAAACAGGAGCCAAACTGCCAGTAAAATGGATGGCTTTGGAAAGTTTGCAAACTCAGAAATTCACTACAAAGTCAGATGTGGTAATGTGCCTATAATCATTTGTGTAACTTTTGCTGACTACACATTTCAAAGCTTTCCTGGAAATATTAAAATAAAAGAATGATAGGGAAGATTAATGCAAAACCCTTGTAATCCTGAAACATAACCATGTACAGTATCAGCTCTTTTAGCTCACAGTATAAATGTTAACTGGATTGTTTCTGTTGTGCTGTATGTGGACTCAGAGAATTTTAGATAAGATAGCAAAGAAAAGTAACATTTCAGAACACGTATGTCACCTTCAAACATCAACAAGATGATCTCGAAGAAGCCTGCTGATTATATGTCACACACTTGGCACATTTCTATAAAAGATACATTTTCCAGTGGTGAAAGCCTATGATTGTTGTCACCTACAATAGAGTACTATTTTGTGATTAGCCATTGGATTTTAAATACTCTGTTAATTTGCAAATTTGATTACTGAGACACATGTCTCTGAGGAAATCCACAGTGGAAGCAAAAAACATTAATCAGCTGAAATATGCACTCCCCTTAAAGTTTTGTTTGATCTTAACTTTACTATCAGTTAGTTACTTGGAGTTGCGGTCAGTTTAATCCACCCAGCTCTGTTTGTCTTCTACAGTGGAAAATGGCAAGTGTTAAGTGGTTTGTGATATGGAAATGTATACATGCATATGCCTCTTTTAAGCAGGTTTTCTTGATCACTTGTGAAGTGTACAATGGATGGATGGATGGATGGATGGATATATATATATCTGCACAGTGTTCAGCCTTGTGATTTGGTCTTCCGTAACTTTTATTATAGTGGTCCTTTGGCGTATTACTATGGGAACTGATGACAAGAGGAGCACCACCATACCCTGATGTAAACTCTTTTGATATCACTGTTTACTTATTACAAGGAAGAAGGCTTTTGCAACCTGAATATTGCCCAGATGCACTGTAAGAGAACAATTTCTAAAAACCACATAAAATACTGCCAAAATCTTATTGTTAATATTTTATAGATGAGAATTCATTATTTATTTATTTATTTATTTATTTATTTATTTATTTATTTTTCAACTGCAGGTATGAAGTCATGCTCAAATGTTGGCATCCAAAACCTGAATTACGGCCAGCGTTTTCCGAATTAGTTTCAGATATATCAATGATCTTCTCTACTTTCATCGGGGAGCATTATGTCCATGTGAATGCCACTTACGTCAATGTGAAATGTGTTGCACCTTACCCATCTCTTCTGTCATCACAGGATAGCATTGACAGGGATACAGATACATGATCAAGAATGCCAACTATGCCACCATGGAGGGGAGAAAAAGAATCATCTGTAATGGCCCGCTAGTTTTTGGATGGCTGGTTTTTGTGAAAGCACTATTGTGTGTGTGTGTGAAATGTACAAATTGTGCTATGTTAAGGGGACAATTTCATGTTGCTGAAAAGCTCCAGGATTATATATTGTCCGGATATAAATTGACATGTGTGATGGGCAGCTCTAGCAGCCATCATTACTGTTGCAACACCTCATTTACTGCCAGCTATCACTCATTTCAGAACAATCCAACTGCTGTTTAAATTATATGATGTACCAATGAGAAGTACAGAGTTTCAGAAGGAATTCAAGAGGACCAAGCATTTTAAAAATTAGTTAGAACTACTGGCGAGCAGATTTTGTTCTTGCATAGGAACCAATCTAAATAAAATTTCAGAATTGAAGGCATGCTGTACCCAGAAAAGTAAATAGGCTATTTTATAGGCATACCGGTAGTTCAGATTCTCCAGGTTTCATAATGCCTAACTTTAAAAAAAGGCTATAATAACAGCTTGCAGTTACATCAAAATCATAGCAATAGCTTTCAGAATGTTAAGGGTAACAAGTGTTTCAAGCAAGCATTCTCAATAAACAAGAATGCCATATTTGAGATATCTCTGTAACCAGTAGGCCAAAGAGTATATGGAACAAATTTGTGAGCAGTGCACCACAGAGTAGTTTAAGAAACTGTGCTAGAGATGGTTCCTTGGTAGGAACTCTAGATTTTTCAACAGTGGTATCAAAGAAGTATCTACAGCAAAAGAAAAGTGAAAAGCTTAAAAAAAGGATGCCAGGCAATTCTGAACTCAATGGAACACACAGCACTGTAAAACTGATGCCAAGTTGGATGTGTCACAAGTAAATGAATTTAAGAAGAGAGCATGACACAGCCAATGGTTGCTTGGTGAATCCATTAGTTATGTAGATTGTGACATACCATATGTCTTAAATGACCAAAATAAACATTTTTTTAAAAAAAGATGCTAGTTAAAAGGTTGTGTTTTCTTAAAACTGTGCTCTTAACTTTCGAGTGAGCATCATTTTTCTGTTTCTATTCCTGTGCAATTGTGTGCATTCTACTGTATAGACTGTTGGGTGTAGAGGGGAGAATTTTTGGGGAGTGTAAACCCTTTCAAAACATTCTATTTTTATATTGAATTTTTTAAATTTTTATTTTATATATAAATATATACAAAAACAGTTTGGTTAGGGCATAAAATACTACACTGTGAAAACTTTTAGAAATATTTTATCAGCTTTTGATTTATACGTTGTAAATAAAACAACTGGTTTTGTGAAGACTGGAAAGACGAACAGCTGATTGTGCACCACCTCTACCCCTGCTATTATTCCCCATCAAAAAACTCATTGAGGGGGTGATGCCTATAAAGAATCCATTTATAAAAGAGATTTATTATTCTTGAGAGAGAATGCCTCACAGAAAGATTTATGATGAGCTCGGAGTGGGTAAGCAAACTAATTGCTGATAACACTGGGTTGTATTAAACTGCCACGTCAATTTTCCGTAGCAAAAGTCTTGTGTGTGCTGAGCATAATGCTAACTGTGAACAGCCCTTGTACCTCAACTGCCTAATTGCTGCAGGCCAAACAAAGTGGGGGAGAAAGATCTTGAGAGTTAAGGAGAAGTATACCAAGGTTTAGTATGCCCCCTCCCCAATAACTTTGCCTTGAGGAACGCAGGGGTAGGCAAATGACATTTCTGTACTATTTATGAGGAGAAAATAATGATGTGTCTGGGACACCTGTAAATAACATGTGACTCTTGGGATTTGATGTTTATATATTCAAATGCTTGTCAATAAAATGGATGGTACTTACTTTTCAATTGTGATGACCTAACAGTCTTGTTAAAATAAAGGAAAAGATTTGAATAGTGGCTATTTCTCTTTCAACTTTCTTATTGTTTCGTGTCAGAGATTACTCTTGGTTGAAAGGATTTTTTAGGGGACGCCCGAATGAGGCTCCTTTCATGTCCCCAAGTGCTGCTCTCGGGTATCCAAACCCGACCTGCCAGTCTCCAGCTCAGCACCTTAACCACTAAGCCACCGGGGGAGCTGCTCTCTTTCAACTGTGCATGTGGCATGTTCTATCAAGTAAATTAAGAGTTATGGTCACTAGTGGGATATTTGAGTTCTATATATGCATACATTTACACATTGAGAGTGGAGATGATTCTTCCAGTCATTGAATTCACGATTACTGTCAGGGCTTGAATTACCGGTACAGTAATACCTCAGATAACATTAGTATCGAATAACACTAAAATCGCATAACATTAAGCAATCTGGGGGGAAGAATTGCATCGGATAACATTAAGATCCTATGGGATGCATCGGAAAACAACCGCTAAAGCCTATGTGGTTACAATGTATCTCTATGGATCCCATAGGATTTTAACATGCATTGGATAACACTAAAAATCGGATAACACCAAGACTTGTGGAACCAGGTTTTAGTGTTATCCGAGGTTTTACTGTAATTGGATTTGCAGGAAATGGAGAGACCATGGATGGCTCCCACCATATAACATGGTAGAAGATGCAGCACATGCCATACAAGTTGAGCAAATGAGCAATTTAAAAGCATAAGAAGTCAGATTTAGTGGTTCTTTTCCACATGCAGAGCGATTTACTCTTGGGGGATATGTGCCCTTCCAGATGTCATTGTGATGTCAGTGCCCATCTTCCTACAACATTGGTTCTGGTGGCTCAAGTTGACGAGAATGGCAGCTCAAAAATATCTGGAGGGCCATAAACAGTTGAGTGTTGCATGGCTAACATGAAACTAAATCTATAGTAGTTTCACTGCCTATGCAAAAGTCTAAACTCAGTCTCTTTCTACCTCCATTTTCTATATTTTTTGGCCTCTAGAAACACGTGAACAGCTATATGATCAATTGCTATAATATGGTGTGAAATCTTTATATGTCTGTGGAACACAACTGGTTATCCCTTTTTATAGCACTTGGGATCCAAGAAACGTAACATTCTACTCTGCTTATAGACAACTGTTCTGCAAGACAAAAATGAGAGAACCCTAAGTAATGACCAAAATCCTATCAGTGACACTGGTTTTTGTAAAATCAATTAGTGTAAATCCTGTTGGCGAACTGCTGCAAGCTAAATAAGAATTTGCAGCTGTATACCATGTCACAATGCTACTGCTAAGTGTAATTACTACTGCTACATGAATCAGTTTGCAATATGAAATTCTTGATATCTTCTAACTTGTGGCAATTCATTAACATAATTTATGTCAATTATATTGCTTTAGTATAAAAACTTATTGGGGTTTTGAGTGAATCTTTGAATCAATTTTTTTAAACGTATAAGCAGACTGTAGGATCGGGCATAACTATATTGGTTTTGAGGGCCACATCACTAGTGTCAGTTGTTGACTCTGTGTGTGTGCACATGCATGTGCGCACACACACACACATGCACACAGACACAGCTATATCTGAGTGCCTCCATTCTTCATCAATCTCAAATAGTATCAACAGCAGCCTACTTTTGAGAGCAGTGGGTTGATGGCTATTGTGTAATCCAGGAAATAGTGTCCCCCCTCCCCTTGTGATAGGAAAAATGGGTCAGGTTCCACTGACTTTGGAGCAACCCCAGAAGCAGCTGAGGGGCACAGGTTGTGCACCCATACTATACATTTCTAACCTCAAATGGCTGCATATTAATATTAGGTTATAGCATGAGATTTCGTATTAGTCTCTCACAAGTATACTCTGATTACATAACTGTACATGAAACTGAAGCCAGCTGTCTTTGGTTTCCATAGCTCAGAAAATTCAAGTTGCTGAAATAAAGCCATTGATCATTACTATAAATATCAGCTCCTAAGGCTGAAGTGCAAAGAGAAAGAAGACACATTTCATATCCAACAGAAATAATTAAAAAAAAAACACTCTAGCAACATTGCCAAGATCCAATGACCATTAAGATTAAATCAGTGTGGACAATGTTGCGCTTGTTAGTGATAAATAATACTTTCAAATTTTAAAGCATTGTTGATGTATTAGTCATCGGCACCTTGAACTACACAGATCTATTATCCAGCTAAACTAGAAGGGTTACTATCAGATTTTCAGCCTCCCTTCTTTCCAAATTATATGGGTGGGTATATGTATTGTAACATTCCTTTTATATATATATATATATATATATATATATATATATATATATATATATATATATATATATATATATATATATATATATATATATATATATATATATATATATATATATATATATATCCTTTTATATATATAAAAAAGTGGCCAATTTATGACAGCAATAGCACTGGTCGACTACCAGAATACTATTGGCAGCAGTGAGACATTGATTTGAGTAACAGAATTTGCTGCACAGGCTAGAACAGGGATTTTCAACTTGCAGCCCTCCACTGCCTACACCACACTAGGAAGTGCCATGTGGTGGAGGAAGGGCAAAATGGCTGTCTAGCCCCCTAAGCTGTTTGAGGTTGCCTGACCCCGCCCCCAGCTTAAAAAGGTTGAGAACTCCGGGGCTAAAACCACACGATGCAGATAATCCACAGGAAACTTTTTGCTGTGGGTTATCTCCAAAGGAAAGCTAAAGCATTCCTATCACATGTCCTGTTTCTGCCACAGACACAGCAAGCAAGGACTTTGCTACCTTTCTTCCTCCACAGGGCTTGCTTAACCAGCAGTGGTGGCTGGAGTGCATGTTGGCAGCGATAGTGGCTGGGGTCACTACCCAGAGACACACCCAGTCTGCTCCACTCCCAGCTATAGCCTTCCAGCATCTGCCGGACAAAGCAAGCCCTACAGAGAAGGAAAGGCGTTCTCACTGAGCGGAAAGTGCAGGTGAACTTGTGTCACACAAAACAAGAGAAGTCACTTGGCATTCAAACACATTCTACCCCGTGTGTTGCTCTGGCCACGGTTACTGCTAGCTGTTCCCGCAATGCAAAATCAATAAATGGCATCTAGGCTCCTTGCATTAATTCCTTTGAAGTACAGTTGTGCCTTGCTTAAAGAGCATAATGCGTTCCACAGGATTGTGGAACCAATTGTGTGGGGGATTGCCAACCCCGATTTATTTGTTAAGCGAGTTTTTGGTTGGTTTTATTTGTTAAGCGAAGCGAACATTCAGAGAAAATTCTGCTCTTTAAGAGAGTTACTCTTTAAGCGAAACGCTCTTTATGCGAGATTTGACTGTATAGTTGCACGGAATCAACCTGTTAAAATGTGAAGCCAAAGAACCTAGCAGGCATCAATATTCAGGCAGTTAAAATGTAGATGAACTAAAATTTCCAAAAAATAATCTGTCTCTTGCCTGGAAACAGATGCACATTCCACTGCTTTCTTTGTTTCTATGTACCTAGGGGGAAATCCAGTGTTTAGAGGCATTTCTGCAAGACAAGATTCTGTATAAAAATTCATGGAAAGATGGACCATCTCATGTCCATAGACATTGTTATTTCTCCACTGTTCCTTGGCTACTTTTGTGAGCCAGGAAAAGTAAAAAGGTTAGCCAGGGTACACCCTAGCACTCAAGTAGTAGATTTGAACTTTCCAAGTCTCCCAAGCAAGGACCACAGTTGTACTAACTGGACTTGTATCACTTGTGGAGTCCACATTAGCAGAGTTCAGAGACTTTACACAAATAAAATGATCAGAAATGAGTAAGCGTAATTTATTCTCATAGTTCAGAACATTATAGGCCTTTGATCGCCTTAAACAACTTGGCTATTTGACTCAGTAGATACAGTAATAACAGAGAGGAACTTTACCTGATGCCACTTTCAAGGAAAAGACTTTCAAGGGGATTTGAACCTGGGTTGAGCAGAATTCATTTCAGTTTCCCATCATATTTGTCCCTCTTGTCATCCCAACTCCCCAACTCCCTTTAAAACCAGATAGGAGTAACAATGTTAAATACCACAGTCATGCCCCAGTCTAGAAGGCAACCACAGAAATACTTGTCAAGTTGACAGGACAAGATTCAACAGTAATTAAGACAAAACACAAAAACAATTTGTAAGCCTTTTACCTGGTATCCTACCCCACCAGAGCCTTTAACTCCCACTAAGTCTTTCAGTAAGCAATAATCTGTATATGACAACAGAATTACAGATGGTTTTTCTATATACAGGTCACCAAATTCCCACTAAACATCAAAAATCAGATCAAGAGAACATTGTTGTTGTTTTGGTACTTGATGGCGGCCAGGTAATCATTATTGTCCCTCTCTTAAAAGTTGATAATGTCTTGTGCTGTAGTTCTTGTACATCAGAAAAAAATTGGAAGTACAGTACTCTCTAGTTCATCATCTCTCTGAATCACATATATGGGTACTTCTGCCCCTGCAGAAAACACTCTCAGGAACATTGAAGAGTTGCTCCCTTATACTGCTCCACCCAATATTTGTTCCTTTAGTTCTCTTTTAAATGCTGCTAGTGCAGGTTCTTGGAAATGTCTGGATGATAGAATTTCCTCTGGTGGCAAGCTATCAGATTTGGAACTACTAGCAGACTAGAGATTGTTAAAGAAATCTAGAAAAAAATCAACTAGAAAATGTTTTGTTACAAATGTGTATGTGTGTGTGTGAGAATTACTATACACTAATTCTATAGAAGAGTCATATTTACCAGCATCTATCCGTTGTATACTATGTTTCCTCTTGTATCTGAAGGAAAAGGGTACAATGGCACCCCGTATAACAAATGCTTTGTATAACGAAAAATTTGTATAATGAATCATTTTGGTGCTATTGGTGATACCCCACATAACGAAAAAAAATTGTTAGACAGGATATATCCCATATAATGAACATTTTTTCATTATACCGGGTATCGCCAATATGATTTGCATAATGAAAAAAAATTGTATAACTAAGCTCAGTGGAACAGAGCTTTTTCGTTATATGGGGTACTACTGTATTTCACAATCCCCCTTAAAGCGTATTTATTAGTAATTATGGCCTTTCAACCGAAGGTTCAAAATGGTTTTCTAATCATTGAGGGAAGAGGTTTTGGAAAGGTTTGAATAATATTTACTGAAATATTAAACCTCAGTAGTATTAAGGCAGTTTACAAAACCTCATTTAGAGCCTATGTGTAAGACTGTCTTTGTACCTATAACGTCAGCTAGACAGTCAACTTGTGATAAGCCTTATTTACAATTCTATAAAGATAAGGTTAACATCATTTATGGACATGCCATTCCTACCTAAATACTTTTCACATTTCCATTCATGTCAGCCATTCTTTCTTCCAACTTTTATTTTGCTTCACTGTCACTAACAGACCATTTGTTTGTTACCAAGGAGATTAAAAAAGAGAGCAAGTATCATCACAGAGACTCTCTAAGGCAGTAGTGAAGGCAACCATACAAACTGGCTAAACATCCCTTACCAACTTCTTTGAAGGGACACTCTACATTAATTGTAGCAGTATCAACATCTTTTTGAAAGGGATCATTTGCAGGACATTTGCAAGGCAACAATATGGTTTCAGCCTACTATCTTGGCCAACCATTATAGACTAGATGGAAGATCAAAATTGAATGCATCATTTGGTCATGTGGTGTTATCTTCTATATGTGCATAACTTCCCACCAACTGGTTTGTGAGCTTGAAGAAAATGTACAGGTTACTACCCTTTAACTGGGGTTCTTCAAGTAGTCATCTGTGAATCAACACAACACAACCAATCTCTGCTTTGTCTGTCAGACTTCACAGTTGTGTTCTGGTGGCCGATAGAACTGAGGGGACTATCACTGGATGGAGCAGTACATTGGAGAAGGAAGGGGCAAAGCTCTAGAACAGGGGTGCCCAAGCTACAGCCTGTGGGCTGGATCCAGAACGTGGGCCGAATTCATCCAGCCTGTGGCACCAACTTATCCAGCCTGTGGGCCGGATTGCCACCAACACCGGAAGTGACCTGCCACCACTGGAAGTTGCAAAATTGCACTAAAATGTGCCAAAACGCTGCGAAAATGCAGAGAAAATTCCAAAAATGTGCCACCCTTGCTCCCGCCACCATGGGAAAGTGGTGGAGGCAGCAAAAACACCCAAAACGCACAGTGAATTCTCCTTCCACTGTTGCTGGGAAGAACCATGTGACTGGCCTGCCCTCCTGGGAAACGTATGGGCACCCCTGCTTCAGAATGTTCCTGAATGTTTTGTGAATCTCCACAGTTCAGACTCGAACACCTACATTTGGCCTCACTCAAAACTGGAATAAATACTATAAATAGTGTGTCTAGTCAGAGAAATAGACTCATAGCAGACCAGACTACTTTCTCTCTGCCTCCTGCCAGCTTTGAAAGAATTTATATGTCCACTTGTTTTGCTAGAACATGTAAGTATTAGGGGACAACCAGCAGTGATGACAATATACAAGATCCCAGGGGACATCAGAATAAGAAGAATTAGGTGAATAAAAAGAATTAGGTGAAGTGAAGAATCTATAGATCAGGGGTTCCCAACCTATGCCCTGTGGGCCGGACCCGACTCCTGACTCCATCCCATCCATCCCAGCACTGCCTCTGCCACACCTGGAAGTGGAAGCGGCTGTGTTTACATCATCCATAAAAAGTGCCCACACATGCACAAATGCACCCTCAGCTGTCGTAAACGCGGAAGTGGGCGCAATTTACGTCAGCTGTAAATGTGCCCACTTCTGCTTCTGGCGGGCGTGGTCCTGCCCACTCTGCTGCCCAGGGTGTGTGGTCCGGCCAGCAGCGGTTGGCCACTACTGCTACAGATGACTGGAAAAACAAGAGCTCAGGAATTTATAACAGTGTAATATTCTGTTTTCCAGGTTTTCCTTCAATAAGGAGGACACAATTGTAAGGAATAAATGCCATTATAGCTCAGAAAAACAAAATTTGGAGGGGAAAATACATTTTCTTTAAATAAAGATATGTTACTCCAACCAGGCATTTGTGTTTGACTCGTCTGTAATCTATTAATATATCTGCTAATTAAATCTAATCCCCATTTTAATAAGACCGAGGCTGGGGCTGGTGTTTCACAGCACAAGGTCATGTATAATTCTAACAGCCATCACTTGCCCTTTCTTCTTTCCCCCAAACGAAGTGTATCACTGCTTCAAAAGAAATCACACTTCCGCCATCAACGCCAGTGGCATTTGATCTACAATTGGATTGAAGTTAAAAATTAATCACTCTCCCAACGTATTGATTACATAGCTATACACATGAAAGCCAAAACCTAGAACAATGTACATTGACCCTCTGTTGAAACAGCATGTTTGTTTTCAAAAGGAAACTAATTAAGGTTTCAAAAACCGATTCCTGCTCAGAAAGCGACAGAAGTGAAAACAAAAGCAAGAGTGCCATCTAGAGTATTTTTATGTCCTCTGTGGTCCAGACAACAAAGGGCCACAAAAGCAATTCCGGATTCAAGGCAGTGCTTCCAAACATGTTTGATATGTAATTTGCAACAACCATCTACTAGGGGGAGAATTTGGGTGTTTCTCATCTGTGTTAAATGTTAATATCAGTTTTATCAGCAGTCACACAGATGTGTCTAAGCAGCGATGGGATGTAACAGGTTCCCACCAGTTCGCCGGAACCGGTAGTAACTTTTCCCAGTGTCCTGGAGAACTGGTAGCAGCTGTTGGGGGGAACCACCTTTGGGGCTTACCTTTTCACAATGCAAGCACTGTGCATGCGCACCAAGCACTTGGTGTGCATGCATGCCTACAAGCAGGCAGGAGGAAGAGAAGCTGCTAGCCTGAAGCTCCCTATAGCCTGCTCCCCAGGGTGTGTGTGTGTGTGTGTGTGTGTGTGTGTGTGTGTGTGTGTGTGTGTGTGTGTGTGTGTGTGTGCATGCTTATTTTTTTATTTTGTTATTATTTATGTTTATTTTTTCTTTGGCCCCACCCACCACATCATGATGTCATGTTGTTGGCTCTGCCCATGTCATGATGTCATGACATTAGCTCCGCCCACACTGTGATGACATCACGGTGGGGTAGTAAAATTTTTGACATCCCACCACTGTGTCTAAGAGGTTTACATGCCAGGTGCAGAAAATGAAACAGGGCTGTGATGTTGGTGTATCCTAAGAGTAGTATTTAACGTTTTCCTTTTGCTCTTCTGTCTCTTCATGCTAAACTAGGAGCAATTGCTTTAAAATTTTGCTTATAAGGAATCATACTGGGAATAAGAGACAAAGCATTGGAATTTTTCTTTCTTTCTTTTTGTATGAGAACTTCTGAAATCTCTCGCCAGGGTTAGATATAGCACAGGCCTCTCTGCCTCCTGGTTCCACCTTTGGGGAGGAATGCCACAGGGAGCTCTATCTTTCCCTCTGATGTGTTCTGGCAGATGGGAAGCTTGACTCTTATGCAAGTGAATGACATAGGACCATGATGGTGAACCTTGGCACTTCAGATGTTCTTGGACTTCAATTCCCAGAAGCCGAAGCCCCCATGAACCCAAAGGAATGGGTTTACTGTGACTCATCTGGCCCACGTCATCCGCATCACTCCTGGAAGTGGAAGTAAAGCACGCCCATATGGGTGTGTTTTACTTCCGCTTCTAGGAGCACCGCGGGCTGGATGAGTCACAGTAAACCCATTCCTGTGGATTCACAGGGGCTTGGGCTTCTGGAAAGTCCAAGAACATCTGGAGTGCTAAGGTTCACCGTCATGGACATAAGAGCACCACTATCAGTATTGTGTTGCAATATAGGGTGTACGGTGACACTCAGTTTAATGTGTCAGGCAGTGGGAGAGCTTTAGTCACTCTTGGTTGGCAAGAGCAGGCGGCCAGGTGAAGTGTAGGCTTGGTGGACAACAAATCTGGTCTAATGAAAGGTGGGTTTCCTGTTCCTTAATAAAAGTAAAGATTTCCCTTGCTCAAAAGCCAGTCGAATCCAACTCTGGGGTTCAGTGCCCATCTCTGTTTCAAAGCTGAAGTGCCAGCACTGTCTGCTTCTGCAGACGTTTCCATGATCATGTGGCAGGCATGAGTAGACACTGGAGCACATGGAATGCTGTTTACTTTCCCACCAGTGGTCCCCATTTATCTACTTGCAATTTCTCACTTTCAAACTGCTACGTTGGCAGGAGCTGGGACAAAGACAGGAGCTCATTCCATCCTGCAGTACTCAGGAATAGAACTGCTGACCTCCCATCTTCCAGTCAGCGTCTTAGCCACTTGAGCCACTGCAGTCCCTTACTACATCTTATTAAAATCTGAAAAGGAATTTACATCTGAAGCACTCAAGATCAAAAACGTTGGAAAGTTATGTTTTGGATTTCAGTCCCCTCAGGCTAAATGCTCCACCATCCTCCTCAACTCGCTAAGTTCTGTACCCATTGTCTCTACAATACCATCTAGCCATTTATGATTTATTGACATGAATTTGTAATTTTTACATATGTTGTGAACCGCCCTGAGTCGGTCCTACCGAGTAGGGCAGTATAGAAATTGAATAACAACAACAACAACAACAACAACAACAACAACAACAACAACAACAACAACAACAACAACAACAATCTCATTTTTGGCTGCTCCGTTTTTCTTTTGCCCTGCATCTTTCCCAGCATTAAGGTGAATCCTCTCTTCTCATCTGATGTCCAAAGTACTTTAGCTTCATCTTTATTATTTGACCTTCTAAGGAGCAGTCAGGGTTGATTTCTTCTAAGATTGACCTGTTTGTTCTCCTCGCTGTCCAGGGGACTCTCAAAACTCTCCTCCAGCACCACATCTCAAAGGCATCTATTCTTCTGCACTCAGCTTTCCTTATGTTCCAGCTCCCACCGAAGGTCCCAAAACCGCAGTGGTGCAAATTCAAACATATAATTAAAAAACAACAACAACAACAACACTACTATAAAAAAATGAAAAACATACCCACACAAATGTCTAAATTATTTTTACCGTATTTTCATGTACTTTAATTATAGTTAAAGTACATGAAAATATGGTAAAAATAATTATTGAAACTCACTAGCAGCAGCTGCATTTTTCACCCGACTTATATCCCCGGTTTACACTCAGGTCAATCTACCGTATATGCTGGGGTATAAGATGACTTTTTACCCCTGAAAAACGAGTGGGGGGGGACATCTTGTACGCCAGGTGCACTTCAGTTGAATGAAATACAGTAATACCTCAGATAACATTTACCTTGGATAACGTTTACCTCAGATAACACTTAAATTGCATAATGTTAAGCAATCTGGGGTGGAGAATTGCATCGAATAACATTAAGGTCCTATGGGATCGATCGGTTAACAACTTTCAATATCAGATGACGAACAGGAGTTTGAAGGCTTTTAAAGGGAAACTGTCACGCCAGCAAACTTGCTAGGGACTTGCCTGGCACTTGCTCTCTCCCTCTGTTTGTTACCTTCCTTCTATCATTGACAGTTCCAGTTTGGTTAACAGATTAGAAAACAAACAGCATGGCAGTTCCCATAGGTTTATTGTTCCATTCAGCTTTAGTGAATTGTCTTTGGTGAATTACGTTTAATAAACTTGCACTGTTTTATGTTTACTGTACATGTTTGATAACATACAGCCTTGTGACAGTTTTTCTGCATGTCATAAGCATTTGAATATAAATTAACATGTTGAAATCAAATCTGATGTTCTTTTACGTTTTATTTGGAGTGTGGAAGGTGTGCGGAAGAGGGGGTAGTCTTATACAGCGAGTATATAACAAACTCTATATTTTGAGTGGAAATGTTGGGGGGTCGTCTTATACGCCCAGTCGTCTTGTACGCCAGCATATACGGTATTTTCCTAGTTTTAGAGCTTCAAATCAGGTACCTCGACTTATATTCAGGATGACATAGTCAGGTGCATACGGTAAGCAAAAGCAGTAAGGATGATGAGAAGTGTTGGCCCCATATAGAATCATTCTGACTTGTGAATCATCATGTATTATTTTGAAAGTTTCTTTTCAAAAGCTTGATGTTCCATACTCTTAGACTATTGATTTGTCTATGTGTGATTTTTCCACAGAAAAGTTTTTCGAGAAATGTAGTAGTTTCATACTTTTAAAAGAGAAAGCAGCTTCGCAGTGAAAGGATCAGAAGGCAGTAACCACTTTCAGACAGTAAACTTTTACTTCATAACAAAAGGGCCTTCCCACATGAATGTTTGTCCCCCGTGCCTGCACATTAAGCCCCAATGCCTACATTTCCGAAACACCATGGAGAGACACTTCTCTGGTCTTTACAAGAACATATCACAATGAACCACATGGGAAAGAGCCTGTTTGAATCTTTCTGGCTTGAAAAACTAGAAGCCCTTAGCAATAGCAGAGGGAAAAATTAAAACTGCTTTGTGTATCAAAAGGGACTGGACCGATCCACATTAAACTTTCCATCATGCAGACAGTGGAAAATACTTTGTATTCACTTGTTTTATAAGTGGAGGAAATCCCACAGCATTTGACTATGTAGTCACAGTCTTACTTCCCTTGTTTATGTCAGGACTCTTTTCAATTAACTTGCAACTCATTGGGGACCTGAAGTCCGGGGAGGCTGTAATTTCTTCAAAAACATTTGCAGCTTTTCTTGTCAAGAAAATGAGTCACAAACAGAACAAGCAAAACACATTCAGGATATAAGATTTTTTTAAAAAAAAAAAATCAGCAAAGCATTTGCCCGAAATGCATACGTCTCAGAACTAATGACATCTTCTTGAAAACAACGTACCAGACTGTTGATTCTAACCACAAAATACATCTAGCCACAAAGATTTAGCTGTCAGTGCAATATACGCTTGTGTGGAATCTTATTAAATATTTCAATGTGCTGCTACAGAATTCACTTTTAAGGAAAGGTATGTATAGTTTGGCAGGTCAGCAGTTTGAGACCCAAGTGCTGCGTGATGGAGTGAGCTCCCATCTCTCTCAGCTCCTGCCAACCTAGCAGTTCAAAAGGAAGAAATTGCAAGTAGAAAAATAGGTAGATAGGTACTTCAGAGGAAAAGGTAACAGTGTTCTGTGCATGCCAGCATTGCCTAATACATGACCATGGAAAGTCTGCAAATGCAGACAATGCTGGCTGGTTGGCTGTATACAGAGATGAGCACTGGCTTGATCTAGAGTACGACACAACTGGCTTTCGAGCAAAGGGACATCTTATATATAGTGACTGCTGGCTGGGTAGTTCAGTGGTTTGATTCCCCATTGAGCCTCTTGGAGAAAAGCCAACCTGTGTAGCCTTGGGCAAGCTGCACAGTCACAAGATGCCCCACCAGAGAAAGGAATGGTAAACCACTTCTGGCAGTTTATTGACTAAGGGCAGGGGTGGTGAAACTATGGGCCACGGCCTGTGAGCTGGATCTGGCCCCCAAGGCCATTTCATACAGCCCACGAAGACCTTGCTGCTCCCATAAGCGGAAGTACAGTTGTACCTCGCTTAAAGAGCATAATGTGTTCCACAGGATTGCTCTTTAAGTGAGTTTGCTCTTTAAGCGAAACACCATTGTAAGTCACCAATTTGGGGGGGGGGGTATTGAGAACCCCAATTTATTTGTTAACCGAGTTTTTGGTTGGTTTTGTTAAGCGAAGCGAACATTCAGAGAAAATTCTGTTCTTTAAGCGAGTTACTCTTTAAGCGAGGTGCTCTTTACGTGAGGTTTGATTGTACTGTAAAACACACCCATATGGGCTCATTTTACTTCCTCTTGAGCCATGAGGGTTTTTGTGGGCCAATGAATTGGTCTCGGGGGCCAGATTTAGCCTGTGGGCCATAGTGACTGCCCGTGGACCACGTGACCGGCCCACGGCCCAAAATGTTTGGCCACCCCCCCGGGTCTAAAGGTGTGGGCTGGACACAAGGTGGGTGCAGTTAAACGGCGTCCCTCCGCTGCGGGACTGCAACTCCCGTCAGCCCTCAAGCTCCACCAGTTTCAGCGGGGCTGACGGGAGTTGCAGTTCAACATCTGGAGCCCACCTTTCTCCCAGGGCCAAGGGGGAACGGGATATGGGTGTGTGTCCTGGAATTCGTCTCGTTCTATCCTCCCGCCTACCTGCCCCCCCTCCCTCCCTCCCCGCACGCGCGTGAATGCAGGAAGCGCGAGACAGAAAAAGCCGTTAAAAGCCGAAAGTGAAACGAAACAACCGCCCGATGACTCTGCGCGCATGCGCAAGCTCGTGCCTAGAATCTTTCCCTGTTGCTGACTGTTGTGGCTTCTTAGACCCCCCCCCCGGGAGTTCCTCCTCTCTTCTCTCCCCCCGCCCCCCCCACCGGCGGCGCCCCGTTTTGGCTGCTGCGCGCGCGCACTCTCCGCCCTCCTCCCCCCTCCACTTCGCGCGCTCTTCTCGGGGGCGCGCCTCTTCAGCCCCAGCCCCGCCCTTCCTGCCCGTGGGTGAAGAGGCGGGGGTTGGTCAGGGCCTTCGCCGCTTCCTCCTTCGCGCCGCTCCCGCGCCTGTTTCTTCGCCTCTTTCTCACGGGGGGGGAGGGGGGGTAAGAAACGACGATGGCGGACCTGGAGGAGCAGCTCTCCGAGGAGGAGAAGGTGAGGAGGCGGCGGCCCCAGAAATGGGAGTGGGCGGCGGTTGTGGGGTGTGTGTGTGTGTGTGAGGGGACGGGAGGGGGAGCCCCCTGAAGAGAGAAGGTGAGGAGAAAGGGTACAGAGGAAGATGCCGTTGAGCCTGAGGAAGGCTTCCTCCTCCTCCTCCTCTCCGGAGACGGGAAGGAAGCCGCGGAAGACCAAAGCCCGCCTCGGTCGGGACTCGGGGCCAGGCAGGGAAGAAGGGCGAGGAAGAGCGGCGGCCGCCTCGCCTGCTTCAGCCCAGGGACCGCTCGGCTCCCTCTTCTTCCCGCCACTCCTTGTACGGTCTCAAGGCTGAAAATAGGCTGCTACAGGCGTGTGTGTGCCCGCGGGCTCAGGCTGCAGCGAAAATGGGGGTGGGTGGGTGGGTATCCGGTGTCTCTCGGACGAGCCCTGGCGCCTCCTCCTCCGCCTCCTGCTCTGGGCCCGATGTCAGCTCGCCTTCTTCCCCCCTCTCTCACTGTTTTCTGCTCTATCCCCGTCGGTTGTTGCCGTCTTCCGGGTGCAGCTCTTGGGCAGGGCAGCCCTGCCACCTCATCCCTGGGGTTGAGGGGAAAGTGGAGGTTGGAGCGCGATCATAAGACACAAGATCCGAGGAGACGGCGTGGCCAGAGCGCATGTAAAGTGATTTAGCGGCCTTTACATCTGTTTAAAACGGAAAGGCTGAAGCCTTCCATTCTTTTCCTCTTGTCCCATCCCCCCCCCCCATTAATTAGCACAGGCTGTGATTGGGTGTGTATATGGTGTGACATTGTCTTTGCCTGAGGGAAAGAGTTATGATTCGATGCAGGTCTTCTATGTTTTGCTCTTGTTGGTTCATAGTTTGGTTTCAGATTTACCATCTGGTGTTGGACTTACAGCAGTGGTTCCTTAACTTTTTGAGCGGTGGGCCGGTCATGTGGTTGAGCACACTGGACACAAGGTTCCTCCCACCTGAAGCGGAAATAAAATGTGCATGTTCAAAACATTGCCGTAAATGCACCTGTAGCTGTCGTAAACACGACAGCCATGGGTGCACTTACAGCACCGTTTTGCAAATGTGTGGGCGCATTTTACTTCCACTTTGGGTGGGAGGATCCACATCACCAGCCTGCTCAACCAGGTTTACAATAGCTGCAGGTTCACTTACAGCACCATTGTGCACATACACAGGCACATTTTACTTCCATTTCCGGGAGTGACAAGGATGACGTTGCCTGGATGTTTTGGTGCCGTGGGCTACATCTGGGCTACCGGCTGTAGTTTGGCCACCCCGACGTACAGAACGCTTGGATAAAGAGGTCTGGTGTTTTTTTCCCCCCATCTTTGTCCCAAAGATACATATTTTAAAAGGACATTAAAGAAAATATCTTTCAGGTGCAGTAAGAAGTGTCCTTTTTCATCCATGTGTTCTAGAAATAGTTCTCCATATGACTTCAGGGATTACAGAGTTAAAAAAAAGTTTGTCATGAAGTAGACTCTTAGGTCCATCTTCCTGGCATGTTATATTTGCTTAAAGATTTAATTTTAGAAATAGGGATCTTTGCTTGAAGATTTAAGTGCAGAAAACAGGGATCCCTTCGTACTTGGCTTTATAGTGACACAAAAAATGGATCTATGTCACTGATCTTGATGGCTTTTTTTGATTTTTAGGTTGAATCTTTCTAAAACAACTGTCAGATCATAGATATATTCTGTGCTCTATGGAATTCATGGATCCTTTGGCAGATGGCTTTGCACTTGTGCAAAAATATCAGGGACAAATCTTCAGAGATTAGCATTATTATTACACAAGATCCTCCCCAAACCTTCATTAAAGCATAGATCCAATATTTGCCCAGAGAGTACTCTATAGAAATCATGGTTTCTTCTTTTTGGTGCTTGGCTCTGCAGTGATGCAAAAATATGTATCTAAGGTGTGGATCTGGATGATTTTAACATGGGGTCATCGCCAAACAACTGTCAAATTGTAGATCCTACCTGTGGCTACTGATACAGAAAATATCCTTTTTTTCTACATGATTTTCCAATAGAGTACAAATGTGCAATTGATGTATGTATCTGAGGCATGGATCATCAGATATCCACATGATCTTGAGCCCCTGGGCCTAGGCAGAGCCATAAAAACATTCCTTATTACACAATGATGTACTTGTGCAACAAAATGGATTGGAAGCATGAATTCTCATGAGTCCACATAATTTCAACATGGGATATTTCCAATATTTCTTGAAAGAGCATTGATAATGTCTGTCATGATTATTTGTGTGATCAATTGACAGAGATCAACTTTCTCATTGCAGTATATTTGTAGGAGATCCTTCTCAAACCACTTTCATGTCAAAGATCCTTCCTATCCCCAAGACTGAACTATTTTGTTGTTGTTCAGTCGCACAGTCGATTCCGACCCTCTGCGACCCCATGGACCACTGTCCGCCAGGCACTCCTGTCCTCCACCATCCCCCTCAACTCACTCAGCTTTGTGCCCATTGTCTCCAGGATACCATCTAGCCATCTCATCTTGGGCCGTCCCCTTTTTCTTTTGCCCTCGACCCTTCCAAGCATCAAAGCTTTCTCAAGTGAATCCTCTCTTCTCATTTGATGTCCAAAGTACTTTAGCCTCATCTTTATTATTTGACCTTCTAAGGAACAGTCAGGGATGATTTCTTCTAAGATTGACCTATTTGTTCTCCTCGCTGTCCAGGGGACTCTCAAAACTCTCCTCCAACACCACATCTCAAAGGCGTCTATTCTTCTGCGTTCAGCTTTCCTAATGGTCCAACTCTCGCAACCATACATTGCCACAGGGAATACCATTGCCTTGACTACGCGAATTTTTGTTTTCAATGTGATGTCTCTACTTTTCACTATGCTCCCCAGGTTTCTCATCGCTTGCCTCCCAAGAATCAGTCGCCTTTTTATTTCATGGCTGCAATCTCCATCTCCAGTGAGCTTAGATCCTAAGAAAGTAAAATCTGTCACTGCTTCTACTTCTTCCCCATCTATTTTCCATGGACTGATAGGGCCTGTTGCCATGATCTTGGTTTTCTTGATATTGAGTCTCAAGCCAGCTTTTTCACTTTCTTCTTTCAACCTAATTAGGAGCTTCTTTAGGTCCTCCTCACTTTCTGCCATGAGGGTGGTATCATCTGCATATCTCAAATTGTTGATGTTTCTCCCATCAATTTTGATCCCAAATTGTGATTCCTCCATCCCTGCATTGCGCATTATGTGTTCTGTGTATAAGTTGAATAAGCAGGGTGACAAAATGCAGCCTTGTCTTACTCCTTTTCCTATTCCAAACCACTCCGTCATTCCATTTTCTGTCCTAACTGTTGCCTCTTGATTCATGTACAGATTTCTCATGAGGCATATAAGGTGTTCTGGTATTCCCATCTCCTTAATTATTTGCCACATTTTGT
Organism: Furcifer pardalis; assembly: GCA_030440675.1. Classification (NCBI taxonomy): domain Eukaryota; kingdom Metazoa; phylum Chordata; class Lepidosauria; order Squamata; family Chamaeleonidae; genus Furcifer; species Furcifer pardalis. The sequence goes on along the minus strand of CP126892.1, from coordinate 14,918,521 downwards.
TGTGGTCGACACAATCAAAAGCCTTCGTGTAATCAATGAAACAGAAGTAGACTTGTTTCTGATATTCCTTTGTTTTTTCCATGATCCATCTTATGTTGGCGATGTGATCTCTAGTCCCCCTGCCTCTTCTGAAACCCGCTTGCACTTCTGGTAATTCTCTCTCCACATACTGTTGCACTCTATCCTGTATTATCTTGAGCATCACCTTGCTAGCGTGAGGGATGAGCACAATTGTTCGATAATTTGAACATTCTTTGGCATTACCCTTTTTGGGGAGTGGAACGTATACAGAGCTTTTCCAATCCTGTGGCCATTGTTGTGTTTTCCAAATCTGCTGCTATATAGAATGCAATAATTTGATTCCATCATATTGTAGGGCTTTGAACAGTTCAACTTGGATACCATCAACTCCACTGGCTTTGTTGTTTGCAGTGTTTTTTAGGGCCTTTCTGACTTCACTCTCTATACAAAGCATTTATTCCCAACCACCACCATCATAGTGCAGTAAAGACCTAATGCACAAATCTTCATGGATATATGACTTTATGTGGAAATCTACTTCCATAGAATCCTGTATTATATTGGACAGCACCAAAAAAGTCAAGAAAGTGTCAATTTGGGTCCCACAGTTGTAAAAAAACATGAATTTGAAGCATGGAACTTCATGGATGCATGCAGAGTTTCAACAGAATCAGCCTGATGCTTGCATGAAATTGTATATCCCACCTTTCTTCACTGAATGAATTGCATAATCTGCAGAACCTACTACAGAACCTACAATGCAAAACCATGCACCCAAGGACCAGGTCCTCATGGAGCCATAAGATTCTTAAATCGCATAAGTACAAAAGTTATGTCAAATTGCAGAGCCTATCTGTGGGCATTGAGTGAGGCATAGTATTCACAGACCTTTTCCTCGATGGTGCACAGGAATGTGCATTCAAGTGACAAACTAATGGAGTTGTTCTTGTTATTTTTGGATGGAATTAACCCTATTAAAAAGCTGACACTTTGCAGATCTCTTCTGGGAGTACAGCCAGAACCATAAAATCCCAGATCTGTCAGTATATGGTCTCACCATAGATTTCTGTTCTTTATTCAGATAATGCAAGCCATACCTCTGGCCATCCCGCTGCCTCACATCTATGTTGTTACAGTTATTATGCTTGAGTCCATCAACACAGATTGTGTAAATGTGTTGTGTATCCAGGATGATCCACTGTTCAGATCTGTGTTTCAGAACTTGAAAATGCTATCTAGCAAGGTGTCTTTTATTATAGTTTATCTGTGAGAATGGGTTGGTTTGTGGTTTTCAAGGGTTTTTAAAATATATATATTACTCCCATCTCTCCAAAAATCTTTCAGATTCAGAAGGCACTGTTTCTCTTGTCTGTGCTGTTGAACCAAAGTGGCACTGTAAAAGCATGGGATTTTGTGATTGATTTCTTGGTTTAGTCCAAGGCAGTAATGGATTTGTGCAATTAAGGATTGGTTTATATAAAAATCACATGGATCCATAAGAATCTATGTCCTATATCCTCATTTTTTCTGTACTGTGGTAGAATGCAGCAAAGGCTCTGAGTTACAAGAATCATAGGTGCTTGAGGAGGATGCCTCATAAAAACTATATACAGTTGTACCTCGCTTAAAGAGCATAATGCGTTCCACAGGATTGCTCTTTAAGTGAGTTTGCTCTTTAAGCGAAACACCATTGTAAGTGACCAATTGTGGGGGGGAGGGATTGTGAACCCCAATTTATTTGTTAAGCGAGTTTTTAATTGGTTTTATTTGTTAAGCGAAGCGACCATTCAGAGAAAATTCTGCTCTTTAAGCAAGTTACTCTTTAAGCGAAACGCTCTTTATGCGAGGTTTGACTGTACTTCATTGAGAAGACTGCTTTTAAAATTTTTATGGATCTACATATGGATCTGTGCCCAAGATAGCTCCATGGTATCTTCATGCATGTGGGGTGAATTTTTTTATGGTTATATCGGTGTGCTCAGATAGAATGTACGTTTGAGGGTGATTTATTGGGATTGTCTTGTGACAATCATAAGAATCCTTGAGGATCCATGTTCTGTAACATGTCTGTGCTATACAGGCAGAGATCATTGATTTTTATGATGTTGTCTCCAAGTACAGGTGGGATCTTTGGTTTGATTATGATCCATTATGAATGTCACATCCAAATCCTAGGATGTCTGAGTTTCCTGCTTAAGGTCTGATTTGTTTGTTTGGTTTGTGCGATAGTTGTGCCCTAAATTATGATTATGATCCATGATTTGTGTCTGTTAACTGTGCACACATAAACAGCAGTAGTAAAATAATAGAGCTCTTAAATCAAGACAAAACTGTGGCACAAAAACATGGATCTGATTTATGAATTCTTATTAATCCATATGATGTTCACATGGAATCTTTCTGAAACCACCATCAAATCATATATCTCAATTCTGCACAAAAACCTGAACCATATCCATCAGATGTCCATTACTTCCCAGCACCATTATTGTGCAAAAGCACATTTACAAGAAATCTCTGCCAACAGATTGAACCATTAAAAATACAGATTGCTGAATGATCCTATCACAGTGGTTCAAGAATGTGGATCCTGGTCACAGATTCATGTGGGCTAATATGTTCTTTACACAGCTCTCACACTAACCCACCATTATGTTGAACATCCTATCTATATCCATAGATAGAAGCATAAAAATCACAGCGTCCACCACTGTGTGGCACTGCCGTGGTGGAAGCACATTGAGCTGAGGTAGGATCTTCCCAAAACTGCTGTAACTTCATAGATTTCATCTCTGTTTACTGACTGTTGGGGGGGGAAAAATTAATCCCACACTATTTGTTTTGTGCCATTAGGTCAGAACTGATTTATAGTGACTCTAACAGGACTTTCACAATAAGTGAAATATTTAAGGAGTAGCTTTATCAGTGCCATGTCTCCAATGATTCAAACCCAGGCCTTCTGAGTCCTAGTCCATCACTCTATGCCATTCACAAACTTTGATTTTTGGACTTCAATTTCCAGAAGCCTCGGTCAATTCCCCACAGTACTGATCAGCTAATCTGCTGACTGAGGTGTCTGGTAATAGAAGTCCACCTGTGTTCCGCAGAACATAATTTGGGAAATGCTGCTCTGTGCTATACCACATTAGGTTTCTCATATTCCACAGAATACTGCCCTTGCATGACTCTAAAACATGGATTGGGGTCATATATTCTTGCCAATCCACACAATTTTACTTGCATCTACTTCAACCTGTGTGCACATAATAGCCTTAATTGGTGTAAGTAGATAACCCATAAATATCATAGATCCCTTGCTGTATGGTACCACAGTGGTTCAAAAACAGAGATCCATTACATTTTTCTGTGGGGGTCGACTGAGCCATAGCAATTATGTTTCTGTAGCTCACTGCTTAGTTGCAGTGGCATACATCCAAAGTGTGAATCCTCAAGGATCCATTGGATTTTTGCAGGGCTCTACACAAAACCAATATTGAATCATGCATGTAGTCCATAACTGCAGGGTAATTTTCAAAAAGCATGGATCCCTCACTGTCCTGGACTGCTGTGGTGCAAAAATATAGATGTGTTGAGGCACAGATCCTCATAGATGTATATGCTTCTTACTTTGCACTTACATTAAAGGTCACCCTTGCTCAAAAGCCAGTTGTATCTGACTCTAGGGTTCAGTGCTCATCTCTGTTTCATAGCCGAAGAGCTAGCACTGTCTGCTTCTGCAGATGCTTCTGTGGTCATGTGGCAGGCATGACTAGACACTGGATTGGACATAACACTGTTTACCTTCCCACCAAAGTGGTCCGTATTTTTGTTGTTCAGTTGCACAGTCGAATCCAACCCTTTGAGACCCCGTGGACCACTGTCCGCCAGGCACCTCTGTCCTCCACCATCCTCTTCAACTTGCTCAGCTCTGTGCCCATTGTCTCTACAATACCATCTAGCCATCTCATTTTTGGCCACCCCCTTTTTCTATTGCCCTCCACCTTTCCCAGCATCAAGGCTTTCTCAAGTGAATCTTCTCTTCTCATTTGATGTCCAAAGTACTTTAGCTTCATCTTTACTATTTGATCTTCTAAGGATCAGTCAGGGTTGATTTCTTCTAAGATTGACCTATTTGTTATCCTCACTGTCCAGGGGACTCTACTTGCAATTTCTTACTTTCCATCTGCTAGGTTGGCAGGAGCTGGGACAAAGACGGGAGTTCATTACGTCCAGCAGTATTTGGGTATCAAACTGCTGACCTGCTGCCTTCCAGTCAGCTTCTTAGCCACTTCAACAACACCAGAGCAAAACAACAACCATTGATCCCACATCAGTGTTTACAGACTGAAGCTTAAAATCCTGCATCTCTCTGCCCAGTTCCTCTGAAAAATCTACGTCCTTATCAATACCTACCAGTTTGACCTAGCCATGATGGTTCCAGATTTGAAACCTTGAAATCTGGGTCTTTGAATGCCATAGCACAAAGACCTAGAACAGAGCCTGTGGGCCAGATGCGGCCCATGACACCATTTCATGTGCCCCCCACTGCCTCTACCACACCAGGAAGTGCCATGTGGCGGAGGAAAGGCAAAATGGCCATCCGGCCTGAAGCTGAGGGAGCGTGACCCGGCCCCCGGCTTAAAAAAGTTGAGAACTCCTGACCTAGAACTTAGACAAGGACTCCTAGAGTTCCCCTTACTCTTGCCATTAATACTACAAAGATCAGGATTAAGTTGTAATTCACATATTTGGCCACATATTTCTCTAGCATAATAAAAATTAATAACAATTGCATGCTGCTTATTCTGACTTAATGTAATTTCTTCCAAGGTTTACTAGATGTACGGTGTTCAGAAATGATTTATCATTTTCTTATTCTGGAGCATCTGGGACTGCACAGATTAAACTGTCACCTACATTCTGTGGTGGCTCAAGTCATTAAGACGCTGAACTCGCTGACTGGAAAGTTGGAGTTCAATTCCTGAGTACTGCACAATGGAGTAAGCTCCCGTCTCTGTCCCAACTTAACTCCTCCAAACCTAGCAGTTTGAAAGCAAGACATTGCAAGTTTATAAATAGGTACCACTTAAGTGGGAAGATAAACAGTTTTCCGTGTCCACTCTGGTGTTGAGGCATGCCTGCCACATATCCATGGAAATGTCTGCTGTCGCAGACAGCACTGGCTTTTTGGCTATAAAGAGAGATGAGCACTGAACTCTAGAGTCAAATACAACTGGCTTTTGAGCAAGGGCAACCTTTACCTTTACTACATCCTTTTCAGGCACCTTAGAATCATGATGCTTGCCAAAGGTACTAAGGCTGGCTACTCTCATGGGTAGTATGAGGAGGGGGATGGTTTTTGTGGTATAGTCTATGGCAGTGATGCCAGATCTTGGCACTCCAGGTGTTCTTGAACTTCAATTACCAGAAGTCCAAGTCACCATTCCTGCTGATCAGGGCTTCTGAGAATTGAAGTTCAAGAACATCTGGAGTGCCAAGTAAAGGTAAAGGTTGCCCTTGCTTGAAAGCCAGTTGTATCTGACTCTAGGGTTTGTGACTATTTGAGGAGGATCTCACATAAAAATCATGAGGATCCATGTGTCAGTTTGATGATTTTGTGCCACAGCAAAGCAATGTATGGTAGGACCCATAATTTTTGTGGTGCAGTCTGTGGGCATTGATGAGAACTGCTATTTGAAAGTGGTTTAGAATAGATCCAATGCAAGAACAATGTGGATCCCTGGGTATCAATGCCTTGGATTGTTGTTTTTGTGCTGAGTTAAGAGTTAATCATCATTTCCCGGGAGACGTTTGTCATCTAAGAGTTAATCATCGATTTCTTGTACGTTTATCATCTAAGGGTGTGGGCTGGAAACGGGACCTCGAAGAAGCCAATTGACAGAGCGGCCGCTAACGGAGTCCCTCCGTGGCTGGACTGCAACTCCCGTCAGCCCTCATGCTGCTTGGCCATCCTCGGGGGGGGGGGCTCACAGGAGGTGCAGTTCAACATCTGGAAGGCAGGCACCAGTCGCCCCCTTTTTCCCCAGGAGAGAAGGAGGGGCCTGGAGTTCGCCTCGTTGTATCCTCCCCGCCTCCCCCTCCCCCACGCGTCAAATCAGGGGGCGGAAACGGAGGAGCCTGGACCTTAAAAGCTGAAAGTGAAAGAGGCGTCCCTGTGGTTGCCCGTGGCAATCTAGTAGAGACCCCAGGCGTTCCTCCTCCTCCTCCTTCCCCCGGGCGCCCCGTTTTGGCTGCTGCGCGCGCACTCTCCGCCCTCCCCCCCCTCCACTTCGCGCGCTCTTCTCGGGGGCGCGCCTCTTCAGCCGGAGCCCCGCCCTTCCTGCCTGTGGGTGAGGGGCGGGGGTTGGTCAGGGCCTTCGCCGCTTCCTCCTTCGCGCCGCTCCCGCGCCTGTTTCTTCGCCTCTTTCTCCTGAGGAAACGACGATGGCGGACCTGGAGGAGCAGCTCTCCGAGGAGGAGAAGGTGAGGAGGCGGCCCCAGAAATGGGAGGGGGAGCCCCCTGAAGAGAGAAGGTGAGGAGGAGAAAGGGTAGGGAGGAAGATGCTTCCTGCTTCTCTTTCTCCCTCCTCCTCTCCGGAGACGGGAAGGAAGCCGCGGAAGACCAAAGCCCGCCTCGGTCGGGACTCGGGGCCAGGCAGGGAAGAAGGGCGAGGAAGAGCGGCGGCCGCCTCGCCTGCTTCAGCCCAGGGACCGCTCGGCTCCCTCTTCTTCCCGCCACTCCTTGTACGGTCTCAAGGCTGAAAATAGGCTGCTACAGGCGTGTGTGTTCCCGCGGGCTCAGGCTGCAGCGAAAATGGGGGTGGGTGGGTGGGTATCCGGTGTCTCTCGGACGAGCCCTGGCGCCTCCTCCTCCGCCTCCTGCTCTGGGCCCGATGTCAGCTCGCCTTCTTCCCCCCTCTCTCACTGTTTTCTGCTCTATCCCCGTCGGTTGTTGCCGTCTTCCGGGTGCAGCTCTTGGGCAGGGCAGCCCTGCCACCTCATCCCTGGGGTTGAGGGGAAAGTGGAGGTTGGAGCGCGATCATAAGACACAAGATCCGAGGAGACGGCGTGGCCAGAGCGCATGTAAAGTGATTTAGCGGCCTTTACATCTGTTTAAAACGGAAAGGCTGAAGCCTTCCATTCTTTTCCTCTTGTCCCATCCTCCCCCCCCCCCAATTAATTAGCACAGGCTGTGATTGGGTGTGTATATGGTGTGACATTGTCTTTGCCTGAGGGAAAGAGTTATGATTCGATGCTGGTCTTCTATGTTTTGTTCTTGTTGGTTCATAGTTTGGTTTCAAAATTTTTTTGTATTATTATCAAACCTTTATTGGCGTTAAAAATGGAGACGAAGAGAAGAATTAACAAAATGTACACATAGCTGACCATAACCTACACAACCATAGCTGGCCTTAGCTTACACTACACAATATTAAGAATTACAGGTTCCATGTCTGTTAACTACTTTATCTAGAAACTGAGCAACTTATGAACATTCAGCAGTACAGAATTTGAGGGAATAAAATGTGCACAAACGATTGTTGACTTGTGTCATATGTACATTATAGGGTTTCAAATTTACCATATGGTTTTGGACTTACAGAGTCCTTGGATGAAGAAGTCTGGTGTTTTATTTTCCATCTTTGTCCCAAAGATATTTATTTATTTATTATGTACACTTATATCCTGTGACTCTAGGGGGAAAATACATATTTCAGAATATAGTAAAGCTGCATTTCTGGTTCTGCCTCCTGAGTAGTGAACCCTGTCAGTGAGAATTACAGTCAAACCTTGCTTAAAGAGTAACTCACTTAAAGAGGAGAATTTTCTCTGAATGTTCGCTTCGCTTAACAAATAAAACCAACCAAAAACTCGCTTAACAAATAAATTGGGGTTTGCAGTACCCCCAACAATTGGTCATTTTCAATGGTGTTTCGCTTAAAGAGCAATCCTGTGGAATGCATTATGCTCTTTAAGCGAGGCACCACTGTACTTCTGGGTAGATGTTTGTAGGATTTTGTTGTAAATCTATATGCAGAAGGAGAGAGAGAGAGAGAGAGATATGAGATGCTAGTATTTCAGAAAAGATAAACCATGCTTAAGGGCATCAGTTTTCTCATCCCTCCGGCGGGGGTGGGGGGAGTCTGTCATGTCCTATAACAGTGATTGCAAACCTTGGCGCTCCAGATATTCAGCCGGAGTGCTGACTTGGGCTTCTGGGAATTGAAGTCCAAGAACACCTGGAATGCCAAGGTTTGCCATCACTGTCCTATAAGGTAATACATTCAGTTTTAACGCAAATTAGATCTTTTGCAGTGTTTGCTATTAAGAAAAATAGTGGGAAAATTACATCCAATGTTGATTTCTCATCATTTTTCAATTACAGTTGTACCTCGCTTAAAGAGCATAATGCGTTCCATGGGATTGCTCTTTAAGCGAGTTTGCTCTTTAAGCGAAACACCATTGTAAGTGACCAATTGTGACTTCTGGTGGTGGTGGGGATTTATTTGTTAAGTGAGTTTTTGATTGGTTTTATTTGTTAAGTGAAGCGACCATTCAGAGAAAATTCTGCTCTTTAAGCACGGCGCTCTTTAAGCACGGTGCTCTTTATGCAAGGTTTGACTGTATAATTTATGAATGAAACATAACCACTTTGTTTATATAAACATACAGTACTGCTTTCAAAATCACTGTCACTTTGTAGATCTGCAGCTTTTTCATAACTTTTGTAGGAAATAGATAAGTAAAGAAAAATCAAGTGTCTGTTCCTTAGCTCCCTCCTGGAACTCACAACAATCTTTTTTCCTTTGGAAAAGTCTCTTGTAGCCACATTTTTGCATTATAATAAGGCACCTTTACTGTGGCTTAGTGGTTAAGATGCTGAACTGGATGATTGGAGGGTTGGCAGGTCAGTAGTTTGAAATCCAAGTGCTGCAGGAAAGAGTGAGCTCCCATCTCTGTCCCATCTGCCAACCTAGCAGTTCAAAAGCAAGAAATTGCAAGTAGATAAATAGGTACCCCTTCAGTGGGAAGGTAAACAGTGTTCTGTGTCTAGTCATGTCTGCCACATGTCCACGGAACCCTAGAGTCAGATATGAGTGGCTTTTGAGAAAGGGCAACCCTCCATACTGTATACTTTGTGGGTTAATTCAAGCCAGCCAAAAAGTTTTGGGGAATGGGAACAGTAAGCTAGTTTTGGTTCTCCCTCCCCTCCCCTCCATTTTTGCATCTGGTGTGGTGGCTCATTGTAGTGGAAAATTGGAGTTTACTAATCCCTAATGTTGTGAAGTTGTGAACAGTAGCAAGAGAGGCAGTTTTGAAGATATTTTATGTATCCTTGGGAGCTCGTTCTGAGGGCATGTGAATAGGTGGTGTTTTTATACCTGTTGCTGAAATTAGATTTAAGTTGCCAAATCAAATAATTTTGGCTTATCACAGAATTGCAAGAGATTGTGCACTGCATAGGATGTTCTATAATATGTATGTTGTAAATGCTCCAAGGTACTATCTAGCTATGTAGAATGGAGGTGCGGTTTTACTTGGGTGTATTAGCTTATTAGAATGAATTGACTTGACAAAGGAATACACAAACTTTAATTGAAAAGATATGAGGGTGTATTTGCTCTTAATAGGAAGGTCATTTTTGGAAGGTGATTAATTCATGCATTCTGCAAAAATTAGAGAAACATAACTAATTCATTTAGTAGGAATTGTTTTTTCCTCATTCTTAGCTTGAATCTGAAGTTAAATTCAGTGAAAGGAAGTTCACAGAAGGAAAGTTTTCTTTCCTATCCTCTAGGTAAACCAGATAAAAATATATCTCTGGAAGGGTTGGAAGACTCCCCTGGACCACTGGCGTTGGTTCACAGTAGTTACAAAGGAAAGGAAAATTGCCTAGAAATGGTGGAGACAATTCTAGTGGTTTGGGATAGTTCTTCCTTTCTAGTACCTGATCCCACATTTGTTAGGAAAGCCCCTCTTTAAGTCCCCAAGCTTCAGAATTTTCAGGCGGTTATAGGCAGTTTTAGTAGCAGCGGTTCATGTGAGAAGAAACTTTCCTTTTATGAACATCCTTCTGTTTGCTGCTTTGTCCAAAATGTTACCTTTATTGAAAATTATGCACTCTTAAAAAGGGAAATGCAAATTTATGAAGCAATGATTGAGAGTAGCCTTGGTGGAAAGAATTTGAGGAACTATTTCTGCTGCTGAATCAGGAACTACATTCTGTATGCATGTACAGTAAATTTTCTTGTACCAGTTGTCATTGACTTGCTTCAGATAACAATATTTTTTTTCTTCCAGACCAGTGTTTCCCAACCTTTGGTTTTTGGACTTTAATTCCCAGTAGCCTAAGTCAATTCCCAAAAGCACTGATCAGCCAACGTATTAACTTAGCCTTCTGGTAATTGAAGTCCAAAAACTAAAGGTTGGGAAACACTGTTCCAGACTGTGGTTTGGATGGTTAAGAATACGTCCTGTGCTCATTAATTCCCCTTCTTCTCTCCGCTCTCATGCATGTTTGGCTTAATAAATGAGCTTTTGTTTATGTGCTCTGCTGATACATTCAGTATCTTAGAATAGTGACCTTGTGATGGGTCTGTGGATATTGTCTGGTACTAGCTCCACTTCTCTTGCTGCTATGCGTGCTACCATGACCTCAGCATCTAAACAACAATAAGTTGGAGAGTAGTTGCTATCCAGCAAGGGATAGGGACTCCAAGTGAGTCTGTTCGCAACCCAATTTAAAAAAAAATTCACACAGCTACAAATGGTTCATTGGCAGGCTAGAGCCCCTCACATGCTTGCTCATGACTACATGGGCTGGGTCTTCTTCTGGGAGATATAGTTGGGGGGGGGGGATCGATCTCCCAGCTTCTGGCTCCACAGAACCACTGAGCTATCCTGCCACTGTAATTGATACCTCTGCATATCCCTCCGCCCTTTAGCTATGACCTGTTAAAAGCTGTGTATAAGATAGAGTCCTTCTCCCCTAAAACAGAATAATGAGTGCTAATTCCAGGGATTTAATGATAACTGTTCAGTAATTCTTTTGATTTCATTAAACATGTCTTCTCAATACTGTATCTTTTTACAAATCCGCTAGGATTTTGAAAGGTTCCCTTAAATTACAGCAATGTTTTTCAGCCGTGTGCCAGATCATGCCCTCTCAGACAGTTGAGCGGGCTGGACTGGTGCCATAAAACACATCCACAGCTGTCGTAAATGCGCTTACAATGACTGCAGACTCATTTACAGCTGTTGTAAACATGTTTACATGGCTGTAAATGAGTCGATGGCTGATTCTGGTATCTGTGGGGGCAGGTGGAGCTAGGTCAGGGCCAGATTATTTGGTGCTGTGAGCTGGATCTAGCCTACGGGCCGTATGTTGCAAACTCCTGAATTACAGCTTCTCCAGTACAAAGATGACTTTATAAGATTAGTATGCACAAGCTGAAGTGGGTTCAAATACACTTTTTGAAGTACAGTAAAACCTCATATAACACTAAAACCTGGTTCCACAAGTCTTGGTGTTATATGATTTTTAGTGTTATCTGATGCATGTTAAAATCCTATGGGATCCATAGAGATACATTGTAACCACACAGGCTTTAGCGGTTGTTATCTGAAGCATCCCATAGGATCTTAATGTTATCTGATGCAATTCTTCCCCCCAGATTCCTTAATGTTAGGCGATTTTAGTGTTATTCGATACTAATGTTATATGAGGTATTACTGTATTTTTTTCTGTTGGAAACTGAGATACCTTTATAGAGATATTTTTCAACATTTCCAACCACTTCTCTTCATTAATCCCAGTCATGTTCTCACATTTTATGCAGTGCCAATGAAGAACATAGATCTGTTTCACTCAATAAAGGATAACATTTCAATACCTCTCCTTTATTTCAGCTAAAGAATGGATGGATTTATCAAAATGAGTAAGGCATCTCGTAGTTTGTTTCCTAACTGCTGCTTGTCTAGTAGATCTGCCTATTATATATAAGGTTAATTATGAGATGCCTGAGTCTTTGAAGTGATCACTCCCTGAATAGTCCCTGCAAAGAAGTTGTTGATTGATGTAGAACATGTTAACCAAAAAAGACTGATATTTTCAATAACTTTGGGAATTAAATACTTCATTTGTGAGTGGCTTTGCTGACAAAGTGTTGAGATTAAAATGGAGATATTTAGTTAAAACATCTCCTTTCTTTGTTTTTGTAATTCTTCACATTGGTGCTATTAAAGCAGAGAAGATGGAGTTTTAACACTTCATTGAAATGATTTTTTTTCTAGTTCAGATGTACCCAATGTATCCAGGACTTTGTCCCAATATTGATTAAACTTCTGCTTGTAAACATACAGATGATTTACTGTTACTTCCACATAAAGACTTATTTCTAATGTATTTGTGTCAAATATTGATCCACTTTCAAGGTACTCACCAACCTCCATAGTTGGGATCAGCAATGTTTGCCTTCTATTTTGGAAAATGTCTCAGGTGTATTAAAATCCAATGTAATGTTGGATTATTTCTATAGGCTTCCAGATCTGTCTCAAAAAATGATACAGTAAAACCCCGGGTTACGACGGAGGTCTGTTCTAGTGGCCTCCGTTGTAAACCAAAACAAACATAAACTGTTTTCCTATAGGAATGCATTGAAATGCGTTGTTTTTTGTTAAGTATTTATACACATGAATAGTTCTTACTTGTCAAATATGGATCACTCTAGTTTGGCTGCTCATTGCTGGTAAATAAAAATGGTCAATAGAAATATCAGACACTCATGCCGTATTTCTGAATGACATGTTGTTAGTACAGTAGTCTTCTAGTGGCTTATGCTTTGAAAAATCCTTTCTGAGGTGTTTTATTTTGAGGAACCTTGGCTGATTTGTTTAGTACCCCTACATGTTGCACATGTGTGTTGTGCACAGTTTCATTGCACTTGGTCATCATTTTCTTATGCTACAACTGGTATCCGAGAATGCATTTTTTTCCTGAAGCAGTGAGGTCCTTCCTCCATCTTTTAATTTGGTTTTGTTCTTGTGTACCCTCAAGAATGTTTGTTTTTGCCATAAAGGACTTGAGGCACATATCCATTCAGAGGATGCCGAGGGTAATTCTCTTGCTCAGTTCTCTTGGTGTCCACTGCTGCTTCGCTCCTTATCTTAGGCCAGTGTTTCTCAACCTTTGGTTTTTGGACTTCAATTTCAAAAGCACTGATCAGCCGATGTACTGCCTTAGGCTTCTGGAAATTGAAGTCTAAAAACCAAAGGTTGGGAAACACTCCATACTGGAGCAGCATAATTTGCTATGGAGATGCTCAGGGCCAAAGCTGATGTACACAGGGTGGATGGTTAAGTTCCCCATTTATGGTTGTGAGTTTCCTGATTATGATGTTCCTTGTACAATACAATAATACCTCGCATAACGCTAAAATCGCATAACGCTAAAATCGCATAACGTTAAGTAATCTGGGGAGGAGAATTGGATCAAATAACGTTAAGGTCCTATGGGATGGATCGGATAACAACTACTAAAGCCTGTGCGGTTACAATGTATCTCTATGGGGATTTAACGTTATCCAATCCATCCCATAGGATTTTAACATGCATCGGATAACACTAAAAATCGGATAACACCAAGACTTGTGGAACCAAGTCTTAGCGTTATCCGAGGTATTACTGTACTAACTTTGGCTTTGGTATTCAGGCAGTGCTGCTTAAAAGAGAGTGTTCTATCAGTTATCACATTTAGGTATTTTGGTGCTGAATGATGATGTAATTGGTTCCCTTGCCAGGTAACATCCAATTCATCCCTTGCCCCTCAGTTTTGAAGGTGGAAAGCACACACTTGAGTCTTCCTTGGATTAGGCTTCAAATGGCAAATTCTTAATGTGCTCCAGTTAGTTTTCCAGCTACCTCATCAAAGCTTGATCAGTGTTCAGCCATTGCTGTGTTGTCCACATAGATGAACAATTTTGTATTTTCAGCAACTGATTGATCATTTGTATAAATATTATACAATGTTGGGGACAATGCACTTCTTCTGGCACTCAATTCTTCTGCAACCTCCATCTGCTATTCTTTCCATTAGTGTTTGCAGTGTAAGATTGCCAGAATTATTCTGAAGAGGCCTACGTTTTTACGACGGAGAATTCTAATTTTGGTAGTTTCTGCTTGTACAGGATGAACTCTACTTGCTGAAATTCTGTAGGAGTATTAACAATTCATGTAATTTACCCAACCGATATTCAATCTGATGCTTAGGAAGGTCATGGTAATTAGGAAAATTAACTCAACCGACCAATGGGCATATGTAATTTCTGAATCATGGGTTACTATAATATTGACCACCATCCCAGTCATGACCACTGTTTTCCCCCAAATGATGGTATTCTACTTTGTGTTTTCTGTAATGCTCAAAATAATGATTAATCGAAGAAAGCCATGATAAACTGGCTGTATGCACTAGATTATGTTAAAAGAACTTGTCACAAAAGCCTTTAAGAGCTATAATAATGAAGAATAGCTTGTTTAATTCTGGAAAGATCAATTTTAGAAAGGTTTCTAGCATAGACAGTTGTTTTGGTTTCTTCCTATTATAAGTATTTATTGAATCCTGTCATTACATCCGATTTATGGAAGTACCTTAGAATATTTAAACTACATTTGTTGGTACAGCTACAATATCTGTTTTTAAAAGTGTTCTTATGCTGTAAATATATAGCAGGAGTTCTCAAACTTGCTAACAAGTCAAATCAATTTGTGGTAACCATTAATAGGATATGGGAGATACTTAAAGAATGGTTTTACATTGCCACTATCAGTGAGTTTTCATGGCCAAGCAATCACACCACACAAATTCAAAATCTCACATCAGTAGGGAGGAATGAGGTGCTGTCTTCTCCCATTCTCTTCTTCCTTAATGTATTTGTTCAAGCCATCCCCCCCCCCCCGCATCATGTCTAGAGTTTTGATTTTGTTATGCAAGTTGTTTCATTCTTGACAGTATTTTTTGCCATTACTACTATTCTCAGTTATTAATTGGAACATGGACTTTCCCTGAGCGGAGTTTCTCCTGCAACCATCCTTTCAACACAGAATAATTTCTTCTGACACAAAATTACTATTATTAGAATTGTTCAGATTCATTTATGTTTTCCAAAAACATTTTGTGGTTGTTGCCTTAAGGTAGTTAAACATTAACTATCACCAGTCATGTGTTTTTTGTAATTCAAGCCTAACAAGTGTAGTTGATTTGAAGAACTAATGGTGCTAGTGTGCATAATGCCTTATATAGGCATGAACATGGCAAGGGCTTTTGCCTTTAACCAGATCCATTTCCGTTGTGGTTTAAACAGGAAGATTAGTGGTTAAAAGAGGAGTATCTCATTTTCTTTCATTTCACATGTAAATTTAAAAGAACAACCTCTTTTGTTGGATAGTAATACAGTATATATAATTGTGGTTGGGTTTGATGATTGTTGCAGAAGAAAAGATACAGAACAGACTTATATCTTGTTCCTCAGAATGGCACTGTGTGAAATTTAGGTACCAGGTGATAAGCGTCTCCTATTTTTATTAGATGTGCCATGTCATAGGATGACAAAATTAAAATAACAAATATTTCTTTCATAATCTCAGTGAATTATATGAAAGATAGCTATCATTTAAAGCCATTTAGGGACTGGGGTGGCTTAGTGGTTAAGAATCTGAATTTGACAACTAAAAGGTCAGCAGTTTGAACCCTGAGTGCTGCATGAAGGAGTGAGCTTCTGTCATCTGTCCCAGCTCCTGCCAACCTAGCAGTTCAAAAGCAAGAAATTGCAAGTAGATAAATAGGTACCACTTAGTTGGGAAGTTAAAAAGTATCCCAAGCACTCTGGTGTCTAGTCATGTCTGTCACATGACCATGGTAACATCTGAAGATAGCACTGGCTCTTTGGCTATAAAGGGAGATAAGCACCGAACCCTAGGGTTGGATATGACTAGCTTTCAAGCAAGGGCAACCTTTACCTAAAGCCATTTTATCATGTGACTGAACATGTTTACTCAGATATAAATTCAATTGAAAGTACAGTAATACCTCGGATAACATTTACCTTGGATAACGCTAAAATCACATAACGTTAAGCAATCGGGGTGGTGGTGGTGGTGGTAGAGAATTGGATCGAATAACTTTAAGGTCCTATGGGATGGATCGGATAACAACCCTCTAAAGCCTGTGTGGTTACAATGTATCTCTATGGAGCTTTAACGTTATCCGATCCATCCTATAGGATTTTAACATGGATTGGATAACACTAAAAATCGGATAACACCAAGACTTGTAGAACCAAGTCTTAGCGTTATCTGAGGTATTACTGTATTGTGATTTATTCCCAAGTGTTATGCATATGATTGCAGATTTGGCTGAATAAAATGGCTAACTTGAGATGTTGACCAAAATAGCACAGATTAAAAGGATGTTGATACAGTACTATATTATATTGAATCTAAGAATTTTTTATTCTTTCATTTGTGAATGAAGCCTTTCTAAAGTTAAGTTCATAGGGACTAAAACATCCTATCCTCAAAGAAGCCCATTTGACCATTATGTGGAGGTAGTAGGAAAAGAGTAAAAGCAATGATGGAATCTTTGGAAAATGTCAGTTGTGTCTGTAGCCCAATGTGTAACCCACCTTTGTTATTAGAAGGAGGCATAACTTGGCTAAGCACCATAATCCTATTTCTTTTTAGCAGAAAGTTTTCCTACCTTGGATAAATCATTAGTCTTGCAGTCTTGAATGGAAAGCCTAGCTATTTCACTTTTCTTAGCTATAATTTTCCTCTTCCCTTTGTGTTATTTTCCATTGATCTCTTTCATAGATGCTTGAAGCAGTTTTGCAATCAAACTAACTGCTTTAAAGTAGCAACGGCATTCTTCCATCCTATTTGAGGTACAGTAATACCCCAGATAACATTATGACTTGGTTCCACAAGTCATGACATTATCCGATTTTTAGCGTTGTCCGATGCATGCATCAAACAACGCTAAAAAAAAAAAAAAGCCCTGACTTCAGGGACAAACCGCTTTAAAGGCAGGCAGGGAAAGAAAGAGACCCGATCGGGTCTTTCTTTTCCTCCCTGCCTTTAAAGCCACCCCCCACCCGCAGCGGTCTATGCGACTGCAGTAGGGTCGGGGAAAGGCGCGTGCCTTTCCCCCGACCTTACTGCAGTCGCAGAGACTGCTTTTGTCTCTTTCTCTCCCTGTATTTAAACTACAGGGAGGGGGAAAGAGAGAGACATGATTGGTTCTCTAGAGAAGCAATTTAAATACAGTTTAAATATAGTTTAAATACAGGGAGGGAAAGAGACACAACCAGTCTCTGCGACTGCAGTAAGGTCGGGGGAAAGGGGCTTGCTTTTCCCCATCCTTACTGCAGTTGCAGAGACCGCTGTGGGTGAGGGGTGGATTGGGTAGTTCTACCCAAACCACCCCACACCCGTAGACCATTGCCTCGGATAACGCTAAGAATCATTATCCAGAATCATTATCCGATGTAAGTTTTTTCCAAAAAACTTGCATCGTTATCCGATTCTAGTGTTATCCAATCCAATCGTTATCTGGGGTATTACTGTACATATTGCTGATCAGATAGTCCTTTATGATGTGTTAGCTTTGAACTTGCATTTAAAAGATTAATTCATAGCTGTGATTTATATAATGTAATATAGCAGTGATGGCTAACCTTGGCATTCCATGTGTTCTTGGACTTTAATTACCAGAAGCCCAAGTCAGCACTCCTGCTGGTTAGGGCTTCTGGGAATTGAAGTCCAAGAAAAGCTGGAGTGCCAAGGTTCACCATCACTGTCATATAGTATCTTGTGTGTTTAACTCACCTTTTCTATACATCTTGGTACCACTAGAAGATGGAATCTAAAGACAAGACATCGAATGTATGACTGCAATTATTGTGCAGATTTAAAATATTGATCTTTGTATTGCAGCTTTCAATTTTTACACATCATAGTGTTTGGCTGGGTCAATAAAATAATTAAAAATAGCATCAGCTGAGGATGATAATTTTCAGGATCATGGGAGAAGTGGAAGGGTTGGAATTGAACTTTCTCCTCCCTGTCTGTAGGGTTGAGACTGTTGAGAGGAAATCTAGACTCATATGTCACAATTAGTTTTCTACTGTCAGATAGAACTTTTTTCACATTGAACAACCTCTGCTTGTACTTCTTCTGGCTGTTTTGCTTTCAAACTAGTTGTTTTAAGTTAGCTTAACCAAACATCTCTTTGCTATAAGTGTTTATATTTTGTAGTCATAGTGGATTTAACACACTAAAATAACCATCAGCAAAGCCAGCTATTTATCTGCGGTGCATTTGATTTAAATTACAATTTAAATCACTCACAAGTTCAGGGATGGCCAAACTACAGCCAAGTCATCCAGCCTGTGCTGCCCACGCCGCTCCCAGAAGTGGAAATAAAATGTGCCCGCACATGCGCAGAACCCTGCTGTAAATGCATCCGCGGCTGTCATAAACACATTTACGACAGCTGCGGGTGCATTTACGACAGCATTTTGTGCATGTGCGGGCACGTTTTACGTCTGCTTCTGGTGAACCATGTGACTGGCCCACAGCGTGAAAAAATTGGCCTCCCCTGCACTAGTTGGTAGGATTAGATTTAAAATAAATCATGGTTTTCTACATAAAAACTCAGAGGCTCGAAAGGTTTCATTTTCATTTTTACTGTTTTCCCCTCCCTCCTCACACAGGTCATTGTGCAGATCTGTTCCACTCCATCAGTTGTCTTCTAAACACTGAATTTTTTGAAACTTAGCACTTAAGAGGTAGGAGTTAATTCTGTGTGAGATTTATAAGGGGACAATAGGATTAATGTCTTTTTCTCAACCTGTATGTTTATTTTATAACATTTTTTTTTTGCTGTGGAGAATAGGCATGTGATCTCTTCAGAACAAAATTCAGTTTTGAGAACTGTAAATCAAGCATTTGTGATAATGTCTTCTAAATAGAAAAATTGCCCAATCTTACAAAAAAGTTCTGGTAAGAACATGACATTGTGAATGGATTAATGGATTTCCTTTTCCAAAAATTTTTAAACATTGCATGAATATACAGTCTCCTTACTACATAATTAAGAAGCAATCCTTCTTTCTTGATAAATAAGTTTTGGATTATAGTGTATCTTGAACAGGAAACTTCAGATAGGTATTCCTTCCCAAATTATTTTAAAAATACAATTTAAACAAAAATCAGATTTAAATTCAACAATTTTGTTTTATTTATTTTTATCCACCCTGTATATACCTTTGTTTTGATGTTGCACAGGTTTCCCCCATTTCCACACTATATTACTGATGCACTATTTGTTTCTTTTTCAGGTTCGCATAGCAGCAAAATTCATAATCCATGCTCCCCCAGGGGAATTCAATGAGGTCTTTAATGGTTAGTATTTATACTTTTTATGTCTCTTTATTAATTTTTAAGATATAATTTGAACATAGTCTTTTTTTAATTACATGAAACTAAACATTTTGCACTTTAGAATTATTTTATCAATGTGGATTTTTCCTTGTTTTTGAAACAAGTGCTCTTTTTAACTCTTTACAGTTTAAAGTTTGTTTTCAAACTATTAATCCAGTAATACAGTAAAACACCGGATAACGCTAAAACTTGGTTCCACAAGTCTTGGTGTTATTCGATTTTTACTGTTATCCGTTCCATGTTAAAATCTTATGGGATGGATCGGTTAACGTTAAAGTTCCATAGAGATACATTGTAACCGCACAGGCTTTAATCCCATAGGACCTTAACGTTATTCGATCCAATTCTCCTCCCCAGATTACTTAACGTTATGCAATTTTAGTGTTATCTGATCCAATCGTTATCCAGTGTTTTACTGTACATGTCTGTCACAGAACTGGAGCATCATGATATGGCAAAAGGCTTTCTACTTGTAATGTTACAAATTAATTTGGGTATTATGGGTGAAGAGCCAGAGGTTGGGAGTTAAAATCTGGTAGCGGCCCCTGGCGCGCTGAGACCGGGTCAGGTTGCTTGGGAATGCAGCCCAAAGTGGGTGGAAAATTCCCATTGTATCTTTTGGGAGAAGAGTGAGCCTCTGGTGGACAAGCTGTGCAATCTCAGGCCCCGAACAGAAGAAAATGCTTTTTAGAAAATGCTGGGAAATGAGCACCATAAATGGGAATTATTTTGATGTCAATCTCCTCACCATCAACTTCTTAATAAAAAAATTGCAAGAGAAAATTTATTTTATTTTGTTCCATTCGTACATCCTTGACTTTCCATACTTGGGTGGATCTCAGACGTTTGTGGTTGATATTGGAAAATCTGTGTAGATGGGGGAATGCTTGATTTGAAATATGGTGCTGGAGAGTTGTTTTGAAGATACCCTAGATTGCCAAATGGACAAACAAATGGGTCCTAGAGCAAATCGATCTTGAACTATCTGTGGAGGCAAAAATAATGACATTGAGACTGTTGGGTACATGATGCCAAGACAGGATTCTCTGGAAAATACAATAATACAGTAAAACCTCATATAACACTAAAACCTGGTTCCACAAGTCTTGGTGTTATATGATTTTTAGTGTTATCTTATCCTCTATGGGATCCATAGAGATACATTGTAACCACACAGGCTTTCGTGGTTGTTATCTGAAGCATCCCATAGGATCTTAATGTTATCTGATGCAATTCTTCCCCCCAGATTCCTTGATGTTATGCGATTTTAGTGTTATTCGATACTAATGTTATATGAGGTATTACTGTACTGGGAAAGCAGGAAACGAGAAAGAAACTGGTAATGTGAAGTACATTTTAAATAAGAGAATATATAAGATAAAATGAGTTTTTCCTGAGTTTATAGCCACAGTAGTTTGGAAAAGATGGTTTTTCCCTAGAAAAGATAAAGATCCTAAGTATTTGCTCACTACTAGATTGAGCCAGTTTTTGATCAATTCAGCCTTTGATAGTGGATGTACTGGCGGACAAATTGTTGGACTGCATTTCTCAGCACAAATGACTATTGATCATTCTGGCTAAGGCTTTTAGAAAATGCCATACAATAACACTTGGAGGGCAACAGAAAAGGTTAGAGATACTGTAGCTTTGTTTGCATTCACAATAACTGCTGTCTTGTCTTTGGAATCCTAAAGACTGTTTAATTGTTTACAGCTTAACATCTTCATAATAAGTATTGAATTGTTTGGAATGTAACTTGTTAGATGTTTTCAATAGTTGATGTTTTCATACTTTAAGCTCAGCTTACATGTTAGTCCTTTATTTAGATTTAGCTTTTGTGAATGAGAAAGTAAAACATCTTCCGTAAAGATATAGTGTACTGGTTATTGTGTTGCGATAGGATTTGGGAGGATTTGGGAGATCTGGGTTCAAATCTCTTGGTGGTGAAAACTCACTGGGGAGTAGAAACGGTGAACTAATCTGTCAGAAAACGACATCTTTTTCCTAATGCTCTCAAAGCTTGGTTAAGTTGTAGTTTTATATAGGCCTCAGAAAAAATCTTTTGTCTTCTCTGAGCCTCAAGGCTGTGTCACAGACAGCCTGTTTTTCAGTATTTCTTATCTTTTCTAAGTTAGCTGAGAGCCATGTTTTGGCTAGTGCCAGTGCACTCTGTGTGCACGTGTGTAAACAATGTGTTGTTTTGAGAAAGTTTTCTCTGTTACTTGATTGGCTAAAGCTATCCCACCTGACTGCAAATTCTCCATTTTGGAGAGAACAGAAAGAGTTTGTCTCTGCTTCTTCATGAATTAAGACCTGTTTTTATTATTTATTTATTTATTTATTGCATTTGTTACCCCGCCCCAATCGGGAGAACCCGACTCTGAGCGGCTTACATCACGATAAAAAATGGAAACATAAAACAATCTATATCAATAAAAATCGTCAAAGTTAAAAAGTCATCAAAAGTTTTTGATTAGAAAGCTTTTGTTTCTGGATCTCTATGGGCTAACATTCTTTTGCCTAGGAGCTATGCATTCTTGCTCCTTAAAAATGGTTACTTAGATTACCTGTGGACTGTATTGGACTGACCTGTGCTACTGACTTTTATTCTTTATGAACTGATCAATAAATCTTCATCATTTTCCTGAACAACTTGTCTTCATTGGACTAAAAGGGTAAGAGAATCATTGCATTTCACACACACAAATCTTTGAACACACTACCAAATTAAAACCTCCTTTTGGCTGATAAGCTGTAACTCTGTTTGATTGCCGTCCAGCTCGCTCTGTGGATGTTTATTTTGGTTTTAGGAGGTTTTCCAGATGTGAGGGGGTCGGCTGGTATGTGACATAATCCTTGAAGATCTCAAATATCTTGCACACTGTCCTAGGGCCAACATCTGATTTGGCAATACATAAACAATACATTGGTGAAACCCTGTTCTCTCATCTGTGCTGTGTAAGGCTCATGAACTCCGCAGCTGGGTGAATTTTTGGAAATAAACCATTTTCCCTCCACCCGCCCCCAGAGATTTCAAGTCACCCTTCATGACAAACTTCTTGGGAGCCTTTAATGTTTGAAAACTGCTGCTATTTTGACAATTTTACTGGCAGTGGCAATATTGAAAATAAATGACATCCCTATCCCAAAGCTCTGCTATCTTCTTCAAAATGAAAAGGATTTCATGGGATCCTCTGGACTTCTGGAGGGAGGAATTGGAATTTTTTATTTCCAGAAATTAATTGGTGAATGAATAGGATTTTGACCATGAGGATCAACATAAATACCAGTTTTCAATAGGCATTTTCTCTTATAGGAAGGTATATATTTTATGATGTTAAATATACTTGCAATGTATTAATGCTCAGTGTTTTTTTAGATGTTCGGTTGCTGCTTAATAACGACAATCTTCTCAGGGAGGGAGCAGCGCAGTAAGTTTTACCACATTTTCTTGATTCTTGACTTTGCAGTGTAAATGCTTAACTGGAGTAATTGTGGACGGTTTTTAAAAAGCCACATAGGGAGCAGAAAAAAAGTGTCTCATGGCTTTCTTTTTGTTTAATCAGAACTCTCAGAATTAATTGGTGTTCAGAACTATTCCTTTAGGAGTAAAATAGATTTATCTATTCAGCCTGGAATTTTGTAATTTGATTTAAAATGGTATTTGAGTTTTATTCTGTATGTGGCAGGTGAGTAGAAAAAAACCCCTCAGTTCCAGGTAACTATAGCTTATGGGTGACTGGACAAAAATTGGATTGTAATTTTTTAAATGTGTATGTAGCCACACTTGTCTTCCTAATGCTTTTTGTCTTATTTTCCTAGTGCATTTGCACAATATAACTTGGACCAGTTTACTCCAGTAAAAATTGAAGGCTATGATGAACAGGTATGACTTCAAATGTTCAAGTCTAAAGCTAAGCTTTTTATTTGGATAGTTTTTTAAAGGCAATCTATAGTATTTATATTCAATTAAAACTATTTCAGGATTATTTTAATAATCTTTGTGCTCTGTTGAGGTAATGAGCATTCATATATAGGGGATTTTGGCAATCCTGTCTCCATTTGATTATCTGAGTAAATCTATGTCAGTGATGTTTCATGAAAAGACGTTTTAACAGCATGATGACTGGTTGGTAGTTTTATGTGTTGAATATTCCCAGTTTTCTAATCAGGTTGTCACTGATATGCCATATATTTTTTTATAAAAGAATATTGTTGAAATTGTTTGATGTTGTCATGTTTTTGGTAGTACAGAATTAGTATTACTGTTTTCTAGAGCACTATTGAAGTTTTAAAATGTGCAGAGCTATGTGCATCTGTATCAGTGATGGCAAACCTTTTAGAGACTGAGTGCCCAAACTGCAACCTAAAACCCACTTATTTTTCACAAAGTGCCAACACAGCAACAGGGGAGGAAGGAAATGCTCCCATTGGGCTGCTGGGCAGAGGGGTGTGGCAAACTCTGTGCAGGGGGGAGGGAGGAAGTGCTCCCATTAGGCTGCTGGGCAGAGGGGTGGAGTGAACTGTATGCTGGGGGAGGGAGGAAGCACTCCCATTGGGCTGCTGGGTAGAGGGGTGGGGCAAACTGTGCTGGGATGATTCCACAGGTGCCCACAGAGAGGGCTCCGAGTGCCACTTCTGGCACACGTGTCATAGGTTTGCCACCACTGATCTATATAGTCTCTGAACATTTTCTCATTTAGAACTCTAGATTTTGGAGATCACCATTGCTTTGAATTTTAGTTTTGAAGTTTCATCTATGAGAAACAATTGCAGTCATTAAACTGCTAAAGATTTGTCCAGCTGAATTTTGTTGAATAGGAAGAGAAAGTGTAATAACTTGCTAAAAGAATTGTAGATGACAAGCAGAATGAATCCCCAGTCATTCTTTGCCATCATTGGTCTGTGTCAAGGGTTCCCAACCTGGGGGCCAGATATGCCCCATGGCACCATTTCATGTATCCCCCACCCCTTCAAGAAATAAAATTGCCACCTCTTTGAAGCTGTTGGGGGGAAATGCCCCCCCCCAAAAAAAAAAACAATCGTGCAGGCAGGGCAAAATGACCGGTCAGCCCTCAAAGCTGACTGAAAGAGCAGGGTCTGGCCCCTGGCTTGAAAAGGTTGGGAACCCTTGGCCTATATTTTTCACTTAGCTGACATGGGACAAAGCAAAAATGAGAGTACATGAACAGGTATTATATTTTCTCATTTTTTAAATTGAGGATATACAGTAGATCTAACTGTAGAGCTGTTCTGATAACAGAGGAAAGAAGGAGAGGAGGCTACTTGGGAGCACAACACTTTTCATATACTCAAAACCAAAGTTTCCTTCCTTTTTAGTACATTTATTTTTACATGCATTGGTCCACCCCCTCCTGAAAAAGCCTTCCCTTGACCCAACCATAATGGCCAAATTTCGACTGGTATCCAACTTACCCTTTTTGGGTAAAGTATTAGAGAAGGCAGTAGCATGGCGGTTATAGGAGTTCCTGGATGAAGCGGATTATCTGGACCCTTTTAAGTCAGGATTCAGGCCCAGATATGGGACGGAAACTGTATTGGTTGCACTGTTAGATGATCTCTGGAGGGAGCGGGATGGCGGACATCCAACTGTCCTGGCTCTTCGTGACCTCTCAGTGGCATTCGATACCATCGATCACGGTATCCTTCTGGGAAGGCTCCAAGGATTGGGTATCCAAGGCACAGTGTTGGCTTGGTGTTCCTCATTTCTGAGGGGCTGGACCCAGTCAGTGTGGTTGGAGGGTGAGATGTCCAGTCCTAGGCGGCTCCAATACGGGGTGCCTCAGGGCTTGGTGCTCTCACCTCTTCTATTTAATATCTACATGAAATCCCTGGATGAGATCATCCGTTCCCATGGGGTAAGGTATCATCAGTATGCAGATGACACCCAACTTTATATCTCAGCCCGTGGGTTCCCTAGCGATGCAGTGGAAGTCCTTTCCAGGTGCCTGGAGGCTGTCAAGTTCTGGATGGGGGACAACGGGCTACAACTGAATCCTGGCAAGACTGAGTGGCTGTGGGTTGGGGGTCCTGTGTTACCTCGGGAACTACCTGTGGTTCTGAATGGGGCAGTTCTGCCCCAATCAGACCCGGTACGTAATTTGGGGGTCCTCCTGGACTCGCAACTACTGCTCAAAGAGCAGGTGGCAGTTGTAGCCAGGAGGGCCTTTGCACAACTTTGTGTGATTCACCAATTATGGCCATTCCTAGACCGGGACTCCTTGCTCATGGTCACACATGCCTTGGTCACCTCCAGACTTGATTATTGTAATGCGCTCTACATGGGGCTGCCCTTGGTGACCATTCAGAGGCTTCAGCTGGTCCTGAATGCAGCTGCACGAGTAGTGGTGGGATGCAAGCGTTATGCCCGAGCTTCACCGCTGCTGAAGGAGCAACACTTGCTCCCAGTTTGCCTCCGGGTGCAATTCAAGGTGCTGGTTATTACCTTTAAAGCCCTACATGGTAGTGGACCAGGAACTTAAGAGACCGCATCATCCCAAGGACATCTGCCCGTCCCACCAGAGCGGACAGGAGAGGCTCTCTGGTTGTGCCATCAGCCAGAGAGGCACACCTCGCTGGCACAAGAAGGAGGCCCTTCTTGGTGTCCACTCCGGCCCTTTGGAACCTCCTGCCAATAGAACTATGCCTGCAGACGGAGTTGCTGCCCTTTAGAAAAGGAGTGAAAACCTGGCTGGCAGGTTTGGTCTGGGGAGTGGATGGTTCAGTTCCCCCAGCCAATTGGTTTGACCCCAGTATGCCTGTGTTGTAATTTTTGGCTTTTAATACCAAATTTTTAAAAAGTTTTTAGAGTTTTTAATTTTAAAAAAATGATTTTATAATTGTTGTAAATCGCCCTGGGTACCTTTTGGGAGGAGGGCGATAAACAAATTTAAATAAATAAATACATGGGGAGAAAAATGCCAATGTAGTACAGTACATGAGAATATGTGTTGTGTTCAGGGCCAGTATTGCCAGTGAAAGGAAATTAAATTTGAAATAAGGTTTTCTGCATCAACAGTAATGCAAATACAGTAAAACCTCATATAACACTAAAACCTGGTTCCACAAGTCTTGGTGTTATATGATTTTTAGTGTTATCTGATGCATGTTAAAATCCTATGGGATCCATAGAGATACATTGTAACCACACAGGCTTTAGCGGTTGTTATCTGAAGCATCCCATAGGATCTTAATGTTATCTGATGCAATTCTTCCCCCCAGATTCCTTAATGTTATGCGATTTTAGTGTTATTCGATACTAATGTTATATGAGGTATTACTGTAACTCAAAATATTTTTCTTTAATCACCAGTTGATGTTAGCCAGCTGTCATATAGAAACATTACAGATAACAAAATAGTCAGGATGGTCTTCTGAGAAAACTCCTCATAAATGCTATTTGCAAAGTCATCTAGTTGATTAAATTACAAATCATCAAACAATACTGCAATGAAAAGATTGTAGCATATGGCATGAGCCTTATAGTGTTTTGAGGAGAAGGGATCTTTTAACGTTGTGTAGTGAATTTTTATACCAATTTCTGTTCTGTCAGTTATTTCAAATTAAGTAGCCACAAGTGAGACACGTGACACAATATCACAGATGGTGTACATATACCAAGAGTGCTAGCCATTACTGGATATTCCATTACTATTCTTCATTTTTTCACTTCAGACAGTATTCTATGGCCCATGAGAAAGCTTATTTGTTCTTGGATGGTTTTTGAGCACTTGTCTTTTGTAGCATTTTTGATACGTTTACATATCTTGGCGTTCTTAGCCTGTTGATACCTTCACCTTGTGGTTGTGTGATACTGTATTGTCTGTATAGACACCAGCCTCAGTGTAGAAATAGAGAGGATGGATATTAAATATAGATTATTCTTTTTCAGTACACTTTTATATTGTCACTTCCTAAATTTAATCTTGTTTCATAAAAACAAGCTTTTGTTTCCTAAGGATTTCAGATGACACTATTTCAAGTATTTTTACTTTCTTATGGATAGAGTGTCATTGGTTAGTCCTTTTCCAAATAAAATTTGTATTTTAAAACTAATGTACCATTATTTAAATCAGAAATTATGGGGTTTTGCAGTCATTTGCTACCCCTCCATATTTCTGTTTGATTATGTCAAATAGTTTGTGTTCATGATAATCCACCTTTTTAACTGTCTTTTTTTAACAGGTTTTAATAACAGAACATGGTGACTTGGGCAATGGAAAATTTGTGGATCCCAAAAACAAGATCTCTTTTAAATTTGATCATTTAAGAAAGGAGGCAACGGATCCAAAGCCTCATGAAGTTGAAAATGCAATTGAATCATGGAGAAGCTCTGTAGAAAATGCAACAAGAGCCTATGTGAAAGATCACTATCCAAATGGCGTCTGCACAGTAAGTGCAATAGGATCCAGAAAACACATGGGTTAAACTGATGTTTTGTGCTCCTTATTTGAATTCCTCATTAGTATTCTTACTAATGTATTCTTCTGGAACATTTTTGGGTGTTTACAATTAGGGTTGCGAACTCATCAGTATTAACTAGTAGTTTTTGGCAGCCAGTAGAGAGAATTTCAGGTACAGTAATACACTGGATAACGTTATGACTTGGTTCCACAAGTCATGACGTTATCCGATTTTTAGCGTTGTCCGAAGCATGCATCGAACAACACTAAAAAAAAATAATCCCTGACTTCAGGGACAAAACGCTTTAAAGCAGGCAGGGAAAGAAAGAGACATCCCTGCCTTTAAAGCCACCCCCATGAGCAGCGCCTTTCCCCCAACCTACTGCAGAGTCTCTGTCTATTTCCCTCCCTGTATTTAAACTACAGGGAAGGGGGAAAGAAAGAGAGGTGATTGGTTCTGCGATCACGTCTGTTTTCCTCCCTGTATTTAAACTACAGGGAGAGAGAGAAGTGCTTCCATCTTTCCCTTCCCCCTGTATGTAAACTTACAGGGAGGGGGAAAGAGAGATGTGTTTGGTTCTCTAGAGAACCAATCACCTCTCTCTCTTTCCCCCTTCTCTGTAGTTTAAATACAGGGAGGGAAATAAAGAGACAAAGAGTGTCGACGACTGCAATAGGGTTGGGGGGAAAGGCAGGTGCTTTTCCCTGACCCTGCTGCAGTGGCAGAGACCGCTGCGGGTGGGGGGTGGATTGGGTAGTTCTACCCAAACCACCCCACACCCGCAGACCATTGTATCGGACAACGCTAAAAGAATCGTTATCCGATGCAAGTTTTTTTCCAAAAAACTTGCATCGTTATCCGATTCTAGCATTATCCGATGCAATTGTTATCCATGGTATTACTGTACCTTGATTTCAGAGGCACCAAATCTGTAAAAGCCACAGTTAATAGAAAGTTACAATGGCTGAAATTCTGTTGCTTAGAGTAGTAAAGTAAGTTATACCTAATGTAGGTCCATTTGAGTCAAAGAAATGAAAGAGTTAGATCAGGGGTTTTCAATGTTTTAGCGCTGTAGGCCAGGCACACCCTCCTCACATTGGGGGCAGGGGGAGGCGTGCCTGCTCCTTGGACAAACGCGTCTATTGTCATCAATGCACCATGGTGGTGGTGCCAATTGCACTATTTTTGCAGCTTTGTACACAGCCTCCACATTGTGTCACTTGCGCGCCACCACTGATTGCACTGTTTTTGCGGCTTTGTGGTGGAAGGCTGTTGGAGCAATTTCGCTCTGTCTGGATGATTTTCCGATGCTTCCCCACTTTGTTACGGCCACTTGAATGTGCTGCTGGGCAACTTCCTGGTTCCATGCTAGGAACCAAGCCAATGATGCAAGCTCTGTCCGGCACCGGAAGTCACCCGGCGGCATGTTTGAACAGCTGTAATGAAGTGGGAAAGCATTGGAAAAACTCCTGGACAGAGTGAAATTGCTCCAAAAAGCCTTCTATCACCCTGGGAAGTGACAGCTGTGGACAAAGCTGTGATAATGGTGCAATCGGTGGTGGCGACACAAGTGATGCAACGCGGCTTTTGGTGAGTGGTTGGGGGTGTCCAGAGGTGCCCGGGTTCTTGGGGTGCCAGTTTAGTGGTATGCATGGGCCCAGTTAGGCCTGTGGGCCAAAGGTTGTGAATGCCTGAGTTAGATCAACAAATCGCCACCAATTCAGCAGGTCGTCTCTAATGTGACTTACTATGCATATTTTTCATAACCATTCAATCTCAATCTTACATTGTAGTTAGTGTACAGTAATATATGTATTATGCACAGTTAGTGTTACAAGTTGTAGATAACAAAAATATTGCATCATCAGATCAGACATACCTACCATATATACTTGAGTATAAGCTGATTTTTTCAGTACCAAAATGTGGCTTATACTTGAGTCATCTCCTGAAGGGCAGTGGTGTTGGGCCTGGGCCTGGTGAGAGAGCTCCTTCTAAAGTAATCTTCCTCACCCATTCCTTCCCCCTTAGCCTCCTGGCAGCCAACGGCAGTGGGGGCAGGCAGGTGAAATTGCTCCTTTTGGCGATTTTCCCCACCTGATCCTTTTCCCATCATCTCCTGGCAGTCAACAGCTGTGGGATCAGGGAAAAAGCAGCCCTTATTCCACCCCACCCCACCCAAAAAAAAGGGCTCCCCCTGCCATGCCACAGCCATTGATTACCAGCAGCCAGGATCGGGGAAATGTGGTGAGAAGAGTGAATTTTTACTTTTACAGTATAGATTTGGAACTAAACTTTCTTTTCATTTGTACTTAAGGTATATGGAAAAACAATAGATGGGCATCAAACAATTATTGTATGCATAGAAAGCCATCAGTTTCAAGCAAAGAATTTTTGGTACGTTATTTCCCTTCACCCAGTGCCTTAAAATCTCCTACAAAGAATTTGTGGGGATGATTCTGTGTTTGTGACAATGTAGGGAAAAAATAATTTGCTGTTAAATGCCTTTTTGTTTCCTCTGACAGATTTCAGATTCAGTTTTTGAATACAGTTACTGTATATTCAGAAAGTGAATGTAGATATTTGATCTGTATAAAATGTAAATAAAGCGTATCTTTGGAAAACATTTAAATTGCTTATTGGTAAGAGCTACAGAGGTTTCAAAATATGTGCTTTTGTGTATGGGGAAATGAATGTATTAGATGCTTTTAACACTAATTTATTTAGTCAAATTCCCTTTTAGAATGAATGGTCAACATACATGTTTGTTTTATAAACCAGATCAGCACATATATGGAGGTTCTGTTGTTGTCTTATGCATATAGGATTTTGCTTATAATCATTGCGGGATTCAGTAAATGTGGTTTTGTTTTTGCTGTTTTTTCCCCTTTGTAATGTTTTTTGTAACATTTTATGGTGATATTAATATTTTCTGATTGTTACTGTGTTATTGATATGTTTATATTTATCTTTCTGATACTGTAATGATTGTGATTATGATAATGTGAAATTTGTGACTGTTATGTTATTTTTTATACTTTGTAAGCCGCCTAGAGTCAGGTTCGCCTTAGCAAGGCAGGGTATAAATATTAAATGAAATGAAATATAGTTTATAAATAAGTTAATTTTTTTCAGTGAAAAAAAATCTGTAAATGTTAGAGATGTACACAATACTTTGGTTGGCTAATTAAAAGAAGATTTTTAATTTTTTAAAAAGGTAAATTTTCAAATTTAAGATGTATTCTGGTTATCTAACTTTTAAAGGAATGGTCGTTGGCGATCAGAGTGGAAATTTACAATTACTCCTTCGACCACCCAGGTGGCTGGTATACTGAAAATTCAGGTATGTTTTCCTTAATTTACCACCAGTATTTCAGTATTAAGAATTATTTGCACTTTAGAGAACTAATCTGTAATATAATTGAAAACCTTTGGTCGCATTCAAGGCAGTTATAAAGCAAGCAGAATAAATGGTAAATCACATTTTTCCATGCCAGCTAGTAAACCTTAATGAAAAACACAATGAAATACTGAAGTCATGGCAAGAACAATAATAAAAGCATCATAGTTATTGAAAGCCCGTCTGGCCAGGTTATTCAACTATAGTAATAGAATAGACCATAATGCCAGCAACTCAATGCCAATCGTCAGGTGGCAGTTAACTAACCTGACAACCCTAAAGACTAATGGCCTTGGATGGCAAAGTCCACAGGGAAGGTGATGGTTCCCAAGTGGATTAGATACCACTTGAATCCACCTTGATTGAGCACAGCAGCTTTATCAATACTGGCCTGGGACTGATGAGGTCTTCACGTGCCTAAAGGGCTCGGGACCAGAAAGTGACTCATGAAACTGGAACAGTGGTACAGGTGTCACGCTGTGATGTGGAAGGCCACTGCATTATATTGCTCCCAGGATAATTTTCATGGCTGATAACAATCACCAATACAGTATCCAGAATCCGATACAGCACAAGAAGAAGGAGTAGCGATACCCAACCCTCTTGGACTTGGAGCCACATCAGAGTGCCAGGTGCCTAAAGAGGGCCATATCTTAAATCAAAATGTAGCAAGATTATTAACCTATCAATTTAGAATCTCAAAAGCAAACATTCAGAGGAACAATTAAGAAATGTCAGTGTTACTGGTACCTGAGCTCTGCTGGCTAGCAAAGCATCTAGAGTAGCCAAAATGCTAGAAAAGAGGAAAAGACAAAGAGGAGGTTAACAGAAGGAACCATGGAGACCAGAAGAAACAATGTGGTCGGTTTTTGTTTAAAAATGGGACGGGAAGAACATTAGTAAATGGCACTGCTTAAGGCAAGAACAGTGTGGATTTGAGGGGAAATGGCTTGGGGATGATAGCAGTAAACAGACAGGTTGAAGGGCTGCACAGAAGGAGCTCAGGGGGTGCATTCAAGCAAAGTGCCTCAGGTATATAACATTGAAGTAGACCAAAACTATTAAGTGTGGGAAATATTGGAAATGTTGATATTTGCAATTAACTTGCTAGCTAAGTTACTATGCTAAGTAGTAACTAATGTTTTGCTGCATTTTGAAAGGAGTGTAGCACTATCAATTTACAAATATATATAAGCATTTTCAGTATATGGTGATTTTGTATTAACCATTTGTATAAGGTTCATTACTACGAAGATGGAAATGTTCAGCTAGTGAGCCACAAAGACATACAGGATTCTTTAACAGTGACTGTGAGTATATTTTCTTGCCTATGTTTATAGAAGACATTTATAGTCCTTATAGTTATCATTTCCAAAGGTATAACTGTGAGTCTGCATCAGCAGCCTTTGTAGCCTATACACCTGATGTTTTGATACATTGATAAATGTGCTAGCCTTGAAACATGCAAACAGTATGCATTATGACTGACATTAGGTGATACTTCACATCATTGAGGTTTTATGGTTAAGCATAAAATATGAAAATTGGCACCTTTTATTAGATCACTTTGGTTACAAATTTGGTAATAGAAAATTCATTTCAGGATGGAAAACTTGTAAAGATATAGGAATATTTTCCTTCATGTTGGAGATAATATATAGCCATCACAACTAGCAACCTCTGATAGCTTTGAATTTGTCCCATCTTTTTAAAAGCTGTTCACATTGATGGCCATCATGATACAGTAGTACAGTAATACCTCGGATAACATTTACCTCGGATAACGCTAAAATCGCATAACGTTAAGCAATCTGGAGTGGAGAATTGGATCGAATAATGTTAAGGTCCTATGGGGGGATCGGATAACAACCACTAAAGCCTGTGCAGTTACAATGTATCTCTTTGGAGCTTTAATGTTATCTCATCCATCCCATAGGATTTTAACATGGATCGGATAACACTAAAAATCTGATAACACCAAGACTTGTGGAACCAAGTCTTAGTGTTATCCGAGGTATTACTGTACCTCATATAATGAAAAAGCTCCATCCACGGAGCTCTTTGTTATACAGATTTTTTTCATTATGCAAATCATATTTACGATACTCCTCATAACAATTTTTTTTTGTATAACAAAAAAGTGTTCGTAATATGGGGTAAATCCCATATACCGTGTTTCCCCTATTATAAGCCATGGCTTATATTTTTTTTCACCCCCAGAAATGGCCCGCGGGCTTATTTTTGGGGGGTGGCTTATATATACCGTACTGCCTGCTCCGACACAGAGAATACACCCCCCAACTCTGCTTACCTTCCCTCTGCTTACCGTATTTTTTCTCCCGACTAACAGCTGATCAGAGGTTTTTTTTTAAACTAGGGAAACAAGGGTGATAAATTCAGCGATGTAATTGGATCTCTATGTCAGCTGACATAGAGATCCAATCACATCGCTGAATTTATCACCCTTGTTTCCGATGTAATTGGATCTCTATGTCAGCTGACGTATAGATCCAATCACATCGCTGAATTTATCATCCTTGTTTCCCTACCCGTAGTTTTAAAAAAAGCCCCCCCCCCCGCCCGCCTCCTCCTTGGAAAAAAAATTTTCCCCCGCCGGCCTCCTCCTTGGACATGTCTCCGTGGACATGTGGCAGGCAGGACTAGACGCCGGAGCGCACGGAACGCTGTTTCCCTTCCCACCGAGGTGGACAAAAGAGCCTTGCCCCCCCACGCGCCCCCCCCCACACCCCATGGCACTTACGCTGCTGTTGTCCCCTCGCCTGGGGCAGCGGCAGAAGCGCCAGCAGCGCCACCCTCCTCCTCCTTGGACATGTCTCCGTGGACATGTGGCAGGCAGGACTAGACGCCGGAGCGCTCGGAACGCTGTTTCCCTTCCCACCGAGGTGGACAAAAGAGCCTTGCCCCCCCACGCGCCCCCCCCCACACCCCATGGCACTTACGCTGCTGTTGTCCCCTCGCCTGGGGCAGCGGCAGAAGCGCCCAGTGCCAGCAGCGCCGCCCTCCTCCTCCTTGGACATGTCTCCGTGGACATGTGGCAGGCAGGACTAGACGCCGGAGTGCACGGCTACCGTAGGGAAACAAGGGGAAAAAATTCAGCGAATCACGTCGCTGAATTCCCCCCCTTCATGTGGTTGGATCTCTATGTCAGCTGACATAGAGATCCAATCACATCGCTGAATAGGGGAAACGCGGTAACAGCCAAAACAAAAGCACGGGAGAAAGGTGGAGAAGGGACGCCTGTTGTCAGAGAGCCCCGTACGGGACGCCAGCAGCGCCTTTCCACCACGACCTGTGCTCCTTTTCCTTTTGCCTCCACGGCCCGCCAGTGCCTGCAGCAGCAGCAGCACTGCTTATTGCGACTCGCGCCAAGGAGGAGGCGGGTGGCGCTGCTGGCGCTGGGCGCTTCTGCCGCTGCCCCAGGCGAGGGGACAACAGCAGCGTAAGTGCCATGGGGTGTGGGGGGGGGGGCGCGTGGGGGGGGCAAGGCTCTTTTGTCCACCTCGGTGGGAAGGGAAACAGCGTTCCGTGCGCTCCAGCCAAGCCGGGGAGGAGGAAGGCAGCGAAGGACGCTGGCGAAGCGGGGGGGCCCAATCCGGCGCGCCTTCCCTTTCCCTTCCCGGTGGCTGGGCAACAGAGGGGAGAGGCGCGGAGAGGCCAGCGGAGCCTCCGGAGGATGCGGCAGGCTTCCTGGCCTGGCGGGCCTGTGTGGTGGGCGCGCCTTCCCTTTCCCTTCCTGGCAGCTGGGCAACAGAGGGGGCAGGCGCAGAGAGGCCAGCGGAGCCTCCGGAGGATGCGGCAGGCTTCCTGGCCTGGCGGGCCTGTGTGGTGGGCGCGCCTTCCCTTTCCCTTCCTGGCAGCTGGGCAACAGAGGGGGCAGGCGCAGAGAGGCCAGCGGAGCCTCCGGAGGATGCGGCAGGCTTCCTGGCCTGGCGCGCCAGTGTGGTGGGCGCTGCTCAGCCAGGCGGCCGGACCGAGCAGGCGGCAGGGCGGGCGCGCAAATCGCGCACGAAGGGAAGGTTGCCTCCTAACTTCGCCCCGTCTTTGCGGAGCTGGCGAGTGGCAAGGCGCGTTATTGCCTGTGGCTGTGGCTTTTAATGGCTTTTTTAAAAATGGTTTTACGTAAACAGCCAGAAATGGCCCACGGGCTTATTTTCGGGGGGGGGGGCTTATATTTTTAGAGCCCCCCGAAAATCTGCATAGGGCTTATTTTCGGTGGTCTCTTATTATGGGGGAAACACGGTAATGGGGGGATTCATTATGCGGGGTATCGCCAATAGCGTCAAAACACTTCGTTATACGAATTTTTCATTATACGAAGCATTCGTTATATGGGATACCACTGTATCTGATATATAGTGAGTAGTCATATGTTTCAGAAAACTTCAATACAGTAAAACCTCATATAACACTAAAACCTGGTTCCACAAGTCTTGGTGTTATATGATTTTTAGTGTTATCTGATGCATGTTAAAATCCTATGGGATCGATAGAGATACATTGTAACCACACAGGCTTTAGCGGTTGTTATCTGAAGCATCCCATAGGATCTTAATGTTATCTGCAATTCTTCCCCCTAGATTCCTTAATGTTATGCGCTTTTAGTGTTATTCGATACTAATGTTATATGAGGTATTACTGTATTGTATATTTCTTATTTATCTAAAATTAAGTACAGTAATACCTCATATAACATTAGTATCGAATAACACGAAAATTGCATAACATCAAGGAATCTGGGGGGAAGAATTGCATCAGATAACATTAAGATCCTATGGGATGCTTCAGATAACAACCGCGAAAGCCTGTGTGGTTACAATGTATCTCTATGAATCCCATAGAGGATCAGATAACACGAAAAATCATATAACACGAAGACTTGTGGAACCAGGTTTTAGTGTTATATGAGGTTTTACTGTATGTGTTTTTCTCTTTGTGATTTTCATTTACATTTAAGACCATCAACTCTCAATTTTATCAGTCTTTTAATTTTACAGAGTTTTTCTCTACAAGTTGCAGAATTATTATACAGTAATACCTCGGATAACGCTAAGACTTGGTTCCACAAGTCTTGGTGTTATCCGATTTTTAGTTTTCTCCAATCCATGTTAAAATCCTATGGGTTGGATCGGATAACGTTAAAGCTCCATAGAGATACATTGTAACCACACAGGCTTTAGCGGTTGTTATCCGATCCATCCCATAGGACCTTAACGTTATTCAGTCCAATTCTCCTCCCCAGATTACTTAATGTTACGCGATTTTAGCGTTACCCGAGATAAACATTATCTGAGGTATTACTGTGCAGTCAAACCTCACATAAAGAGTGCCTTGCTTAAAGAGCAGAATTTTCTCTGAATGTTCGCTTCACTTAACAAATAAAACCAACCAAAAACTCGCTTAACAAATAAATCGGGGTTTGCAATCCCCTCACCAGAAGTGACAATTGATCTTAGCTTGAGGTGTTCCTGCTCAAGAGCTGTAAATTAATACCTGTGTGGAGCCAGATTTGCAGTTTTCTGGGTCATAATTGTACAAGATGTAAGAAGTATATAAATGTTCTCTACCAAAATTTAAATGTGTAACACAGAAAGAAAGTTGCCTCAGATTGCTGTTTTTGATACAAAATTAAGCAATAAAACATCATTTTTGTCAGTGAAGAATACAGTGAATAAAAAGAAGCTTTATTTTACCAATTTTATGGAAAGCATAGGTACCAGATAAGAAAGTCCAGGTCTTCTTGTGTGTTACGATTTAGTTGTTAAGTGGGTTTTTGGTTGGTTTTAGTTGTTAAGCAAGATGACCATTCAGAGAAAATTCTGCTCTTTAAGCGAGTTAGTCTCTAAGCAAGGCACTTTTTATACGAGGTTTTACTGTACTGTGAAAAGCTGTGAGGCTTATTTTGAAGAAAGTCACCAGTATGCTTATTTGATAGCTCTTTTCTGGATAATGCATGATCCCAAGCTCAAGTTTTTTCTTGCAGAAACACAGTCTTAATAATTGATCTTCTTAATTGCTGCACTGCCATTTAGTGTTAGAGTATGTATATAAGAAATCAATTAGAAAGGTAATTTTGCTTTGCATTTATGGTCTATGATGTAGGTCTGCACCAAGTGCTGGATTCCTTAAAAGAAAACTGAGCAACGTAAATCAGTAAACTTCTTAGAGATACCATTATGGCAGCAAGCTGGAGAGCCAGAACCATAGTTGCCTCTTGAGTCTTCTTCTCTTAGCCTGTCCAAAACCAAATTTCTCTACTATCCTCCAGTTGCGATGTGTGCAGTTTTCAAATGTCCTTTACAGGGAAAACTACAAGAACCATTTATACAAGTTGAGAAAGTGCAGGGAAGGAACCAAATCATTTGCACATTGTTTGCTCTCAGGTTAGCACTGTGTTAATATGCACACAGATTCACCTCTATTTTGTAAATAATGCTAACAATACAATTTCATGAGACTTTGTAGCAGTGTGTTTGCTGTGCCTTGGGCAATGAAAGACCAAGTTAAATTTTGATAACTAAATCTCAAATTGCTTTTGGTGCTCTTAATGTG
Source organism: Furcifer pardalis (assembly GCA_030440675.1). Taxonomy (NCBI): domain Eukaryota; kingdom Metazoa; phylum Chordata; class Lepidosauria; order Squamata; family Chamaeleonidae; genus Furcifer; species Furcifer pardalis. The sequence continues at coordinate 14,880,606 of CP126892.1, read as the reverse complement.
CCATTTCCATGTTACAATGCAGTTTATTTAAAAATTCTTATCTTTGTTTTAGAATGAAGCCCAGACAGCAAAGGAATTTGTAAAGATTGTAGAAGCTGCAGAAAATGATTATCAGGTATGCTGTAAGTCTGTGATATCTAATTTTAGCCTACCATTTTGAATCTGTTCTTTATATGATTTGTGTTTAATAGAAAACATGTAAAAATACTGAAATCTGAGATGTGTCTCTGACAGAAAAAAGAACAAAGTTATTGCTAGATGTATACCTGAACATACTCATTTAACAAAAACATCACTTCAGCCATGTTGCAATAATTTTCTAACATAGGCTCTCACAGTGTGAGGTAAGACTCAAAAACCCCAAAGATCACTGATTAAAGTTACACAAATTACTATGGAGCCTTCTTGCTTTTTAAAGTCTTCCAATACATAAAATAATATTTATAGTTAAGATATTATTTGGGTGAAATCCTGTTGCATTTGGTGTAATATGAAGTTACTCCTGTGGAAGATTGCAGAGCATTGCACCAAGGTAGATTGTATTGTGCAATTAATGCACACTCACAGTGTGATTAGCTGTACATCATTTCTGAAGAGCTGCTTGTTTTTTTAATATGGATTCCACATTAGCACAGTTTGACCTACTCCTTGTGCAACTTAGCCTTAGCTGTGCAACAGAATTTCAACTAATTACATGGTATAGAAAACACTGATAAAATCACATTTCCGGGACCAAAAAAATATTTTATGGGTCAAAATCTCCTTGTATAGTTGTGTAAAGATAATGCAAACAATGCTGGTTTTGAAAACAAACTGCCTTTAGTTAACAAATTGAGTACAGATTGAGTACAACCTTGTGCCCTCATAGGCCCTGGAAACATTTAATTTACCTTAATTACATTACGGTGGTACCACATACAATGATTTTAATCCATTCCACGGGCCTCATTGTTGTACGAAACAATTGCTATATGATGCACGCACCGTAAAGTGATTTTTCCTGTGGGATGACTTGTATAACTATTTTTTTTTTGCTAAGTGGTTTTTCCCATTGAAAAATTGTTGTACAATTTTTTCCATAGGAAAAATTATTATGCGGGATGCCATTTCCCCCCAAACCTATTTTGTTGCTATATGGGGCGATTGTTGTATGAGGTTCCACTGTATATTGAAATATATATACTGTAGTAAGAAAATTTTTATTTTTAATACCATATTTGCTGGTGTATAACCACCACCACCACCACCACCCCATAAAATGCACTGGAAAAATGGAGTGTGTCTTGTACTGTATATAGTGGCATATAGTGAGCGATTTTGGTAATAACGGGGTGCGTCTTGTACTCCAATGTTTCTTATATGCCGGCAAACATGGTATATTATTGGAAGCAGAAAATCAGGACGGTGTCCAATCAGGATTACTGGCACAAAGTTAAACAATGGGAGTTTTCCCAGTGTCTACAATGATTTCTTATCTTGAGACAGTTTGCTTCCAAAATTTACACTAGTATAATTACACAAGATAATTTTAGTCCCAGTCTTACTATATTTTAGAATTTAATTTTTGACTTTAGCTGTTCAGTGAATACATTATAGTTTCATTAGATTGAAGATAAATGTAGTCACTTTAAATATTGTGATGGTTTCCTTATCTGAGCTGATAAAGTAAACTTTTTTGCTACCTCTTCCACACTGTTCATAATATATTTAGGAATGTGATGAAACAAATTCATTCAATGAAAATCTATATCTGCAATATTTATTCAATTTGTGTTTGGCTTAAGTAACCACTATTAAATTAAAGTTATAAAAGAAGTGCATTTTTAGATACATCTGTCTGTCTGTGATTATACTGAAGAGAAAAAAATACCTACAGATAGATTTAATTAATTAATTAAATTTATATTCCACCCTACTCACACAGGCGACTCAGGGTGGATTACAACCAATATACAATACATAGTTAAAAACTCTAAAAAAACAAATTAAAAACCATTTAAAACAACATCTTATTCCTTTAAGTCAAGGGTGCCCAAACTTTTCGGCCCGGGGGCCGGATAACATTTTATCACAGGCTCCGAGGGCCGAACTATCTCTCCATGGTACATACATCCACCCAGCCTTGCCTCCGCCGCCGCCACCACTAATGCCTTTGCCACCGGCTACTCTTTCACCAGCTCCGCCTTCGCGGTGTCCTTTAAAAGTGTCCTTTTAAAAAAATATGACAGATCCTAGAAACTCACATCCAGCTTGGTCATTGTGGCATCCAAGGAGCTGTTGTTGTGTTCCAAAGCTTCAGGTAGGTGGGATTTTAATTAGCAATGAAAACTCATTAGCCTTAGAAAAGATCTGCTTCCTGGCATCATGTCAGGAAGCAGATCTTTTCTAAGGCTAGTGACTTTTCATTGCCAATTAAAACCCCACATACCTGGAACTTTGGATTTTAATTAGCAATGAAAAGTCATTAGCTTTATAAAAGATCCGCTTCCTGACATCATGTCAGAAAGCGGATCTTTTCTAAGGCTAATGACTTTTCATTGCCAATTAAAACCCCACCTACCTGAAACTTTGGATTTTAATTAGCAATGAAAAGTCATTAGCCTTAGAAAAGATCCGCTTCCTGACATGATGTCAGGAAGCAGATCTTTTCTAAGGCTAATGACTTTTCATTGCCAATTAAAACCCTACCTACCTGAAACTTTGGATTTTAATTAGCAATGAAAAGTCATTAGCCTTAGAAAAGATCTGCTTCTGACATCATGGATCGGGTCCCCACACCTCCCTGGACCCAGCGGGGGGGGGGTGTCAGAAACCCCAAAATTGGTTAAAAAAACCGGACTTTTTTTTACCAATTTTGGGGTTTCTGACCCCCCCCCCCCAGGCGGGTCCAGGGAGGTGGGCAGACACAATCCAAGCTGTTTCTGGGCTTCCCCGACGTCCTGAGCCAGTGCAGCAAGCCAGAATGTCAGAGTTCGAATCCCGACATTCCAGCTTGCTGCACTGGCTCAGGACGTCGGGGAAGCCCAGAAACAGCTTGGATCGGGTCCCCACACCTCCCTGGACCAAAATGGACGTTTTTTTAACCAATTTTGGGGTCTCTGACCCCCCCCCCCCGGGCCGGTGGGCAGACACGATCCAAGCTGTTTCCAAAGTTCTCCCACCTCCCTGGAGGCTGCAGCAAGGCAAAATGTCAGGATTCGAATCCCGACATTCTGGCTTGCTGCAGCTTAAAAGAGGGTGGGGGAAGTTCAAAATTAGCGCGCATCAGCTCTAGGGAGGTCGGGAGACACACACACACACACACACACACACCTCTTTCTCTTCTCCCCCCACACCTTTCTCCCTCTCCCAGAAGAAACTGCTTATAATCCTGGACACACACACACACACACACACACACACACATCTCTCTCTCTCTCTCTCTCTCTCTCTCTCTCACACACACACACACACACACACACACCTCTCTTTCTCCCTCTCTCCCAGAAGAAACCATTCTCCCCCCCCCCCAGCCCTGAATAAGCGGAAGGCTAAGACAAAATGGTGGACAGTTACTTTTAGCTCCCGGATGGCCTCAGTCTCTCTCTCTCTCCACTCTTAACAGCCAAAACACCTAGGCGGAGGGAGTCAGCAATTCTAAAGTAGATTCGGCAGAAGTCCTAGTACTAAGCAGGAGAAGGAAGGAACTAGGCAAATCACTGTCTTTCACTGATTTGTGATCCCTCCGCAAAAAAAAAAGTCCACAATTTTTTTAAAAAAAATAATAAAAGAAAATTATAAGAGTTCCTATACCATGTTGGGGGCCGGATGAAATGGCCTGGTGGGCCGGATCCGGCCCACGGGCCATAGTTTGGGCATGCCTGCTTTAAGTAAAGGAGTAAGAGGAATAAAAGGGTAAGTGTAAGATGTTAAATAAGATTTATTTTATGCTTGTCATATTTGAAAAATATTCAAATGAGATCTCTGTTTAATTATATTATTCATACTTCACTTTGTCATCCAAAGCATAGCTACTTCTGATATAAGGACAGGCTTTGTTGCTTGTAGGCAACTTCAGCATGTCCATTTTGACTTCTTTCCATGCAGCCATTTTGACTCCTAACAGCTGCTTTAAAGAGCTTTCTAGTCTTCTAGTGCAGACTTTGAGGGGATTTTAGGTGCAGAAAAAAATATCTCTGGTTTTGCAGACAGTAGTTGGAACAAGCCCCTGTTATATCTTTTTTATCAGATCTTTTTATTCTTAAAGCATATCTATTGTACCTCTTCCTATGTACAGACTGCTATCAGTGAAAATTATCAAACCATGTCGGACACTACTTTCAAAGCCTTACGTCGACAGCTGCCAGTTACCCGTACAAAGATTGACTGGAATAAGATCCTTAGCTACAAGATTGGGAAAGAAATGCAGAATGCTTGAAATGAAGATTGCTAATCTGGAAGTTTTTTTGGTGTCCTTGTATACAAAATAATCACAAAGCTGTTCAGAATTATTAAGTCATCCAATCAGCATGGGCATTTGCCATTGAAAATCACTGTAAGTAGAATGATTAGAACATAAGGCTTAGCTAATTGACCATTTTTCTTTGTCCTTTTGTTTTTCCTTTAAAAATTTACAAAATTGGTGTAGTTGAAAATGTTGAGAGCTTCTGATATATTTAGACATTTTTATAATGACAACATGCCTATAGTTTTCAGTTAAATTAAAAACAATTTGAAAAGTATTTTTGCATAAAATTATCCCATATTGCTCACTTTATATAAAAAGGGCAGCTTCTAGAACATAATTTCCTAGGAGAGGTTGTTATTGGAAATCACCAGTTCGACATTCATCATGGATTTTAGCCATGTGAGTTGTAGAAATAATCTATCCTTTTACATGAAAGCCTGGGGGAAATGTTTCTGTATCCCATTCTTTTCAGTTATTTAACTAGCTTGGTGTTAACTTTTTTTTTAAGGCCAAGGTCTAAATGCTGTTTTTGAGGCGTTGGAATTAAACATTAGTGCTTATTTTGAAAATGCATTTAGTACTCTTTTCCTGACAGCTATTGAGATGAGTATGGATTCTGTCAGTCCTCAATTTATTTTTATCATACAGCCATAAATGTATTATAACAAGGCATATTGTAATATATATAATCCTGTACTCATTACTGTCTGTCAGATTTATTTCTTGGATTGAAATGTACTAAAATTCAATGTGTCATTAAAATGCAAATTTTCTATTTACCTATGAGTATGATTATTTAACTCACCGATCTTGGAAGAGTCTAAAAGTGGCAAAAGAAAAAGTTCTTCAGGCATTAAAGGCTTTGTGATTTCTCTACTTCAAGTAGTCCCCCACCAGGTAGTGAACTTTTAGTGGAGAAATTCTGAAAGCTGATCATGATGTCACAAAGAGTCTGGTGGGATTGGGAGAAATAAGGAAAAAGTCTGCTGATTATATGTTCAGGTCCTTGGATTTGTCTAAAAAATTTTTTTCCAGATCTTGGAAGTGAACAGTTTATAAGACTGCTTGTGGCTGATTAAAGCGCACAGTGTGAACTTTTCTATTTTCCCCTTTTAGTAAAACAAGATGGATTTGTTGTCAAATGGAGATTTCCCAAAGACATTTTTCCTCATTCTAGATATGCAAGCTCAGTTTTAGTTTGGATTTACAAACATTCAACTCACAACTCTGCAGTTATGTATATTAAATTGCAGCAGACATTTGAGCAGTGTAGTACCTAGGGACAGATATTGTACGGGGAGAAAGAAAAAAACGGCGTGGTTTTAGAACTCATTATGACAAGATAATGAAAGTTGTTTTTGTATGCTCTTATGCACAGTAAGAATAAGATGAGCAAAGGTCCATCAGTTGTTGGTTTCTGTAGAGGGAGGGAAGATACTTTGGATTGCTGGAAGCAATTTAGTGAAATGGAAAAATAATAGAAGGGAAGAGGATGGATATGTTTACTCATCATAGTATGCTAATGGTGACTTGAGGCAAGTTATCTAATAGTCATTGCACTCAGGTGCAAGTCATGATTATTTCTGCTTTGCTTCATGTTTTTCAGCTCTCTTGAAAATCAACATGAAAGTCAATAATATGTCCAGAGGCTGTGATTAACCACCACTCAGCACATATCCTTAGGGATTTGCTATTAAATGTTGGTTTCCCGTCCCTCTTCCAGGTCAAAATCAGACTACATTACAGTCCATTTGCACTACTTAGGAAACAGAAGGCAGGAGATTGCATTAGTGACACTTGCAAAGCTCTTCTTCTAACCTCCCTCATTTCCCCCTAAATGTAGTTTTTTATTTTCAGTTCACCTCATTACATGAAGCAGGGATTACAGAACATATTCTTACTAGCTTTGTTATGGGATAAAGCCTCTCTTTCTAAATATAACAATTGATATACTGCTACTAGAAACTTCTTTACATGGCATGTTAACTACACTGAGTTCACCAGGTTATCCTATACCAGAGGTCCAGGAGAATTAGAAGGTTCACACTTCCTTTGTGTCTTTCCCAAATAAGATTATCCCACAGGATAATAAGCAAGTTTTAGAACCTAGAAAACATAGTTCTCTTGGCTATTTCCATGTGATTGACTATAATCTTTTAGCAATTAGTATTCTAGCATTAGCCAGATTTACAGGAGCTCTTCTGTTTTATAATGAAGAATTCACAATCTCCTAGAGCCAACTAACCACTCACTGGTCACTAGATGAAATAAGCTATGAGATTGTTAAACAAGCTATTGGTTGACTTTTGTCATCACCTGATCATCTCAGTCAGTGCTGGAACCTGGTGCCAACACCAAGAATAACAATACCTTGATAAGAATCTACTTGGGGGTTGCATCCACATGATGGAATATCTTACTATTGCAGCTGTGCCAGGCTTTATTTCTAGATATTAAAAAACAACAGCAACCTGAAGACCATATAATCAAGGAGGCCTTCTAAAATGTTCTCCCTGTAGCCAATTAGTTTTTGTTAGTTTGGGACATTGCCATCTGAAGGGGCTAATCTGGGATTGTAGTAAATTTGCATTTGGATGTTGGCATTTCAAATATGTAAACTGCCCAGTGTTGCAGCATATTGGGGAATATATAAGAATATGAAAGAAATACCATCTCCCATTATATAATCAACTTAAGGTCATCAACATCCAAACAGAATGTAAAAATTGTTGTATGGAATGTCTCAATATTATGGGTATGAATAGTTTTCTCCTCAAAGTGTCATCCAAACTTTTTACAGCGCCCTGCTGGAGTTCTGTCAGATTTCCAAAGCTCCATAGATGTTTATTTAAGCTCTAATAAATAGTACTTGGAGGATGGAGAGGTTGGGTGATAAAATTGATTTTCTCCCATGTAAGGTTGATAATGAACTGATCTTGGATTGGATTTGAGATTAGTATACATGTGTTCCATCAGCTTCCAGTTTACTTTGTTGCTCTGAACAAAAATGTGCAGCATACCCAGGAGCTTCACAGGCTGTGTGCATAAGCATTTGGAAAGCCCTCAAGGCCTTAGGATTCTGTTTGCATTTTTTGCCTCAAAGGATGTTCCATTTTAATGGCTGCCCACCTCACCAGAGTGGAACAATTATTACAGTCCCAAATCTAAGCAGAATGTAGTTTGACAGTTGTTGGCAGCTACTCGTGACCAAGCATACTTTTTTCCTGAAAGTCATTATTTTCTCTGTTGATGGCTGTGTGTCTGGTGACTCAACAAGCTGATCTTGGCATGAAACATGCGACCACACATGTCAGAAAATGACATCTTTTTCCTAATGTTCCCAAAGCTTGGTGAAATAGTAGTTTCAAATAGGCCTCAGAAAAAATCTTTTGTCTTCTCTGAGCCTCAAGGCTGTGTCACAGACAGCATGTTTTTCAGTATTTCTTATCTTTTCTAAGTTAGTTGAGAGCCATGTTTTGGCTAGTGCCAGTGCACTCTGTGTGCACGTGTGTAAACAATGTGTTGTTTTGAGAAAGTTTTCTCTGTTACTTGATTGGCTAAAGCTATCCCACCTGACTGCAAATTCTCCATTTTGGAGAGAAGAAAGAGTTCGTCTCTGCTTCTCCATGAGTTAAGACCTGTTTTTGATTAGAGAGCTTTTGTTTCTGGATCTCTATGGGCTAGCATCCTTAGCCTAGGAGCTATGCATTTTTGCTCCTTAAAAATGGTTACCTAGATTACCTAAAAGATCTTGGACTGTGTATTGGACTGACTTATGCTACTGACTTTTATTCTTTATGGAACTGATCAATAAATCTTCATCCTGAACAACGTGTCTTTATTGGACTAAGGATAAGAGCAGCATTGCATTTCACACACATATTTGAACACGGCACTAGATCCTATCTACTTTCTGGAATAGTTGTGACCATAGAAGTGCAACAATGGAATCATCTATGCCAGGAGTGACCAAACTACTGCACATTGGCCAGATCCGGCCCCTGATGCCAATTCATCTGGCTCACAAAGCCCTCATTGTTCCCAGAAGTGGAATTGCTTCCGGGAGCAATTAAGGCTTTGTGGGCCAGATAAATTGACATTATAGGCCAGATCTGGCCCATGGGCCACAGTGACCAGCCTCCTAAACCACATGACTGACCTGTGGCTCAAAAAGTTTGGACACCCTTTATCTATACCATCCTGAATTCCTTTAAGGGTTACACTTAAAAGAGCTATCACTTGTTTATGTTAAATCTATTCTATTTGACACACTGGAAGAGCATATTATAAAATGTAGGCATGTCTCATTCACAACAAACTTAGTAGTACATCATAATATTTCCTACAAATGTAGCATTGGAAGTGGGGGATGAATATGCTCTATATAGTAACCGTTATCCATAAACAAAAGCAAACTAAGGGATAGGTGTGCCTAACTGGTGTATGTGATTTTTTGTGCATGTGTGTCCTGATCAGACCCTGGACTGCCAAAACGGAGCCACTTTCTTTGCCCAAACACAAGTCCTCATCAGTACGTGTCTCTTGCAGCCATCAGCAGGCCAGCAAATGGCCTGGACTGTGTCTCACCACATATCCACACCATGTGTGTTGTTGTTCACCGGCAGCCCCCTCTTGAGCATGTTGGTCTTGCACTTAGGGACTCAAACCCTCAGCCTACTGAAAAGTATGCATCTTTTAAAAATTGTGGCAGCTGAGGATGCGAAAAATATTAATGAGCGTGAAGACTCTTGTGTATGTAAAAGGCTTCCTTTGCCCTCCTCAGTCTCGTTAGCGTCCGCTTTTAAATACTTTGCAATGGTAATTTTATTAAAAACAGAAGCACACTACTGGATTTCTGGCTGTGCACACCACCATTGTCCTGCACAACAACTTTGTTTAAATCAGGGGTGCCCAAACTTTTTTGGCTGGGGGTTGGTCAGTATGGCCCAGGGGCTGGATCCGGCCCCCAACACCAATTTATCAAGCCTACAAGAGCCTTGTCGCTCCTGGAAGCGGAAGTAAAATGCCTGCATGAGCACGTTTTACTTCCGCTTCCTGGAGCAATGAGGGCTTTGTGGGCTGGGTGAATTGGGGTGTGTGTGGGCTGGATCCGGGCCCCGGGCCATAGTTTGGACACCCCTGGCTTAAATAGTGGGTTCAATAAATGCCTGGCTGGAAACCCTGAGAGCAGGCGGAGGGTGGAAGGGGTTGGGGGGGTGGACACAGGTTACTTTTGGAGACATGCATGCACCACCCCAGAAATGCACCGTGCGAGGCTGTCGTGGCAGGAGAGAGAGAGAGAGCCGGGCTGAAGCGCGCGTGGTTTTGCCTTCCCTTCCCTCCGGTCTTTCCCTTCCCTCCCTTTCTCTCTCTCCCCCCCCGCCTGACTTTTCTTCCAAAACATGGCTGAAGCTGGGGCTAGCTTGCTGGGGCAGCTCAAGTCTTGCATCGTCTGGTCGTGGACCTATCTGTGGACCCTCTGGTTCTTTGTCATGCTCTTCCTGGTCTACATCCTGAGGGTGCCCTTAAAGCTCAACGACAACTTGACCACAGGTAAGGAAGGAGGAGAGTGAAAAGCCCCCCCCCCCCAAGTCCACCACCACCCTCGCCGCCGCCCCCCCCCCCAGCCCCACAACCACCTTGGCCAACTGGGCGCCGGAGGCACCTTTACGCGCAAAAGACCCAGCAGGCAAAAAAAGAAAGAAAACGGGGGGAGAGGAGAGTGTCACTCAGGAGTGGGCTGGGGGGAAAAAAGGCCAGTCCCAGGGAGGGGGTTTGGCAGGAATGGAGGGGGGGCGGGGTGGGGGTTGGTCGGGAACTTCCCCTTCTGCCCCCCCCCCGGTGAAGCTTGAAGTAACCAAGTCAAGGCCCCCCCCCGGGTACGCTTCCATTGCTTTCCTCTACCCATTGCGCGCGCGCAGCAGCCACCCCATTAGTTTTTTAGGACAAGAAAGAAAGGGAGACTTTTGCTCCCGTCCTCTCTCTCTCTCTCTCTCTCTCTCTTTCTCAACTCCCCGGTGGCTTAGTGGGTAAAAGCACTGACCTTGGAGACCGAAAGTACAGGGGTTCGATTTCCCCGAGAGCTGCACGATAGGGGTGCAGGAAAGGAGCCTCATTCGGGCGTCCACGGATCCTTTCAACCCAGAGTAAACTCTGACACGAAAGCACAACACACAGACACTTTTCACACGCGTTCTCTCCCATGCACACACATTTCTGTCACACACGCACATATTCTCACACTCACATTCACTCTCTTATTCTCACACCACACACATTTTCTCGCACACACACTCATGCACACACACTCACATTCTCTCGCACTCTATCACACTCACTCTCTCTTTCATACACTCTGTGCAAGCTCCTTCCTCAAATTCCTTGCCACCAGCTGTAGTTTTGCTGCTACTGGAGCAAAATGCCAGACAACCATGGAGGGGTGTGTTGTGTGGTTGTTTTATGTGAGCTTTTGGAGTTTTATTGCTGGGAGTGAGGTCCACGCTTGGCTCCCACCCACCCTGGTCCAAAACATCTCGGGCCCATTTTGCTTGCTGAAAACCCCTCCAGCGGCAGCCCCTGCAGCTTCTCAGTCAACCGGTGACTTCCCAACAGCAGCGTTGGGACGAGTCCCCTTTGCTCGTCTTCCCACGTTCATGCTGAAAGTTGCGAACCCTCCCAGGGCCCAGCAGGTTTGCTTGATGGTTGTTGCCCCAGCTAAAGCTAATAGCAATTAGAGATTAGACCCATTTAAATCAATGGAAGTAACAGAGGAATTGTCTCATTCATTCCGCAGTGGGCCTACTCTAGTGCAATCTGCTACACTAAGCAGCTTCATTCTGGCCATAGTCTGAGCTGGAATGGAGGAAGTCCATTTAACTCTGGTGAGTGAGTGTGCTCCAGTGGTGGACTAGTTCGCCAGAACCGGTAGCAGACATTCTGGCTGACCCTGCCCATTCAAGTTTCGAAATAAAGTAGTCCTAATTTGGCTGCAACGCAGGGCTTTCCCCTGGCCATGCCCACCATGCCACGCCCACAGTGTGATAAAAAAATGAGCCGCCGCCCCTGCGTTCCCTGTATTTGAGGAATCTGCAGGACCAGCCCAAGATACATTTTACTGCTTAGACAGTTCTGTAATAGCAAGTACACTTATGTATGCTTAGTGCATTCCCTGGCTGGTTCACAAGTTAAATAGCATTTTGTCCCCACCATGCTGTGTACTCATTTTATTAATTGGAAGGATGGAAGAGTGAGTCAACCTTGATCTCCCATTAGGATTGAACCCACAAAGTTTTGGCTCCAGTACAGCAGTTTAATCAATGCACCATTAGGACTCTTCTAATATTTCTTAGTAAGTAGTGGATCCTTTTGCTGCCTGAAAAGACAGGATGCTCACCGCCCCCATGGCTATGGTGCAAAGAGAAGCTGACTATTCTGGCAGTTGGATACCAGAGATGGGACAGTCGCTACCACCACTGCTCCGCTTTGGATCTGGTCACTAGCACTGATCCATAGGAACCATTCCAACTCTGCAGTTCAATGATTATGAAGAAATGTTTCAGCTGCACCACTGGTGCCAATCTGTGTTACTTGAGTAGAACCTAGGTTTTGCCTGCTAGAGTGCATGGTCTGGACATAAGATACTACCATTTTGTGCACCCACTTCATCAGGAGCATGGCTGAAAGGCATTGCTTGTGACAGGTTGAAGGGTGCCGAGTCAAAGTGGCACATTCTGTCAACAAATATGCATTATTTCCACAGGAGAATAGGGACAGTGTGCAGGGCCAGGGATCAGACAGCTTCTTCCTCGCTTCCAATATTCACTGCCTGACAGAGCAAGTCTTATTTGGCCTCATAGCTAGTCCTGTGTTGTTGTCCTTCCCGAGAGCCCTTTAGGCTGGCTAACATTTCAGTTTGTGATAACTTGTGATAATGAATTGCTCATGTAAATTTATTGCTGTATGAAGAAACAACTGGCTGGATAACTCAGTAGTTCATGAATTTTTTGGAATAGTAGCCGTGTTAGTCTGTGGTTCAGGCATATCAGAAAACAAAACAAAATTAAAAAAAATAAAAAACACTGTAGCACTTTAAAGACTAACTGCTATATTTTTATTGTTAGCTTTTGTGGATCAAGTCCACTTCTTCAGACAAAGAATGAAATTTACAGGCATGGCTTTTATACACCAGTAGCTAATGTATCTGTCTGCAGAACCAGAATACTCCCTCCGCATGATATGTTGTTTTCTGAATCTCTTATCTCCATCTTTCTGGTCTCTTGGCAGAAAAAAAAAATAGGCTGGTATTCTATACAAATTGACCTGGGACTAAGTCCCAATGAAAGCAATGAACTTACCTTTCAGTAAGTATGTATAAGATCAGCTGGCTGGATAGTTCAATGAGTTAGATAGGTTGAGAGTGTGATTCCTCAATATGCTTTGCAGGAGGCAAGCCAGCCAATGTAGCCTTGGGCAGTCTGTACAGACCCAAAGCGCTACAAGAAGGAGGCAGTAATAAAGCACTTTTGAAGACCCTATGCCTGGAAAACCCTGGGGAGGATTGCAGTAAGTCAGAAATAACTTAAGGGCATGTAATTATTATTATTTTATTAGGTATAATTAGAAGTTAGTTTTTCCCATGTAGTTCTGTTAATATTCATTTGAGATTAGGCCATCAGAGCAATTCGCAATATTGATGTACGTGTGTTTTGAACACATTCTCAGATAGATCATCTGTTTACTTTTAGCCAACCTTTAGTGTATTATTTGTGAAAATGTGTTGGTTTTGCCGCAGCTTCGCATGAGTTATATCTCTATTAAATTGGTTGAACACCACTTTAGATTTAATTCCATTTTCCCCAGTGGTTAAGTTGTTCATTTATTTCTGCTTTTTATTTTCAATCAGTAGCCAGTCTGTTTATACATTTAGCAATAGCAGTTACATTTATATACCACCCCACAGCACTGAAAACATTCTCTGGGCAATTCACAGGTACCGTAATTAGAATTATAATAATTACTATTATATGCTTACCAAATTATTTTGTATATGATTAGATTTTCATATTTGTCCCTTCACCACCAAAAGGGTAATATAACATCTGCTTTATCACTTTCACTAATGCATATTTCAGGAATTCATCCCATATCTCTCTAAAATCATTTTTTATCAATCCCTTTTTAATCTTCATTTCACATGTTAATTTATTGTTAATAACTATGTTCCTTGCCTCTTTATACCAGTCATCGAGTTCAAAATCCTAATCCATTTTCCGTTTCTTGACTATATTCAGTCTTGCTGCTGTAATCAATATTATAATAATTTCTTTCTTTTGCCATTCTATCAGCATATTTCCAAAATTAGATAATAATACTATTTTAGGATGCATTTCCAAATCAATAGATAATATTTCATTACTTTCCATAAAACCTATTTTTGATATTTTCTTCACATTCTTACCTTCCCATGAAGATACGCCCCAATCTCTTTTGTACATCTCCAACAGTCTTTTGAATATTTATTATCATAGTATCTTAAACATATTGGAGTTATATACCATTTCCATATTGTTTTATAATAAGTCTCTTTAATTCTAACTGACATATTTTTTTATAATTCTTTCTTTCCATATCTTAGCCCATTCCTCCTCTTTGACATTGCCTCCTCAATCCATTCCCCAACTTATTCTTAAACCATGCTGTCCCCAGATTCTGTCAGTATTTTATATTTTTGCTTACTAACCCTTTTGTAGCTATTTCATTGTTTCAATTACGAATGCTTTCAAAGCAATATTTTTTTTTGTTCTATGAAGAAGCCACAAGATCTTTTTTTTGACCCCTTCAGATTGTTCAGTTAATTGACATTTGTTGATATGTTTGTATTTTGCAAAGTTTGTCATTCAGATGCACCCAGTTTCAAACAAACTTTGTGTGAAAAAAATCCGTCACATTCTCATCAAATATATATTTGGTGGTCAACTATAAAACGGGAAGAGGAATACTGTACAGTTATTTACAATTAGTGGAGAGTCACTGGGAAGGACAAGCAAGACCAAATAAATTGAGAGTTCTTTTGAATGCCAGAATTTTAATAAACCATGTACTCAGGCCCTGTGTTCAGTAAACAATGATGCAATTGACATATTTTGCATCAGACACATTGGCTGTGACCCTTTGTTGGTCACAAGGACTTGGCTATTTGTTGATCACCTCTGGGCCTGACAGATACGTAATGAGTGTAAAAACTTGGCTGGCCGGGCAGGTATGGGGCACAGATAGCACAATGTCCCCAGCCTACTGGTTAATGTAAGCCCCCTCTCTCTTTTAATCTTTTAACTTGGAAACTTTTTAGTTTTAATTTGGTATTATTATTTTTGATCTTTTAAAAATTTTTAAATTTTTTAACCTGAATTGTTTTTATGTGATGTCAAACCGCCCTGAGTCACCTCGGTGAGGAAGATGGTGTAGAAATTTGAATAATAAATAAATGAGTGAGTGAAATATCTCTGATCTTTGAAAGGTGAAAAAAATATTGCTAGTTCCTAGTGGAGTAGACTTTGGGGGTAGTGGTAGTTCAAGCTCTTATTTCTCAACTGTATTGGCTTTCTATTTGCTTCTGAGATGAGTTCTAGGTGTAGATTATTGGTAACAAAATGTTAGACATGTTCCGGTCCCAATGTCATTCCTAGTCTATTTCCTGTACCTTCTTCCTTTTTATTTAAGATCAACTATGGTGGCTTCTGATCATTCATCATGTAAAATGTGTGTGAGCTCAGAGCAGCGTTTTTGGTTGGTGCTATCACAACCTAGGAATAATTTCTACCAAGAGTCCTGCCAAGAAATTTTGTATCCTTATTTGTTGATCTTCAGTACTGTACTTTTCAAATACTGTACTTCTGTGCTGATATTGGCTATGTCTGTCTGTGTCAATTATCTAAAAGTTTTTGTCTGTTTGCTATTGGTTTATCTTTTTATAAATAACCATGAGCATTTTTTAAATTTTAAGGCTTATAAACACACACATACAAATAAGCACATTTGAAAGCGTCTCTAACTAATTTAAGGTTTGCAGCCTAAGGCTAATGTCAGACTTTGTTATCAACACTTTCTGAAATTCTGGTTAAAAGAAACACACAGTTTTGTCTCAGACATAGATGCAGCTTACACTTAAAAAGAATTGTGCATTCATCTATTTCAGTATACAGTTGACCACATGCCTCAGAGATATAAATACATTTTATTAAGCTTCTTTGATTAGAAAGAGTTCAAAGAACTTCTGCAAGTTGATGAGAACTGTATGTCTAGCTGCTGCTCTCTTGTCTAGGTTTGGACTTCTTTTACACCGAAGTTAAGTCTTGTTATGTTATTACATACCTATGTAATATTTCAGTCATCCTTTCCTCCCTTAAAATGACCCAGACACATTAAAAATGCAGCACAAATTTAAAAAATAAATAAAGGGAAGAACTCTTTTTCTTACTATGGCTTTAAAAGTGTTGAAGAAAATAATGGCTGCAGTCCATCACATAACTAAAGGCCCTAAAATTAACTAAAATCAGAGAACTTAAACCAATTGGACGGTGGCTTTCTCTTCTCAAATCTATTAAAATTTAGTGATTTAATTATTCTTACAGCAATAAAAATAATGTTCATTGTACCATGCTTATAACATTCCAAACAAAGAGACCCCCTTATCATCTTTTGTTTCACAAGAATGCTGATAAAACTAAAATGTGACTTCCTAAAAATAACCATGACAGCTTACTCTAGGTTTTTTTTTTAATGTACTGAACACAGAACCGACTTTATACATTGTATGACTGAACAAAAAATACTGATACCTGGCATGGGGGGGGGCTGTGTTATATATTAAACTAGCCCTGTGCTATACAGTGGTACCTTGCTTAAAGAGCATAATGCATCCCACGGAATTGCTCTTTAAGCGAATTTGCTCTTTAAGCGAAACACCATTGTAAGTGACCAATTGTGACTGCTGGTGGGAGGGATTGCAAACTCAGATTTACTTGTTAAGTGAGTTTTTGGTTGGTTTTTGTTGTTAAGCAAGGCAACCATTCAGAGAAAATTCTGTTCTTCAAGCGAGTTAGTCTCTAAGCGAGGCACTCTTTGTGCGAGGTTTTACTGTACATTGAACTAGCAATGAGAACGGCATCCGTGAGTCAGTCGGTTATGGTCCTTATAGTGTTCCTACAATATTGCTGAATTGGATTCTAGGAATCAGTTTTTTTTTTTAAATCATGTCAGAAGCACACAAAGGTGCTTTCAGTGAAATGCCTGATTTGTTTAGAAGCAGTTTAAGCACTGTCAGAAGTGGCCCCTGTTTCATACTGGTGACATAGTCCAGGAGAGGAGACCTCTAATAGGATGATAGCGGTGTCATATGTTAATTGAGATGATCTTTTACGCAGCTATTTTTAACACTTGCTGGAAGGACATGTGTATTTATGAAGCTATCTTCTCATCACTTTCTTCAAATGGTGCTGTGGTTATTTTTAGAAGCCATTAAAGAGCTATTAAAAACACAGAGAAAGAGAGACAGAGAATGGGTCGGTTTTCCAATCTCTGGTTATGATTGATCAGATCTGAGTGCATTGGATATAGGGAAAAGAGATTTGGCACTGGAAGTCTCATCATTTTCCTCTGTCATCTTCTCTATCAGTCCAGGAAAACCAGAATAGAACTTGTTTTGTATTTTTAGGTGAATACCAGGCTTTGCCGATTGTCTGAAAGCCATTAATTGTACACGAACTTCTGTACAAATTAGAGATGTATAGATAGACCAATATCATTACTGTGTACATAAGTATAATCTTTTCTTCTTTGCCATTCCTCAGTGCGATGAGTTTACCAATTATATAAAAAAGTAATTAATTTCACATTGCATATAAAATGGCTTGTGTTACAATCAGAGTTGCTTTAAACTGTTCATTTTAAATTGGTTTTTATAAAGTATACGAAGAGATGCATTAAATAGCTTGCTATGTAATCTTGGGCCAATGTTAAGCATTCCTGTGGGTCTATACAAATACTAACGATCTCTTGTATTGTCAGTTCCATGTCGAAGTAGGGACAGTGCTTGGATTGTAAGATCTATGCCTATGTACACTGCTGGCCCCATTTTAAAGGCAATGGACATGTCGTTCTTGCAAGGGTACCTCAATGCATTTACTGAGAATGGCATTACTGTGCTTTCACCAGGAAAGTGAAACATCGTTAATGTTTCACTTCTGGAAAAGCCCTCTATTTCAGAATTTGAATAAAAGTGGCTAGTTGTCCAGACAAAACAAAAGATTTATTGTTGCTCAGTCAGGAGTGAAGATTAATTTCTTATGTGATTTTCAGTGCATTTAATGTACCAATTAATGGCACTGTTTTAACAAGAAAAAAATGGAATTTTTTATACTGTACTGTAGTTCCCATAAGCAGTATTCTAATCTTAACAAGGATTCTGGGAATAAGCCTAGTATTAGAATAGCATCTGCTATTCTCTTGTTTTTAATTTTTTAAAGATCAGTTTATTTATGTAGTGAACTTCTATGCCATCTTTCAGTGAAAAACTGAAACAAATAGATACAGAAACAAGGGTTTATTTCTTTCTCTTTTTTCCTTATTCACTTTTTTGCTGCTATAAATAACTGGATTTGTTTCATAATGAAGTATTCTGATACTTAATGTATAATGTCTGCTAAATTACATTGGTGATCAAAACTAACTTACAGTAAAACCCCAGATAATGCTAAAACTTGGTTCCACAAGTCTTAGTGTTATCCGATTTCTAAATGTTATGCAATACATGCATCTTGTAACGTTAAAATCCTATGGGATGAATCACATAATATTAAAACTCCATAGAGATACATTGTAACCAGCACAGGCTTCAGCAAACGTTATGTGATGCATCCCATAGGGTTTTAACATTATGCGATTCATCCCCCCCCCCCCCCCGATTGCTTAACATTATGCGGTTTTAGCATTGTCTATTATTTATTTATTAGCTCCAATTTATATTGCCGCCCATTCGCCGTAGCGACTCAGTGCGGCTTACAAACAATACATTGCATCACAATACAATACAATATGTTGATGGGGACTCAGGAGGAGGGATGGTGAAGTCCTCATCCAGCCCTGTCTTCTTCTTCCCCGGCTGTTGGTGCAAACGTTATCCAAGGTATTACTGTACAGCCTTCTCTCTCAACTTTGCAGGTAAAATCACCCTGTGATATTTTTTAACTGTAATACTGAGTTGGTAATATTGAATCTGAGAGAATTACACTCATTTCCTTGTGTTTCTCTAAACTTGCAACAGCTCCTGTTCCTGCTTCCTTAATCTCAAACACAATTTCTTTCTCAGACTTCTTCTACCATTGTTGGTTCTTGTAATCTTAGTTTCAATTAATTTACTAGTTAGCCTTCACTCTATCCCTCCTGCTTTTTCATCCATCCCCAGTCTGTCCTATGGCTATTGCTCTGTTGAAAATTTATCATAAGAGAATTTGACTCTTCTTTTAATATGTTTGAGAAGAAATTGTTTGAAAATAAATTGTTAAAGAAGGAGATATTTTAGAGAAATTCTTATGGTTAAGGTTCAGGTGCTTGTGGTTATCTTCCTTATGTTGCAGCCTGAGAATATTATATAAACATTAGACTTTCACTGTCCATTTACCCCTGTGGCACCTCCACAGTTTTCCATAATGTATTTAATGGCAAGGCCTTGAAAAAATGCCAGTAGCTACCATGGTGCTTTCTTAGATCATGAAGGATGGAAGTCTAGGGAACTGTAGAGGTGAAAAGAGGTGTGAAAGAAGAAAAATAAAACATGTGGTACTCTTGCAAGAAATTGCAAATAGATAAACAGGTAACACTTTGGTGGGAAGGTAAACAGCATTCCGTTCACTCCGGTGTCTAGACATGCCTGCCACATGTTCACGGAAATGTCTGCAGATGCAGACAGTGCTGGCTCTTCGGCTATAAACAGAGATGAGCACTGAACCCTAGAGTCAGATACAACAGGCTTTCCAGCAAGGGTTACCTTTACTATTCTGGTCCACCTTGCAGTGCTGTTGTAAACTCAAAAATATAACCCAATTAAATTTGAAAAGGGTTCTGCAGATGAGACAAAACACACTCAAAGCATCTTTCGTGGCTGAACAACTGATTGGGAAACGAGGGCAAATTATGGCACAGGATTATCTTACATTTTTCCTGAAGAAGAACACAGTGTCCCCCCCGCCCCGCCCAATATCCACTACACGGCTTATTATAAGTATCTTCTGCAGTAGTAAGAAAGGGTAGCTACAACAATCCTTCAAAAATGTAACATTTGGGGCAGGCTCTGGGGTTGAGTCAAGAAATTTTAAGAGTTGTTTTTCTTAAACTCCTTCTGAGCATTCTAGAAGTTTCGTATGCAGAACTAGTTCCAAAATTTTAACACCATTTTTATGGTCACGGCTTCACCACCATTGCCACCAAAGCACACTGAATGTCACATCATAGAGGTCACCATGGAGGAAGCAAAATGGCCCTACTCCTGCCAACACAGTTGTCTTTGTCGCCGCTTGCAAGCCAGTGCAAGACATGAACATCACTAGGTGAAAATAAGCAATGCTGTGCTACCGATGGTAAAATCGTAAGCTGCACCTCTGATAAACTGTTGGAGAATTTCTTTCCCCCAACCCCCCAAATTTATTGAAATTGTCCCCTCCACCCCCATTTCTCTGTTGCTGAGTACTATGAGGAATTCCACAGGGACCTTTACACACAGCTAGATCCATGACCATTAATTAGGTAGCACTAACATGCCTCAGGGCAGTACATTCCAGAAGGTGAAAGCATTTCATTCTTCTAAAATCTGTAACTTTGCAATGGGTGACATTTTATCTTCTCAAGCTAGTTTCAGAGGCTGACAGGTTTTGTTACGGAACCATTATATTCCAGATAAATTCACTCTGTAGACTGGGAATGCCTAGCATAATTGCAAGCCTGAATAAAAGTAGTAGTTTTCCTCAGAACCACACATAAATTCAACTGACCCTGCAAATGGAAAAGTTCCATGTACTTTGCAATGCAGTCAGTCTTGTTCTTTGAGAATTTAGAGGTTTTACCAGCAACTCTGGAAGATAAATACCAGGGTGACTTTTTCTAAAAATCATTCTCTGCAGAATCCTCCTGGCCTTCACACTGGAAAAGGCAAACAAACTTACAGGAAAAATGTGTATGCAGGAATTCCTTTCCTAATTCTCTGTTTTATCATCCCTTTCAGTTCTGCTCTGGGTTAAGTTAAACTGAGAATTGGAATATGCACAGTGATGGGATGTTACTGGTTCGGACCGGTTCGCCCGAGCCGGTAGCACCCCATCAGGAGGGGTCGCCGGGGTGGTGGTAAAACCCCGGGCGACTAGTTTGGTCCCCTCCGGTCCCCTCAAAAAATGTATTTCCGGGCAGCCAAAATGTCTGCCTGGAACTGCGCATGCGTCAAACCTCAGTTTGATGCATGCACAGTTCTATTTTTTAGTGCACATGCATCAAATAGAGGTTTGACATGTGCACACTAAAAGAAAGAACTGTGCATGCGTCAGAGTTTTGACACATGCACAGACATTTTTAATTTTTTAATTTTTGCTCTGCCTACAACGTCATCATGTCATGACGTCAGCTACGCCCACGGCATCCATGACGTCACGGTGGGGTAGTGGGAATTTTGACAACCCACCACTGAATATGCAGCAGTGGCTGAATTGAACTAAGTTGTGCCTAATAAGATCAGTTCCTTTGTCACATCTGTAGCATGCTGGATTAGAAGAACATTTTCCTACTTTTTGCTGCATTTCTCTCTCTGCTATGTTAGACTCTGTAGAACTGTTGGGTTGTTCAGTGATTTGGTCAGAGGTTAGAAGTTTTTCCATTCCCCACTGGGCCTCATTGACAGGATGTGCACTTCATTTCCATAGGTACCCTTCCAGTTTTGCAGTTCTAAGAGCTATTGTTATTACCATATATATTTAAGTATAAGCCAAATTTTTCAGCCCCAAAAATGAGCTCAAAAAAGTGGACTCAGCTTATACTCGGGTCACTGAATGTGAGGAAAGAGGGTGGCGGCTAATCAGCTATTAGCCGCCACCCTCTTTCCTCACATTCAGTGACCCGAGTATAAGCTGAGTCCACTTTTTTGAGCTCATTTTTAGGGCTGAAAAATTCGGCTTATACTCAAATTTTCTCCACACTTGATTGAGATGGCTGCGAGGGAAGAATGTGCCGGCAGTGGTAGCTAATAGCCTTTGCCACTCATTTCTCCCATCGTGTCTTGGGCATGAGAGGTCCCCATCACCAGGCAGCCGGTTTTTCACTCTGGAGCAGAGAAGGAACTGTGGAGCCACCACGCTCTCACACTGAAGACACAATGGGAGAAGCAGGTGGTGAAGGCTATTAGCTCTGTGGTTCTCCCTGCTCTAGAGTGAAAAACCAGCTGCCTGTCGGTGCAGGCAATGGGGCTCTTGAGTGCAGCCCCAGGAGTGAGAGGCAACCATGAAGCCTCCGCTCTCTTATAGCGAGGCAGAGCCAGTTTCCCCTCCGCCCCTGCAGCTTCCCTTACCCACCTTGTTATCCCTGCTCCACTGGGTGTGCCAAGCCAAATGGGGAAGCCTTGCTCACTCAAGAGAGAAGCTGGAGCGATGTTTCTCATGTTCTGCCTCGGTGCTACTGGCCCACCCACCCCCATTCCCCGGTAGCGCGAATGCTGGCTGGGTGGTGCCAACTCAAATATAGTAATGTAAATCTTCAAAAACATTACCCACTGATGTCTCAATTATCATATGTTAAATGTATTTTCATGTACAGTAAAACCTCAGATAACACTAAAACCTGGTTCCACAAGTCTTGGTGTTATACGATTTTTAGTGTTATCTGATGCATGTTAAAATCTTATGGGATCCATAGAGATACATTGTAACCACACAGGCTTTAGCGGTTGTTATCTGAAGCATCCCATAGGATCTTAATGTTATCCGAAGCAATTCTTCCCCCCAGATTCCTTAATGTTATGCGATTTTCGTGTTATTCGATACTAATGTTATATGAGGTATTACTGTACCTGTATTTTGATTATTGAAACTCACTAGCAGCTGCTACATTTTCGACCTTTGGCTTATACTCCAGTCAATCTATTTTCCTGGTTTCTCAGGTAAAAATTAGATACCTTGGCTTATATTTGGGTCAGGTTTTACTCGAGTATATACGGGTATATTGCTTTATAATATAGAACAGGGGTTCGCAACCTATGGACTGTGGGCTGGCCCCAGGCCCCAACGCTGTTCCATCCAACCCGTGGGAAAGCTGAGCGCAGAAGAATAGATGTCTTTGAAATGCAGTGCTGGATGAGAGTTTTGAGACTCCCCTGGACAGCGAGGAGAACAAATAGGTTGATCTTAGAAGAAATCAATCCTCACTGATCCTTAGAAGGTCAAATAGTGACGATGAAGCTAAAGTACTTTGGGCAGCAAATGAGAAGAGAGGATTCACTTGAGAAAGCCTTGATGCTGGGAAAGGTGGAGGGCAAAAGAAGAAGGGGGCGGCCAAAAATGAGATGGCTAGATGGTATTGTAGATGCAATGGGCACAGAGCTGGGCGGGTTGAGGGGGATGGTGGAGGACAGAAGTGCCTGGCGTGCAGTGGTCCATGGGGTTGCAAAGGGTCGGAATCGACTGTGTGACTGAACAACAACAACAAAGGGAGTTTATAGAAGCTGCCGTATGATATCTTGTAAGAATAGTTCCAAGATGACGAACCTAGGCACTCCAGGTATTCTTGGACTTCAGTTCCCAGAAGCCCAAGTCAGCACTCCTGCTGATCAGGGCTTCTGGGAATTGAAGTTCAAGAACAGCAGGAATGCCAAGGTTAGCCATCATGGGACTAGTTGCTTGGAAGGGATATTGAGAGACAGTCTGGATTTAAAACCCTTAGGAGAACCACAGATATTAAAACTATTTTTAATTGACTCTGTGATAAAATCTAAGCTGGCAACCTGTGCGGGCTTCTAACTTAAATGCTTGTTCACACAGTTGATGAATAAGAATTTAATGTATTAATTCCATGAAAACTAATTAAAGATTCCCCACTGATCCTCTTTGACAGAGGGTGAATTCAGATATCCATAAGGTCCATTCCAGCTCTGCAGTTTTAAGATTTTATTTATCTAATTTTAGTATAAATGTGTTGGATATGTTAACAATAAGGATTTCCATAATGAGTTAACTTTGTTAAATAATATAACTATGAAAAGCAAAGGTGCATAAAGTTCAAAAACTAAGGAAAGATGGGGAGAAGTAACTTTTTAAAAGCTCTTTGGAATGCATTTAGAAGTTTTAGAAATTTACCAATTTTTTTGTAAGCCAGAAAGATAAAGAGACGATCAAACCTTATTTTTTGTTGTTCAGTCGCACAGTCAATTCCGACCTTTGCGACCCCATGGACCACTGTCCGCTAGACATTTCTGTCCTCCACCATCCTCTTCAACTCGCTCAGCTCTGTGCCCATTGTCTCCACAATACCATCTAGCCATCTCATTTTTGGCCGCCCCCTTTTTCTTTTGCCTTCCACCTTTCCCAGCATCAAGGCTTTCTCAAGTGAATCCTCTCTTCTCATTTGATGTCCAAAGTACTTTAGCTTCATCTTTACTATTTGACCTTCTAAGGAGCAGTCAGGGTTGATTTCTTCTAAGATCGACCTATTTGTTCTCCTCGCTGTCCAGGGGACTCTCAAAACTCTCCTCCAGCACCACATCTCAAAGGCATCTATTCTTCTGCGCTCAGCTTTCCTAATGGTCCAACTCTCGCAACCATACATTGCCACCGGAAATACCATTGCTTTCACTATACGAATTTTTGTTTGCAATGTGATGTCTCTACTTTTCACTATGCTCCCCAGGTTTCTCATCGCTTGCCTCCCAAGAATCAGTCACCTTTTTTATTTCATGGCTGCAATCAGCATCTGCAGTGAACTTTGATCCTAGGAAAGTAAAATCTGTCCCTGCTTCTACTTCTTCCCCATCTATTTTCCAGGGACTGACAGGGCCTGTTGCCATTATCTTGGTTTTCTTTATATTGAGTCTCAAGCCATCTTTTTCACTTTCTTCTTTCAACCTAATTGGGAGCCTCTTTAAGTCCTCCTCACTTTCTGCCATTAGGGTGGTATCATCTGCATATCTCAAATTGTTGGTGTTTCTCCCAGCAATTTTGATCCCAAATTGTGATTCCTCCACCCCTGCATTGCACATTATGTGCTCTGTGTATAAGTTGAATAAGCAGGGTGACAAAATGCAGCCTTGTCTTACTCCTTTTCCTTATATGGAGGCAAAAATGATGAAATCAAGGCTTTCTATTTTGAGCACATCATAAGAAAGCAAGAAAATGACAATAAAGCTGGGAAAGGTTGAAGGTGGCATGTAAAGAGGAAGACAAAATAAGAGATATAACTCCTTAAGGAATCAATTGGCTTGAGTTTATAAGAGTTGAGCAGGGCTGTTGGGGGTCATTTTGAAGATCTCTCATTCATATGGATGTCATAGGTCAGGAATGACTTATAACAAGAAGAAATATTTTTGCCTCTTACAAAGTTTATTTTGATTAGATTTAAAATTTTTATCTTATGTTTACTTACTGTAAATATTAAGTTGCTGGATTTGGTTTGGGAAGATAAATTAGAAATGATGTGGACATTTGAAAATTAAAAAAAAAATCTTTTGTCTTAAATTTTGGTTTCACACATTTTGCACATTTTACTTATTTATTTCGTGGTTTTTTTCCCCCTAATAACAAGATTAGTTACCCCAGATCCTTAGGTAGTTTCTAATTAAAATGTTCAAATATAATTCTCCTTTTTTATTATTTTCATTATTATGCAAGAAAGGGATGAAATATTGCACACACAAAAATCTGCTGATTATATTTTTACAGTGAGCAATTTTCTGTTTATACTGAACACTAGAGGTCAGTCTTTAAACACAGTAACGTACATCTTCACCGACCCCTGCAGGGGAGAAAGGATAGCTGATGATGAAGAATTATGGGACATGTAATATATTTTATTTTTAAGACTAGAGAGTAAGAAACAAGTCATAAGAAACCATCAGCAGTTTTTATAGCAGTTTACCTACACAACTTTCATAATTCACCCATTTTTGGTGGCAGTTTTAATGGGGTTTTTATTGGTTTTTAAAATGTGACTGGTTTTATTTTCTGTGAGCCGTCCATAGTCTTCGGAGTTGGGCGGCAATAGAAATCAGAAAAATAAAAAATAAATAGATAGATAGATAGATAGATAGATAGATAGATAGATAGATAGATAGATAGATGCACTGAACAAGTTGTTTCATGTGAATAATACATTACACTCATGTACCCTTGGACCATTCTATAAGCCAGGCTGAAACATTCCTTCCTCACCTGTCCAAGTGCTATTGAATGCAGATATTAGTGGTATATTTAAGCTTCATATTGGCATTTATTAACGGGCAGTGCAAGATAATTACTTGATGAGGTACTTTTATGAAACGTACACAAGTTGTCTGGCAAATGTATTCCAGATGACATCTGATGATTGACATCGTCCAAGTCAGATGCTTCCAGGTTATGTTTATTTATTATTTATTTATTAGTTCAAATTTATATTTAGCAGCCATCACCATTACATCTGGTGCAAACTGCTTCCTGTCCTGCCAGTTCAAAGGTCATCCATTAGCAGTATGAAAAGTTGCTGCCTGGGCCAATGCAAATCCATTGAAGACGATTCAAGTATTTTCAGAGGTGTTTGTTAAGAAGTGGTTATACAAAGTGTTCTCATTTCTCTTGAAAGTCAGGATTTTCAAGATTGGTACATCACAATAACGGCCTGTGCTGTTGTCTTATCATGTAATTTTGGTGACACAATTTTGTGACCAAGGCACAATGTTTTATTAAAGAAGCAAGAGATGGTAAAGCAAAAAAAAAAAAAAAGGGGGGGGAGCACAAGCAGCAACAAAAGAAAGAAATCTCACACCCCTTCTGTATTCTTCAGGAGCCCCTGAGGAATGACAGCGAGCAACCCTGGAAATCAGTTGTATGACTCCTTTCAAAGTAAAGCCCAGCACTAGCCCAAATGCTGATCCTTGTATGTTTTTTCAAGCATATACCTGCTCATTAAGCACATCTTTCTGTCCACAAACTTCTTAAATATTTATATTTCACTAATTGGCAGAATGATAACAGAGCATCTCACCAATAAGCAATCTGATAAAACCAGACATCAAAGGATTGTAAAGTTGATACCAAAGCACAACATTTGCTGGGACAGTCTGGCCTGGGTGTACTTTATTGTTTTGGTTATTTGGTTGAATGAGACTAGTTTGTGCAGCTTCCAGGACTTGGAAGTCTTCCCTGGTAAGCTGGAATAACCTTTGATGTCCTGCCCGTGTCCAGCAGGAGTGTAAGCATTTTTACAGCATCATAAGCATTGGGCATTCAGAGGGATGTTGCTGTGTACCAGACTGGACTTTTTCACTGTTCTTCCAGGTGGGCACTTCAGTTGTGCATCAGAAATATGCTACAATTCATTTATGAACAATTGCCTAACATTTATGGCAGAAGAGTATCCATGATACAGTATCTTGACATTTTCTAACATTCCATTATAGTAATGTTGTCCAGTGTACTTCTGTGAATAGATTGATGGACTAAGAAGACTTGGGCCCAAATCCTAGTTTGGCTATGGAAACTCATTGGGGGTGTGTGCAACTGGTGTAAACATTTGAAAACTTATTCCAGGGATGGCAAACCTTGGAACGCCAGGTGTTCTTGGACTTTAATTCCCAGAAGCCCAAGTCTCTGTTAATCCATATGAATGGGTTTACTGCATATGGGTTTATAGCAGTGGTGCCCAAATTAGGGTGTGGGGC
Source organism: Furcifer pardalis (assembly GCA_030440675.1). Classification (NCBI taxonomy): domain Eukaryota; kingdom Metazoa; phylum Chordata; class Lepidosauria; order Squamata; family Chamaeleonidae; genus Furcifer; species Furcifer pardalis. Next base: position 14,853,223 of record CP126892.1, on the reverse strand, counting down.
CCGGGTGTGGCCCCCAATGCCAATTCATCCTGCGCACAAAGCCCTCGTCGCTCCTGGAAGCGGAAGTAAAACGCGCCTGTATGGGCACGTTTTACTTCTGCTTCCAGGAGCGACGAGGGCTTCGCAGGCTGGATGAATTGGCATTGGGAGCCGCACCCAGCCCCCGGGCCTTAGTGACCAGCTTCCTGAACCACATGATCGGCCCATGGCCCAAAAAGTTTGGGCACCCCTGGTTTATAGGAATGGGTTTACTGTGTGAACACCTGTACACACAGTAAACCCATTCATGTGAATTCACAGGGACTTGGGCTTTTGGGAATTGAAGTCCAAGAACACATGGAGTGCCAAAGTTCACCATCACAGCCCTATCCGGTTCACTGCAAATTGATTCTGACTTGATGGAAATTAACATGCACAATATTACCCCATTAGCAGGAATCAGTGGTTAAGAAGATTGCCTTGTTAGCTGGAATGCCAACAAGTTGTCAGTGCGAGACCCAGGTACTGATTGACGGATTGAGTGATTCTTCATTCTTAAGAGGAACAGTTGCTTATGTTTTGTGGTTATAGATCCGCATAGTCAAATGACTATAAATACTGATGACCGGTGAAGTGTTTTTTTTTTTTAAATTGTAGTGCTCTAAGTATCACATATATTTCACTTTTTGTATGTCCCAAGAACCTCGAAAAATCTGGACAAAAATATCTGCTAACAGCAGTTTTATTGACAGGAAAACTAGAACTAGGGAGCAGTTATTTCAGTACTAAGCAGTGGTGGGATGTCAAAATTTTTACTACCCCACTGTGATGTCATCACAGTGTGGGTGGAGCTAATGTCATGATGTCATGGGTGGAGCCAACATCATGATGTCATGTCATTGTGGGTGGGGCCAAAGAAAAAAAATATTTTTTAAAAAAAAATAAAATAAAAATAAGCACACACACACTCCTTAACCCACCCACTCACCCACAACACAAACCCATAAATAATTAAATTAAATTAAATTAAATAAATAAATAAAATAAAATAAAATAAAATAAAAAATACATTAAAATACACCCACCCACCCACCCACTTTGCTTAAAAACCCCAAGCCAGGCCTGCCGGCCACCAGGCCTTTTTAGGAACTGTGGTAGTATGTCATTATAGGTAAAGGTATTACATATACATTAAAATACACATGGACACACCTCATCCAAAGGTGAGTCACTTACCCTGGGGAGCAGGCTATAGGGAGCTTCAGGCTAGCAGCTTCTCTTCCTCCTCCCTGCTTGGGAGGACAGCAAGGAGGCCACGCATATGCGCCAAGCACTGTAGGCATGCATGCACACCAAGTGCTTGGCGTGCATGCGCAGTGTGAGAGCCAGTGAAAAGGTAAGCCCCAAAGGTGGGGTCCCCCCCAAAAAACGTGGCTACCGGTTCTCCGGGACACTGGGGAAAGTTACTACCGGTTCTGGTGAACTGTTGAGAACCTGTTACATCCCATCACTGGTACTAAATCAACCAGATGCTAACATGCCAGTCTCTTCTGCCTACCCTGTAACCCAGTGGTGGCAAACCTATGGCACACATGCCATTGGGGGCACTCAGAGCCTTCTCTGTGGGCACGCTTGCTGTCAGACCAGCACAGGAAACTCCACTACATGTAGCAGTCCCCGCTGGGCAAGCCCTGCCCCACCCTGGCCTGCTGGTGCCAATGGCAGTGCCGCTTCCCAACCCACCTTTCTCCCTCTGCCAATGGAGAGGCAAGAGAGGAGGCTCTCCGCACTCCCCATAGGCTGAAATTCTGCCTGGAAGTCAGGGGTGAGGACAAGAGAAGGTACAGGGTGGGTTGGGTAGCGGGTGAGGAAGGGAGAATTTTGGGTTGTAGTTTGAGGACTCTCTCTAAAAGGTTCACCTGCTGTAACCTATTGGTGGACCACACAGAAACTAATGTGGAGAGCCAGCATGGTGTAGTACAGTGGTTCCCAATTAGTTTTTTCTATGTACCACTTCAAGAAAGACCTCAAACTTGCGTATCCCTTATTGCAGGAACATTAAATTTCGCGTACCCCTTATTGCAGGAACGTTAAATAAAAAATGAAATCAGGTGTATTTTATATTTATTATCATCAAAAGACATTCTAATGACAGAGAGTACATGTTTCATTAATGTGGCAAATGTGCACGTTGACAGTGACGAGCAAATAGGCGGGAACGGGGCGGCCGCAATCGGGTGACGTGAGACGCGGGAGGCACAGGAAAAACCGCCGCTGCGGGAGAAAGTGCTGGATGCATACGATTGACTTACCTACTGATCGTTTAATTAAATTGAACAATTTTTTGCCAATTGTTATTGGATTATTGTTTTTTAAGGATTTAATATTTTAGTTAAGAGATTGCTGCGCGTACCCCTTGATGCAATGTCGCGTACCCCTGGGGGTACGCGTACCACTAATTGGGAACCACCGGTGTAGTATATAGAAAGTCACAAAATTGTTGTGAGGTTAAATACTTCTGAAGCTTGAGAAAAAGAATGGGACATTGCTCTTTGTGTTTGTTGAAAGTGAAGCAAATGTTAGTTTTGTACACTCAAATGGTGAATTAATGACTTAATATCGCTTTGAATTATTGTGCATGTGTGTAATTTTACTTTACCCAGTTCTTTCAGTTGGTAGAACACATCTGTAATCTCACCATACTTCATAGAGATGATCATAGTAACAGTCTTGTGCATTTCAGCTGTCTAGGGCTTAAGCCAAATTTGCCCGCCCCCCCCCGGTGGACGCTGGCGCCCGCTCCCAGTAGGGCTTCTGGGAATTGTAGTCAAAGAACATCCATAGCCCAGAAATGCTGTCCAGGGCGGGCTGCACCTCTGGGGGCCCCTATCCCCCACCATTGGATAATTATCTTAAAACATCACAGCTGGAATATAGTTGATGGTAAATGTGGATCTGATGTTAATAAACTGAGTGCTTGATTAGCTACTACCTCTATCTGTATGCCTGCTTTGTAGTTGATTTTATCCAAAGGAATTGGCTTCAGGCATCCAGTAATGATTCCAGAGCTTTCACTGAGTAGTAACTTCTACCTCTTTTACATGGGTTAAATGTAACCACAGTACTACCGAGCAACTGAGTGACAGCACATTGGGGATTTGTGGGGTTTCACTTATAAAAGTTAATTAACAGTATATACAAAGGCCTTTGCATCAGGTGGAATGTGGTTGATGATTACGCCCTTTGAATTGGTGTAAGGAATGAGAGAGGGCCTGGTGGATTTTATTTTTGCAAAATGTGATTTGAAATCTAGCTTTTGATCAGGATTATATTATTGATTATGAAGACTGGAAAACAGAGCTTTCATTACTATACTAGTACCCCGGATAACGTTATGACATGGTTCCACAAGTCATGACGTCCGGTTTTTCGCGTTGTCCGGGGTATACACCGAACAACGCTAAAAAAAAGCTCTGACGTCAGAGACAAACCGCGGATGCGAGATGGCGCCTCTCTCCGGGATCTCCCTGGGCTCTTAGCAAGCCACTAAGAGCCTGCGGAGATCCTGCAAGGATTTAGCAATGGGAGGCAAGAAAACTGTACAGTACAGATCGATATGGAGTCAGACAGAGACATAACTAGCATCAAAGTGGGGTGAGGGGATGGGGTGAGGAAGAGACCTGAACAACTTATGATGGAAGAGGAGAAATTAATTACAGCTCACGTTGGTTCTAATACTGTATGACCAAGCGAATGTCTGACCGGGAACCGAGTTAAAAATGAACCCGATGCTAGGTGGGAATGAAGGGGAAGGGGGGGGGAGGACGGACAAATTGCAATGCTGGTCTGAGATACTTTAGCTACAATCCTTTTAAACAGAAGAGGGGGGTTGGCAGAATAGAAGGTGTCCTCTTTCATCGCCTTAACCCTATTACTTTATCTAATTAGTTGAATAAATCGCTGGCCTGACCTGTATTAAATCCCATTTCTGAAATCGCAATGGGGGTGTGAGGAGGGGTGGAAGAGAAAAATGTTGCGTGGCTGCTCTTGTTATTCACAACAGCAACGAGAATCAAAAATGGGAGGTTTTGGATTTTTAGCTTTTAAAAAACGCATCTCCCCCTGTCAGGAAAAAGAAAAGAGGAGGGGGAGCCAGCAGGATGGGGAAAAATCTTCTCTCTCTCTCGCTTTTTTCTCGCTTCTCTCTCTCTCTCTCTTGCTTTTTTTTTCGCTTCTCTCTCTCTCACACTTTTTTCAATGGGGAAGTCATTTGTTTTGCTAGCAAGACAGGCCCAGCTTAGGGGCCTCCAGTGTCCTCCTGCCTGCCACTCTCTTCCTCCTACCGCCACCTGCGGTGACTTCCCCATTGAAAAAAGTGGCTTGAACGTGATCCTGCGCGGACTTTCGTCCTCCTCCGATCCCCTTCGGGCAGAAGGCTGAGAGAGAATGAGAGAGAGAGAGAGAGAGAGAAGATTTCCCCCCATCCTGCAGGCTCCCCCTCCTCTTTTCTTTTTCCTGACAGGGGGAGATGCGTTTTTTAAAAGCTAAAAATCCAAAACCTCCCATCTTCGATTCTCGTTGCTGTTGTGAATAACAAGAGCAGCCACACAACATTTTTCTCTTCCCCTCTCCTCGCACACCCATTGCAATTTCAGGGGTGTGCACATCGGTGGGGGTTAGCGCAGGATACGGGGGTCTCCCCCGTATCCTGCACTTACCCCCACCGATGCGCGCTGCTCGCCCGATGTTTTAAAAGGGTAAGGATCCTTTCCCTTTCAAAACATTGGGCGGCGTGCTGGGGTGCGCGTGTCAGTGGGGGTTAGCGCAGGATACAGAGGTCTCCCCCGTATCCTGCTCTAACCCCCACCGATGTGCGCCGCTCGCCCGATGTTTCGAAAGGGTATGGATCTCCGTACCCTTTCCAAACATCGTGGGGGCGGGCGCTGGGGGGGGTTGGATTGGGTAGATGTTCTACCCAATCCAATTCCCCCCCACGCATACGCTTGTACAGGATAACGTTAAAAATCACGTTATTCGATACAAGATTTTTCCAAAAATCTTGTCATGTTATGCGGTTTTAACGCTGTACGGTACTCGCGTTATCTGGGGTATTACTGTATCTTCTTTTTAATAGTTTTTTTTTTAATTTGGCCCACAAACTTTCCAGAAAGGAACCTGTGCATCCTTTAAAAATCAACAGATTAACCATCTATTACATCTAAGTATGGACTGGATAATTTGGCTACGCTTTCAGTTTAACTGTGATTAATTTCCCAACTAATATTTAATATTGCTTCCGGTCAACTCATAATTTTCTCTAAATAGCAACCAGATATTAGTGAATTTTAATTATCTTGATCCTTACTCATTGTAGAATTATTATGCAAACCTTGGCCCAGATTGCGTAAATAGATGGAATGCATAACTGTTTCTAGAATTAAAACCACGCTGCCCTGTGGTAACCAGAACAGGTGTTTGTGTGTTTTCTAACCAGGAACTCATGGATTTGTGTTTTAAATACACAAGTAAAGATTCTGTTTGTCTATCTATTTGTGTGTTTCCAGTAACTTACTGAAAAGAGAACTGTGGATGATGATGGAGACAGACAGGTAGTTGAACATTAAATGCTTGTTGAAATGTGGCTCTCTGGAAAACCGGAGACATTTCTACCCTTTCCCCAAATAAACCTACTTTTATACATTTTGTGGAAAGAGAAATACTGTAGAAGAATATATTAACATGGATAGAAAAGCTCTTCTTCATTTAACAGTAACTTTGCCTATCATCTGTAGAAGGCACATTAAGTGATAAGCAAGTACTGTACAAGATATAAATAGTTTGTTAATCTGATTTTATGTGGTATATTCAAATATCAGCATGTGCCAATGAAACTGGAAAACTTACTGGAACACTTGAAGAATAAGGACAATATTATAACATCAACCATTTGAAGTTTAATCCAAACAAGATTCAAGTGTGTGCTTTCCACCTTCGAAACTGAGAGGCAAGGGTTGAGTTGGATGTTACGTGGCAAGGGAACGGATTACAGCATTGCCCAGTACCAAATTGCTCAGCGTGACACTTGACAGGACACTCTTTTAAGCAGCACTGCCTGAATACTAAAGCCAAAGTTAGTACAAGGAACAACATCATCAGAAAACTCACAAACTACAAATGGAGAACTCAACCATCTGTGCTACATACATCAGCTTTGGCCCTGAGCGTCTCCGCGGTAGAGTATTCTGCTCCAGTTTGGAGCACATCCATCCATGTAAAAACAAGTTGACATTGCTGTTAATGAAGTCATGTGTATAGTAACAGTATGCCTCAAACTTACACTAGTTGAGAAAATATACCCTTGTTAGTATCGCTCCACCTAAAATCAGAAGTAGCAGTGGATGCTGAGAGAACTAAGCAAGAAAATGACATTCGATATCCTCTAAATTGATATGTGCCTCAAGTCCACTGGCTCAGATCCAAGAAGAACTTTATGGCATGAACAAACATTTTTGAGAGTAAGGTAAAGGTTTCCCTTGATCGAAAGCCAGTTGTATCCGAATCTAGGGGACAGTGTTCATCTCTGTTTCTAAGCTGAAGAGCCAGTGCTGTCTGCTTCTGCAGACATTTTCATGGTCATGTGGCAGGCATGACTAGACACCGGAGCGCATGGAACGCTATTACCTTCCCACCGAAGTGGTCCCTATTTATCTACTTGCAATTTCTTGTTTTCGAACTGCTAGGTTGGCAGGAGCTGGGACAGAGACGGGAGCTCATTCCATCCTGCAGTACTCGGGAATTGAACTGCTGACCTTCCACCTCCCAGTCAGTGTCTTAGTGACTTGAGCCACTGCAGTCTATTTTTTGAGAGTACACAAGAGCAAAACCAAATTAAAAGATAGATGAAGGAGATCAGTAGGCAAGGAACATAAGTAAAGGAAGATGCAACCCTGGGTTACAACGGAGGTCCATTCCAACAGCCTCTGTTGTAAACCAAAACAAATGTAAGCTGAAGTGCATTTTCTCATAGGAATGCATTGAAAAGGAAAAAATGTCCTGACCAGATAAAAAATACTTTTTTAAAAAATACAAAAAACCACCAAAACATCCAAAAAATGCCAGACACAGTCGTCCCCCACACCACAAAGGGGAAACAGTCCCTACCAGAAAAAAATCCAAAAACCGCCCAAAAAAGGCCAAAAAAATGCCAGAAGTGAGCATCCCCTACCCCCACAAAGGTGACAGCAATCTCCCTACCTTTTCCACACCACTGCTTCCTCTTGAGTGGTTTCTCCAGCTGCTAGGGGAGCCCATTTTCTGCCACTACTGGCACTGGGAGAGTGGGGATCTTATCTGCTCAGTTCCAACCTTTGTCCAAGCTCCCGGAGCAGTGCTACAACTAAAAACGTGCACATTTCCTAGGCGCACGTCTGGGGAGGCACACACCTGGGAGAGGCTCATGTTCCCGACTGTAGTGCTTCCCAGGGAGCTCAGACGAAGGTCGGAACCGAGTGGATAAGGTCCCCAGACTCTCCTGGTGGCAGTAGAGGTGGTGGACAGTGCAGACATAGTGGCAAAAACGCCAATGATGCCGACACCTGCATGGAGGGGATGGGTGCCATTTGAGCTCTAAAAGGCACCACCTACTATGTTAAGAGTTTAAAATAGTGTGATTTTTTGTAATAAACTGGGGGGAAAATTGTAAAATGGGGAATTAATTTAATAACATTTTCTGTTGTAAACTGTGGCAAACGTAACCCAGGGGATCCCAATGGCGGGATGTTTGGGACCAAGGCAGGGGAGTCCCCTGACCTTGTTCCAAAACACCCAGCCAACGGACACCCGATGGGATCCCCTGTGGCACACATCAGTGGGGCATTTTGGAATGAGGATGGGGGAATCCCCCATCTCATTGCTAAACGCCCCACTGATGGATGCCGCCAGGGATCCCAGCAGCGGGGTGTTTGGTGATTAGGCAGTGGAACCCCCATCCTTATTCCAAAACGCCCTGCTGATGCACATGTGAAGCAAAACACATTTCCCTATAGGAAATGTGTTTCGCTGAACGAGCAACTCTCTGAACGAGCAACTCGCTGAACGAGCAATTGTGTGGGAATGAATTTTGCTCATTCAGCGAGGTATTGCTGTACCTGCATAGCAGTTTGCTGATGTTTTAAACAGTATAATTGGATAGAGGGAGAATATGCAAGTCCTTGATGAAGTTCATTAACTGGGGAAACAATGAGTAATAAACATGTGCATGGAAGAAAGTGAATTATGATTGGGCCAGTGGATGAGCCATGGAAATCTAGCTTGGAAATGGAAAATCAGAACTGACAATAGAATAATTGTGTTTTAAATGAACTGAAACTGTATATGTGGTCTTTATTCACAGTTAGGACACAATAGTCTTTTAATAGTAGGAATAATGACTTTAGAATACAATAAACGATAACAGCACTATTAATAGATTTTGTTAAAACTCAAACGTCCACTTTGAAGTGTCATTCCTTGGTCCCACATATTATCAACATTTGAATGTGCTCATGGAGAAAAGGCAAAAGCAGCTGTGAAAATATGTTGCATTGCAATCACCCCAATTTCTGACTCACTTTTCTTGCATAAGGGTTGATGAACAACCGAAAGGATGACTGAGAGAGCACGTTGGTTTTGAAAATGAATCCTGCTACATTCCAGATTATTAGGTCTTGAACAGTGTGCAGGCTAATTGAGTTTGGGCACTCAGTCTCTAAAATGTTCACCATCCTTGTCATAGGACAAAGGAGCAGAGTAACATGGGCTTACAGTCTATACAAAGTTGTTTTACAGCCCTTCCTTCCCAGACCACATATACTGTGTATACTCAAGTCTAAGTCTAAGTTTTTAGCCCCCAAAATGAGGTCCAAAAAGTGGACTCGACTTATACTCAGGTCAACAACCCTGAGGGTCTCAAAACTATGGTGGTTCAAATTCAAACATACAGTAAAAAAACAACACTAGCACTACTGTAAAAACTCAAAAACATACCCACACAAAAGTCTAGATTAATTAATTTTACCATATTTTCATGTATTTTAATTATTACACTCACTAGCAGCTATTGTATTTTCTACCCCCGACATACTTGGGTCAATCTATTTTCTTAGTTTTAGAGATCTAAATTAGGTACTTCGAATTATATTTGGGACAACTTACAGTTCAGTATATATGGTACATGCATTTTGGAAAAGTGAATTGCTTTTTCTGCATCATTTTTCCTTCTCTTTTTAAAACTCATATTTAATGTGGTAGCAATTTTTACCAATATAATCCCACAAAGGGGTGGGGTGAACTCTGCTGGGGGGGGAGGAAGAACCACTCCCTTTGGGCTGCTGGACAGAGGGGCGGGGTAAATTCTGTACTGGGGAAAGGAGGAAGTGCTCCCATTGGACTGCTGGGCAGAGGGGTGGGATGAACTCTGTGCTGGGGAGATAGCAGGAGTGCCCACAAAGAGGGCTCCGAGTGCCCCTTCTGGCATGCATGCCATAGGTTCGCCAACACTGTCCTATAGCATCCTTATAGCCTCCTGATGTATGTTGAACCTCTGTGAAGATAACCATCAATATCTCTTACCCACTTATGTATATAAATATCTGTCACCTGAGGTAACACTTTGTGCTGCTGATGAAGTGACCTGTAGATCACAAAAGTGTGTGCCAAAGAAAGCTAGGGAATTTGGCCGTCCTCTTAAAACAATGAAGTGAGAAAAGTAGCAGTTATTTTAATAACACGTGAGTTTTAAACAACCAGAAGCACCATGAGGATTCAAAGCAAATCTGTCTCCAGCAGGGGGTGGAATCTTGTTGTCTCAGTCCCAAGATCTAATAAACATGTATTTTTTTAATTCTAAAACTGACTGGTAGAATAATTGTCCATGAACGTTTCTAAAACTTCTTCTAAAATTATCCATGTTGGTGGTTGTCCAGATTTTAGGGCCATACTTTGCTTACAATAGTGCACTAGTTCACAAAGTTTGTTAATAATAGGGCCTTTTGGAGTTTGTTAACTGATAGAGTTGCCATAAATTGTAAATGAGCTGCTGGCACTTAACAACAGTTAATTTAAATACCATTGGAAATACTTTTTGCTTTTCATTTCTCTCTGATTTCAGCTCTTCCCAGCCACATGCATGCATATCAGGATAACATTTGATGGTATGATGAAATGTATTTTAGCCCAAGAAGCATACTTTCTAATAAATGTTTGTATTTTCAAAGTTTCACAGCATCAAAATGTGTGTGTTTTAAAGTGTTGCAGCAGTCAACGGTGACTAGGACTCCTGGAGTCCAGAAAAATACGGTAGTAGATTATAAATTCCTGATAGCTTCTTCTAAGAAGGAAGCTTTTAAGGGGAAGGTGATGGTGCCGAACAAGATGAAAATGCTGTTCATGTTTGTGTTCATGACTTTTCTGAGTCTGGTATTTTTCAGAACTGTGATAGTTTACCCTTGGCTACATAAAACAGACTGTGCTAAGGAGGTAGTCACCTTCAGGTTGCTGGAGTTAAACAGTGCTGTGACTGGTGATTGAACCCAGTGATAAGATCAGTACAACATGCTTTGTTTTTGTAAAATGTTGCAAAACTTGTTCTAAAATAAACACATGTGATGGTACTATTTCTGCTCAAGTTTGCTGAATACTGTTGAGTAAACTGTACTGAATCTTCTCTGAATTAAGAGTTCCCATGGAGTGGTCAGGTAAAGAAAGTATTTATAGCATACTGATTAACAGTTCTTTAATTTCCTTGGCTTTATTGCAAAAGTGAATATATCAAATATTTCATTCATATTTCCAAACAAAGTCGGTATTTGTAACAAACTGATAAATCACTCTGACTCTCTTCTTCTCTCCCTACCCTTAGATTACTGCTGGATGATTCGATTTTTTTCCTTTTTAATTTTTAAAAATTAAATTAATGTAACTTCCAAAAATCTCAGCCAGTCTATTGGTTTTTGTATTTATGAGGAATCTAAGTTTTACTATGTATTGACAATAAGAATCTGTGGCTTGTGGACACAGTCTTGCTACCTATGGTGTTTTCAATTTGAGGGAACAACCTGTATTGGTAATTTCTGTGATATGGCTGCAAAGGTAATGGTATATATGAAAGTACAGTCATACTTTGCATAGCTAATTTAATTCGTTCTGCGAGGCTGCTTGCTATGCGAGTTTTTCGCTATGTGAGTCAGACTCGCATAACGAATTTTTCGCTATGCGAGTCAGACTTTTCCCTATGGAAAAACTCGCATAACGAGCGTTTCAAGGGGGAAAACTCGCATTGTGAAAAATTTTCGCTATGCAAGTTTTCCCCATAGAAATGCTCGTTATGCGGGTTTTTCCATAGGGAAAAGTCCAACTCGCATAGCAAAAAATTCGTTTTGCGAGTCGGACCACTTAGCAAAAACCTTGCTCGTTATGCGTGTTTTTTGCTAAGCGAAACACTCGTTATGCGAGGTTTGACTGTACATAAAGGCAGGTCCACTGTAATATCACTTAAAACACTTCTAGATGCTTCAATGAAATATTGGTTTGGAGAACAGAGACCAAAAAGATGAAGAGTTGCAAAAAAATATTCAGACATGTTGTATCATATAGAGGTCATACAGTGTAATTCTTCAACATCTGGTTGATTTGCTAGAAGAGAACGTTGGAAAGACCTTTTGTTTTAACTCTTTACCCTTATACTAAAAGAAAATCCTGTGCTTCTTCATTTGCTCTTTGCTCCTCAACGCTCATCATTGGTGTTAGGATTTTGTGGACAGACATGTTGGAGACCCTAGTTTTGAGGTTTTATTAATAAACATCATGCCTCTTGTTCTGGAACCCATATTTTCAAAGATACATAAACTTACAAACTCCTCATTACATACATTTGTCTTTTTTTGTTGAAATCTGTCTCCTTCTGTGCAGCCTGAAATCTTATAATGCTGTCTTATGCCGAGTCTTTCCATTTAGCTGTCTATCTCAGAATTGTCTGTATGGACCGGTTGCAACATCCAGAAACTGAGTCAGGCAACCCTCCAGTACTGGGACCATTTGTAAGCTTCAAAAATATTAAACTGCATGTATTTTTATTGCCCTGATTATTTAAGATAGTACTATGTGATCCTGTGAAGAAAGACTCCACAAGAGTATTTGTTATTGGTAGTTATTTTGGTTAAGGAGAGGTACAAATCAAAGAGGCATTTCTTTAGAACTCTAAGGCTATGAGAATCATTGGAGCTATGGAATTATTTAACATTTCAGCCTGCAAAATGTATTCTACAGGGTGGCCCGCAAGTCCCTACCCAGCCTGTAAATCCCTACCCATCCTCTCCGTGGGCATGTGCCCTGCCCCTCTGCTCAGCAGTCCAATGGGAGTGCTTCCTTCCCCAGCACAGGGTTTGCCCCATCCCTCTGCCCGGCAGTCCAATGGGAGCGCTTCCTCTCTCCGCCAGCAGAGCCCTTCTCTCTTTGTGGCTGGGTAGGGACTTACGGGCCGCCCTGAAGAAATAGCTGATCTGTTTTGTGGGGTTTTTTGGGGGGGAGTGGGTGGGTTTACACTTAAGGTTGGAACAGTTTTAGGTGTTGTTTGGAATGTCTTCCTGTCTTTTAGTGAAAGTTATTAAAAGTTTTTGTTGTTTCCTTCTACTGGGCTGGAGTGAAGAATCCTCACATTAGGCTCATTTAAATATGCATACAATTTTCATTTTGGTATTTAAACTCTACCAAGTATGGAAAGACTGATTGAAACTAAACCACCTTTCTGCATGAATCAGTAAGGTGTTTTAATACATGTGTGTAAAATTGGATTAGAGTGAATTACTTTATATTCATAAAGTTTGGATCATTTAACTGTGATTATAATATGGAGGAGGATGAACCGTTGTCTATCTGTTTCCACTGTAGCTCTAACATGTGAAATGTAGACACTTGGAAGTTGGTGTGCATACTAAGGGGAACCTGAGGGTATGCATATGGATTAATTAATTTTAGCTAATTAAAACTTTAGCCTACAGTCTCACCCATTGAATGATTGGCAGTAGGCTGCTTAGAGTTAGGGAGGGGGCTCCTCAGGATGATGTTTGAGAACAGGAGCCAATTCTCTTTCACAGGAAAGGTACATCACTGGAATTATTTAATATTGTCAATTTTATTACTATATAGCTTCAATGGTAATGCTAATAATTAGCATTTCTTCCTGTATATATTGTAGGAAATACTACTTTTTTTCTCTATGAAGAAGAAAGATGATAAAGAAAAGGGGTTCACAGCCAGTGACTGGGAAGTTCTGAGAGTTACAATCAGAAAAGTAACTTTTGCCAGCTTTGTTTTTGTTGTTAGGCTTAATAATCATTTCCCTCCATTATTCTAGTAATCTTTAAAACAACCTCAATTATGAGTCAGTCCAGTATGTCTATTCCAATTTGGCATACAGGGTGTGGAAAAAAAGGTTCAGGATAAGATAGATTCGTCTTGATAATTTCAAATACTAAAATTAGTGGAATCCTAAACTTCATGCAGTTTCTGATTGTTTTTAAAACCACAGGAGCTCTGTGTGAAGAACAAAAGTGAAATAGTAAAAGGAAATTATGAGGAGCCACAAGAGCCCTCAGGCCTCCATTGTGATCACACGAGTTAGATGAAAAGCAGTGGCATAGTGTGGGTTTCAGCTGACAGGGGCGTAGGCCAAATTCACCACCTCCTGGGTGGGGACCAGGACACCGGCGGTGGTGAAGGGTCCCAGCCCCTGTCCCCCGCAGCAGCCTCTTTGCCCTGGTCGCTAGGAAGTCCGGGGGTGGCAGCGAAGTCCTGCCGCTGTAGCGGCCTTTTGTGCCCTGGCCCGGTGTGGGGCCCAAGATGCTGGCAGAAGTGGAGGTTCCCGGCACCCGTCCCCACAGTGGCCTCTTCGCCCTGGCCACTAGGTAGTCCAGCAGCAGTGGCGAAGTCCTATTTATTGTGAAATTTTGCCACCCCAAAAAAGTGCCAACCGGGGTGGGGTGCCCTCCACCCCCATGCTACGCCACTGATGAAAAGAAGCTAAGAAAACCCAGCCTTCCGATTTGTATCTATAAAACAATACTGCATGAGGAGCAAGGAGAAAGGTTGGGAGAGGAAGAAATTTAAGAGATGGAGCAAAGTTGAGAGAGAAGGGGAGTGAAGCCTGGAAATTTTAAATCTAGATGAACTTGCTACAGGCTGAATGAATGAATACCCAAGGTGGGGGGAAGCAGCCTAAAAGAAAACAAATAGGTGGAGAAGGAAGAGAGACTGATGAGACTCTAACCCAGGCAAAGCCAGATACATTTGCTAATTATTAATTTTGTTGTTCAGTCGCACAGTCGATTCCGACCCTCTGCGACCCCATGGACTACTGTCCACCAGGCACTCCTGTCCTCCACCATCCCCTCAACTTGCTCAGCTCTGTGCCCATTGCATCCACAATACCATCTAGCCATCTCATCTTGGGCCGGCTCCTTCTTCTTTTGCCCTCGACCCTTCCAAGCATCAAGACCTTCTCAAGTGAGTCCTCTCTTCTCATTTGATGTCCAAAGTACCTATCATGCACCCGGTCGTCCCAATTCACAAGGGCACCTCCTTAACCCTTGCCTCACTTCCGGGAGAACCGAGGAGATTAAAAGGAACACTCACTATGCTCAGGCTGTAAGGCCTTTGAACATAGAGCAAAACAAAGGAGGCTTCTGGTAATGTAGCATAAGTTACTTCGTGTGTGTGTGATAAGGAAAACAACAATCTTCAAAGAGAAACAGCTGTTTTATTCCACCAGGTTCATGTAAGAAAGTTCATGGAAAAGCAGAAATCAAAAGGTTATATCCATAAGATCAGTCCAGTAAACAGTCCAAGGTCTTTTAGGTAATCATAGTAAAATCATGGCAGCAGACTGTCCGGGGTCTTAATTTATGGAGAAGCAGAGTAATCCCACACCAGCAAACAGAGTTACAGTCCAGGGTCTTACGCCATTGAAATCCAGACACGTACTCTCCTCACTTCTCTGCAAAAATGGAGAATCTGCCATCAGGTAGGATAGCTTTAGCTAATCACGTAACAAAGAGCAACAGAGAATAACTTTCTCAAAACAATACTGCTGTGCTGTGGCATATAGACATAACATGGGTCTGAGCGAGATAACAGGGGTACACTGACACTGAAAACATGGTTGAAAAACATGCTGTGCAAGAGACAGAGAGAAGACAAAGGATTTCTATAAGGCCAATAATGGGCCTAGCTGAAAAATAGCACTTTCAAGCCTTGGGAGACATTAGGAAATAGGTCTATTTCCTGACACCCCCCCCCCTTTTTTTGGAAAGGCAAATCATAGTTTGGCTTTACCAAATGGCACTATTTTCTAATGTTGAGCAAGTGATTGAGCAAATAAGCTATCCTTTGTATATATAGGATACCAAGCGTTAAAGCTTCTTCCAGTTTTAGTTACTGGAGGTACACGTTAAATAAGTTACATTCTGCATTGCAAGCATACTAACTCAGGTGTTTATGCACACACTTTTACACTCTGGCTGAAACAAATCATGTAACAGGTACATCAGGTTCAATTTCCCCATCATCAGTTTCAGGAAACATTCTGCTAAGGGAATCTGCATGTACATTCTGAGTCCCTTTGATGTGTTGTATGGAAAATTGGTAATCCTGTAACAACAAAGCCCATCTCAAGAGTCTTTGGTTTGAACTCTTCATCTTGTTCAGGAACTTCAATGCATTATGGTCAGTGAGTAACTGGAATTCTCTTCCCCACAAAAATGGCCTGAGCTTGGTTACTGTCCATATTATGGCCAGGCACTCCTTTTCCACTATGGAGTAATTACGCTCTCGGGGAAGCAGTTTTCTGCTGAAGTATGAGATGGGATGCATGTTTCCTTCTTCATCTTTTTGGAGGAGACACGCGCCAAGACCATAATTACTGGCATCTGTCTTCAAAATGAACTCTTTGTCAAATTGTGGGGGTCTGAGAATAGGGTATGAAACCAACTTCTCTTTTAACAAGTCAAAAGACTTCTGACACTCATCAGTCCACACAACCTTAAGAGGTTTTCGTTTTGTGTTAGCTCAGTCAGGACATGTGCATTTCCTTCTCCTAGTGAAAACAAACTCAGGAGAAACAAACAAAGCTTCATCTTTACTATTTGACCCTCCAAGGAGCAGTCAGGTTTCATTTCTTCTAAGATTGACCTGTTTGTTCTCTTTGCTGTCCAGGGGACTCTCAAAACTCTCCTCCAACACCACATCTCAAAGGCGTCTATTCTTCTGCGCTCAGCTTTCCTAATGGTCCAGCTCTCACAACCATACATTGCCACTGGGAATACCATTGCTTTGACTATACAAATTTTTGTTTGCAATTTGATGTCTCTGCTTTTCACTATGCACCCCAGGTTTCTCATCGCTTGCCTCCCAAGAATCAGTCGCCTTTTTATTTCATGGCTGCAATCACCATCTGCAGTGAGCTTTGATCCTAAGAATACTGTATATTAATTAATATTGCTCACATTTCTGCTTACTAGCAAAGTGCTGGAGATGGCTGGCATAAATAAAAATGGGAGTATTATACAGTACAATAAAAATGTTGTCTGTTTTAAAAGCACAAGCACCATCAAGTAGAGGTAAAATTCATAACATAAAAGATTTATCTGAATAACCTGTGGGAGTAAAACTGTCTTCACTTAGGTGCAGAAACTTATCTTGTGTCCCGATCAAACCCTGGACTGCCAAAATTAAGCCACTTTCTTGGCTTTTTCATTGGCCAAACTTAAGTCCTTCATCAGTGCATGTTTCTGGCAGTAATTGGCAGACCAATAAATGAGCCGAATTCTGTATCTCTTCACATTCACACAGCATGTCGTTGTTTGCAGAAGGCCCCACTTCAGCCTGTTGGTCTTGCATTTAGGAACTCCTACCCCTCAGCCTTTTCAGGGTCCTCCAAGTGACGTAGGGGAAGTTGAGTTCCTCAGTTATATCTTCCCTAAGTGAGCTCTTTCTTCCAGCGTCTAATTTGCAGAAGCAAAAAGAAGAAGCAGCCAAATGCCCTTTCTTCAGGAAGGAATTTCTCAGCTGTGGCAGGACAGCAACAAGTACCGTCTCGTCTGTTCTGTTGTGTCAGTTCTCAGGGAAAGTATTCTTTATTGACTCTGAAGTGTGAGCAGCATGATATGGGATGTAGTGAAACTTTAAGTATCCTGTAACAGTGTCATGTAGAGATTTAAAGGCCGTAATCAACACTTCGAATTATACCAGGAGGTATCCTGATAAGCAAAACTGAGGTTCTAAAATGGCTGGGTTCCTCTGAATTCCTTTAAGCTCTTTCATCTTGGACCAACTAATGATTCCACTCTGTACCTCTGTACCTGATGTGTATAAATTGATGCCATGAAGCCTCACTCCCATGTCTGACAAATTGGGCTTGATCTATGAAAGCTAACATTAAAATATAACAGTTAGTCTTCAAAGTGCTACAGCGTTTTTGTTTTGCTTATTCTCTGATAATGATTCCAAAGACTTATCAAGGGCAACCCCTGTTAGTTCACGTATAAATATAGCATGTGTCACTGTAGTTGGGTCTAACGACACCAGAATTGGGCACAGGAGGCAATAGCAGCCTAACATTTATTTATTTTGTCCTAGTAAAATGAGGCACCCATGACAAATGACAAACTGAATTTGTACAACTAAAATGGCTGTTGTCTTTCTCATGATTGTGAAAACTTTATAGACATATGTAGCCTTGTATTTTGCTTCCTAAATAGTATTCAGGGTCGTCTTCTTCTTTTGTGTCTAGGTCTAAACTTCCAAAATAAAGTCACCTTTTGGTGAATTCCTTCCATAGTTCCTTTTGCCTGTCCTAGAGTGAGAAAGATTAGCTGGCTGGAAAAAAAAAGTACATATAGGTTGATGGTGAAGATCAGCATAGCAATAGCTTTGTTTCAAGATTATGACACTGGGTTTCTGTGAAGTTGGAAAGGTCCACAAGTAAGATGTCCACTGAGTCTGTAAGATTGGAAAGTTGCTAAAGAAAATGAAATCACTGAGAGATAGTTGGCATTATTCAATGTATCACCTGCCACCATGTTAATGTACCCCAGGTCTTCTTCTTCAGTATCCTTTCCATATATTGGCTATCATCATAGTAATAGTCTTCTTGTTCTTAACTCCTTGGAACAGTTGTTCTGAGGACATGCCACACCAGTCTCTCACATTCTTCAGCCATGAAGTCTGTCTAGGTCCAAGGTCTCTCTTCCCAGGGATCTTTCCTTGCAGAGCGAGTTGGAGTATTTTATACTTTATGTTGTTCCTCATGATATGGCCAAAGTATTGGAACTTCCTTTGCTTAATGGTCTTAAGCAGTTCTTGTTCTTTATCCATCTGGAGCAACACTTCTACAGTAGTCACATGATCAACCCATGATATCCTTAGCAGTCATCTGTATATCCACATTTCAAAAGCTTCAATTCTCTCTTCACATGCTTTAGTCAATGTCCAAGCTTAGCTTTGACTCCATATAGCAACTGGGAATATGTAACATCTCACTAATAGGATCTTTGTAGTGAGATTTAGATCTCTTCTGCATAACAAATGTCACATCTTTATGAAGGTGGCCCTTTCTTTTTCTATTCACATTTTAATCTCTACCTCAGGATCCCAATTTTCACTTACCATACTCCCCAGACATACAATTTTATCCATTCTTTTTATTCCTTGTGTTCCTACCATCATCATCATCATTATTATTTGCACAGTCATATACTAGGATAACATCTAGCAGTGATAGGATATGGGCATTCTTCATACCAATTCAAGCATGGAAGATTAATTTCAGTGTGTAAAAACAGAGTTAAACTATTTTCTTTTGCAACTGGCAACATATGTTCTGTTGGTTTCAGTGAGTCAGCTGTGGCTGGCACTGATAGTAGATTTACCTCTTTATCTGCAGAGGACCAGGGAATCTAAGGAATGCTTGCCTTGAGATGGCTAAAAAGCTTATCAACTCTGCACTGACTTGCACAGTTCCCAGCCAGGCTGTTTTGTCTGCATAGAGAGGGAAAGGTTAAAATGATAACTTGACATCTCCCTCTGAACCTGAATATGCAGACAGTATCTTTTCCTATCAGCAGCCTGAATTTCTGATGCAACAGACATTAATTTTCCACCAAATCCTAAATTGTACCTCATCTTTACTTGATGGAAAATTACATGTTGTATTTTTTTTAGTGATCCACTAAAAGTATGACTTGACTGAGACATTCTATTCTGTGGATGGATTGTATGCTGCCTTTGCTGTTTGCCTGGATATGTTACCCTCAGTAGACATGTTCAAATGTTTCCATTTGGCTCTTGCAAGCTTTGATGTCCCCCAGGTTGTCTTTGCCACAGATAGCTGACTCTGTTCGTCAGATCAGGGTAGAGTGGGCTTCATAGTTATTTAGCATGTGCATTTGAACGTATACCCAAGTTGTTGTATACAAAGCTTGGCAAAGAGGCATTAATGGTCAAACATGCAGACTCTTTCTTGTGCTGTAATAACAGTGCTTTCTATTCCTTACATTTTACCTCCATCCTCAGTGTCATTTTTGAGGCTGTCAGACAAAATTGGCTTGGGGCATATGCAGCCAGCAGGTTGCCAATTGATCCCTGGTCAGTATTAATGCATCCACAGCTAGGGGTTCTCTACATTTAATGTTGTTTGTTGTGCTATCAATTTATTAGAAAAGGGTTCGGTGCAAATAGAAGGCCCCAGGTAGCTGCCATTCCCGTCCTTGTTAAATAGCCGTCTGCTGCAATGAATGTGTTGAACCTCTGACTGCAATGGTTCTTGTCTTTGCCATTGAAATTGCTATTATTACTAACAGATTTTACAAGGATGCACTTGCTGCAGCTGTGCAGATGTGTTTGGAATTCGTGCAAGGTTTCTTCTCCTCCTTAATTGCGTGTGGTGTGGGTGTGTGGTGTGTGTGAATGTGTGGTTCTTTGTCTTCTGCGTTTTGTGACAAAAGAATTCCCATTTGAATTGCCTTGCTCTATTCAGGCTCCCTTTGAGCCTGTGGTTAACAGCAGTCAGTCTTTGCAGTGTTCTGACGTCACCCCGTGTATGCATAAGCCATGCTATTGTCTTACCGAGAGCAGGGACCGTGGATTGCAGTATCTGGTGTCTGCTACCTATTTCTGCCTCACTGCATCAGTAGAAGAGACGTTGGCCTTCCCATGTCGACTGGATTTTAAAATAAACATTCCCGATTTTTTTTTTAAAAAAAATTATCTTGTTTCTGTAAGAGCTGTTTTGCTTTTAAAGGCATTGCTCGGCTTGCAGAAGTGAGGCTTGGGAGAGATTGGAGAACAGAATCTGACGGCTGGATAGCTGTGGGAACTGCATCGCCCAGCTTCATGATCCTTACTGTGTAGCAGCCTCATCCGTCCTCTCACACATTCCCTCTTTCTTTCCCTTTTTAACCCCTCTTTCAAGATACAAGCATCTGGAGCCAGCCATGTTTGGCACTGAGTCCTCATGTAAGTAAAATGTGTTGTCTCTCTTGTCGTTCTGTTATGGTGTGTGTGTGTGTGTGTGTGTGTGTGTGTGTGTGTGTGTGTGAAGGATGTTTTGTGTGGCTGACTTGTATTGCTTGTTAGCTGCATCTGCTGTGCTTCACGTTCTCCTCAACAACAAGGAAAAGTGCGGTTTTAGCCTGTTTGTTAAGGACTTAAGGATGCTGCGTTTTGACCATCTTCTTTCATGCGTTCTTGACGCTGGCAGTGAGACAGCACAGACGTGTCAGTGATGCCGGGTTCAGACTGCTTGAAGATGCTGCACAAATGTGATTTTGCCTGAGTGTGTTCATTGTGAATGTATCTGCATGGCACTCGTTCTCTCTTTCCCTCCCCCCTTCTTTATTGGAGATAACAGTAATCAAACTACTACCTATGTGATAATGATGGGGATTGGCAGAATGCTAGAGGATAATGTGCTGGAGAGCTACTTGATTTCAAAACCAGCATCAACTTGCTGGTGATATGTAATAGGTATTTCTCAGATTTTGCTTAAAACATGCAAACTTTGCCTTGCTAATGTGATGGCGTGGGGAGAGCAGGCATTGGAGACACACTGAAAGGAAGACATTTTTGAGTGCAGTGTCAGTGTTTTATGCCATATGAAATCTACAAGCCCCATCTAATGCATAGACAACAAAAATATGTATTTGTGAAAGCCAGTTGAATTTGTTTTCTTTTTAAGGAATCACAGGAAACGTAAGAGAAGATTGTGAGTAGGGCCTTGTTCCTGCCAAGAGTATTAATCACAGTTGGGGTAGGCAGGCATTGCTCAGGATCAGTTTCATGAGTTGATTAACTGAAATTCAAATGGAATTTTGTATAACTGTAAGGCTGTAATGTAACTCAAACCGAAACAGTTATTTGTTGTTGTTTTTTATGTCAGTGCTCATGAGATGTAAATCTATGTATCTTCAGTGGTAGTTAAGTGGCGGTAGTTAAGTGATTGCAGAGATTGTAGTTAAGGCTCAGTGCTATCATTCTAGAATCTAGAATAACATCTAGCCCAGAACCTGGTGGTTTCAAAGGGTTAATTGCTTTTGAAAAAAATTCAACTTTTTGACTCATTTTGACACACTGCCTGTTCAAGGTCAAAGAAGAAGAAAATGTGAGATAGCCTCTGCATTGATATGGTTTTCTTCTCTTTCTCTGATAAACCTTGCTTTCACTTATATATCTATCTATCTCTATCTATCTCTATCTATCTAGATATCTAGATACAGCATATATATATAAAGTAGAATGCTAGATAAACTTTTAGTTTGGTGAAAGGAGACTTTCCATTTTTCAGGGGAATATAATTGAGTGGATTTGCATAAGAGAGAAGTTGTTACCAGTATTATTGTTTTGACATATTTTCCCCTAAGACTGTATGTTACAATGATCTAGTTCAGTGACGGCGAACCTTGGCACTCCAGCTGTTCTTGGACTTCAATTCCCAGAAGCCCAAGCCATCACTCCTACTGATCAGGGCTTCTGGGAATTGAAGTTCAAGAACAGCTGGAGTGCCAAGGTTTGCTATCACTGATACAGTTAATGGTAAGCGGCTATCTGTATTGATAATCCTTAACGTAAAAGGTTTCTTTATTGTCTGCTGAGCAGGGCTCTTTAGTAGAGTCACCAATGTGCTACCCATTTGACAACAGCTGGGCAAGCTTTTGTTTCCATGACATCCAGATTAATGAAATTTCTCTTTTTAAAAGAGTGTGCAGTGTGATCACAGTTAACCTAACGACGACTTATCTTGTAAAATATATTTTACTGGCATTTTGGGAACAGAAACAACAAACAAAAACATTAAACTGAAGAATTTCACAAAACGAAGAATCACCTTAGCTGGAAGGCAGGGGTAGCTTTGTTTTGCCCCACCCCATTCTAGACAGGTTAATTGCTCTTTCAAGTAGAGAAAAAGCAACATTGATACCAGTCAGAGGAAGTGTTCCAATCTCTGTTCCTTTGGATGGACCTTTGTCTGTCTTTTGTCTTCGGGCTGCTTTGGTTGTGCTTGCCTCTGCATGTCCATTTCTGGTAACAAATGTAAAGGCAACACACTATAAGTACAGTAAAGCCCCGAATAACTATTTTAATTCGTTCTACGGGTCTGTTTGTTATGAGATTTTGTCGTACGATTTTATAGAAAATGGTGCCCTGCATAATGATTTTTCCTATGGAAAAAAAATCATACAACAATTTTTTTTCACTAAGCGGTTTTTCTCATTGAAAATCTGTTGTACGATATTTTTTCCCATAGGAAAAATCATTATGCAGGGCACCATTTTCTATAAAAACCTATTCGTTATGTGTGTTAGTCGCTATAGGGGGTGTTCATTATACAAGGTTCCTCTGTAACTCTGTGGTACTTTTCAATGGCAAGTTACTTTGAAAGAAATTTTGGAAAATGGGCAATCAGATGTGTTCCTGTAAACAGTACAGTCTGATGAAGTGAATTTGTTCCACCAAAGCTCACATTTAAATACAGCAGTTAGCCTTTAAGGTGCCACAACATTTTTGTCTTTTTTCGCTGCTTTGTTTTGTTTACTCTCTGATATGCTTACACAGACTAACACGGCTACCACTTTAAACATGTAAACAATAAGACACACCATTGTTTGAAACTGTAGACTTTTGGCTTGTTGAATGTACACCTAAAGCCATGGGGCCTCTTATCCTTTCTCCTATGTGCTCTTTCCTACAAGTTTTCCTCAAACGGGCAGCCCCTTCCATTCTCAGGTATGCTACTGGGATTGTGGGAATTGTGGACATGTCTTGAGAGCACTATGTTGGAGAAGCGAACTCAAGTTCAGTCATTTTCTGAGATATTGATACAGTGGTACCTCACTTAAAGAGCATAATGCATTCGATGAGATTGCTCTTTATGTGGGTTGCTCTTTAAGCAAAACACTTGGAATAAGCCCCACCGCTGCCGTTGTAAGTGACCGATTGTGACATCTGGTGGGCAGGATTGTGAACCTCTATTTAGTTGTTAAGTGGGTTTTTGGTTGTTTTTAGTTGTTAAGCAACGGTGGCCATTCAGAGAAAATTCTGCTCTTTAAGCGAGTTAGTCTCTAAGTGAGGCGCTCTTTATGCGAGGTTTTACTGTATTTATTTTGGGCAGGCAAATTATTCAGGAACTGATTTCTGAATATAGGCTGACTGTATAAAGATAAGAAAAAGTGATGGGTTTTTTTCCAGATTTTTCTGAACTGGGTCCTCCATCATCCTATATTTTTGCATCTAAAAAAACATAAATCCCCAGGGATGAAAATATGGAAGTTTCATGCATGATGGTATGCATTCTCTTAGTGCCTTTTGTCATGGGTGAATGGATGGAAATAGTCACCTGGTTTTGGCATTAGACAAAAAGAAGAAGAATCATGCACAGAGAAAGCCTGTCCTTTCCTACTTCAAGTCAGATGGGGTGAGAAAGAAGTATGGGTTGGTGAGTGGTGTCTGCCTGGAGGCATTCAGCTCACCTACATTTTGGTCACTGGGATAGCAATACATTTGGAGATGCAGTTGCTTATTATGAGAGTCCCTGGAGCTTCCATCCGTTTATGACAACCCAGAGACATAGGCCGTTGGATTGGTGCATATTAGCAATTAAAAAGCAGATCTTTTGCAAAGTTACAGGTTCTAAGTCAGGAGCTCTCAACCTTTTAAAGCCAAGGTCACGCTCCTGCAGACAGCTTTGAGGGCTGGATGGCCATTTTGCCCTTCCTCCACCACATGGCAACTCCTGGTGTGGTGGAGACTGTGGGGGGCCACATGAAATTGTGCCACGGGCCGCAGGTTGAGAATCCCTGCTCTAAATTATCCACTCAAGACTAAATCAATTACTGTACTGGGAGAATTGTAAGCTCAGAAGGAGTAAGGAAGAAGTGAATGACATTGTCCATGCAACTCTGCTTCCTTAAACCACTGTCCAGCTAAACGGGGGGAGGGGGAAACAATCTAAAGACAAAGGTGAGTGATGTCTTTATTAGGCCACAAGAGTTTTGAGAGTCCCCTGGACAGCGAGGAGAACAAATAGGTCAATCTTAGAAGAAATTAACCCTGACTGCTCCTTAGAAGGTCAAATAGTAAAGATGAAGCTGTCCTTCTTGCTCTCCTAGGGGTCTTCTGCAGAAGCCTGAGGATTTGGATGCAGACTAAGTCTGGCTGTCAGCCACCCCTAATCTGTTGTTCATTGTGACATTTTCTGTGGTGGAGAAATTGGACCACAACTTAACAACGATTATAAAATGTTAAATAAACTAGTTAAATAAATAGCTTGATTATTTTAAGCTGTTCCTTGACACTGGCATAAAACAAATCTGATAACAGGTGAATCTCCCTGGACAGAACAGTTGAAAAACTGGGAATCTGCACTGAAAAGTCATTTCCTTTGTTGCTCTCTAGTTAGCAATTTGGTAAGGCAAATGAAAAACACCCACATCCCAAGCTGTGTACAGTTTTAAAACTTAGAAGCAGTACTTTCAGTGATCCTTTGAAGCAACAGGTGAATGGGTAAGATATGATCCACATACTATAGCCAATCTCAGTGGCTGTCAGACTGGAAATAGTTCACAGTGCATTTAATATTATGTCTCATGGAAAACAAGTTCCAGAGATCCTTCCAATTCTGTAGGCATGATTTGCTGTGCAAGGTAGGAGAAGCCAACAGGACGCACCATCTGCCTGGTAATAGCAGTGTTGTAATAATTAGGATCACCTGATTTCCATGGTCAATGGCAATCAGTGCTGCTGTTACGATTTGCAGATTTTGAAACACGTAAATGCACAGAACTGGAAATTGTGCCTAAAGTGCATTGTTATGTACAGTTAGCACAGATGCATACCAAATTGCAGCAATCTTCAAAATACAGACCGGGTAGCAAGAAACGTGAGGTGTTTGAGTCACATTTTTGTTGTTGTTGTTGTTCAGTCGCACAGTTGATTCCGACCCTTTGCGACCCCATGGACCACTGTCCGCCAGGCACTTCTGTCCTCCACCATTCTCCTCAACTTGCTCAGCTTTGTGCCCATTGTGTCTTCAATACCATCTGGCCATCTCAGTTTTGGCAGTCCCCTTCTTCTTTTGCCCTCCACCCTTCCCAGCATCAAGGCTTTCTCAAGTGACTCCTCTCTTCTCATTTGATGTCCAAAGTAATTTAGCTTCATCTTTACTATTTGACCTTCTAAGGAGCAGTCAGGGTTGATTTCTTCTAAGATTGACCTATTTGTTCTCCTTGCTGTCCAGGGGACTCAAAACTCTCCAACACCACATCTCAAAGGCATCTATTCTTCTACGCTCAGCTTTTCTAATGGTCCAGTTCTCACAACCATACATTGCCACCGGGAATACCATTGCTTTGACTATACAAATTTTTGTTTTCAAGGAGATGTTTCTACTTTTAACGATGTTCCCCAGGTTTCTCATCGCTTGCCTCCCAAGAACCAGTCACCTTTTTATTTCATGGCTGTAATCCCCATCTGCAGTGAGTTTTGATCCTAGGTCCAGCTCTCACAACCATGGTCCAGCTCTCACAACCATATGTAATCACATGGGAGTAGGAAAATAACTGAAGGATACCAAACCATTCTCTCATTTGTTTACACTAGAAAAACATGTGCTTCCTTGACCACTTATTGAGCATGTTGAAACTACTGTGGAAGACAGGAGCATGATTTAACCTTACCACAAAAATAGGTCAAAATAAAGAAATATGTTGAACTCTAGTTACTATGAAGTCCTACAGTTGCTGAAGAAAAACTGAAGATACAGCTCAGGAACTGTCTCTGTAGAAAACCCAGATATCAGGGTGGCGGCGGGGGGGACAGTTCCATGTCATTAAATGTTGGATGTGGAGCTAGGATGTATAAACAGGCAAATTACAAGTAGTCTATCTATACTTCTGTTTGGCAAGGGATTTGGTGAATTGGAATAGATCTTGCCATCATTTTTCTAAAAAGACATTGGATTTGACAACACTTCGAAACAAGTGAAGAGCTGCTATAAGGAGGGTTAATCTAGACTGCTCTATTCATCCACCATGAGCAAAAATATATTTAAATCATCTCAGATGGGTTGAGGCTAGGATCAGTAGATCTTCAGACCTGTGAGTGTGATTGAACAGTCCAATAGGATATAGAACAATCCTTATGACTAGTGTGCTTCATTGTTTATTGTTTAGTTATTGACAAAACCCTCCTCCCTTCAACTGGTAAAAGTTTAGGGGAGAAACCTATTGAACTACACCAATAGGATGTTATGAAAATCATGAGCCATGCCTGCCTAAGGCCACCTTAGCCTATTTGATAACCCAGTCTTGATTTTTTTAAAAAGTGCCATTATCAAGATAAATTAAATTTAGGACCCAAATAATATTACAGTTGCCTATTCTTCTGCAACCTTGCACAATGATAATGGACAACCTTTGATTTACATACTACTGTTTGAGAAGTTTTGCTCTATACTTAAGTTTTTACCATGTTTACATTGACAAGACATGAAACTGGAACACATTCATCATACTGTGAGTGCCTGCAAAACACTGAACAACAGTAAATTGGTAGAACGAAGGGGAAAAAACTCACCTAAAAAGGTTAATCTTGACCGTAGACTTGGCCTTTGGGGCGGCGGCGGGGGAGGGGGGGCAGACATCGCCTCCAGGCCAGCCTAGGCATTGGACTTTTAGTACTTTTTGGACTTTTAGGCCTTGGACTCTTTTGCAGTCGACTTGTTGAACTTTTTAGATGATTTGCTTTTTAATGTTTTATGAAGGTACGGTAGTTGATTTGTGATGTTTTGACTTATGTGATGTTTTTGATACTGTATGCTTTTTTCCCTATTATTGTATGCTAATTGTATCTTATTTTATTGTATTGCAATACAGTATATGTATAATGTATTAGATGTGGTATTGTTGTGAGCTGCCCTGAGTCCCATTGTCTAGTGGGCGGCATACAAGTCTAATCATCATCATCATCATCATCATCATCATCATCATCATCTTCCAGCAAGAAATTACTGGGCTCAGGGTCCTATTACCTTTGCTGCCTTGTTGGACGACCAGAGTTCAAGAGTTCCTGGCCCCTTCTGAAACGCTGCATGAAGCAAATGTGTATTACCAAAAGAGACTGAGAAGAGTGGGGGCACAGTTGTGAATACACTTGTTTCTTTTTCTGGAAAAATCTGAATACAATCCAGAGTGAAATTTGCACAAGACCCACTTAAATCAGAGTGTGTCTAGGTTCACCGGGTTCTCCATGTACAAATGATTGGGGTCAGTGTTTAAGAAGCATTTGTATTAAAAGACTAGGCAAGGTGAAGAGCATATTTTATGTGCTGTGCTCTGTCTATTCAACACCATTCTTTGTCCTTGGGATATATTCTTTTTAGATCATGCCTATTAAGATTGTGTGGGAGACTAAACAATGGTGCATCTTTAGCTGAGGTCTGTTTGTTTTATTTTGAGGTAATCACTGATTGAATTGGGTTTCCACTGTGTTGTTTTGCTCTACTCTGCCTGTTCCATTTTCCAGGGAATCTTCAGCTGGCCTATTTACTTAACTGAAAGCCCCAATTACATATGACTGCATTTTCCTCCTCTTCCCAGATGGTCCCCTCGTTGGAAACTGGGAACAATCCTCTGTTGGCAGGAAATAGAAGAAATGACTGGCACAGATCCAGTGCCATAGACGTGTGCACAATATGATCTGAATAGTATATTGCTTCAGACTAAATTAGTATCTGAATTTAAAGGAGTGGAACTGTCAAAGAAGGAAAAATAAGGAGAATTGCTGATGATGTTTTGCTTTAGCCCGGCTGGTGCTTAATGCGGATAGCCATTCAAGCAAAGAGGGTAGCTGTAAGCTTGAATACCAGCTGTGCTCTGCCATGTGCTATTCTCAGCCATTGTGAAAATGAGGCATTTCCATTTAATTTGCATATTTTCCATCTTTCAAAGGAATAGCAAATATATATATATATATATATATAAGTGAGCACAACTAATACTCTTACATCTACAGTATAACAGGGATTCTCAACCTGTGGCCTATGGGCCAAATGCAGCCCATGGCACCATTTCATGTGCCCCCTCACTGCCTCCACCACACCAAGAAGTGTTGTATGTGGAGGAAGGGCAAAGTGGCCGTCCGGCCCCCGAAGCTGTCTGAGGGAGTGTGACCCTGGCTTTAAAAGGTTGAGAACTCCTGATGTATAATGTTCATATAGCTCTAGTTAACAATAATAGTGGTGAAACAGACATAAAATTGACATCATTTGAAGATGAACATTCACCCACTCAAGACATTTGATTTACAGTACAGTACAGTATGTTACTTCATTCTCGTTCTTGTCACATGTAACTACAGATAAGCTATTTTAAAAATCTTAAATTTTTTCTATCTGTAATATAAATGGGTGGTCATAATGTTATTCTTTGTTTCAAATCATATGCTAACTATTTTTAAGAATTGAGCTTTTTTTAAAAAAATTGATAACAAAAATTGCATGGTCAACATAGCTGGTAGCAATTCATATTTGAAGATAGGTGTAGCTCTGACAAAGTAATGGACTCTGTTTGAGGACAGCCTTTTAGAACAGAAGCAACTGTTGTATGTTTTTTTCAGATAGACCATGTTGGATAGGAAAATGCTCAGTGACAGCTGTCACTTTAAAAAAAGCACATTAAGTGATGTATTAAAACAAATACTGACAGATAAACAAGAACATGAATAAATGCACATATGGGTTGTTTAGGAAATTCAGGCGATGGGGGTGAATTTGAAGAGTGAGACAGAACTGGGTTTGCTGATGTATATATCCTACATAAGCTGCTTAGGGCAGGGATGGGTTGATGTTGTTGGGTCTGAGTACTACTTTTCAGATTTGCAAACAACCTGATGACTGCAGTCCTAGAAGGGAGATCCTTAAAGGGGAAAAATATACCGTATATGCCGGGGTACAAGACAACTGGGCGTATAAGATGACCCCCCCCCCCCCCAACATTTCCACTCAAAATATAGAGTTTGTTATATACTCGCTGTATAAGACTACCCCCTCTTCCGCACACCTTCAACACTCCAAATAAAACGTAAAAGAACATCAGATTTGATTTCAACATGTTAATTTATATTCAAATGCTTATGACATGCAGAAAAACTGTCACAAGGCTGTATGTTATCAAACATGTACAGTAAACATAAAACAGTGCAAGTTTATTAAACGTAATTCACCAAAGACAATTCACTAAAGCTGAATGGAACAATAAACCTATGGGAGCTGCCATGCTGTTTGTTTTCTAATCTGTTAACCAAACTGGAACTGTCCATGATAGAAGGAAGATAACAAATAGAGGGAGAGAGCAAGTGCCAGGCAAGTCCCTAGCAAGTTTGCTGGCGTGACAGTTTCCCTTTAAAAGCCTTCAAACTCCTGTTCGTCATATTAAAAGTTGTTATCCGATCCATCCCATAGGACCTTAACGTTATTCGATGCAATTCTCTTCCCCAGATTGCTTAACGTTATGCGAGGTAAATGTTGTGCGAGGTAAACGTTATCCAAGGTAAACGTTTTCCGAGGTATTACTGTATTTTATTCAACTGAAGTGCACCCGGCGTACAAGACCCCCTCCCCCCACTTGGAGGCATGTTTTTCGGGGTAAAAAGTCGTCTTATACCCCAGCATATACGGTACCTAAAATAACTAATGGCCATGGTTTGTTTTTTTAATTAACAAAATGGTTATGTGCTGTAAAGATTGATACAATTAAAAAACAAACCTGAAAACGTATTTAACAAAATATTGAATGTTATAAATAGAGAAAGAAGACCTCTTACCCACTGAAGCTATTTTTTTTAAGTCTTTTGGGGAGGGTGCTAGGTGTCATCAGATTTTGGCAGATTTGTCTGTATGTCCCATTGAGAGCACAAGGATATTCTTTGAGCTAGTTTTTAAAAGGTTAGGTTGGGTTTGAGGGCCAAAAATAGGACTGAAAGCTGCAAGTTGCCCACCCCAGCATAGAAGAAAATCAGGACCACACCATGCCTTAGGATTGAAACTTACATGTTGCCAAAATAGAAGAAATTGATAATGTAATAATAATGTAATGAATGGGTGTGAGAGCTGGACCATTAGGAAAGCTGAGCGCAGAAGAATAGATGCCTTTGAAATGTGGTGTTGACGGAGAGTTTTGAGAGTACCTTGGACAGCGAAGAGAACAAATAGAAATCAACCCTGACATCAAATGGACATCAACTGAAAAGAGAGGATTCATGTGAGAAAGCCTTGATGCTAGGCAGAATATAAGATTCCCTTCTAATATTAGTTTGTGATTTTAAAAATCTCTCACAAGCCAGTATCTTGTTCAATTTACTGCATGTCCAGTAGCCACAAAATGAAATAGCTTATGTCAAAAACATTGTGACCCTTTAAAGACTAACTGCTGTGTTTTAATGTTAGGTTTTGTGGATCAAGTCAACTTTGTCAGACATAAGAATGAGACTTTGTGGCATTAATTTATACACATCAGGTACAGAGGTACAAAATGATTAGTATAACAGATAAGTATGCAAATCAATGTGATTTTTTTTTACAACTGGTACAAAAATCCACATTGATTTACATATTTATCTGTTATGCTAACCATAATGTTCCTCTGTACCTGATGGGTATAAACTGATGCCATGAAGTCTCACTCTTATGTCTGATGAATTGGACTTGAGCCACATTATCTCTCCTCAACTTTTATCATGCCTGTCTCCAGGTGGAAGGTGGCATTAGATACACAGCGGGGTGTGTGGAGAGCTGCATGGAAGAATTTAGATTTTACTCTTTCTGTAGGACCCAGGTTGTTATGTTGGGGGGGGGGGCTGATTGAGTAGCTGTGACAGGATTTTGACTTATAGTTTGAATGTAGCAGGGGTGTATTGGCCTCCTTTTGTCCGTAAGAATTTAAGTATGGTTTGTTTTGCATCTCATCTTATGTGCAGTTCATTTGATAGTCGACCAACCCATTGTATGCATAGCATCTTTGCCCAATTGCTCTTTGTGTTACATCGATATTTTTTTTGTGTGTCAGCTTTTATAGGTGCCCATGTTTCACTGTCATACAATAAAGCAGGCAGAATGGTGCTACAGTCAAGCTTCATATAATGAAAATATTTTGTTCTGCGAGGCTGCGAGTTTTTCACTATTCGATTTTTTTCGCATAACAAAAATTCCTATGGAAAAACACACATAACAAACATTTCTATGGAAAAACTTGCATAGCGAAATTTTTTCGTTATGCGAGTTTTTCCCATAGAAATGTTCGTTATACGAGTTTTTCCATAGGGAAAGTCCATTTTGCATAGCAAAAATTTTTGTTATGCGAATCGGAATGCTTTTTGAAATGCCCACTCGTTATGCGAATTTTTCACTAAGCGAGGCATTCGTTAAGCAAGGTTTGACTGTATTGATGAGTTCAGCCCATAATTTTCTTGTTCTTGGTTTACTAAGCACATCCTTTATGCTGTTATGATGTTTTTATTACTAATACTATTATTGATTACTAATAATGTAGAACTGTGTTACCTGAGGTCTCCATGTGTAAAGCCTGGGAGAGAAACTTTATTAGGCCTAATCAGGATATGATAAAAGATTGTGCACAATTTTCATATGCTGGAGCTCTTTACACAACTAAGTGGTACAAGCAACACTGGTGAAGGTTTCAAGTTCATCCCGTGACATCTCCAGCTAAAAGGATCTCAAGTAATGTCAGTGATTTCTAATGGCGATTGTGGCAAGGCTCAAGATATAAGGCAGCTTCTCATGTTCTGGGTTATATGAGCAGAAGGATTGCTCTGCAACGTAAGTCTTTCCATTTCACCTTCTTGACAAACAGCTGAACTAAGTGAAAGCCAATAGCCACTGAATCAAATTAGCATGAGTTAATTTTATAGCTTCCTTGAAAGCTGTTGAT
Source organism: Furcifer pardalis (assembly GCA_030440675.1). Lineage (NCBI taxonomy): Eukaryota > Metazoa > Chordata > Lepidosauria > Squamata > Chamaeleonidae > Furcifer > Furcifer pardalis. The sequence goes on along the minus strand of CP126892.1, from coordinate 14,820,719 downwards.
GATGAGGGAAAAATTATATCATGCTCCCAGTTGTTCAGCATTATTTTACTTAGTAATTTGAGGAATAAAGGGCCAATTCAGTACATATAGACATATTTTTGTATTCTTCAATGTGCCCATACAGAACCAAGATATGTTCTTGCTGTAATCTCCATGTTCCTTTCCTGCATGTTGCCCCTTCCTCCATAATTTTGAATGTAGTTTGTGTCTGCTGCCACTGAATCCTAGGTAAAAGTGCTACTGCTTGTTTCAGTGAAGCTAGATAATTTTTTTAAGCAATGGCCATTGGCATAGAAGAGAGTGCAAGGTATAGATAGTGGCAGTAATCTAAAGGGATAGTAACATTGATTGTCATTCTTAGAGATCTTTGCTTTCCCTGAAGCTCAGTTTAGTCCATGCTTGTCAGTTGTATTGGATAATAGCCTGCATGGAAAGCTTTATTAGAGGTGTATCTTACCATCTGTTCCTGAACTTCCATGTAACAGCACATGTTTTGTGCTGCATGATTGTTCTGCCGTAGCACAGATTTTTATAATAGTCATGGACAGGTAGAATGCACTGATTCAGGAGCTGGACCATAAGGAAGGCTGAGCGCAGAACAATAGACACCTTGTGGTGCTGGAGGAGAATTTTGAGAGTCCCCTGGACAGCAAAGAGATCAAATAAGGAAATCAACCCTGACTGCTCCATGGAAGGTCAAATATTGAAGAGGAAGCTAAAGTACTTTGGACACCAAATGAGAAGAGTCGGTCAAGAAGGCCTTGATGCTAGGAAAGATGAAAGGCAAAAGGAGAAAGGGGCAGCAGAAGATGAGATGGCTAGATGGCATTGTTGATGCAATGTGTGTAGAGCTGAGTGGGCTGCGGAGGATGGTGGAGGTAGCCAGTGTGCAGTGGGCCATGGGGGCGCAAAGGGTCGGACTCGACTATGTAACTGAACAACAACTCCTGGTAGATGTTCTGTGGGATTCAGGTGTTGTAGCTGCATGTTGTGAGTGTAATTTGTCATGCACTCGCACAGGAAACACTTTATTTTATTACTGGATAATACTAATTTTTAAAATTCAAGTAACTGTTTATGCCCAGGCGCTCTGCCAAAGAATGCAGGGTAGTTTTTAATGCATTTTAAAATGGATTACCATCTAATTTTAGATATTATCTTGCATTAATTTAATTAGTTTAAATTTCCTTGCAGTTGTTATAAAACTAAAAACCCGTGGTTGTATCATCCAAAAAGGAATTTGCAGAGATAACCATCTCAGCCTGTTGCAGTAGGACCACAGAGTGTTGTGATATTTTAAAGACAAGCATATCTTCTATGATACATGCTTTAGTGGACTTCTTTCAGATGAAGAGGGGAAAACCAAAGATATAACAGCGGTTAAGGGAGAGCAAGGGTTTGGGAAATTGGGGAGGCAGATGATGAGTAGGGAAAAAGGGGCAGTCTGGTGCCATCTCAAATTGTAGTGTATGTGTAAAAACTGGAACACAAAAATCCAAGATGGGACACCATTTTGAATTGTTTGAGGGCTTGGCTACAACAGGAGGTGCTGTGGATTCAGCAGCTTATGCCATATTAAGTTTTAAAAGTGTCACAAGATAAATTCTTTTTATGGAGTGATTGATAGGAAGTTTTTTGGTCTTGTTTTGAATAAGTCAAGGTGGGTAAATCTAATGATTATGTTACATAGGAGACTGCCTTACAGACATTTAGAGCAGGGGTTCCCAAACTTTACGTGCCGCATGTTGGTCATGTGGTTCCTGCTGCCGTAAAACACATTTACGACAGCCATGGATGCATTTATGGTAGCGTTTATGCATGTGAGGGCATGTTTTAATTTCACTTCCAGTATCAGCAAAGGCAGCGGCAGGCCACATGAAATGGTGCTGTGGGCCATAGTTTGGCCACCCCTGATTTAGAGCATTCGTTCATCGCCATTGTCCAGCATTAGGAAATCTGACCCGAGTGGCTCTCCAGAGTTAGGCGGGATTCTTCCTTAATATTATCCAGAGATGAGATGGATTGAACCTAAGACCTTATTCATACACAGTATGTGTGATAGCACTAGGTCACTGCCTTGGTAATGTTCAAAGATAAGATCGTTGTTTTCTTGTTTTAAGGCTGCAAAATAGAATGTATTGATTTTGTATTGGCCTGTATGTTGTAATTATATTTCCTAGGGTAAGTGAAATTCTGAGAATAATGTAAAATAATTCCAGTCAGGCATCACATTAAAAACTTGCAGACACAGAATGTTTATAAAGTTCCTCTTCAATGCCTTTTCTGTGTGCTAAACCTCTTTCACTGTGTTTGTATCATGGCTTCATTGATTCACTGGATGAAGTGATTCCATAAAGAAGAACACATTTGATGAAATTATTTCACAGTTTGAGATTAAGGAACTTGACAGACCACCTACCTACTCATTAGCCTACTTATTTGTTGATACCACCATGAGAGTTTTTTCTACAGATGCACTTCTCAAAGATGCAATGAATGGCAGCATGAAAAATGTGTGCTCCAAAGTGATGGACTACAATTCAGTATATTTCCTCCTCAAGAGGAGGAAATATATCATCACATGGGTTTCAGATGAAGGGATTTTAATTTTATTTCCCAGGGCATTTGAAGCGGAAATCCTGCTGTCTTCCTTTTACTGCTTCATTACTATATGTTTTACTTTTATTTTATTTCATTGTTCTGCATTTTTTTTTGTAGATTATATTTTATTGTTGTAATAGTCTTGTATTGTATTGTGTAAACCGCCTTGCAATAGTTGTTTTGAAAGATGGTATATATAGATACTATGTCTAATATGTATCTGTCATTTAAAAACTAGTCAAATAATAATGAAAAACATGTCAGTTAGGATTAAGGAAAATTGTTACAAAACAATTTGGAAACGGTATCTGACTCCAATATGTTTAAGGTACAGTGGTACCTCGCTTAAAGAGCATAATGCATTCCACGGGATGGTGAACCCTGATTTAGTTGTTAAGCAAGTTTTTGGTTGGTTTTACTTGTTAAGCAAGGTGACCATTCAAGAAAATTCTGTTCTTTAAGAGAGTTACTCTCTAAGCAAGGCACTCTTTATGCGAGGTTTTACTGTATTATGATACAAAATACAATAAGAATTGTTGGATGTGCAGAAAAGAATTGGGAACTTATTTACATCTATGGTGGGATTGTACTTTTGTGAAAGAAATGTGGGGTAAAGTATTTGAAATAGAACAAATTCTTTCAACACGCCTGCAGCTATGCCCTGGAATTTATTTATTTATTTATTTATTTATTTATTTAAATTTGTTTATCGCCCTCCTCCCTGAAGGGACCCAGGGCGATTCCCAACACAACAGCATATTGACAACAATATGCTTTGTTGATGGATTTTGGAGGTAAACAAATAGAGAAAAGAAAAAAAATGATCAGTATCATGGTAACTCCTATGAGACTATAGTTTAAAAATGGAAAACTGTCAGTAAAATTGAATTATGGGGAAATAGGGAATATGGCAAAATAAATGATAAATTAACATCAGAATGAAGAGTGTAGAAAGGAATTTTAAAGAGACTAAATTTTAGTGAAAAATGGGGAATGTTTTTGGACTATGCATTGGTAACATGGAAAGGAACAAAACCAGGTCAAGAGTATACATCATTTTGGAAAGAAGGATAAATTATAAATTAAAGAGACTAGATTGAACAAAGTAAAGAAGAATATATACTGTCCAGCTAGGTGATGGGTGCACACAGTATTATTGCATATTGTTGTAGTTGTGAGTCCTTTTTTGGTTTTATTTTTGTTTATTTTAATACATTTTTGTTGTTCTTTGTAGTATTAATAAAATAAAAACATAAAATAAAAACGAGTCCTGCTACTATGCTTTACAACAGGGGTGGCGAAAATTTTCATGCAACAGGCCAGACCCACCCCTGACACACAACTGTCTGGTTCCTCCCACTGCTTTTGGTGCTTCTGGTTTCCATGGTGGTGGCAAGAGCAACTGTGGTGTTTTTTTAGCTGCTTTTCCAGTCTCCACTGCTTATTTATTTATTTATTTAATCAAACTTTATTGCCGTCCTCACAAAGACCCAGGACCGCTAACAAACTTTAAAAGCACTTAAAACACAGTAAAAACATGGTATAAAAACAGAATTAAACAGGATTTAAAAGTTACAAAAATTAAAAGAGATTAAACAAGTCACACACAGAGAGGGAGGGGTTAGATGTGCCAACAAACTGAGGCAACCGTCTGGCCCATATCCCACACACATGCCCTGCCAGGCAGATCTTAACCCCCTTCCTAAAGGGCACCAACCATGGTGGTAGGTGATGGTGGAACATTTTTGCCGTGTTTCTGTAAGTTTTCGCTGCATTTTCGCAGAGAAAACGTAACGTTTTGGCACTTCCAGTTGCGGCGGCGGCGGCAGGTGCAATCGCAGCATTTTTCCCCCGGTTGCTTTTGCAGCCTACACTGCTTCCCATGGTGGTTGAAGGAGGGCGGAACATTTCCGCTGCATTTTTGGTGCAAAAATGTGACATTTTTGGGATTTCTGGTGGCGGGGGTGCTTCCAGCAGTGCCTAGGTCCTCACTGTGTGCAAGATTAATTGGCACCACAGGATGGATTAGGCCCAAGGGCCGTAGGTTGGGAACCCCTGCTCTAGAGAATTTTGGGGCATCCTGTGATAGGAAAAAAAGGTAAGGAAACAGAACAAATTTGCATTTAGCTACTTAGGGAAATGTTAAAAACTAAACCGTAGCAGAAATCTTACAAACAAACACTTTGGTTAGGCATGAAGTGGAATATGATTTTCCCATAGTGAATTTTCTTCTATGGTGTTATGTACAACAGCTTTTCCAAGCCTTTCCACTTGTTTCTCATCCCCATTCTTCAGATGCACAGATATGAGTAGAGGTGGAAACAGAACAGTGTCTCATGTCTTTGCCCAAACATTCATTTGTTTCACCGTATAGTGTCTGTATGATCTTAAATGGATATGGTTGTGCTGATTGCATTGGATGTTGCTGTGTTGACTTTATTTCTGCTGGCCTGTCCCTACACTGATGGCAGTGTGTGGAAAAGAAAGCCAGAATAACTGGTGCTTAGGAATGAGGGAGGTGAATAAACAGAAATCAGACAACTTCTGTCCACACCATTTTAGACCTTGGCAATTTTACCTAATCTTAATAATGAACCAGCACACATTTTGACCTTTCCTTTAAAAACCCAATCAATTTGTATTGTACTCAATATGTAAGGAACCTGGAATGCTTCTAGAAACCTTTTTAAAACATATGCTGAACTTTTGTATGGTATATGTCATCAAAAGTTAATATTTGACTTTCCTAGTGGATGATTTGCTTTGCAAATCCTATTCTTCTGTTTGCTTAGTTTTAAATTGCAGCAACTCTGCAATAAAGCTTGGAGCTTTAGTAAATACTGGTTTTATTCTCACTATTCCCTATGGAGGGTGGGTAGAGAACAGATTTGGTTTAGTAAAATAAGCAGTTCTATAAATATTATTGGAAAAATCAGCATTTTATCTTGAGATTATAATCAGATTTCAAAGGCTGAGTTGACTTGATGGAGGAGCAACATTATTTAAGAAGACCAGATGCTGTTAATTGATTGATTTGTTGATTGGTTTTGTATGTATGGAGGGATGACATGATTATTATGTAAGAAACTTCAGGATTGTTTCTTTGTTTTCTTGGTTGGAGACCATGATTTTATAGAGATACCTTGTGACCTATAGCAGCAATTCTCAATTTACAGCTAATGACATAATTTCATGTGGTCTACACTGCCAGCGGCAGCAGAAGCAGAAGTGAACACATTTACAACAGCCGTAAATGCATATGCGGCTGTTGTAAATGCGTTTACAACAATTGCAGATGCGTTTTATGGAAATGTTTACGGCTGGGGAGCCACCAGTCCAGCCTGCTCAGCTGTCTGAGGATGTGTGGTCTGGCCCACAGCTTAAACAGGTTGAGAACCCCTGGCCTATAGCAACCCATTCATAGTCAGCAGGTGAATGTGACAGTTACAAGGAAAGCAGAAATACTGCTGTTATATATGGGTGTAAAGAGTCATAGAAACACAGGCTCATAGAACTGTAGAGCTGGAAGGAACTTCATGGGTCTTTGATTCCTACTCCCTGCTAAACCACGAAACCTATACCTAAATTTCCACTGAAATAACCATCATCCTTCAAGGCAGTCCATTCCACTGTCAAATAGTTCTTACTGTCAAGAAGCCAAAATATCTTTCTTTATTTTGAATACATTACTTTGGGCCACACCTTCTGGTGCTACAGAAAATAAGGTTACTCCATCTTCCACATCACAGCCTTTCAGATATTTGAAGATGGCTTTCATACTACTTGTCAGTTTTCTCTTCTCCCCTCAACTGTTCCTCAAAGAACTTTGTTTCCAGATCTTCTACTAGCCTAGTCATCTTCCCCTGTAAATGTTCCAGCTTCTCAATGTCCTTCTCACACTTGAAGTGTCAGACCTGCATACAATATTCCAAACAAGGCCTGACCAATGCAGAATAGAGTGATGCTATTAGTTCCCTTGATATGGGCACTATACTTCTTTTGGTGCAACTAAGTATAATATCCTGATCATAGAATAACTGAGTTGGAAGGGGCGCTTATAGACCATCGAGTCCAACTACCTGCTCAATGCAGGAATCCAAATTAAAGCAGATGTGACAGGTGGTTGTCCAATTATCTCTTGAATGTTTCTAGTGCTGGCAGTTGGTTCCACTGTCATACTGCTCTAACTGTTAAGAAGTTTTTCCTATACAGTAGAACCCCGTATAATGAACAAACTCAGTTCCACGGAGGTCTTCGCTATATGGGTTTTTTCGTTATATGGAGTCTATGGGCAATGCACTGTATGACAAAAATAGTTTGTTATACGGATGGCTATTGGCGATATCCCATACAACAATTTTTTTTTCCATTATACCCGGTATTGCCAATTACGATCCATATAACGAACATTCTTTTTCATTATACAGTGCATCGCAAATAGTCCACGAACGCTTCATTGTATGAATTTTTTGTTATACGAAGCTTTCATTATACAGGGTACCACTGTATCTGCCTTCCTGTAGTTTCAACCCATTATTACGTGTCCTACACTCTGGGATGATGGAGAATAGATCCTGCCCTTCCTCTTTATGGTTATCTTTCAGGTATTTGAAGAGGACTGTCATATCCTTTCTCAGTCTCCTTTTCTCAAGGCTAAACATGCTCAGTTCCTTCAATCTTTCCTCATATGACTTGGTTTCCAGTCTTCTGATCATCCTTATTGCTCTGTACCTGCTGTAATTTATTTGCATTTTTCTTAACGTGGACACAGTCCTCTAGATGCAGTCTAACTAGTCCTGAATAGAGGGGGACTACTACCCCCACAGGTTTTGGAGATTATACTTCTGGTAATGCAGTCTAAAACAGCATTGGCCTTTTTATAGATCCAGGGAGTAGTATTTCTGACTAAGTGCCTTCGTTTATAATTTTCTCACTCACACACTGAGAAAGCATTCTTAAAACTGTCTGTCAGAGTGCTTCATCGATCGACACTGGAGCTGCTGAATGAATTTTTCTTCTGCAGTCCAGGATTGGTCATGCCCATCTCTGGTTGAAGGCTGGACCTTGATGAAGGATTCTGACATGTCTGCTCTCATTTTAAAAGAAAAACAACCCTCCAGACACCAATTCCAAATGCATTCCTGGATCATTTTGGAGACATGTGTTGGTTTCTTGCTGAAATCTGTTTAAGACATCATTTTTAGTAGGTCTTTTGGGATGGAAAACAAAATCGGAAACTTTATTCTCTGTATCATGCTAAAGATCATGTCACAGCAGGAATTGTTTGTGGTCTACTGACGCATTTTGTAAATGTGTAGAGGAGGTAACTGTGATCTCCCAGTTTACAGTGTAAAATGATTCAGTCCAAAAATACCCATAAGCATAAGATCTTATCCACATCTGTGGTGCTGATCTAAGCCTTGCCTTGTCTAGACATGGGCAAAAATACCAGGATCATCATGAAAAGAGCCTCATTCGGACATCCCCTGAGCGGAGTTTCTCCAGCAAAAATCTTTTTAACCCAGAGTAATTTCTGACATGAAATTTATTTATTGTTGTACAGAGGAATGAATGCTGTGTCTGAAGAAGCCCTCAGCTCCTCCCCCCCCCCCAATGGTACTTATATACTTACTTAATTGCCTCCTGTTGTACCTTACGGTGTAGAGGGTTCCACAAAGGATTTTCATTGAGATCTCTCCTTCCTGTTCTTCTTTGTGTGTTTCTTTTAATCAGTTAAATTTGGGTGTGTGGGTGAATGGACTTCAGCACCCTTGTGCAGTGAAGAGGCTGCCTCTGTGCAGGCACTACCGCTGCTTCTGGTGCACTGATCTTCATGCTTCTTACTTCCTGACACAAAGACCATTGCTTTCTCAGGATCCGCAGCTATTAGTGTGATCCCGCCCATGCCACCGCCATAATTATGGTCCCCCCAGATGAGGACCCATCTGCCTGGGTGCGAACAGCTACAGCCAAAGCCCCCTGTTCTCCCCTGGTTGGCGGGTGGGTATGCTATATTAAACTCTATGTGGCTCTTTTTGTTCCGACATTCTCCAACAGTCCCGTGAGGTAGTTTGGGTGAGAAAGGGGGAAACTGATCCCAGGTTTACTCATTGAGTTTATTGGTTAACTAGCGTCCAAGTTCAACACTCTGACCACAGCTCTCCACCAGCAAGAATTACTTGTTTTGGGTTTTTTTAAAGCACAGTGAGAATAGAAACCTATGCATCTCTACTCAGAAGTACATCCTGTTGAGTTCAGGGAGTTGCTGCTAGAAAAGTGAATTTAGGATTTTACTTGGAGGCTATCCAAAAATTTGGGGATGATGGTTGTGTATTACTTAAATAAGTTGATGTTCTACAGATTGAATTATTTCTGTTTCCACATTTCAAATTAGAAAGAAAGGTGAAAATACATATTTCCAAATGTACATATATGGGACTAGTTGGACAGCATCATTCACGGGGAGAGAGTCTTGTGCGGCAAGCATGAGTCGAATCTATTCTTATTCAGTCTTTATAGGTAATCTGTGCACTTCCGTCCCAGGAAATGAGCACAGCATTATGTTTTTCAAAATTAATAATTCATAGAACAGATCTATCTTAAAAGAAAATAATAGAATAATGTAGTGATACCAAGAACTATCAGGAGTAAGAGAAACATATGCTATTGTAGCAGTGTCTATACTCCCCCGCCGCCGCCGCCCCAATATTTTTCCATGTGAAGGCATTGGAAAGCTGGGTGAAAGAGCATGTTAATAACATCACTAATATTTTCCATCCTTCGTCCCCCAAACACTATAATTCTGGGCAAATTTCATTAATGTCAGGGAAAGAGTATTCTTTTGCTCATTTACAATTTTTCTAAAAAACAAAAACATTTCATAATGTCTCCTTATAAAAAATTAATTCCTCAAGATTTAGAAATGTGTCATAAATAAAAGATGAGTCATCAGTATTTCAGAATATATTTTAAAATGCAGGTAAAATTTCTAAATACCATCTACAACTGGGCCCTAAAACAACTGTGCATAGGAAGTGACTTACATGTGAACCAGTTTAAAAAAAAACAGTAATCACAATGCTATTTTTAGGGAGGAAATCTGAAGCTAAGATCCTATTTTTGGGCAGACTTAGTCTTGCCAGATAGGTTTTACTGTACTTGTGGTTTCTGAGAGCTGAGCAGCACTTTAAATTGCAGTATTTTAGTTTCCTTTGGAATGCCTATATGTGACTTAGGTTATTGGAATTAGATAATTCTCTGAAAGGAGAGGTTCCTTTCTTATTGTGACTATCAGATGTAATTCTGATACAAATTCTGATACAAATGGGAAGTATGAAGGAACGTTAGCAGTTATGGCTGTTGTTGTTTTAAAGAAAATCTTGTCTATAAGGACAGAAGGCATGAAAAGGAAGTTGAAAGGGAAAAACAGGAGGGTCAAGTCTGTTCAAAATGTTACTCCATACTGTAGAACGTATACTACTAGAGCAAGGGTTTGCAACCTACAGCCCGTGAGCTGGCCCTGGTCTGTGGCGCCATTTCATGTGACCCACCGCACTCACTCCCGCCTCCGCCACCAGCACCAGAAGCGGTGGAAGCAGCAAAAACAGCTGAAAATGCACCATAAATGTATCTGCAGCTGTCGTAAACATGAAAAAGGTTTATGACAGGGGGAACCACATGTCTGGCCCGCTCAGCTGTCTGAGGGGGCATGGCCTGGCCTGCTGCGTGAAAACATCGAGAACCCTGCACTAGATCAACAATAATGTAGCAGGGAACCCATCTAGAAAACCAGCTGGATGACAGGAGAGATAGAGGGAATGTAGGAGACTGTAGAGAAGCTCAATTAACTATTCATCTGTCTTCACTGTGCAAGACGCAGGACAAATCTTGGTACCCACGCTGATATTTTTAGGAAGTGAATCTGTGGCGTTAAGGCAAATAATGATGAGCAAGAAATGAAGTCTGAGGCTTTATTTGCAAAAACAAATAAATCACTGGGTCCAGATGGCATTCACTATAGTTCTTAAATACTTTAAATATAACATTGCTGATTGTTGAACAAAAATATTTTATGTTTTTCTAGAATCAACTCCTTTACTAGAGGACTGGAAAGTGGTCAATGTATAATATCATATTTTTTTTAAGTATCCAGGGAGATCCTGGAACCTACAGGTCTGTTAGCTAAACATCTCTTCTGGACAAGGTCAAGGAAAATGTTACTAAGGATCAAATTGTGAAACATGTGGAAGGGCCAACTCTGCTGGGGTGGAAGGGAATCAACAATTGAGACGTTTTCAAAGATGGGTCCTGTCTCTCTAATGTTTGAGAGCATAGTCCCTTCAGTACTTCTCATACAATGCAAGCAGAAGCTTGTCTTCAATTATGGTAATGCACTCTAGAATCCCTGCCAGTGCAACAGTTTGGGCTCAAATCCAACAGAGCTGACAGCCTAGGATTCTGCACTTAAGAGTCCTTTGAAGGCATCAATAAATATGTTGGCAAGAATTATCTGATAGGCATTGCTTATTTGAACCTTCCAAGCCTCTCACCACCAACCAATTATGGATTAGTAACTTGTTAAAGAACAGAAGGCAGAGAGTATAAATAAATACAATTAGTTCCCACAATGGAAAGATATAAACGGTAACATCCTGCAAGGATCTGTATTGGACAAGTGCTTTTAAACTTGTTCACAAGTGATTTATAATTGGGGAATGAGTAGGAGTGTGCTCAGACTCAATAATTCTTATGAATTATTTAGGGTGCCAGGAATAAAAACAGAATGCAAAGAGCTCCAAAAGAAGTTTTGTAGTCCATTCTTCTGTAATGGGAATATCTTGTTCTTTTCAATGTTTTGCATAATCTTCGCAGCCGCACACATTATCCTTAAAAGTTCTCCATATTTCTCTTTGATCTCCTTTTTCTTCACACAAACCTAATAAGAATAATTCTGGTCAAAATCGATTTCTACCTTCAATATTGCCTTAATTTTCCTATAAATTTTCCCCAATACTTATTTGCTTTGCAACATTTCCACCATGCAGTAATATCTCGGATAACATTTGCATCAGATAATACTAAAACCGCATAATGTTAAGCAATCTGGGGAGAAAATTGCATCGGATAATGTTAAAATCCTATGGGATGCATCGGATAACGTTCACTAAAGCCTGTGCCGGTGTCACGTACCAGCCAGCCCCCACACTTCTAGAAAACCCCCTAAAAACCAAAACAAACCTACACAGGGCGAGCTGGACGGCAATAAGAACTTTTCAGCTGCTTATCAGCTACAAGGAGGTTTTAATTTGGTAGCGTGTTCAAATTGTTTGTGTGTGAAATGCAATGCTGCTCTTACCCTTTTAGTCCAAAGAAGACAAGTTGTTCAGAAAAATGATGAAGATTTATTGATCAGTTTCATAAAGCATAAAAGTCAGTAGCACAGGTCAGTCCAGTAAGGCCACAGGCAATTTAGGTAACCATTTTTAAGGAGCAAAAATGCATAGCTCCTAGGCTAAAGAATGCTAGCCCGTAGAGAACCAGAAACAAAAGCTCTCTAATCAAAAACAGGTCTTAACTCATGAAGAATCAGAGACTAACTCTTAAATCAAAACAGATCTTAAGCCATTGAAATCCAGACACGTACTAACTCTCACTTCTCTGAAAAATGGAGAATCTGCCATCAGGTGGGATAGCTTTAGCCAATCACGTAACAAGGAGCAACAGAGAACAACTTTCTCAAAACAATAGTTGTTTACATTTATGTAAAGACACAACACGCCAAGCTCTGCCGGCTAGGCCGGCTAGAAAGATAACAGCACAGGAACACTGTAATGTCAACAAGTCATCGTGGCAGTCTTGTAAGGCATACAGAGAGAAAAATGGATTTCTATGAGGCCTAGCTGAAAAATAGCAATTTCAAGCCTTGGGAGACATTAGGAAAAAGATGTCGTTTTCTGACAGCCGGTAATGTTTTCCTCCATAAGACCTCCCTCCAACTATCCATCAGAATATTATTTCTAAAAACTTTAGACCACTTTATCATACAGTCTTTCATCCTTTTATGTGCATGGAGTTCCAGCAGTGGAAGTTGCCACAGCAGTCAGATACTAGTCACATAAAGAGCATGCACAGAATCAGCATATGTCACACTGTCACATATTGGGGCTTGATATATCTTTTCTATCATGCCTCATTGTGGGAGAGGTTGATGGCTGCGATGGCATAAGTAACCTGGGAGGAGCAGAAACAGGCCTTCAGTGTGGCATTATGTCCATTGGCTGGGCACATTTCTGGTGGTGACTTGATCGTGTTGACCTCTTTGTACTAGGTTGCTCTCTCTTTGCCCCATGACTTTACTTGGCTACACAGATGATATCACTTCTACAGTCTCACTCAAATATTTTCTGAGTAAATCAAAATAGGAACAAAAGCTTGCAGCTGGACATAAAAAAAAAAGTTATATATATATCCCAAGCTATTTCTTATTCGAAAGAAGGACAAAAGTTACTTCTGGGGAGCTGGATTTGTAAATGCTTGATGACTTTTTGACAGTTGATCATCCCATTTGCAAACTTCCCATCTCTTTTGTTGGTTGCCTTTTGGGTGTTTTGAAGTGTCAGTAATATTAATGTGAGCAACGAACATTAAATATTTTTCTGCCATAGCAGCCTACTCAGGGTTTTTTGTGTTGTCTCCCCAGCATTCTTTGTTCCCTGTATTGTTGCTTCTGAATACTCATCAGAACAGTGTTATTTAAAATTGCAGACAGCAACATCATTGTGAAGCTAATCTCTGTCAGCCTTCTGGCTGGGATTTGTAAAGCAATCTCTGAAGGGTTTTCCTAGACAAGACAATTAAATTAACCCAAGGAAACTCCCAGGTGAAAACCCTGCTATCAACCTGCTTGAGGGAAGAGGTAATGACTCTCTTGGGCACAGCTAATAATCATCAGTATGCGTCCAGCAACAGCAAGACTGAAATAGCATGTGCACATTGTGCACGTTTTGCTTCCTTCACGGTACAAGTTGATGCTATGGGATTTTTCATCCCCCTGGCTGCTGCATGGGGGGGTATATGTGTCTGTTTAAAAAGGCAGTATCTTCACACAACATTCTGATATAGCTTTCTGAGAAGGTGAAAATAAGCAGATTTTTATTGAGCTTTGGGAACACATCTCACCATTCTCACCTGTCCTTACGTTGTTGCTCTGCTCCAAGGTCTGTTTCCAAGTATAGCTCAAATGTTGGTAGTTTGACTTGGAAAATTATTAATTGGTTGCCACCAGCATTTCTGAGGGATCACCTTTCTCCATCTCAAGTTTCTTGGTTATTGAGATTATCTTCAGAAGCTTTCTTCTGCCAACTGAAGTATAGTGAGTAATATCACGACAAGGCCTTCTGACTGGTGGAGCCCAGCTTTTGAGATACAGTAATACCTCGGATAACGTTTACCTCAGATAACACTAAGTAATCTGGGGAGGAGAATTGGCTCGAATAACGTTAAGGTCCTATGGGATGGATCAGATAACAACCGCTAAAGCCTGTGTGGTTACAATGTATCTCTATGGAGCTTTAACATTATCCGATCAATCCCATAGGATTTTAACATGCATCGGATAACACTAAAAATCGGATAACACCAAGACTTGTGGAACCAAGTCTTAGCATTATCCGAGGTATTACTGTATACTATCTTTTAAAAGCTTGCCTAACACCCCTGCTCTAACCATGAAGACCTTTAAACACGATTTCAAATTTGAACTGATTATAAGCATTCACATCTTTGAACTGATTATAAGCATTCACAAAATAGTAAGATAAGATTCTTATTGTTCATGAACAAGCATTCTGATGTCTTATAAAACAGACTTCTGCCTGCCTGCAAGAACTTGTCAGATGAAAATACAAGATCTCATTGGGAGGGGAAAATAGCATTATGCATGAACCGGGGCTTATGGCTTGTTATGCTCTAAGACAGGGGTTCCCAACCTACAGCCCGCAGAATGCTATCTCATCTGGCCTGTCACTACCTCCGCCACATCCAGAAGTGGAAGCAGGCATGTTTACATCATCCATATTCGTGCATGTGCAAATGCATCTGCAACTGTTGTAAACGCAGAAGTGGACGCATTTACGTCAGCTGTAAATGCGCCCACTTCTGGTGGGGGTGTCTGGCCCACTCAGCTGTCCAGTGGACATTGTCAGGCCCATGGCAAAAAAAGGTTGGCCACCCCTGCTCTAGGAAGCCATAATATAAAGCCAGGGTTGGAAGTTGACATATAGTTCATGGCTTGTTTGGCTAAGGTTCCTATCTGAATGTCTTGAGTGTGAGTTTCTGGTTACTTAAGTGAATAATGGAAAAAGCCACTGAGAAACATGAACACTTTGTTCATAAGCAACAGTCATGTTTGACATATTGTTTGCTGCTTACTGTGGATTTTTGTCTTACTTTATATTAGTATCATTGCTTTAAAAATAACACAAAACAGAACTGAATAGAACAAAATAAAATAAACAATTTGCTTCATGGTGAAAAAACCCATTAGGAAACAAGTAACAAAATTTTCCATTCAGCAAGAACTTGGAAGTATCTCCAGGGTAGACTTCTAGAGAATAATGAAAACCAATTTTAATGGTTCTTCTATTTGATGACTTAGTACTACAAAAAAGCTGCAAAATACAGAATGTACTCATCATCTGAAATGTATTTATGACTGAGTTAATTGCTTGGCTGTAGATACTTGGTTGGTTAAAAATTTTGTTGCTGTGTGTCACGGTGATTCTAATGGCTGGTATCTAATTGAGCTTCTGCTGTGTGGAAAGTCCCACTAGCACAGTAACATCTTGCTGCTGGTGAGTGCATTGATGGTGTAGAGCAGTGGTTCCCAATTATTTTTTTCTACATACCACTTCAAGAAAGACCTCAAACTTGCGTACCCCTTATTGCAGGAACGTTAAATAAAAAATGAAATCAGGTGTATTTTATATTTATTATCATCAAAAGACATTCTAATGACAGAGAACACATGCTTCATTAATGTGACAAATGTGCACGTTTTTCTTTGCACAACTCTGAAAAATCTGGTTGCATTTTGATCAGCTTCAATCTCAACTTAGTTTTTAAGTTTGTCATTGCGGAAAATCCGCTCTCGCAAAGGTACGTCGTGCAAAATGGCAGTAAATGTTTTATTGCTACTTTGCTGACACGATAAACGTCTTTAAGACCAGCCCAAAAATTAACCAGTGATTGCTCTGCAAAACAACTTTTGAGTCTACTGTTGCATGAGATGTCTATTAATTCCTCTTGATCAGAGATGGATAGGTGATCGGTGGGACAGTTTCCAAAGGGGTTGTTTACCCAGTTCCATTGCGACGATATTTCTGGGAAATATGTGCATAATGCGGTCGACAAATTTTGCAAGTGGCATTTTATGGCTGATTTTACATCTTCATTCACTGATGAAGTAGTTTCCAAAAAAAATTTAAATTTGGAAATTGATCATATTTACATCTGTCGATCAAAGATGTCCAGAGAGACTTTTTTTGATTGTTGACTCAACCTTCTCCTGCATAGTGAATATGGTTGTATCCTGGCTTTGAAGCCCCAAATTCAACTCATTCAGTTTTGTAAAAATATCTGACAAGTAAGCCAATTTTTGTAGCCACAAAGGATCAATCAGCATCTGTTTGTACTCAGCATGTCCCTGCTCAGTCAAAAATAACTCAATTTCATGTCTCAACTCAAATATTCTCGAAACAACTCTTCCTCTGGACAGCCAATGCACTTCAGTATATAACAACAGGGTCTCATGCTCGCTGCCAAGCTCTTTACAAATGTCTGTAAAAATTCTTGAGTTTAAATTGAAATTTTTTTTGGCAATTGTTATTGCATTATTGGGTTTTTTTAGTTTTTTTTACTTTATTAAATTTACTGACATACAAGACAAACAACGACAAGCAAAGCTAATATAACAAAAAGAAAAAATACAAAACATGTATAACATTACATTACACTACATTACATACAATATACAACTAAGACAAAAAGATAATATATTAAAATATGGTATAAGTATAGATCTGACATTAAAATATGGCATAAGTTAACACATAAAATGGGTGTATTTCTTTGTCTTATATACTCTTCGCGTTCTAGTACATTGTTTTGTTTACTTGTATTTAAAGTTTGTTTAAATTGTTTACCCGAATCCCTTTCCATACCCATGCAAGTCTGTTTAATCCCAACCATAGGAAAAAATAATAATGATAATAATAATAAAAAAAGACGTATATGACATTACATCACAAAACAATATATACATTTTAAATGATAACACCCCATGCTATTTACAGTGTCCAGATAGGTTACAATTAGTTCAAAGTCAAATATTCCTCCAAAAACTCATTTGTTCCAGTGCTGGCTGTGTTATTTTAGCATTATTGTTTTTTAAGGATTTAATATTTTAGTTAAGAGATTGCTGTGTGTACCCCTTGATGCAATCTCGCGTACTCCCACTAATTGGGAACCACTGGTGTAGAGTAAAGGGCAGGTTTTCTTCATGGAGAACACTGCTTGTGCAACAATAGTATTTCCACAAATATCAAAACCTTGCTCCTTGTGAAACTTCCTGTTTGAGAGAAACTCGGTAGGAAATAGACTAATATGTCATACAAAAAACTGATTTGTCCTTTTATTAATCTGAGACAGTGTACATTTCCAGGGCTTTTGGTAGCGTCTCTTGTTAGCTTAGGATACGCCACTGTATGCCTCATGTAAATCTTATAAACAATCCAAAGTTGTCACTATATGTTTACACTGTCATTATAGTTGTTTGCGTGAAAGGAGTACATAGGTGATGGCAAAGAGCTAGCAACCAGATGGCCTTAGCTTAACTATTGCCAGCTGACTCCCTTTCATTTCTCAGAAGTGGCCAATGTGTCAATATGTTGCTTTTATGATTTGCCATATTGTCCAATTGGAGCAAGTTGTAGTTAATCCCAGTTTCTAACAAGTTGGCATCAAGCCATCATTGTTCAGCGGTTTTGTTTAAACTAGACACAGTTAAGATTTAGCCACAGTGTATGTCATGACAAACTATGATTAATTAAAAGCAACCGGGAAAGTGAGTGCAATGTGACCAGAGACATGGTGAAGTTTCTTTAAACCACGATTTTACATGATACTGTATACATAAAGTTAATGACTGTTTTTACCAGTAGAACTCCTTTTTCTTGATGGCTGTCAAAAGCAGAGAATCGTACAGAAAAAGATGTAAGGCTTTGTTGTTAGGGCTATCTTTCACTTTCTGGCATTAAGCTGTCATCAGTGGTATTCCCTTAGCCTCCTGTGATGTTTAATAATGTATACAGCCATGTTCAATTCAGAGTCAAGTGTCTTCACTTTAGAAAGCAACACTGTAGATTCCCCACTAGTAGCAGCTTTTGTTTAGACCAGTGTTTCCCAACTTTTGGTTTTTGGACTTCAATTCCCAAAAGCCTAAATCAATTCCTGAAAACACTGATCAGCCAATGTACTGACTTAAAGGAAACACTGGTTTAGACTCAGTTATTCCTTGGTTAAAAAAAACCCCACACAAATCTGTAACAGAGCATGTTTCCTCTATTATACCATCTTTTTTCTAGGGGCAGCTGCAAAAGAGACATAATTCTCAATTTAATATTTCCTTCCTTTCCCTTTCCCCATGCTATGAGCCAGCTGTAGACATGCTTCTGTAGATGTGAGTTTTGCTACTGATTTCATTTAATGTAGGGTCTTTGGCTGTGTCCAAGCAAATCATTCATGGAATTTGGTTAATCTTTCTAGAGGGCTGTGTCAAAATGTTGTGTGAAGCTACTCATGAACAGATTCCTCAGTGAATCTTGCACTCTCATGGCTTAATTAAGTTCAGCCAAACTATTTGCATAGAACACTATTGCTAGAGGACTCTTTGTGCTCTTTCTCTTTTCAGGATTAAAATTAATATGTCACTTGCTCAAGGCGATGATACTGTATTTAGTTAAATTCTACTTATTAACATTTACTATGTTATTTTATTCTTGAATTCATTTCTGTATTTTCCATCAAGTTCTCCATGTAGCATACAAACATAAAATGAATTATAGTATACAATAAAACAGGCAGGTAAATGAAGCATTAAATATACATTGCAAAAATCAACACTGGAATGGTAGAGAATATTAAGAAGAAATGCTGGCTTGAGGACCAGTTAAACGTATCTTTCTCAGAACTGGTCTTCTAAACAGAAACTAATTTTTACTAGCTGCCTTAAAAGCAAAATGTTAATGACTAAGCATACCTTCCTGGGAAAGGAGTTCCAAAATAAAGGCATCATTTTATTGAAAGTTCTCAAAAATTGTACACATCCTCTGTATTTCAGCATGTACTTTATATCATGAGCACCCCATTGTCATGTCGGATCATTTCATGCTGCAGTTCGTGGTAGAGGTAGTGACCCCCTTCCATGAAGAGCCTGGACCTATCATTACTCTGGTAGATAAGTGACATACAGAAACCACTAAGGCAGTGGACACTATCAACCCTAAACAATAAATCCAGCTCAGAATTCATCCAGTCCCTTGGTATCAGTAGCGTAGCATGGGGGGGGGGCTGCCCCGGGTGGCACTTTTTGGGTGTTTGGGTGTTCTTGGACTACAATTCCCAGAAGCCCTAGTGGGAGCGGGAGTTAGCATCCTAGGCCCCACCCAGGGGGTGACAAATTTGGCTTAAACCCTGGGCAGCTGAATCTCATGCTACACTACTGCTTGGTATAATGAAGAGCTTAGAACTCCAAAGCATTACATAGGAAGCTAGAGAGTAAATGAAAGAGAGCTTCCATGAATGGCTAGAAATTACTCAAAGAGATACATTAATGCCATTAAATATGCTAGAAAGCAATATAACATCCAACGAATAAATGGGTCAAGAAATCATCAGAGGGAGCTATTTCAGATGCTTCCAAATTAATTGGGATGGAGCAAACAAAGGGGTTGCAATGCACTGTGGATCATTGCAATAGGTTTGCAGTCCATTTCAGTTCCAAAGGGGAGGTAATCTATCAGTACCTTGATTCCAAGTTTGGAGCAATAAAGTGATTAGATCAGATTCAGCCTGTAACAGCTCAGGAAGTCTCTAGGACACTTGCTGGCTGCCGGGCCATCACATCCTACCTGGATCCTTGCCTTACCTGGCTGGTAAAATCTGCAAGGGAGGGGATAATGGGATGCTTAGCAACAGATGTTCTTAACTATCATCCAGTCTACTTTATGGGCAATTTGGAGAGGGTGGTTGCAAACCAGTTGGGTTCTTCCTGGAGAGTTCTGAATGCCTCAACCCATGCAGTCTTGCTTCAGGCCTTAGCATGGTACTGAGATAGTATTGGTCATGCTGTTCAATGACCTTCTAAGGGTGGCCAATAGGAAAGAGTCCTCTTTGTTTTCAGATCTTTCAGCGACTTTTGATACTGTTCACCACAACATCCTCCTAGAAAGGCTCTCTGGGATGGGTATTGGGGGCTACATTTTGGCATGGCTCTAATCCTTCCTGGAGAAGTACAGATTGGGAAGAACTTGTATGACCCCTGGATGTAACATTATGGGGTACATCAGGGGTCAACAATCTCCCCAATGCTGTTTAACATTTATATCAAGGGTTCTTAATCTATGGCCCGTGGGCTATTATGTGTTCGTATTTATCCACTGCCCTTCTCACCGAAGTGACTCAGGGCGGTTTACAAGACATAAGAGAAATCACAATAAAAACACAAACACTGCCTGAAAACCTCAAATATAAAACTGTTAAAATAAAAATTTAAAATCTAAAAAGTTTAAAAGCATACCAAATTGCTACATTTTACTAATCTTACTAATTAAAAAGTAGAGGGAGAGAGGGGCTTGAATCATCCAGCGAACTGGGGTCATTGTGAATCCCATACCCCATACCTGCCCCACCACCCATGTTTTTAGATTCTTCCTAAAGGGCAGCAGTCCACGTTGTTGCCACTGGAAGTGGAAGCGGATGCATTTATGACAGCTGTAAATGCGCCCACAGCTGTCATAAACGCATTTATGCATTTGCCTTATGACAGCTTTACAACAGGGGGACCCTCCAGTCTGGCCCGCTCAGCTGTCTGAGGGTGTGTGGCCCAGCCCACAACTTGAAAAGGTTGAGAACCCCTGATCTATAATAACCCGCTTGGGGGAGATCATCAGGAGATTTGGAGCCTGCTTTCATCAGTACGCTGATGATACACAGCTTTATCTCTCCTTCTCTACCTCAGCAGTGGATGCCGTCCAAAATCTGGAGGATTGTTTGGGGCTACTTATGGTGTGGATGGAGGTTAATAGGCTGAAGGTGAATTTGAATAAGACAGAGGTCATGTTTATCAGGGACAATTGGTCTCAGGTTAATGGGCATCACTCTCAATGAGGGAGAGTGTTCGTAATCTGGTTGTGCAGCTTGACTAGTCTCTGACTATAGTATATCAGGTGTCACTGATGGCCAGGTCTTGCATTTTTCCATGTGTGGTGCATTGTTCACCTCTGGTCATTCCTGGATAGAAAGTCCCTGTTGATATTGACTTATGCACTGGTATTTTTCAGACTAGACTACAGTGGTACCTTGCTTAAAGAGCATAATGTGTTCCATAGGATTGCTCTTTAAGCGAGTTTGCTCTTTAAGCAAAACACCATTGTAAGTTACCAATTGTGACTTCTGGTGGAGGGGAGGGGATTGTGAACCCCGATTTATTTGTTAAGCAAGTTTTTGGTTGGTTTTATTTGTTAAGCGAAGCAAACATTCAGAGAAAATTCTGCTCTTTAAGCGAGTTAATCTTTAAGCGAGTTGTTTTTTATGCAAGGTTTGACTATATTGTGGTGCTCTCTCTGTGGGGCTATCTTTGAGGATGATACACAAAGTCTAGCAAGTGCAAAATGTGGCAATATGCTTCTATGATTTAGTATTTGTAAGCTGCCCAGGGTGGGTTTTTTTACCAGTTGGGTGGGATATAAATACACTAAATAAACAAATAAAATAAATAGGGGTCATAGGTGAACATTTTGAGAGTTCCAAAATGCATGTCCTTG
The DNA here is from genome assembly GCA_030440675.1 of Furcifer pardalis. NCBI lineage: Eukaryota > Metazoa > Chordata > Lepidosauria > Squamata > Chamaeleonidae > Furcifer > Furcifer pardalis. Next base: position 14,799,018 of record CP126892.1, on the reverse strand, counting down.
CTTAGAAGCCAGGTTCTCCTTTTCTCCTGCTGTTGAGCTGTACAGCTCAGTTGGCTTTGTGTACCAGAACACTTGGCACTTTAAGACACTGTAGTTTTTAAATGATCTAATGCAGCTGGGCAGTCAAGCAGCTTGAAGGGTAACCTCCCACTGGTCGATAATTATAGCTTGCGTCTCCATGGAGCTTTTCAGCATGCTGCCTTCTTGATCTCCATATTCTTGCAGGATTCAAGAGTTAGTATTGATATGTTTTGCCTCACTTGTTTCTCCATTTAGGTGGACTCAGTGCAGAAAATGCAGCTGGCAATGGAACCCTCTGGCATCAAGGCAGGGGTTTTCTTTGCTCTTAAAACGACGCAGAAGATTTGCCTCAGATGTTACAGAAATGTCCTCCCTTCTGCTGAGATGAAAACTGGGCGTCTAAAGCCTCTAGGAGGAGTTTCCGCAGCCCCAAGTTATCGATCTGTGTAAAACTGGTGATTTTATGCAGGTCATATTTAGCAGAACATTTATCAGTGAAGTGGAGTGGCAGTTGTAGTTTATGGATGCATTATATTCTTTGCAAATCACATTCATTTCCTGTTTTCCCCATTTTGTTGTTCAGTCGCACAGTCGATTCCGACCCTTTGCGACCCCATGGACCACTGTCCGCCAGGCACCCCTGTCCTCCACCATCCCCCTCAACTCACTCAGCTCTATGCCTATTGTGTCTACAATACCATGTAGCCATCTCATTTTTGGCCGGCCTTTCTTCATTTGCTCTCAACCTTTCTAATCATCAAGGCTTTCTCAAGTGAATCTTCTTTTCTTATTTGATGTCCAAAGTACTTTAGCTTCATCTTTACTATTTGCCCTTCTAAGGAGCAGTCAGGATTGATTTCTTCTAAGATTGACCTATTTGTTTTCCTCGCTGTCCAGGGGACTCTCAAAACTCTCCTCCAACACCACATCTCAAAGGCGTCTATTCTTCTGCGCTCAGCTTTCCTTACGGTCTAACTCTCACAACCATACATTGCCACCGGGAATACCATTGCTTTGACTATGAGAATTTTTGTTTGCAATGTGATGTCTCTACTTTTCACTATGTTCCCCAGATTTCTCATCGCTTGCCTCCCAAGAGTCAGTCGCCTTTTTATTTCATGGCTGCAATCACCATCTGCAGTGAGCTTTGATCCTAAGAAAGTAAAATCTGTCACTGCTTCTACTCCCTCCCCCTATTTTCCTGGGACTGATAGGGCCTGTTGCCATGATCTTGGTTTTCTAAATACTAGTTAATGCCTCCTTTGTTTTCGTCAGCAAGAAGAAACATTTTCAAGTCTACTCCCTGCAAGGCAAGATTATTTTTATTTTATTTTTTGTGCATTTCTTAAATATTTTTGGGCTTTTTTGCAACAAACAAACAGATAAGAAAACAGGGTCTTAAGCACCAAATTTTAAACATAACTGGTAAGTTATCTCAAATTGTTGTTTCTCCCAAAGAATTTAATTCCAATTTTTGATTCATCCAGCCCTGCATTGCGCATTATGTGCTCTGTGTATAAGTTAAACAAGCAGGGTGACAAAATGTCACTTTATGTACATTATATCTCTCATATCAGGGATATAAAGAATAACCACTAAATTATTTATTGTTGTTGCATCACAGAATTCTTCATTTTCAGTTAATCAAGTTATCTCAGTGCAACTACATACCTCAATGTGGAGAATTCAAACTCCAAATAATTCCTTGCCTTTGGGTAAGAGCAAAATAAACTTTTTTCTCATCAAGGGTAAACAAACTCTCTTCACAAATCTAGTATGCTTTCCTTTTGAGAACAAGAAATATCATTGAAGGTCTGAGCAGTAGTTAAAAGAGACACAGACACTCCCTCTGATATTTCTAATCTTTAAAAGCCTATGTAGCAAAGTAGCAGCTGTGGTCATTTTGTGCTATTTTCACTGAAGTGTTAATTGCAGTTTTTTGTAACTTTGAGCAAAAAAAAAATCATTCTCTTTCTTGTTTTCTCTCTCTTCCTGAAACCTTCACAAAGATAGCTCAGAGTTGATAATTAAAATATGCATCACTGTTGTTGTTGTTGTTGTTATCATCATTAATTACTGTTATTACTATATGTAAAATAAGTAAATATAGTCTATTGCAGGGGTTGTCAACCTATGGCCTGCAGGCTGGACCTGGCCCGCAGCACCATTTCATGTGACTTGCCACTACCGCATGTGGAAGTGGACGTGTTTATGATAGCCATCAAGTGTGCCTGTGCATACGTAAATGCGGTTAAATCAGCCATAAATGGCCATCATAAATATGGAAGCATTTACTTCTACTTCTGGGACACGTGGTCCAGCCCGCTCAGCTGTCTGGGATGTGTGGTCAGGCCTGTAGCGTAAAAAGGTCGGGACCCCCTGGTCTGTTGTGATAAATATGATACTATGTATTTAAATAGCAGTACCGTCAAACCTCGCATAACGAGTGTTTCACTTAGTGAAAAACTCGCATAATGAGCAAGTTTTTTGCTAAGCAGTCTGACTCGCATAACGAATTTTTCGCTATGCGAGTCAAGACTTTTCCCTATGGAAAAACTCGCATAACGAGCGTTTCTATGGGGAATACTCGCATAACGAATTTTTTTCGCTATGTGAGTTTTCCCCATAGGAACGCTCATTATGCGAGTTTTTCCATAGGGAAAACTCCGACTCGCATAGCGAAAAATTCGTTATGCGAGTCAGACTCGCATAGCAAATTTTTCGCATAGCGAGCAAACTCCTGAACGAATTAAATTCGTTATGTGAGGTATAACTGTATTAATATTTCATATCTATTTAATGAAAGCAAATGACCAACAGCTTATCATGTAAATCAGGAAATTGTTTCTAATCAAAAACAGACAAAATGTTTGTACAACACAGGTGAGGGTCCTGTGGTCTCCAGATATTGTTAGATTCCACATCCCATTGCCTAGCAAAGAATGGTTAGGGATGATAGGAATTGTTTTCCAACATTTGAGTGGACACCACTTTCACATTGTCAAACTACAAGGTGATATTGATGTAACATGGAAATTTAAAACAACAACAACAGGTAGCCATGCTGATGAGCAGAAAAACAACAAACGATTAAATTACACTTTCTCCTATTTTAAAAGTTGGTACAGCTAAAACAAGAAATATCATTGAAGCACAGACGGTCTGAGCAGTAGTGAAAGAGACACAGACGCTCCCGCTGATATTTCTAATCTTTAAAAGCCTATGTAACAAAGTAGCAGCTGTGGTCATTTTTACTATTTTCACTGAAGTGTTAATTGTACAGTAGAAATCCCATTCTACTGTTTGTAGTAGAAAGGTACACTTGTGAAAATTCACAAGGTGTAATGCCCGTGTAGTCAACATTGTGCACTCCATTGTGCAATGTTGAGGCTGTAGAACTGCTTGGAGATATGACTTCCTCTTGGCACAATTTTTGCAGGTGGTTGTGTAACTTCAAGTTATGCAGGCATTGCTATGCAACAGAATTTGGGCCATCAAAAGAAAATTATACTGAAATATGTCCTTCAGCCCAGTTTTCTTATACAAAAATGAGATGGTAAGGGGAAAGGGATATTTTTTTAAAGATCTACCCCATGCAGCGCAAGCAGCAAGGATAGTTTTGGTTACCAACCATAAAACAAAGCAATGTATTTGCACTGATTCTGGTGTGTAAGCACTAAAAATCACATGGGATCAGTGCTGCTGGTATTACTTTATTTAAGACGATGGAAGGAGAAACACTTTAACTGGTGCTTAGAAAGAGCCCAAGCCATTAATCACATTAAATGACTCCTGCTAATGGGTTTTAGTTGTTGCCTTCACTCTTAGTAAAACTTAACCTCTCTAAACCTTAGCCCCATGTAAGCAAGTAGTAGAGGCTTTTCTGAAACAAATAGATACAGGTACATGGATGCACATGCATGTGTGCATATACACATATTCTCCATGTATGCCCTCTATGAAAAATTGTGATGACTGAAATCTAATTTATATTTTAAAAAAAATTAAAAACCAATTTAGTAACATCGGTGCTCCCTTTAAAATTTCCATATTGCTTTGACTCTAGAAACATTTGTCAGAAACTGGATGTTGGAAATGGATTTTTGTTATTTACAGACAGATGGCATATATAGGATCAAGGATTAGTAGCTCCATGCAGTAAAGCACTCATGTTCCTGAATAGGGGAAGCACAACCTCAGGTCATTTTGCTATGAGGAAGGAAGAGGCTTGCTTCCCTTCCCTTTCTTTCTTTTTCTCTTCCAATTTTCTTTTTCCTTTCCCCCCTCATGGGATCATATGGGTGGGAAATGCAGTTATTTAATTATTTGGTTAATCACAAGTGAACCTACCAGATTTTTAAATAAATCGTACCCCAGATACCACAAGTGGAGATCTCATTTCATTATTATGACAGAATGGAGATGTTACCACTCAGAAGCAGCTTGCTTCCAGTCAATGCCTCCCTGCAAAGGTTTGACAGCTGAATCTCCCTGATAGCTCACTGAGACTGCCACGTACGCTAAGATACTGATAAATTTGATGACTGTCATCAAATGCTTTATGGCAGGCAAGTAGCACTTGTTTCTTTTGTTGCTGTCTATCATAGCACCTTCTCATTTTGTGAGCCCAATGTGCAGTGAAATGAATTGGCACTGCACTTTAGAGATGTCGCATGATTGCATCTGTCTGGCAAGGGCCCATTTAGCAAGAGTGTGGAGTCACGTGGAAAGCTCCTAAGCTGTGTTCCAAAGAACTGGAGCTAGACACACTGCACTTCTCTTCCGGTAAGAGTCAGGGGGCATCCCTTCTGTAAAATGAGAAAATAAGCACATGGTCTAAATCTCCCAAAGAAGATGGCTGACCCACAGCACCCAGAGTAGGTCAGGAATTTCACATAAAATTCAAAACCAGAATTCAAATCCCACAAATTTCCTTTGTATTGCAACAAAAAAATTAACTTATATGTCTGACGAGTCCCAATGTCTTGAATTTATACATGGTAACATTATGTACAGTTAAGGCAACATGCCTTTTTAATTTTCTTATCAAGGATGTTAGGCATTGTACAACTGTGTGGCAATAATATGGCCATGTCAATCTATTCAGGAGAGAGTAGGTGCATTTTCTGTGGCCCCAGAGACACTGAGACAGAAACAATCCCTTCCAAAATGGACTCCCTATTTCTGGATTGTGGGAGGAGGGACATTATTTAACCCTTTCCTTTCCATCCCCGGCTACTACTATTTGTTTAATTTGTTTAATTTTAAATCCCTGTTCCTAAGAGTTGAATAAAACAGACTGAGAGAGCATTTTACATAAGAACTGGGTTACCACTTCAAAACTGTGATGAGTATGACGGGTCAGAGAATTTGATGCCTTATCATTGTCCCACAGGCCTACAGAATTTTTAGGCCTCTCAGGCAAACAATAAAATCAGAAGCCTGTGTTCTTCACAGCTTACATTTATCCCAATAACCATTATCAATCATACCAAAATTCATCTGGGTGAAAGCCTTTTCAATGTGTCAATAATTTGATGCAACATTAACTTGTCTAGTTTTACAAACTTTATTTACCTACATTGTTTCTGTGTCTCTTGACCTGGGTAATTTTGAGATCAGTCATACTCTTAGCCTAGCAATGTTGTTGTGAAAGTAAAATCTGTAGTGAGCGAACCATGTACATCTTGATCTCCCTGGAGAAAAGGTGAGAAGGTGCTGTGACTATTGATGGCTATTCATGAGACCTTTAAGCTGCATAGTGAGCTGCATGGTGAGCTTACTATGTGTTACCAGATATGTAGCTTGGCTATGTTTTGTCTTAAGACATGTACATAACTTGGAATATTTGTCAGGATTCAGTGCTGGTTTTACTGCATATTTTTGCATCCACCAATGATGTCAAGCTATGAACTGTGATACAAAGCCAGTCACTGTGGTCTGTCGTGGGATGCTACAAGAATAGGACAAGAGTTAAAAGCTATAATCATCTGGAACTTCTATGAAATTGTGCAACATGCCAGCAGCACCTCAAAACAGTCATACCGGTAACAAAAGTATTTATGATTCAAAACTGACTGTGGCTGTTTATGCATGGCAGCTGATGGGGAAAATTCTACGTCAAATCTTCTGTACTTCCCTACTAGGTTTTGTTGATGCTGTAATACATAACAGTGCTTAGGAGACAAGTAGCACAATATGTTAGCATGACGTCTTTGGCTTGACTATGTATACAGGCGCAAGAAAGCCAAGTGCATTTGGCAGTCAATGGTACGTTTTTTTTCCCCACTGGCTCAACCTTAATGTTCAATTTCCAGAATGTAAATGAAGGGTGTCTAGGAGGTGAACTGCAGAAACAGAAGCTGAAGGCGTTTAATTTGCTATATTTTCTAAGATCTTGTTTTGAACTGGATGTACAAGGTGTTAAGATCTCAAACAGAATGTAACATGCTTGGAAATAAAGTAGGGGACGTGAATATCCTCCCCTTGACATACCTGGATGCATAATGATTGCTTGTTTGTCAAAAACATGTAAACAATACAAGCCACTGGTCAAGATCATACTCCTCTGAACACCCGCCTCCTAATTAATGGGTGCTCAGTTTCCTGTATTCCAAAGTTGTCCACCCCATTGAATCTGAAAATTCTCCTATGACAGTGGTGGTGAACCTATGGCCCTCATGCCAGATGTTGCACTCCCAGGCCTTTCTGTTGGCACCCGTTCCTCTTCCCAGTAGCCCAATGGGATCACTTCTTCCCTCCCCCCAGCACAGAGTTCGCGCCACCATGTACTTTGCGATAAATACGTGGGTTCTGGGTTGCAGTTTGGGCACTTGGTCTCTAAAAGGTTCGCTATCACTGTCCTATGAGAATGTTAGGTGGAGACCTACTTATTTTGCAATTTGCTGTCTTGACCTGGTGTGAGATATTAGAAAGATTCAAAAGTGAATCAGTCCCTTTCAAATTGTTAAGTGTACAAACACTACTTCTCTTCTTGGCTGGCATCTCTGTTTTAATGCATCAGCACTTGAAAAGGCTACATTTGTGCCCCACAAGCCCTCAAATGTGTCCCTTTTGCAAATACACTGCTTTGAAACTTATGATAAGTAAAGCACTAGGTACGCAAGAAGATTAGGTAATACACCAAACTAGAATTGAATATTGTGACAGCAGCCCTCATCTGTGGTAGAGGGAACCTCTACATCAGTGTTTTTCAATCTTAGGGTTTCATATGTTCTTGAACTACAGCTCTCTCTGCTGGCCAAGATTAAGAACCACTGTTCTACATGCTGGATTTCTTAGTAAAATCTGCAAGCTGCCCCCATTAACTAACTAACTTAGAAAGAAATGGATGTGCTTACTGATGCTGGGTCCTTCTTCAACTTGATGGCTTTCTCTTACCGTATATACTCTAGTACAAGCCAACCCAAATATAAGCCGAGGTACCTAATTTTGACCTGAAAACCCAAGAAAATAGGTTGACCTTAGTATAAGCTGAGGGTGGGAAATGCAGCAGCTACTAGTAACTTTCAATAATCAAAATACATGAAAATATGGTAAAATTAATTAAATTGTTAGCACATCTCAATCTGATGTGGTCTTGGGATCCTCGTGGTCACTGACCCGAGTATAAGCCGAGTTCCCTTTTGGGGCTCATTTTTGGGGCTAAAAAACTCAGTTTAAATTTGAGTATATACGGTATACGCTGTCTGGATTACATAAAATGTGTTTCTTATGATGAAATTTCGGACTATATTATAGTGAGGGAAAGCATGGAATTGCTCACCAATGATAGCAAAACTACTGATGGTCCTACTTTGTGGTCGGGCAGATGAGAGACATAAAGAAGAGGAGCAGAGTTTTGAAAAGAAAGTTATTTAGTTTTATATGCACTTGCAGATGATGAGAGAAAAAATGAGAACATTGATTGTTTAATGATATTTCTTTCTTTTTATATATATATTTCAGTGAGTATGTTTTTGAACACATTGACACCCAAGTTCTACGTTGCCCTCACAGGGACTTCCTCATTAATCTCAGGGCTTATTTTGGTAAGTACTAGATGCATTTTTATATTTTACCAGTTTAATTTCTTATGATATTTGGAACACTTGGTTCTGTCGTATTTGAATATGTGTCACTCGTTTTTCTGCGTTCCAACTCTTTGCAGCCGCATGCTTCACAGATGTGTAGTAATCACATTCTTGCAACTTACAAAGGTTGTAAGGGCTGAGAAAGACATAAGAGCTGCCAGTTTGCTAGTTTGTTGAAGTCTTGTAGGTGCTAAAGTGCTTAGAAATGCCCTATTGTCAAGCTTTACATGTGCATAATGTTGAATCCAATGTCACATGCGGACTACAGTTCACACAGTGGAACTTTCCATTGCAGTCTAATACCGTGTTTCCCCGAAAATAAGACATACCCATAAAATAAGCCGTAGCAGGATTTCTCAGCAGTTGCGTGATATAAGCTACCCAAAAAAATAAGACATAGTAATAGGTGTGGCTATGCAGCGTGCCGGCGCGGAGGAGTAAAGAAGACAGGCAGCCAGTGGCATAATAAAAATAAGACATCCCCTGAAAATAAGCCATAGTCTGTCTTCTTGAGGAAAAATGAATATAAGATGGTGTCTTATTTTCGGGGAAACACAGTACGTGCTCTCGAAAGTTACTGTAGAACAGGATTCAGCAAACTTGACTCTCCAGATGTTCTTGGACTTCAATTCCCAGAAGCCCTGATCAGCAGGTATACTGACTTGGGCTTCTGGTAAGATCACATGATCTTCCCAGACGGGTCAGCTTTGGGTGCCGATGCCAAAACTGGCAAGGAAGGCTACGACCTGGAGAAGAGCCTTCTTGGTGGAGGTGCCAACCCTATGGAACTCGCTCCCAGTGGAATTGCATCAGACTGCTTGCTTACTGTCATTTAGAAAGCAGCTAAAATGCCTTCTGTTTAGAGAGGCATTTGAGAAGGGGGTGTCATCTTGCCTAGTCTGAGGTTTCTTGCTGTCCCCCCCATCCCCTCCTCTGGTTGTTAATTAGACATGGCAATTCTCTTTTTCTTTTTTAAATTGTGTGATTTTAAGATGTTTTTAATATGTTGTTGGTAGCTGCCCAGAGTGGGGATGAAACCCCAGATGGGTGGGGTATAAGTTAATAATCATCATCATCATCATCTTTACCAGTGTAAACACTATACAAAGCAGGTAAGAAAAGGGGCTAAACTCAAAATATTGTAGCACTTTAAATACTCACAGATTTATTTCAGTCTGCATTTTCATGGATCAAAGTCTGCTTCTGAAGACACTGGAGTGCAAATACATGACCCATAATTTTATACATGTCCTCACAATCAAGTGATGATCCCTCAAGGAGGCAACCCAGCACTCCATGCAGCATGTCCCACCTGCCCACCTTGTCTTTCAGACACATAAAATGTTTGAACCCCTCTGTCTTCAGATAACCCAGCTGATGCTTCAGGTTGCCTCTCACTTTGCAGTGCTAATGGTATGGGTGTAAGGAGGGAAAAAACCCAGCCTAATATTATTGTGACACTTTTATGTGCCAGTGAGAGGTTTTTTTGGATCTGCTTCTCTGGACACACAAATCTGGGCTATAAATTTGTATATAGTATTTTTTTTTTAAAGGTACTTGTTTGGTTGTGTAGGCTTAGATCAGGGGTGCCCAAACTTTTTGTGGTGTGGGCCAATCATGTGGTTCAGGAAGCTGGTCACTAAGGCCTGGGGCCCGGTTGTGGCCCCTGAGGCCAATTTATCCCCCGCGAAGTAAAACGCTTCCAGGAGCGACAAGGGCTTCACGAGCTGGATAAATTGGCCTCAGGGGCTGCATCCGGCCTTTGGGCCGTAATTTGGGGACCCATCTGCTCAGCAACCCAACCCTAGGTAGGCAAATGCAGAGATCTGCTGCATCTGGAGATCCATTCATTTAGATTCAGCTAAGATTCCATTTCTGGCTGCTGCCAAAAGCAAGCTGAGACAACCTAAAGTGGTGTGTTGCTCCTGCCATGACCAACAGTCTTCAAAATTCTATTTTTAAATTAGGTGTTAACATGCATAGTCTTTTCAGGCAGTACTCTGCCTACTTCCCCCACACTCCAGGCAGCTGGGGAAATTTCATTAACAGAAAGAAACACCTGCCAATTGCTACATTGCTAATCTGATTTAACAGAACACGGAGACTGTGTGTTAAAGCCTGTGGGTAACTCCAGACACACACACCCCTGACACTGGTGAGTAGCACCATTTGGAATTATTGTGGTGTATATATCTCAATAATTTGAGATATGCAGATGATACCACCCTGATGGCAGAAAGTAAGGCGGAATTAAAAAAGCTCCTGATTAGGTTGAAAGAAGAAAGTGCAAAAGCTGGCTTGAGACTCAACATCAAGAAAACCAAGATCATGGCAACAGGCCCTATCAGTCCCTGGAAAATAGATGGGGAAGAAATAGAAACAGTGACAGATTTTACTTTCTTAGGATCAAAGCTCACTGCAGATGGGGATTGCAGCCATGAAATAAAAAGGCGACTGATTCTTGGGAAACAAGCTATGAGAAACCTGGGGGGCATAGTGAAAAGCAGAGACATCAAATTGCAAACAAAAATTTGTATAGTCAAAGCAATGGTATTCCCTGTGGCAATGTATGGTTGTGAGCGCTGGACCATTAGGAAAGCTGAGCACAGAAGAATAGATGCCTTTGAGATGTGGTGTTGGAGGAGAGTTTTGAGAGTCCCCTGGACAGCAAGGAGAACAAACAGGTCAATCTTAGAAGAAATCAAATCTGACTGCTCCTTAGAAGGTCAAATTGTAAAGATGAAGCTAAGGTACTTTGGACATCAAATGAGAAGAGAAGACTCACTTGAGAAAGCCTTCATGCTTGGAAAGGTGGAGGGGAAAAGAAAAAGGGGGCAGCCAAAAATGAGATGGCTAGATGGTATTGTGGACACAATGGGCACAGAGCTGAGCGAGTTGAGGGGGATGGTGGAGGACAGGGGTGCCTGGCAGACGGTGGTCCATGAGGTCACAGAGGGTCGGAATCGACTGTGCGACTGAACAACAACAAAATATATTTATGGCATTTTGTACATCAGTTTTGCACAGTGAATAATGATAAAATTACAGCATTTATATGCCAGTTCATGCATACAGTTAGTTGTACTTTGTACCTTTTATGCAGCAAAACCCCCAATCAGTGTACAGTCAAAACTTGCATAAAGAGCGCCTCGCTTAAAGAGTAACTCGCTTAAAGAGCAGAATTTTCTCTGAATGTTTGCTTCGCTTAACAAATAAAACCAACCAAAAACTCGCTTAACAAATAAATCAGGGTTCACAATCCCTCCCACTTACAATGGTGTTTTGCTTAAAGAGCAATCCTGTGGAACGCATTGTGCTCTTTAAGCGAGGTACAATTGTATAAATTAAGATTCTGTTTGTATGCATACATAAGTGCTCAGCAAACCAAGATACTTGCACAACCTGCCCCAAGGACAGCCCTTCCAGAATTCAGTACTACCATCTCAGATTTGACACTGGAACAGGTAGACCAGTTTTCTTACCTTGGTAGCATCCTGTCTAAAAACTGCACTTGTGAACAGGATGTGGTGAAGAAAATTGGTGCTGCCCATTCATCTTTTGGTTGTCTATTACACTGGGTCTTCATGAACAAAGATTTAACAATTCATACAAAGCTCATTGTATACTAAGCTGTTATCTCAATGTTATTGTGTGGCTGTGAAACATGGAGCCTCTATCGCCAAGATATCAAAAAGTATGAGTGCTTTCACAAAAAAACAACCCCTAAGGTCCATCTTAGTGGGATGACTATGTCACCAACATCACAATTCTCGAGAAGGCACATGTAAATTGCATTGAAGCTTCCATCATAGGTCATAATCTTAGATGGATAGGGCAAGTCCACCGTATGGATGGTTCCAGTCTTCCTCGTCACATTCTTTATGGAGAACTTAGTTTCAGTACAAGACCTCATGGAGCGATGAGGGCTTCGCAGGCTGGATGAATTGACATCGGGGGCTGTACCTGGCCCTCGGGCCGTGGTTTGAGCACCCCTAGTTTAAGTCAAAGTAAAAACAATTAAAAAGTCAACACTCTGACATAATAATGCTGTTTTAAGTGCCTGTTGAAGGTTCAGTATGGATGAACCCAGGCTGTTTCTTGAGTTTTCTTGGTTTATACACTTCTGCTTGTGTAGCAGCTTGTCATTTTATCAGTTTGAATGTATTGGTAGTTCACATGTTCTTAACTTTGGACTGAAATCTGGTAATTGCTTTCTTTGGTGCAAACTCATTGAATTCAATGTGGATTTACTTGTGTGTTGGCAGCTACAGCTTAAAAATCATGTTTTTCTGCTCACAAAGATGTTCCCTCATTAAATGATTTCAAATCTGTATCGCACTTTGCTAAAAAAAAATTAAACATCTGTGCCTTCACTAAATTAAAACGTAACATAGTAGTTCAGTGTTCAAAATCCTTGAAAAGAAACAGATTTGTCTCTGCAGTCTTTTTAATCTGTTTTCTCTGACCTCTTTATGCTTTGAACCAAGAAAACATTAACCCATGAGGATTAAACACCATTTAGAGATCTAAAGGTTGATGTCAGCACATCCGTTTACAAACCATATTGCTGGCAAGAAAGTTAAAATGCCAAATACTTAAGATGGCATCAGAGTAAAGTTATAGCAAATGGTTCTGACACAGATCTTGTGCAGCTGAATCATACACACAAAAAAACCCCATCATTGTCCATTTTAAATCGCTATTAAAAGCCTTGTAATAATCATTAATGGATACATCTTGCTCCCAGCGTACTCCAGTTTCCTAAATGCATGCAAGTAACACCCTGTATTCATGTAGTTGCCTGCAATAGCTTTCTACATTTCTAACAGTCCAGTCCTGTGTTTGTTGGGTAATGGCTGCAGCCTGTAGTACTGTGTGTGCCTGATAAATCCTACATTGACAGATGATGCCAAGAGCCAGCTTCTTTCCTTGTATTGGGGCAGAAACAGCCATGGTCAGAGTTGTACAAATAGCTTCTGTCAGAGGAAAGGGAAGAACGAAGGAAGTATTTTGTGCAAAGGGCTACTAGCTCTAAGTCCTGTAAAGACTGAAGGTGGGGAGGAAATGCTAGTTTTACAGGTATACTGGATAAACCTCTTACACTGGTTTAGTAGAAATTGCTACCTTACCAGACATCTCATACACAGGCTTCAATCAATGAAAGGTTATTCCAAAGAGAACCTGTTAGTCTTGATAGTCCTGCATGACTATTGCTTTTGCAACAGCAGATTGGTGTAGCTAGCCACCTCAGATTATTTTTTCCTGTTGTATTGAAGATAACTAACTGCCCTGTACTATGCCAACACCTACTAATAACAAACATAAGAGATTTCAGAATCATAATCTGTTTTTTTTTGAAATAATTACCATGTATTTCTCTGTTTACATTTACACCCTTCTTTTCCTCCAGTGAGTTCAAGACTTTCCATTTCATTCTTTCCACTTCATTCTCATAACTGATTATAGTCAATAAAATCTAATTATTCAAAATATTTTTATTTGCCATTTTACATATTGGAAGATGATAATACAGTAATGGCTTGCATAGCAAGCATCTCACATAGCGAAAAACTCACTTAACGAGCAGACCTTTCCCCAATAGGTCTGCTTCGTTGAACGAACAAAAATTCACTTAACAAGAAGCTTCGCATTTGCGGGGTATTTCAGAACGCAACGGGGGACTCCCCCGCCGCATTCCAAAATACCCCGTAGACTAGAGCGTGCTGGCTGGGTGTTTTGGAACGCAGTAGGGAGTCCCCCGTCCACATTCCAAAAAGCCCAGCTGACAGGTGTCTTGGCTACAGGGTGTTTTGGAATGCGGACGGGGGCTCCCCGCTGCATTCCAAAACACCCAGCCAGCACGCTCTAGTCTGCGATGGGGGCTTGGGTGCCGGGACAAACAGGCGAGTGCCTGTTTATCCCGACACCCAAGCCCCCATCGCAAAGGGTGCTTGGGTGCTGGAATAAACAGGTGGGCGCCCGTTTATCCCGACACCCAAGTCTCCATCAGAAAGGTTGCGATGGGGGCTTGGGTGCCGGGATAAAGAGGCGTCCACCCCTTTATCTCGGCACCCAAGCCCTCATCGCAAAGGGTGCGATGGGGGCTTGGGTGCCGGGATAAAGAGGCGGGCGCCCGTTTATCTCGGCACCCAAGCCCTCATCGCAAAGGGTGCGATGGGGGCTTGGGTGCCGGGATAAAGAGGCGGGCGCCCGTTTATCCCGACACCCAAGCCTCCATCGCATAGGGTGCGATGGGGACTTGGGTGCTGGGATAAAGAGGCGGGCGCCCGTTTATCTCGGCACCCAAGCCCCCATCGCACCACCCAAGCCCCATCGCAAAGGGTGCGATGGGGGCTTGGGTGCTGGGATAAAGAGGCGCCCACCCCTTTATATCGGCACCCAAGCCCCCATCGCAAAGGGTGTGATGGGGCCTTGGGTGCCGGGATAAAGAGGCGCCCGCCCCTTTATCCCGACACCCAAGCCCCCATCGCAAAGGGTGCACGCGCCTGCAGGGTGTTTGGGAAGGGTACGGGGGAAGATCCCCTTACCATTCTCAAACATGCTGCAGGTGTGGACCTCAAGTCTCCTGGGTGTTTGGAAAGGGTAAGGGGATCTTCCCCCGTACCCTTCCCAAATACCCTGCAGGCACATGCATGTCAGCAGGGGTTTGGGAAGGGTACGGAGAAGATCCCCGTACCCTTTCCAAATACCCAGGTGACGCGCATGCACCGCATGCGAAGTTAAGCGAAATACATTTCCCTATGGGAAACGTGCAGTGATGGGATGTCAAAAATTCTACTACCACGCCATGACGTCACGGACGTCATGGGCGTGGCCAATGTCATGACGTCATGACGTCATGGGCGGAGCCAACGTCATGACATCATGACGTTGTGGGCAAGGCCAAAAAAAAAAAAATAAATAAATAATAAACACGCACACAGACCCGTAATTAACTTAAAGAAATAAAATAAAGAAATAAATAAAATAAAAATTAAATAAAAGTACAACCACCCACCCAAAACACAATTAAATCACCCACCCACCCACCCAAAATATAAAAGCCTCACTTACCTTCCGTGGCCGCAGCCAGAGCCGGGCCGAAAAGGCAACGGCCCGAGGAAGCTCCAGGCGCCCGACAGAAGAGGATGCGGCGGTGGCGAGCCCCGCCGGGTTTACCCAGGGCATGGGGGTTTGTTGGGCCCAAGACCCTAGGACGGCGCGGCGCGGGCGGACGGCGTGGCGCGGCGCGGGCGGACGGCGCGGCCAGGCACCAACGTGCCTGTGGGAGCCAGGTAGCCGGCTAGGGGAGGTGCCCTTCTCTTAGGGCTGCCGCCGCTGCTGCCGGAGCCAGTCTGCTTGTGTTTCCGCAGCGAGAGGGAGGACGAGGTGAGAGCCGGGGTATGTGGGGGGGGCAGCTCGGCCGTCTGGAAGCCTTCCCGGTCGGTGTCGAATTGGGGGGGGGGTGACCCTCCTCTTGTCTGCCACTCCCGCCATTCAGCCTCCGGCAGAGCGACGAGGTCGTCTCGCCCGCCCTGCCACCCGTTTGTCCTCCCTGTTTCTGCGGGGCAGGGTGGCCTTGTCTCCCCCTTGCGAGGCTGGTGGTTCCCACCCTGACCCTTCCCTTCTCCGAGGGCTGCATTTTTGCTGAAATGTGAAATTCAGTTTCTTCTGTAAAGTCGGCCCTAGTGGGCTGTAGAGCTGGAGGCTGGGAGGGGGGAGATAAATGAATGGACGGGGAACCTCCCATCCAGCTTCAGAAGATTTTTTTTTTTTAAATTGGAGCCATTTGGCTCCAATTTAGTGCGCATGTCCAGAAACTCAATTTGACGCATGCGCAATGCGTCAAATTGAGTTTCTGCGCATGCGCAGTCAATTGGAGCCATTTTAGCTCAGATTTAAAAAAAAAAAATTCTTTCGGTGAGGCGTCCGGAACCGGACGCCTCAAAAGTGGACTCCCCTCCCGGAGAACTCTCCGGGATTAGTCTTACCGGTTCCAGAGATCCGTCTGGAACCGGGGACATCCCATCACTGGAAACGTGTTTCGCTTAACGAATTACTCGCATAACGAACAAGTGTGTAGAACACATTATGCTCGTTATGCGAGGTATTACTGTACAGAATAATACAAAGTAATAAGCTGCAGAAGAAATTCAATATTCTTTCTAATATTCATTTGTTGTTAATGGCCAAAATCCTGTTGCTTAGCACAGTAAATTGCACTAGAGTAGGCCCATTGAATCAATCAAGATTAAGTGAGTTAAGTCCTCCATAAGTTCCAAATGACTCAATAAATCTACTCCAATTGCAACTTATTATGTCAAAGTAAATCAGGTTAGAAAATATATTCTTGAATCAATGGAACATATAAAGGAGATGACTCACTAAATTCCCATTCATTCCAATTGTTGACCTTTGCTTACTCCAAGCAAATCCAACATTCACAATAGCTGTAGAAGAGTTTGGTCAAATAATACTAGAACAGTGTTGTGGAATGTCTACTCTCTTGATCTATTCAATGAAGGTTTCTACAGGTAGGAATGAAAGGCCCTTCACACCTAGATGCAGTGGATCAGATTTGAAAGGGATTTGAACTTATATGTGACAGATGTTTCCATACAGGAAACTGAAGACTAAATATTGGAAACAACATCATTCCTGTTCTTGCCCATCTGTATTATCTACAGAAGCATCTGTTCTTCCGACTCATAGTTCATACTTCAAAAATGACTTATCTAAATTGAACTCCCTGGTGAAGTTCCCAGTTTTTGCTTTTTAGCACCTTGCTCTAATTAACCAGAGGTACAAGCTAAGAAAGGGGATAATTCATTGCAAGATTTGCCCAGGAAACATGAAAAGAGAGGACAAAATCAGAGCTGGGCAGTATTTTTAGTGAGACACTAACATATCCCAGAAAAGCAAGATTTCTTAGGGGCTTGGGATTCTCCAATGCAAGGGGTGAGATGGAAGGAGAAACAAAAGTCCAAAAGTCATCTTAGCTATATATTTTAGGCACAAGATTTGAAAATAAAATTGAAATTCCAAGATTGAACTGGAGACTTGAAGAATCAGCTTTTAAAGAATGCTGGTACTGTGAAACCCCAGGTTACAGCAGAGGTCCATTCCAACAGCCTCCATCGTAACCCGAAAAAATTGTAAACCAAAGGATCCATAGGGATGCATTGAAAAATTAAAAAACGATCCTGAATTGATTGTTGTAAATCGAAAAAAAATACATTAAAATGTTGTTTTAAAAGGACAGCTTTTCCATAGGATTTGCCGTTGTAAACAACAGCAAACTTAAACCCAGGCGGTTGTAAAACTGGGGTTTTACTGTACAAGGTTTGTCTCTAAGGATGTGGAATCAAAGATGTTTCGGCTAGATCTCTGAGCTGTCTTCATTGTTTCTTCCTACTTAAATGCTTGTTCACAAAAGAGATCCCTAAAGAATAATCACATTTGCTGAAGCAGTTGAGAGACCTTGCAATCTGTGTTGACGTTTTTAAGCAACTGAGAAATCATTATTTGCTTAATGAATGTACCTTGGGTATTCATTGAATTGACTTTACCTTCAGGCATATGATTAGTCTTCAGAGAAATCAGAATTTCCTTATGAATGTGAACAAAACAGATTTTTCAGAGCAAACTGATTTTTCAGAAGTCCCAGAAATGTTGACAGTGAAACAATAGACTCTAAAAATGGGAGTCAGGTCATAAAGTTATCTGAAGGCTAATCTACATTTGGGTGGTGGGGGGAGGGTTGCTTCATTCCATGCCTAAATGATCTTTACATTTACAGTAATGCAAATTAGCTCCCAATTAAGGCTTCTTTCATCTACACTTGTGCTCTGTAATTCCCAGAGACCAATGTCTATACTTTTACATACAGCAAATCATTTTGTTCCTCCTTGTGATGATGTATGGTAGTTTAACACCCTCTTTCCCACTACTTTCCTTCACGTTTTCAATGTGGGCATTTTTTTTAATTATTCAAATCCAGTAAACTGGTATAGTGATGCACTACTAGGTCATGTAATGGAACTATATGATAATAGAGCACTAGTAGAATTGCTGTATATACTTGAGTACAAGTCGGGTTTTTTAGCCCCCAAAATGAGGTCTAAAAATGGGACTCGGCTTATACTCGGGTCAACATAAACACTAAAAAACATACCCACACAAATGTCTAAATTAATTAATTTTACCGTATTTTCATGTATTATTGAAACTCGCTAGCAGCTGCTGCATTTTCCACCCCCAACTTCTACTCAGGTCAGTCTATTTTCCTAGTTTTAGAGGTCCAAATTAGTTACCTTGATTTATATTCAGGACGATTTATAGTCCAGTATATGTGGTACGCTGCATCACTTGGGAAAGATTTTTAAAAATACCAAAAAAGGCATAACACATTACAAACAGCATGTCACTGTAAGCAGTAACGCCCATAACTCACAGCTCTATTGTTCAAGCATTTAAACATTTATTCTGTTCACATATCAGGCAACTTTAAATAACTGCAAAATGAAAGCCACTCTACTGCTGTAACAAAAAGCCACAGGAGGAAAGTAAAAAGAGGTGGGATGCAGCGCTTTAAAAGCACACAAATATAGATTCTGTATCTTGACCCACCTAGAACTGTAGCAAAAGCAACAGAAAGTCCAGGTTAAAGTCAAGTGTAGGTTGCCTCTGAGTCATTAAACAAATCTGGCTAATAATTTGGATTCCTTTCTTTTCGTATGCACATGATTGTAACATTTTCAAGATGATTTACTACTGGCTCAAGATTTATAGCAATTGTGTTTCACGGAATCCATACCCTTTTTGTTATACTAGCCTGATCTCAAGCAGAATGGACATAATCTGGAATTGTTGAATTGCTTAAATGGATGTTTAGTTTAAGAAAATATTCACCATTCAGTATGAGCCAAAGCATGGTTTAATTTATTTTAATTAAAATACATACATAAAAGGACATAAAAAAAAATACAAGCTACCCCCAAACAATCATACAGTACAAATATTGCCACATCTCTACGTGCATCTGTGAGACTTGTAAACCTTCTCCATTAGGTGTTTTCCATATCATTAAGTTTATGTACCCCACCTCATCCCCAAAAAAAATAATACATCTTGTTCTGGCTTTACTCCTTTCCTTTTTTTTACCAATATATAATCTAAAAACTCTCCCCATAGCTCTCTCTCTCTCAAATTAATAATACAGTCAAATCTCGCATAAAGAGCACCTTGCTTAAAGAGCAACTTGCTTAAATAAATAAATAAAATAAATAAAAACAACCAAAAACTCGCTTAACAAATAAATTGGAGTTCACAATCCCCCCCACACAGAATTGGTCATTTACAATGGTGTTTCACAAACTCGCTTAAAGAGCAATCCTGTGGAATGCATTATGCTCTTTAAGCGAGGTACAACTGTATTTTTTTTTTTGCTAATCCCTTTTTTACCTTTATCTCAAATATTAACTTATCATTTATCACTGTATTTTTTTTTTGAGGTTGTATTTTACTGTTACTAATCGTTACTGTACTGTTGTATTGATTGTAAGCCGCCCTGAGTTGCCACAGCGAGTGGTTGGCAATATAATGCTAAACAAAGAAATAAATAATAAATAAATAAATTTATAGCTATGTTCCACATCTTTTTGTTCCAGTCATGAGGTTCAAATTTCCAATCTACTTCCCATTTTTAAACAATATTCAATCTCAATGCTGCTATAAATATAATAAACTTTTTTTTCCTTTTCCCATTCTATCTGCATATTTTCAAAATAAATTAATAATACTATTTTTGGACAATTCTCCAATTTCATTGACATTATTTTCCATATTTCTTTCACATTCTTACTTTCTCACCATGAATGGAAGATATGTTTCAACTTTTTTACATCTTCAACAGTCTTTTGATTTTTTCCAACTATAATACAGTATGTTGAACCAAGATACAGTACTTTAACTTTTTCAAATTTGTATATATTCTCTATGGGATATTTTGCTTAGCCAATCCTTCACTCTTATTATCCCAACACTTTCTAATTCTTTTATTGGACCATTTCATCGTTATGGTGCAGGACAACGGGACATCATAATTACACAAAATATTGTTATAGAACTAACATTTTTTCACAAATAGGAATAAGCATGGCTTTTCTAAATCACATTTGGTACAAAGAGATTTCAGGCAAAGAAAAAACAGTTCTGGAATATTTTTATTAAAATATTAATTAATTTATGAGTGTTATACTTTTTATTTTTATACCAAATTTAAAAGATATAAATACAAAAGGTGTAGAAGTAGTAGGTGATACTTTCTCTGGAGCATCAACTCAACTGCTGCTTTTAAAGACAGTCTGGCAGACCACCATGCCATGAACATTTGAATTCCTTGCCTGAAGAAGTGATCGTGAATCATGAAAGTTTGCAATGTTTTTTTGTTTTTTTAGTGATCCAGAAAAGCTATCACCTACCACTTCTGTACATATTTTATATACGGATCACACGGCTGGCTTTGCTTATAATGCAAAATAGTTTTTAAAATATATTTTATTATTTTCTTACCTTCCTGTTTAAAAACCCAATCCTTATATATACCCCCTAATTAACATTATTCAATATATTAAATACCATCCTAATCTGATTAGATGTATAATAATTTTTAAAATATGGGATTCCTAAACCTCCTTTTTTCTGAGATACATATCACCCTTTTTTATTTATTTTCAGTCTTTTGTCTCCATTGCAAAAATTATTTATCATTTGCCTCTGTTTTAATTCCCCTTACCAAAATTATTGGTAACATCCACAATCAAAATTCAGTAAAAAAAATTAAATCCTGCATATTCTTAGTTTGGATGCAAATGTAAAAAAAGTTCAGCTGGGCTTTAAAAAAAATTGATATTTTTTATAGGGATTATGGGCTGGCAATACCTAGTTTACCTCAGATCCCCATGTGTTCAGTCATGAGAATGTTCTGTCCAAATTCTCCACCGGCTTGCAGTTTATAAAAAATGCATGAACATTTGCATCTATTTTTGTGCACAGGCAGGGTCATAGCCAGGATTCTAGATGAAGGGGGGCACAAATATTTTTTCAGGAGGGGCAACAATCATGCACATGAATGCACACACACGTGGACATGTGTGTGCATGCACACACACATATCCTGGGGCTGTTAGCTTGGGGAGCTGATCCCCCCTCCCCGGCCAACCCCTGGCTACAGCCCTGTCAGCACAGGTACCCCAGTCATAGGCATCCACAAATTTCCTACATTTTCCAGAAAAGCTTTCCTTTGTTTGCATATGCGCTTGCATGCTAATATATACAGTTCATGATACAGTTCTCAGCTCAAAACAGAAAGAAACACGCACACACAGAGTTCTATGCACTGTGAGTTGAGAATTGTGTTATGAGGTACAGGTGCCAAAAGAGAACTGTTCTAGTATCCTTGTTTGTATGGGAAGTTCAAATCAGGCCATTTTGAAGACTGAATAACATTCACTCCTATCTCTTAAGTAGCCAGGATATGGCTTGAACATCTGATGACTGATGAATGTAACTTGGGGCACTAGAGGAAAAACCCCTGGATCACATACAACTCAGTCCTGTGATAGTGCTGGCTCACAAATGCATTGCTACACTGTGGTGCTATTGTTTGCTCTCTGCTGTGATGTTAAGTGCCATGTAAGGTTACTTACTCATCGCTGACCAGAGTCAGATAAGTTTAAAGATCAGTGAAGACTTCTAAATAATGCATCATAAGAAGAAAAAAGATCAATGTAGATTATATTCACAATAGACGGAAGAAAACTGAGGCCAGCAAATGCTCTTAGTGACAACAGTCCAGACATGGTAATGTTACAATAGGATAATTCTCTGCTCCCGTTATCAGTATGGATATTGAAAATATAAAGGTGCCTATCTTGAATCAGACAGCTGGTCTCTTGAGTCCACCCACCCACCCTTATGTAAGAAGGGCATCAGTTCACCAAGATCTTGGGCAGAGATTGGCCTTTCTTAGCCCACATTTTTGAGATGCTTTACTATACAGATATTTGCAAACCACAACTCCTGTAACACCTGGGCAATGTATCCAACTGCAAGAAATAGGAAACATAGTTCAAATAGCATGTGGAGAGCCTCCACACCCTAGTGGAGCTTCAGATGGAGATGTCCGCTTTTGAACCTGAAGCCTTAGCTGCGAGTGGTTTTTCCTTGGCGCTCCTTGCTTGCTTGCCTGATTTGTGTGCATGGTGTAAAGGAGATTCTGATTCTTCGTCCTGCCCTGTGAGGAGTCCCTCTCATATCTGTCCTATCGCTTTGCCTTTCTCCACTCAGTACCATGAACCATGCCTGATAGCAGTGCCATGATGTGGAGGATTAGATTCCTTTGCTTCTCTGTCCATGAGGCTTCCTCTATGTCAATAGATACCGAGTGCCTTTAATAAGACCACAGGCCCTTTCTGTCTCTGTCTTAAGTATTTGTTTTTCAAAATACAGTGGTACTTCATACAACAATTTTAATCCGTTCCACAGGGCTCATTGTTGTACGAAACAATTGCTATACAATACATTTATCGTATAGTAATTTTCCCTATGGGATGCATCGTACAGTGATTATTATTTTTTTGCTAAGTGGTTTTTCCCATTGAAAAATTGTTGTAAGATTTTTTCCAAAGAAAAAATTGTTATGTGGGACACTATTCCCCCCCCCCCAAGAAAAACACCTAATTGTTATGCAATTTCATTGCTATACAAGCGATTGTTGTATGAGGTTCCACTGTACAATCAGAAGTGGATTAATAAATGTCTTCTCATCCCCTTCTGCATTCAACAAAGCACAAAAGCCCTGCCAAGAGCAGGAGTGGACTTTTCTTTTGTCCATAATGTCTGTTATTTTCCCCCCTTTCCCCTTTCACTCACTGACTGCTAGTTGTGGTAGTTCTGGGGCATTTTTGAGACTTTAAACTAGTTACAGTGGTACCTTGGGTTACAAATGCCTTGAGTTGCAAAATTTTCATGCTACGAATGAAAATCCATTGAAAATGTTTTTCATAGGAATGCATTGAAAACCAGTTAATCCATTTTGGAGGTCAGAAAAAAAGGTTTTCAACGCATTCCTATGGTAAACCACGTTTCAGGTTACAATATTTCTTTCCCCCCCTTTTTTTGCCATATGAAAAATCCCAGAGAATGCATTACATTTGTAACCCAAGGTACCACTGTAATGGCCCTTTGATATTTCCTCATGATGTGAATGATCATTAAAAAATGTTCCTGCAAAGTAATACATTTGCATTGTTCCCCTCCCCACCTTTTGCTTCTGATTTAGATATTTGAATGGTGGTATTTTCGCAAATATGGTACGTCCTTCATTGAGCAAGTATCTGTGAGTCACTTACGCCCTCTGCTGGGTGGGGTGGACAATAACTCTCCCAGCAACTCAAATACCAGCAATGGAGATTCAGATTCAAACCGGCAGAGTGTTTCAGGTAAGATAATTCTTTTTCCCGTGCACACTTTGTAATGGCAGTTGCTTTTTATATGCAAGAAAGGACAGTTCATGTTCGTTCATGCATCCTGACAGGGAATAAATTTTACAAAATAGCATCTGTCCTGCATCCGTAGGAAGAAGGAATACTTATGATGCAATCTCCAGGTAAAAGTCTCCCTTACTTGAAAGCCAGTTGTATCCGACTCTAGGGGTGGTTTTCACTTCTGTTTACAGCCATGTGGTAAGCGTGACTAAACGTCAGAATGCACAGAACACTGTTACCTTTCCTGCCAAAGCGGTACCTATTTATCTACTTGCAGTTTCTTGCTTTCAAGCTGCTAGGTTGGCAGGAGCTGGGACAGTTGATGGGAGCTCACTCCATTACATAGCACTGGGATCTCAAACTGCTGACCTTCCAGTCATCAAGTTCTGTGTCTTAACCACTAAGCCACCATGGCCCATTTTCACATGTCTACTCAGCAGTAAATCTTGTTGAAATCAATAGGGCTTACTCCCAAGTAAGTGTGTATAGAATTGCTGCTACTTCCTAAATCAGGGGTGCCCAAACTATGGCCCAGGGGCTGGATCTGGCCCCTGACCCCAATTCATCTGGCCCACAAAGCCCTCGTTACTCCTGGAAATGGAAGTAAAACGCGCCCGTACGGACGCTTCCAGGAGCAATGAGGGCTTCGCTTGTTGGATGAATTGGCATCAGGGGCTGGATCCAGTTCACAGGCCATAGTGACCACCCCCCTGAACTACATGATAGGCCCACAGCCTGAAAAGTTTGGGCACCACTGTCCTAAATGATACTGGGTTACTGTGGCTGACGGATAAAGGTAGATATCTGCATTTTGTATTATGTTCTTTCTGTTCTATGTGTGGCTGCTCTTTTAAAAATCCATTTTCACTGGTATAAAGTTGAGAGGAAAATAAGTGAGACATCATCATGCTAGTGTAGGTCTGATTCTAATCCATAAACTTGTCAGCAATACAAAGGAACTTTAGATCTCCTGGATCTCCTTCCAGCATGCCTCCAGAGGAGCTATTTTGGACCTTTCGCAAAAACGTTGTACTAGTAACTAGTACATTTCTGCATGTGGAGGTTTCTGCAGTCTACTAAGAGACTGTGGGATGGATGGATGTGCTGTCTGATTGGGAGAGCAACAGAGTATTTGCAATTTACACAATGACATAAATTTCAAGGTAACAGATGCATGAGTGAAGGAGAAGGCAATCAGCAAGTACAAATCATGACACTGTATAATACCTCCATCATCGGAAGCAACCTTTTCTCAGTGCCAGCTGCTGTTGTTGTCTTCATAACCTGTCAGTGGCCAGCCACTGTCACTTTCAGCCCATAACTGAGACCTCTCACATGCATAATAAAAGATCTCCAATCCGTCCTGGACAAGAAATTAAAATACAGTAATACCTCGGGTAACGTTTACCTCGGATAACGCTGAAATCGCATAACGTTAAGTAATCTGGGGAGGGGGGGAATTGGATCGAATAACGTTAAGGTCCTATGGGATGGATCGGATAACAACCACTAAAGCCTGTGTGGTTACAATGTATCTCTATGGAGCTTTAACGTTATCCGATCCATCCCATAGGATTTTAACATGGATCGGATAACACTAAAAATCAGATAACACCAAGATTTGTGGAACCAAGTCTTAGCATTATCCGAGGTATTACTGTACAGTAGTTAGTCTTTAAGGTGCCACATCGTTGTTGTTTTGGCTTTTTTGGCTTTTTTATTTACTCTGACATCTTAACCTGGTCTTTAAGCTTCCCATTTCCATTCAATTAGCAGAATTAACACTTGACTCAAAATGATATTGAAATACCAGAAGCTTTGGGAATGAAAGAGCCATTGGTCTTTTTCTAATCAAAGCAAAATGTTGCTTTTCCTCCGTTGGCCTCACACATTAAAATGCATTTGGTTGTTCCATTAGGCAGCTTCTTTCCAATCACCTCAGGAAATCAGCATAATTAAATATATCGAGCCCTTCATTTCCCCCCTTTCTTTAGTTGCTTTATTGTGAACGTCCTTATGCCAATTAACGTTATCTTGTCAGCATTTGTTTGGTTCAACTTCATGCAAGGTCACAAAATGGTGTCATTTCTTCATTTTAGTCATTGCAGAAACAAAAGCACCAGATTTAGTGGTGGATATTTACACTGATTTACAGTCTTAACTAGCTGGCGCAATTTTGTTGAGGAAATAAACACGTCCATAGGGATGAAAGTAATTGCATGGATTTTATGTTCTGTAACTCCATATGTGAATCCTTTCACTTTACAATTCCACTAAAATTAGAACATGGTCGTAAATCAGTTTTGGTGAGTGGCTTCTCTCCGGTGAAATCATTTGCAACATAAAAGATGCAATAAAAAAGATTACTTTCACAGGAGGGTCTCCCCTTTCCCCCTCTTTTTTCAGCTGAGTATGCTTAATTCATGTACAGTCCCAGGGCTTTGTCTACAATAGGTGCCCAACCTACAGCCTGCGGGCTGGATCCAGCCCCCAATGCCAATTCATCCAGCCCGCGCCACCCGCGCCGCTCCCAGAAGCAGAAGTAAAACGCCCGTATGGACACATTTTACTTCCGCTTCCGGGAGCAATGAGGGTGGACCAGGCCAGAAGAATTGGCATTGGGGCCCAGATCCAGCCCACAGGCCATAGTTTGGGCACCCCTGGTTTAAGCAGAGACAATGGCAGCCTAAAAATTCTATCTCATCCTGTTGCAAAACATATCTGTTGCAAAACAGATTACAAGGCGTGTTTTACTTCCGCTTCCAATGGGAGAAACCACGTGACCAGCCCACTAACCACATGACTGGCCCACTAAACTCCATGACTGGCCCGTGGCCCAAAAGGATTGGGCATCCCGGTCTACATACTGTTTGTTTTTGGGTTTTGCTCTTTGTGGCTTTCTGCCATCCAAATATATGGAGATCATTTCTGAAGGCTTATGTCTAGTCTATGTTTATGCTTATATGCTGGAAAATGGAAGCAGAGAGTTCTTACATTCTCCTTTTCTTTCTTTTTTCCCCCCCTGTCCTGCTGCTTTGACTATTCTTCAGAATCCTTCTTTTTGGCTTTTTTAAGCCTCCTGATGAAGTATTTTATTATTATATTTCACTGTATGACTCGTTTGCATTTACCAGCAGTCTTTGTATGGAGGGCCTAGTTTTCACCAATCCTTCCTCACAGTCTAATCAGTTGCTTAGAACTGGGCCCCCAAACTCTTCCTGTGCACCCCTTCAACCTGCATGTTTACTGATAACACCTTCAGGTATTTTCCTTGAGATCCACAACTGTACTTCCTGCCTCAAGTGGCACCATCTACTGTTGGTTTCTGGTACATTTCTGATGCAAAACATGGGTTCTTCTGGTCTCCATGGTTCCTTCTGTCAGCCCTCTTTTATTCTTATCCTTCATACTAGTATTTTGGCCATTCTGGGTGCTTTACTAGTCAGCAGAGCTCAGGTACCCGTAACATCAACATTTCTTCATTGGCCTCTGAATGTTTACTTTTGACCTAAATCAGTAGTTTAATAATTTTGTTACATTTTTATTTAAGATGTGGCCCTCTTTAGGCATTGGACACTCTAATGACCCTCCATGTCCCAGAAGGTGGGGGGACACTGGGTTAGAACATAGGTAGCAGGGGTATGCTGGGCACCTTGGGAGCACGGTGGACAGGAAGTGATGGGGTGCCTATTGGTGGGGTTGGGGGGGGAGAGAAATCCCATACATTCCCATTACCTCTGCCTGCCTGGGGGGGGGGGGAAGAGTCACTGGGGCCCACCGGGATGAGTCCCTGTATCCCCGTGGGCCAGCACACCACTGATAGGAAGATATGTAAAATTGAATTGTATATCAGTTGTGCCTGGAAATCCTAATGAAATCAATGTGGTCAAGGCAGTGTGGTGTTCCAAAGTATCCCAGTTTTTATGAATTTAAAGAATGACTGGAAGTTTGGTACTTCACTTTGCACCAGCAGAAGTGGTATCTATTAATGCAGAAGCTGTAAACAGAGGTGTGTACTGCCCCTAGAGTTTTACACAACTGGCTTTCGAACAAGGGGGACCTTTACCACTGGATATAAGTCAAAGTATTCACTAAAGGAAAAGGAACAAGCTTTTAAATGAAGAATGCACTACAAATGCATTCCAATTGGACTTGCTATAGATCACAGGACACATGCACTCTAAATCATAAAACCAAATAATAGCCAAAATCATGTTGTGAGATACAGTGGTACCTCGAGTTACAAATTTAATACGTTCCAAGGCATTTTTCATGTTATGAAAAAAAATTTAACTCGAATTTTCCATAGGAATGAATTGAAACTCATAACTTGAATTCATAACTTGAAACATGGTTTCCCATAGGAATGCATTGAAAACCAATTAATCTGTTCCAGAAAAATTCATAACTTAAGCCATTATTTTCAATTGATTTTCATTCGTATTGTGAAAATTTTGTGACTCGAACCATTTGTAACTTGAAGTACCACTGTACCATGGAAGTAAGAGAGAGAATGCAAGTGATTTTGACAACTTTTTCACCATGTGTTGTGCACCTGACATGTGACTGAGTCCACAATCAAGATATCTTCAGGTATGGGACAGCAGTCGATGCAATTGCGCACAGCAGTTAGGAAACTGACTACCTGTCTGTGCTGCACAAACTTCTTACTTTCCAATGTTCTGTCCAAGAAACTGCCAACCAACTTCTGTTCCATTTTATGTCCTTTCTGGTGAATTCTGAGCAGTACAGATGTCATTCTTTGTAAGGTACTTGCTTATTCTGATAATCCTGTGCAGCTTTAGTATTTCTTCAAGAAAAAAATTGCCATGAGAAGTCCAAGAGATTCAGTGAAATTTCCTGTAAGATGTCTGGGGGAGGGGCGCTAAAAATCTTTCATGCGGAGAAATATTCCTACAATGAGAAAAGATTGAAAAAAATATGAGATTCCCACCCTTAGACTTAAGATAGCTATGGCTGAATTAGGTATAGCTCTATTCAATTGTTACTCTAAAAATGGGATACACAGAAAGAGCCTCCTCGAAGATTGTGTTATTTTTGAACCACAATGTGGCATACCCTGATAACCGCAACCTTGTGTTTTATACTCAGTACCACCAGATTAGGTCACTGACATTTAAAGCATCAGAGCTGGGAACAGTGTCAGACTGAAAAACTTTGAAGGCCCTTGTCATCAGAGTATTTGGTCTAATGCAGGGGTCAGCAACCTTTTTAGGTCGAGGGCCAGGTCATGCTCCTTCAGACTGTTGCGGGGGCCAGACTGGTGGTCCTCCACCGTAAACGCTGCTGTAAATGCATCTGCATCTGTTGTAAATGCGTTTATGGCAGCCATAAAATTGAGTCCATGACTGATTCCAGTGGCGGTGGCTAGAGTGAGGGTGCGGGCTGGATTATTTGGTGCCACAGGCCAGATCCGGCCCATGTGCTATAGGTTGCAAACCCCTGGTCTAATGAGTCGATTTGCTAATGTAATGCACGTTAATAAGATTTGTTCACATATGCATACATGATTTCTTGACTCAGGGAGGCACTTCAAATGCTCAGAGGATACTGTACAAATCAATAGCTCCTAAGAGTGCCCATTTTATTACAAAAACATGTTTTCTGTTTAGGTGCTTGGAATGACTATTTTGAGAATAGCTTTGTTTTGATATTGATGTTGATATTACGTGGCAACTAGAAGGCAATTTATTAAAGTGAATATTCACTTTCCTCCCCATCATGACAGAATGTAAAGTCTGGCGAAATCCACTAAACCTGTTTAGAGGAGCTGAATATAACCGGTAAGTATTACAAAAAATTGTTATTGAAGCATAGTAATTACTTCAGAAAGCAATCATTTTGAGTACCTGTTAGTTCTCTGCTGCCCATCTCAACAATTCTATAAGCCATTTTAGCTATCGTACTTATCCTTTGTGGCTACACTTATGTGACCATGCTTTTTGGCCTGCCTAACTTTTCATGCTCCGGAAAAGGATTTAAATGGTAGTGTCTACTCTATAGCCTCATTATTTTCAAGTCAGATGGGCAATTTACTAATTGAAATATTTATAAAGGATGAGGGCTTTCCCTACTGCTTTGTACTGTATATCCATGATTGTTTTTTGTATTTCTTTGACTGTACTGTATTTATATTTTTATTATTTTTTATGAAGGTTTTGTTGACCACATTGATTGTATTATACTTGTTATATTGTATGTATATTATGTTTTCTATTGTAACATTGTTAGCCGCTCTGGGTTGCTTCGGCAAGAAGAGCGGCATATAAATTTGAATTTAATAATAATAATAATATGCTGGTTCCACAGGCACATACTTTCATAGTTTGGGTCAAGCATCACAGTGATCAGTGGAAGGGACAGCGCTCTGTATGATGACAGGAGCTCTGAGAGTCAGCTTTTACTGAGATCAATGATGAACAATGGCTGTCTGAGAATAAGTATCCCAGCACAAGGCTGATGAATGAAGATGAAATGAAGTTTACTCCAGCCAGGAATTTTTCTGACTAGTTGAGCCTACATACAAGATATATTTCAATCTGGAATCCCTGTTTATTTGCCCCCCACCCTCAATTTGCAATAAATATGCAAATATATCCCAGCCAAACTTAGCAAGACAACCAACAGCTAACTGTCCTCAATACTTGTCACCGACTTAAATCTACTAATACCATTTCCAAAATATGAGTTTTTAGTGCAATGATTATGCAGTGATCATCTAGCGCAAGTAGAAGTTGGATGTCTTGGCTAGAGTTATGAAGGCACGGGTGGACATTTAAAACTTGGAGAAAGGCATGGAGAAATTGTCAGATGTATTTGTGATCTTCTTAGGGCCAGCCTTTCTGTTAGGTTGAGTGAGGCAGATACCAGGAGACAGGGCTTGATGTTGTGTTGCTGGAGGACATGACTTTACCACATGACATGGCATGCTCTGTGCTGTGTCTGCTAGTCAGCTGAAGACAGTGGTGGTGGAGGACTCTGTCCTATAATAAGCACTGGAACATGATTCTGTTGCCAATTATCTGTTGTACAGATAATTAAGAGAAGGAGGAGCACTCTTCTCCTCTGTCTCAAGCAGCCATCTTAGGTATTCATTTCTTCCATTTCTTGCACCATAAAGGCATGCCAGGCAAGGATACAATCAAACTTTCTTTGGTGCCCCTGCAGGTATACATGGGTGACAGGAAGAGAACCGTTGACATACTACGATATGAATCTTTCAGCACAAGATCATCAAACATTCTTCACGTGTGATACAGACCATCTAAGGCCTGCAGATGCCAGTAAGAATCATACTAAGTGTTTTCAGAAGCTTTTGAATATGAATGAACAACAGGGGACCTTCCACCTTCTTACGACTGAAAATACAGTGTGTTTCCAGTTTTTTGTTATACTTATTGTTACTCATTTCCCCACAATTTATCTTTGTGATGACAATCACACTGAGATATTTTTTATTATCTCAGTGTTTATTGCATCTTTTTAAAGATGGTGGCGTAGTTTCTTCTTGTTCCTGGCACGTGAATGACTCATTTCAAACAGAAATCAAGCTTGCAGTGGGCCCCAATACTACCTCTCTGCTTCAAAAACCCCAAAATTACAGCATAAGCTGAGGCTCAGGTTGGCCTTGGTATATGTTGCTTCCTCCTGCTGCACAGGAAAGAAAGTGTGTGTAAAGGCAGCTGTTGCAAAAAAACAAGAGTCTTTGTGAGATAATAAGGAGCAAGTGTACACCCTTCATGTTCACCCTCCACACCTGCACAAATATCCTGTATGTCATTAGGAGATAATTACATGGAATGATTAGAGCTGTTTGAATCTGGAATTACCACCAGCAGATAACAGCACTTCTTGAAGAAAGGTTGGGGCAGAGGGCAGCTGCTTCTCTGTTGCCAGCACCTTAAAACCATCACACCACACCAACAAAATGACTTTGCACAGGGGGAAAAAAGGGGGGAGTGGATCTGTTTGCTTGTTTAGTTGTTTGTAAGCCATCTTTCTCTGGCTCACAACACATTAAAAGCAAGTCATGCTAAAAAGACAATTAAATTACAAGATCAAAAACTAATGAACTACTATAATTAAACATCAATTAATTGCGTAATAGTAATTTAAAAGCAATTGAAAAATTTAAAAACATATCTTTAAAAAACACCACAAGAACAGCAGCCAGGGACTCAATTATTGTTACTAAAAGCAGCCTGAAGAAATGGGTCTTTAAATGTAGGTGGAAGGATGGAGAGGGGAAGTCAACGGAACTGCCTGAGGTGATTGCCATCTCCTTGGATTGCCACTTCTTTAAGAAATACAGAGAGCTGCTTCCCCGTAAGGCTGCATGCTGTGTTGATGGATGGTAGCTGCATAGCTTCTTGGGTCTTCCCCATCTGATCAGCACCTTGCTTCTATCCATAGGGTCAACTGTATTGAGAAGGATGTCACTTTGAGAAATTCAGGTTCAGAAATCCAGACTGGTTTTGTTTGTTTGCTTCCTTCCTTTCTCCCCATTGGGGGCACCCAATGCTGTTTGCGACAAGTAAAATTATGAGACAATCAACAATTTTAAAAATGCAATATAAATAATATTTTTTTTAAAAAAAACAATTAAACATTTATCAAGATTAACACCAAGATTAAAAAACATTTTAAAACTTTTTTTCAATTTAAAACTTGTATTTTAATAAAGCATTCCTCTGACTGCTTAAAGCCATTCCTGGAGGAAAGTCTTTGCCACATGATGGAAGGACAAAGGAAATGGGACCAAAAATGGCTTGTCAGGGCAGGGCAGTCCAAAGCCTGGGATCAACCACTGAAAAGGGCTTCTGTTTGTGTTTGGGAAGGTGATGGAATCGAGGGAAGGGCCTGCCCAAAAGATCTTTAAAACTGAGAAGTCTCATATGTATGTGATCCTCAGATTGTCTTAACTCAAATTGTGTAGATATTTATTGGTAATAACCAGCACTTTGAATTGGTCCCACAACAGACTGGCAACCAATGAGGCCATTGCAATAAGGGAATGACATGCTCCCTGTATCTAGAGCCAGTGCACAATCTGACTGCAGTACTAAACACCCTTCTGTCCTTTGCTGATAACCATTTGATCACTTCCCATCAGAATCCTGGACCAAACATCCACTGCTGACATTCATGGGGGCATGAAAGGAGCCTCATTTGAGCATTCCCTGAGTGGAGTTTCTTCTGCAAAAGTCCTTTGAACCCAGAATATTATTCACCTATACAGGAAATAGTTCATCTGTGTTCACATTTCTTTGAACACAGTGAAAGAGTAGACTTTAAGGTTGGGGAGAAGATGGGTTGAGTGCACAAATTATCTTTTTGAAATTAATAGGCCTCCCCCCCTGTAAAATGCCTCCAAAGTACCCTAAGTGGCATCGTGTTAAATGAATGCTTTAATTATATACACACGTATATATATTATTCAACAGTAATGCAAAAGGCATGGAGAGAGAGAAACCCACAGGCCAGGATTTCTGCAGCGCATGAAGCCTTAGAGTTGAATGAGTAAGTATGCTTATGGTCATTTGAACATCTTTTGCATGATCTAGATCAGGTATTTTCAGTCTGTGGCCCAGATGCGGCCTGTGGCACCATTTCATGTGGGCCCCCACCGCCTACACCACACCATGTGATGGAGAAAGGGCAAAATGGCCGTCAAACCCCCAAATCTGTCTGAGAGAGTGTGACCTGGCCTCTGGCTTTAAAAGGTTGAGGACTGATCTAAACCAGCTTTCTACAAGGTGATTCTCTGGAATGAATTATCCACCTGATTCTCTCCAGATGAATGGCTCTTTTGTGATTCTCCGGCCATCATGGCAATGTGTCCAACACATCCGAGAACACTTAGTTAAGAAGTCTAATTCTAGATGGTCAGTTATAAATGTTTAACAACAGTAGAATCATGCACAAATAAGAAAACTTTTAACTAAGTAGCCCTTTCTGTGTTTGGACAGAAACATATGCATAGAGAGGGTAGCTATATTTTCCCACTTCCGGATACTATAATCATAGAGACATTGCAAAGTTTTCAATAAGATGTTCCATAATAGAAGACAAAGTGGAAGTACAAACTGGAGTTGAAAGTGGAAGATGCTGCTAATATTAACGATAGATATGGTTTTAATTATGGACACAATTCATGCATTATTTTGCAAGTGCAAGTTTGTTCTTCTGCATTAAAAATGGGCTAGTTCTAGGTGGGCTGTCCTGACTGTATATAGTGGTACCTCGAGTTACAAATGTAATGTGTTCCAAGGCATTTTTCATGTTATGAAAAATTTGTAACTTGAGTTTTCCATAGGAATGTATTGAAAACCAAAATTCATAACTTGAAACATGGTTTCCAACAGGAATGCATTGAAAACCAATTAATCTGTATTGTGAAAATTTTGTAACTCGAACCATTTGTAACTCAAGGTACCACTGCAATTTCAGAGACCCATCACATCCTTAGGCAGGCCCATTGCTTGCCATAATAAGGTAGATGAAAACAGTCTGCTCACCTGGTGTGGCCTAGCAAATTTATTTATTTATTTGTTTATTTACAGTAGATTTATATACTGCTCCAATCAATAGACTCTGGCCCGTGCCTTCTGCTTGTTCTTGCTCCTTTACTGATTGTCACTTTTGTCATTTCACTGGTAGGTGTGCCACTGCTTATATTCTCTTAGCAGAAGAGGAGGCAACAACTATCGTGGAAGCAGAAAAACTATTTAAACAGGCTCTGAAGGCTGGGGAAGGCTGTTACAGGCGCAGCCAACAGTTGCAACATCATGGTTCCCAGTATGAAGCTCAACACAGTAAGAGTTTTCTTGGTGTAACTAATAATCCTGGGATCTTTAAGCAACAGGCATCTTGCAGGTTGCCAGGAACAGCTGTAGGCTGTGCAATATTTCACGCTCACAGCTCTAAGTTACACTGTAATTTTACAGGAATATGGTGGAAGTATTTATAATGGGTTTGAGAATACCTTTCAGTTTCTTGAGAATCTCATCCTTCTTCGTTTCTTTTTTTTAAAAAAAGAACTTATTTCTAGCCAGCTTCTGACTGTGACAGTGTTCATGACAGTATATGGGAAATGTGTGCCAAACTTTCTAAAGCTAGAAAGAAGACCAAACATAATTTCTTGTGGTTTAAGGCAATTTTTTGTGTGCCTTCCATGGATTCTCCTCTCCAATCCATGGGTACCAAACCTTCCCCTCAAATTATGCAAACCAACTTACTTAGTGGAATTTATAGAGATTTCAGAATCTAGTTTTCATGAGTTTAGAAATATTGCACCGAATGGATAAAAACAAGAACTGCTTAAGACCATTAAGCAAAGAAAGTTCCAATACCTTAGCCATACCATGAGGAACAACATAAAGGATAGAATATTCCAACTCGCTCTGCAAGGGAAGATCCCTAGGAAGAGAGGCCCTGGACATATAGATGGTCTTCATGGCTGAAGTACCTGAGACACTGGTGTGACAGGTCCTCAGAAGAACTGTTCTGAGGAGTTAAGAACAGGAAGACTATCGCCATGATGATAGCCAGTATCTGGAATCGATACGACAGCTGAAGTAGGAGAAAATGATGAGTTTACTTTTTTAAAATAATATTGAGACTGCATACAGCACTGAATGGAGTTCAGTAACGTGTGCTGTTGGTTCTTTGTATAAGTTGACCCATGAACAGTGTTGGGTTAGGGACACTGATTGTATGCATAGTAAAAAAAATCTGTTTTGTCCTGGATCAACTTGTGCATCTGTTATCTGTTGCCTCTTTGAGTTAGAGGTGTTCTTGTCTCTCTTGTGACTGCTTGGCAGGCACACCACGCCTGGGCCCTGCTGCTGCTGGCTGCTTTCTCTTCTGCTTGGTGCAACTACCATGGTTGTACTGTGATCCCAGCCACCCCAACAATGGCACTTAAACTGGCCACTTTGGGATTTGTCTGCCAGCATCCACAGTACTGCAGTAAGGGAAAATCCTTAATCCCAACCCCCACCCTGAAGTTCCTAGAGGATTGCTGCAGCTAAACCGCAGTCATCTAGGACAGTGGAGGCTAATTTTGGCACTCCAGCTATTCTTGGACTTCAATTCCCAGAAGCCCTGATCATTGGGTGTGCTGACTTGGGCTTCTGGGAATTGAATTCCGAGAACAGCTGGAGTGCCAAGGCTAGCCCCCCATGATCTAGTAATGTCAGGGGGGAAACAAGTATAAGAGGTTCTATACAGTTGAACCTGTGTTCTTTGAGGGTCAGGTGTAGATTGGTGGTTCTAACCCGGGGATTCCCAACCTTACAAACCTGGAGTCGGGTCACGCTCTCTCAGTCAGCTTCAAGGGCCAGGCGGCCATTTTGCCCTGCCTGCACAATTGGAGGGGGGTGTATTGGCCATTTTGTCCCAACAGCTTCAAATGAGTGGCCATTTTGTTTTTCAAATTCCCTTGGAGGGGTGAGGGGCTACATGAAATGGAGCCACAGGC
This sequence comes from Furcifer pardalis, assembly GCA_030440675.1. Classification (NCBI taxonomy): domain Eukaryota; kingdom Metazoa; phylum Chordata; class Lepidosauria; order Squamata; family Chamaeleonidae; genus Furcifer; species Furcifer pardalis. The sequence goes on along the minus strand of CP126892.1, from coordinate 14,762,854 downwards.
CAGATCCAACCCACATGCCTTAGCTTGGAAACCCCTGTTCTAAACTAAAGCTTTCCTGATATTGTTGGATTATGGTTCCTAAAGATTCTCCCCATTATCTGAGCTTGCTATGGCTTCAGTTGCATACAACTAAATCTCCCAGAGAGGTAGACGTGTACCTGGTCCATAGGGTTGGAATCGACTGTGCGACTGAACAACGACAAACCGTATATAATCGACTATAAATCGTCCTGAATATAAGTCGAGGTACCTAATTTGGACCTCTAAAACTAGGAAAATAGATTGACCTGAGTATAAGTTGGGGGTGGAAAATGCAGCAGCTACTAGTGAGTTTCAGTAATTAAAATACATGAAAACACAGTAAAATTAATTAATTTAGACATTTGTGTGGTTATTTTTTCTTTTTAATGTTCACATTGACCCAAGTCTAAATCAAGTCCCATTTTTGGACCTTATTTGGGGTGCTAAAAAACTAGACTTATACTCGAGTATATACAGTAATAATTCTAATGAGTAGAAAACTAGTTAATGTTGCTTTTAAAAGGTAGATACATTGGTAGTTTTTTTCTCTGAAAAGTAACAGATTTCATATTAATGGTTTTAATGTTACATTTCATCCATTACTTCCAAAATCTAGAATAAAACATATGAAGGGGAAAATGTAGTGTTCTCAGCAGCAATTACAGATATTGGAGGTGGCGCTTTATCTTTTTGTATCAGGGAAAAATTAGTAGCAATGGCCACAGATAGCTATCAGAAACAATTGTGTTCAAGAATACATTCATCCTAGAACAAATATCATAAATTAACTAGAATAATCACAGAAAAATTAAGAATCTGATTCTTAACTCATTACAAAAGGTTGCAAGAGCTCATCATGTTTAATGTATTGAAAAGAAACTACTAGTTGAATTACTCTCTTGTTTTGGAGTGCCTGTCTTCCATTAAATGTGCATGTAAAATAGCTCTCCAAAAGTGCTTCTGACCTAATAAGATCTGAACTGTTTGTTCTCCTTAGATATTTTTTCCAGCTAGGACTTTGTAGGATAGATTCATTAACACTGTTAATATCTGAGTGTCTTTTGAAAAAAAGATCATATTCTTTTGGTATTGTGTAGAAAGGCCAGTATATGGGAGAAATGAAAACAAATAGTAGCATAATATGTCTCCAAAACAAAAGCTCAAATTCCTGAAGTGTAGCAAGTCCACCCATCAGGATTGTTGATATGAAAGATTCCATAGTGATGCTGGTCTGATGGTCTTACACAGAAAATTAGAGAGGGAGAGTGTGTGTGTTTAGAACTGTAATTTTAAAAACCTAATGATTCGGAGCTTTTGCTTTAGTTGTGTTGCAGAAGGACAACACATGGACTAAGTTGAACCATTATGGGTGGAGTGATGCAAGGGGCTTGTTTTGGTTAAGTAGAAGTAAGAGGAAGAATTTGACAATCCGCATAATCCTAAGAACCTATGTTTTATGAGTAGGGCTTTTTAAAGAATATATTGGGTTATGAATTCTTTAACTTTACCATTCTTTTAATCACAATAAAACAGTCTAGAAGACAAAGCAATCTGATTATATTCTATATACAAATATTGAAAACAGATGTGGTTAATAAGTTATTAAATACTGAGAAGTCAATCTATAGATAAAATGGTTATTTAACATGAAATAAAGTTCAAGGGATTTCCTTTCCTGCCTTATGTATTTACTCTTTGAAAATCAGACATTTCAACCTGCTCCTTAATCTATCTGAAAAATACAACTATGGTATTAGTAATTTGGAATTTCTTAATGCTTTTGGCATACGTCTTTTTTCTTTTTAGGAGAAACTTGAAAATGTGAGAGCTTTAGACTGTACATGTTTAAGGGGTGCATAGGATACATGAAGTTAATCTGGAGCAAGTGATTTTATAGAAATTATATTCATGGACATTTTCTGTCAGTCCCAAGGCAGATATGCCCTCTTTTAAATTCAAAAGAAGACGTATTATAATTAAGGGAATCCTTATTCTGCCCTAGGGGCCTTTAAAAAAATTTTTGGCCCAAATCTTCATAACTTATTTAGGTTGGTGTAACACAGATGGCATAAATTTTGGAGGCAAGCTGCCTTAAGATATCATCATGCACTGTATCTGTTGGATTCTGAGCTGTGTAATTTCAGCATGCAACTGTTAATGTCCATGGTGATTTCTTTACTTGGGCTGATTAGTCTCCAAATGTTTTAGTGTCTATAAGCAGGAGAATTTTGGCCTGTTAAACAACGCTGCTTCATTCCATTCATTCTGTGCAGAGAGAGAGAGAGAGAGAGAGAATAATAAAAGTGGCCTTTTGGCAACTGTTAGATCACAATTCCCATCTGTTTTAAGCCAATGTGTCCAACAGTGAAGGAAGATGGCATATACAAGTCAATACTGATAGATACCCCACTTTTTTCCTATCCTTGATATAAAACATCAGTGTCATACATATCTCTCCCAGTTTAACCTACTACATTATATGATCATGAGCTAAAACTTTGCATTGAGTTGACTGGAGGAATAAGAAGAAATAACAAGTCAGGGTTATCTCAGAATGATAAGAAATGCAACAACAGGCGCCAAAAAGATTGAAGGCCCAATAGGATAAAGTCATTTTTTGAGCATTGAGTTGTATGTTTCTAATTGGCACAGTCCATGATTAACAATTTCTTCTGATGTGTCCCATCTCTGATGCATGATGTACTTCACAGCTTTCAATACCTATGGAGTGCTGAGAATTCTTTGGATGGCGAATTACTTAGATCTCTCTCTTTTTTAATTCTGGGGCCTGTACTGAAGCTCTCTGGCAGAGACTTCGAAGTCCCTTACCACATTACAAATCACAGAATCCATAGAGTAAAACCATTGCAGCTGAAGTGGAATCACAGAACTGTACTATAGTGGCATAATGGAGATAACATCCATTTTTGTAGTCCAACTACAAAAAAAAATCTGAAAAACCTATAGATCGAGGTCTGGTAGACTAGCCTAGACATCTTCCAAAGTAACAAAGGGCTTAAACAAACAGTGCAATCTTTTTATGCTAGGCTGGAATCAGTGCTCCAGGTGGCATCTGACCTCCTAGTCTTATACATGGCCCAGAGTTTCCATCACTTCTTCATTATCCACATATTCTAGTTGCCTGAGATGTTCTACTTTGCTAACTCTGTGCATTTAATTTATAAAATTGTATGAAAAAACATACATTATCTGCATCCCTGAAGGTTTGTTTTGTATCTTAGGCACTGATGTATAATGCAATCTTATGTATATGTATTCAGGGATAAATCCCTCTGAAATCAGTATTATTGCATAAGTATCATTAGGATTGCAGTTTAACTCACCCTGTTTGAACCTGTTTAATTCCTGTGCTTCCTAACAAGTCAGAGAAAGTATATGTGTTTTGTTTTGCATAAAGCTTTTCATATCCTTCAGTGTGTTAATTTTGACAACTCTGCATAGCATAGGTGAGCAACCTGCAACTGTCCAGATGTTGCTTGACTCTAGCTCCCATCATCTTCAATTATTGGCCACACTTGCTAGATCTGATGGCATTTGACAACATCCACAGAAGCAGGGGTGCCCAAACTACGGCCTGTGGGCTGGATCTGGCCCAAACCGCCAATTAATCTGGCCCATGCCACCCTTGCCTCTCCCAAAAGTAGAAGTATAATGTGCATGTGCAGAATACACATATATGCACATTTTTCTTCTGAGTGGAAGGAGCCACATGACCAGAATACCTGACCATGTGACCAGCCCGTGGCTGAAAAGTCTGGGCACCCCTACCACAGTTTGTCTGGGACTAAGAATTTATTAGTAGAAAATAATTTGTCAGCAGCCATTGCTAGACAAGTATCTGCAATCTTCAGAATTTTAAGTCATTAACAATAATATTTCTTCAAAATTAACTCTTTCCATAAGATCAGTAAATTATATTGAACTTTTTTCCAGGTTGATGTGGGTGGGGAATAACTACAATTGTTCTCTTACTACTTGCAAGCCAACGGCACACTGTGTGCCATACCTGAGACCTAGAGAAACGTTGCTTACTTTAGAATTACGGTTTCCTTCTAATAAGCCAATGTTTAAGGGCCAGTTATTCATTAAGGGTCAAAGTGGGTGTTCGCTGTATTTTGTCATGGCTCTGATCTGTATTAAGCTGGGCAACTTGGTATTAATGTTTAAAACGCATGAGGCTTTTTCATACAACAGCAACAAAAACTTTTTTAGAATTCTGTCTTCACAGATTCTCTAGTAGCAATAGACACACTCCAGCACTAGATTTCTGTAACTAACTTCAGAAATCACTCTATTTTTTAAATTATGATTGTCCTGTCTTTGGTACTTATCCATTAGTGGCCCCCCATTACATTTTGAAGATGTTAAAAGGAACTTTTGTTCTGTCTATTTCTGCAAACACTCAACCTCTTAAAATCTTTTCCCCCTCCTTCTTTCTTTCTTTTTCTCTCTTTCTTTCTCTTTCTCCCCAGGACGGGACACTAATGTATTAGTCTACATTAAAAGGAGGCTGGCTATGTGTGCAAGAAAGCTGGGGAGGACCAGGGAAGCTGTGAAAATGATGAGAGATGTGAGTTTGGATTTGTGTTAATATTTGTCTGTTATGCTGGTGAATCAAAGCATAGCCTGGACATTCATTTTGCCTTGGGATCAAGCATAACCTGCATCTAAAGCAGGGGGTTCCCAATGTTTCAAGCCATGGGCCAGACCACGTCCCCTCAAACAGCTAAGCAGGCCGGACTGGTGCCGCCGCCGCCCCGCCCCCCCCCCCCCCGCTGCCATTAACACTGCTGTAAAGCGTGTCTGCAGCTGTTGTAAACACGTTTATGACAGCAGTAAATGAGTCTATGGCTGATATTGGCAGTGGGGGAAATTGGAGTGAGGCCAGCTTATTTGATGTCATCAGCCAAATCTGGCCTAAGGGTTGTAGGTTGCAAACCCCTGATCTAAAACAATGGTAATGCCTATAGCTCATGTCCTGGTTTCCTTTTGTGTGTGTTTTCGCACATAACCCACACCCCTCAAGACCTTCTTGGGATTGTGTGCTCTGCTCATGTCCTATTTTTATTCTACCTACTCATGGCATGCAGAGTTAAGATTATAAACATGACAATCTTCCTATTATTCAAACATGGACTATCCCTAATTCTGAATACTGAACCTAATTCCTCTAGTGCTGAAGTTGACTAAGTATAGCCTTCAGGACACATGTAGCCCTCCAGGAGTCCAGATGTGACTCCTAGTACCCCTGGTGTACCCAGCAGCCTCCACACCCAGTGTTTTCTTTAAATCCCAAAGAAGTACCCTTTATGGGGCATAGTAGGCATTTTTGCCATGCCAATCTCTCTCGTCATGACAGCCATCCCATTAGGTGTTTCATTTTGCCAGTTTCACATCTGGCCTAGACACGGAAGAAGAAGAATCTTTCCCATTTGTTTAATTGGCTCCTTAGAAGGCATGAGGCTTTTAAAAAATTAAATGAAAGGCTTTTCAAAAGAAAAATATTGGTAGGGTAGTGAGGTGTGGAAGTCCGACTCACCAGTATCCAAGGTGGATGCACGAAAGTTACCCCATTCCTTCCCTCCTGGATTGTATTACTGTAATGGGGGGGGGGGGGAGAGAGAGATTCTGAAAAACCAAGGAGCATATATGAGCTTGACGTGCATCTGAAATTGAGGGTGGGAATACCATGGAGTCATTATTTCAGCAAGGAGTCCACACGTTGGTAGACATCTCCGCAACCGCAAAGACATTCCGCACTTGCAAATGGACCTGCAAAATCAAGCCCATCTGTGTATGGTTTTTAGCCATTGGAATATCATGTCACCGCCATCTGTGGGGATGCTGGGAGATGTGGTCCAAAATATAACATTTCTAAGCTCTATGCTAAAGGTTACGGAAGCTGTAATATAATGTTAAGGATTTAATTTGGAATCCTAAAACAAACAATGTTTTACTTGGTGAAACATGGAATGAATTATATCAGACCATTTACTTATCAATTAGCTTTATTGATGTTTTGAATTCTCACTTGGATTTCACCTCTGTACCCTTCTCCACCAATTTTAAGAATGACACACACAGTAACCATTAGAGTTTCATTACAGCCGTACATTTTGAGAGGGAGAGGGGGAATCATAAGAGAGAATAGGCTTCAGAATCTGATCTGGATTTCCCATCTTCCTAACCTATTTCAGTTTTTGTAGTTCAGCGTCTCTAGAAGCTGCTGTTTCAGCTCTGCAATGGTGAAGCTGAATTGAGCAGCATTCTTAATGTCCTGAGAGGTGGTCCTTAATGGTCCACCACCAATTTAATATTTTAACTTTTTTATCTCATTGTTTTGTAGAGTTTATATCTGTGGTGTTTTTATATGTGTAAGCCACCTGGAGTCACCTAACCGAGAGGGCAGCAATAGAAATGTGATTAAACAAACAAACAAACAGTTATGCTTATGTGAAGCAGTATGTCTTCCTGCACAGAGGATCAGAGCAGACAGCAGTACTATTGAGGGGGCGGGAAGGTTGTACTTACCAGTAACTGTTATTCTTTGTGTGTATATATGTGAATTCACACTGATGGGTTATGCACATGCGCAGAGCCGTTCTCAGAACTGTCAAGCTAATTGGATAGAATTCAAAATTAGGGCCGTCCACAATGTCTGCCCACTTTTGGCGCCATTTCCCCTCTTTTCTTCAGTTCATATTTAAGCTGCACTTGGATCAGTCATAATAGACCTCATCTGTGCATACTATAGGGGAGGCTGGGTGGGTTGTGTGAATTCACAGATACCCACTTGAAGAACAACAGTTACTGGTAAGTACAACCTGACTTTCTCCTTCGTGGTATCTGTGAATGCACACTGATGGGTGACTGGGCAGTCACGGATGATATGTCTGGAGTCCAGCTGCCAGGACCACTCTGCCTAATCTCACATCTGAGGAGGATCTAGTGTTCATTCTGCAGTGTTTGGCAAAGGCCGATGTTCTGGACTATGTTGCCGCCTTATAGATGTCTTCTAAAGGGACACCATGGATTAAGGCTGTGGATATTGACAGTGTTAGGGTTGAATGAGCACGGATATTTGGGGGTGGTTCCAGAGATGACATCTGGTAGGCTAGGTGTATGACAGCTGAAACCCACTTGCATAGCCTTTGAGAGATACTGGGCTGCCCTTGGCTTTTCCTCTGTAGGTTACAAATAGATGTGTTGTCTTTCTGGCCGCACCGGTTCTATCAAGGTAGTATAGGAGTGCTCTTCTGACATCAAGTGAGTGCCATGATCTCCCCTGAGCTGTGGTTGGTTATGGGAAGAATCTGGGCAGGGTAATTGTCTGTGGCAGATGAAAGTCTACCTATCTTGGGCAAGAAGGAGACATCTGGGTATGGGACCACCCTGTTGTGATACATTTTCATAAAGGGGGGGGGGGGGTCTGACCGTAGGGCTACAAGTTTGCTAATTCTTCTCAGTGATGTCATCAAGGAATACTATCTACCAGGAAAGTGACCTCAAGTCTGAAGTGGCCATAGGTTCAAAAGGTGGTTGTCTGATGGCATGGAGTACCATCGAGAGGGAGCACTAAGGTGTTGGTTTCTTCATTCTGGGGAAGGCATTCCTTAAGCCTGCCAGAAACCTTTTTACTACCCGGAGCCTAAAGGCTGCAGCTGCTGGTGAATCTGCTTTAACATGTGCCACAACTGCTGCCAGATGTACTCTGATGGAAGAGTGGCTTAGGCCAGATTCTTCCAAGTACAGGAGATAATCCATGACATGTTCTTTTCTGACAGGTGAGAACTAAAGTATTTAAATTTGGCGGTATAAGATTTGGATGTGGAAGGCTTCCTACTCAGTTGGAGGATTCTCATTAGTATGGCAAGGAGTTCCAAGTAGTTTATGTGTTGTTTCTTTTCCTGTAGATTCCACTTATGAATCTTCAGTTTGCCACCAAAAGCTCTCCAGTCCTCCTTGCTTGCGTCTGTGACTATTTGCACCGTTGGTGTGGAAATACAGAAATTCTTTCTCATAGCCACATTTGAATCCATTGTCCACCAAGAGAGCTGTTCTGCAAGCTCTGTGGTTATCTGCAATGGTTTGTTTGGATGGTCCATCAAAGCATCGAATTTGTGGAAGAACCATGCCTGTAGCGACTGCATTTTCAATTTGGCATGTGAAATTACTGCCGTTGTGGAAGCCATGAACCCTAGAAGTCTCTGTGCCAGTTTTGGCTTTATGGAAGGTTGTCGAAACTGATGCACAATTTCGACAATGTCTAGGAGTCTGCGAATAGGAGTGTATTGATCAGTGGTACAAGGGTCATGCTGCGATGAGGAAGGCAGGTGATACAAGACTTAATCTTAGACAAAAGGCCAAGAAGCAATGAAAGGCCACTGCATTATATTCTCAGGACAGTCTTCATGGCAGATTGCCATGATGATCATCAATATTTGGATTCGGATATGGGAGGAGGAGGAGGAGAAGAAATATTTTGCAACTCCTAATGTGTTATGATAGATAGGTACCACTCCCATAAAGAAATACACGAACATTTTCTATCTTACTATGAATAGAAAGGTAAATAGCTTCATTCTTATGGCAGTACTCCAGTTACATTATCTTTCATCCTGATGTTCCACGTTGTCTCTTTGTGATCTAGTTCAAACGGTGTGAAAAATCTTTCCACTTGAGGATAGGGGGGAGGAATCATTTGGCAGTGACATAAAGAGGAATACTAGTTAGAACTCCCATTTTGTCTGCTTCGTGCTCTTGGTTTGCCATTTATTCTGAGAACAAAGTGATGGCTGCTTTCACAGTTGCAACTCAAATTGATTTAGGCATCAATAAGGCATGACTTTTTGAAGAAAAGACCTTTTCTGATCTGCACGTCTCACAGTCTAGACAGTGCACTTGTCTGCACTGTTGTCTCATGCCTCTGCCTACTGCTCTGACAGAGGGTGATACAAGGAGAAAGTAGAATAGATTGTTGTTCATCAGAAAGGAAGAAAATGAAGCATGAGAAAAAGAGCAGGGGGTTGAAATGCTTTTCTAGTTTGTTGCCAATCTTCTATTTTCTGGTTCAGGAAATATTAGCCTACTAGTGGTTATTTATTTGCACAACACAAAGGTAATTACATCAGTTCTGTTGTTTGTAACCTACACATTATGTGCATTTGGACTGCTTAACTGAATTCCTGTATTTATGCTGTACCACTTAAGTCAGAGAAAGGGTTTCCTGCTTCAGTTTAACAATAAGCAAAAGCTGTCATTCAAAACACAGGTGATGCATTAAAATAAATGGGTGTGCGAGAGATGCTTTTCCCCATTCCCTTCACTGTGCATAAAAATGCATGCATTATCATAAGCATTTATTTTTATTTTTTGCGCCCATTCTGTGAACTCTAGTGACCCAGTTCTTCAGGGCTAGTCTCCAATGAAACACCTCCTTTCTTTAGGGCAAGGGTCTGGGATTTTAAATGTTTAATCAGCAAAAAAAGGAGAGAGATCAAAGTAAGCTTCCGGCTGCTCATCTATTGCTTGCTCTTCCTATTTTTTGTAAACTATTTGTGAAGAGATTAAGAAAAGATGGAAAGAGTACACAGAGGAACTCTACAAAAAGGACCTCAACACCCCTGATAATCACAATGATGAGAACATGGAACATGAGCCAGACATCCTAGAGAGTGAAGTCAGAAAGGCCCTAAAAAGCACTGCAAACAACAAAGCCAGCAGAGATGATGGTATCCAGGTTGAACTTTTCAAAGCCCTAAAAGATGATGGAATCAAATTATTACATTCTATATGCCAGCAGATTTGGAAAACACAACAATGGCCACAGGATTGGAAAAGATCAGTATATGTTCCAATCCCCAAAAAGGGGTTCAAATTATCGAACAATTGCGGTCATCCCTCACGCTAGCAAAGTGATGCTCAAGATAATACAGGATAGAGTGCAACAGTGTGTGGAGAGAGAATTACCAGAAGTGCAGGTGGGTTTCAGAAGAGGCAGGGGGACTAGAGACTACATCGCCAACATAAGATGGATCATGGAAAAAACAAAGGAATATCAGAAACAAGTCTACTTCTGTTTCATTGATTACACTAAGGCTTTTGACTGCATGGACCACAACAAAATGTGGCAAGTAATTAAAGAGATGGGAATACCGGAACACCTTATAGGCCTCATGAGAAATCTGTACATGAATCAAGAGGCAACAGTTAGGACAGAAAGTGGAATGACGGAGTGGTTTGGAATAGGAAAAGGAGTAAGACAAGGCTGCATTTGTCACCCTGGTTATTCAATTTATACACAGAACACATAATGCACAATGCAGGGATGGAGGAATCACAATTTGGGATCAAAATTGCTGGAAGAAACATCAACAATTTGAGATATGCAGATGATATCACCCTCATGGCAGAAAGTGAGGAGGACCTAAAGAAGCTCCTGATTAGGTTGAAAGAAGAAAGTGAAAAAGCTGGCTTGAGACTCAATATCAAGAAAACCAAGATAATGGCAAAAGGCCCTATCAGTCCCTGGAAAATAGATGGGGAAGAAGTAGAAGCAGTGACAGATTTTACTTTCCTAGCATCAAATATCACTTCAGATGGTGATTGCAGCCATGAAATAAAAAAGCGACTGGTGCTTGGGAGGCAAGCGATGAGAAACCTGGGGAACATAGTGAAAAGTAGAGACATCACATTGCAAACAAAAATTCGTATAGTTAAAGCAATGGTATTCCCTGTGGCAATGTATGGTTGTGAGAGCTGGACCATTAGGAAAGCTGAGTGTAGAAGAATAGATGCCTTTGAGATGTGGTGCTGGAGGAGAGTTTTGAGAGTCCCCTGGACAGCGAGGAGAACAAATAGGTTAATCTTAGAAGAAATCAACCCTGACTGCTCCCTTGAAGGTCAAATAGTAAAGATGAAGCTAAAGTACTTTGGACATCAAATGAGAAGAGAGGATTTGCTTGAGAAAGCCTTGATGCTGGGAAGGGTGGAGGGCAAAAGAAGAAGGGGGCGGCCAAAATGAGATGGCTAGATGGTATTGTAGACACAATGGGCACAAAGCTGAGCGAGTTGAGGAGGATGGTGGAGGACAGAAGTGCCTGGCGGACAGTGGTCCATGGGGTCGCAGAGGGTCAGAATCGACTGTGCGACTGAACAACAACAAAAATTGTGTCATGTTTTGTGTGCGCGCGCATGTGTGCTTACGTGCGCATGTGTTTATGACTTAAGGCATATAGCTTTTCTGTTGCTCATTCTTTCTTCCAAATCTTGACTTCAGTCCTAGAAATTGCTAAATATTTCAGGAATCTATTTACATTGTTACCCTTCTTCTCCCAGCCTTTATGAAACCAGACTTACTACTATTTTTGCACTCAGAGAACGTCAGAGTAATACTCGGACTCAGCCCAGTTGCACAAATAAGCCAAGTAAATCACCAAGTGCTACTACGAGTGTCCATTGCTAAGCCACTAACATGGCACTAAGACGAACTTGTCAGTGTCCAGGGAGGTGCAACAGGTTAGGATTGGCCCCTCCGTGCTGCAAAGTGAAGTAGCTATCTGAGGTAACATGTCTTGGAGTTCAGCAGTTGTAGAAATACTAGCATTTTTCCTCCATCTCCTTGTGTTCTCTCTTGGGAGATATACTGTGCCCTATAGTAAAGCAGAGGTTTATTGATACATGAATATAGGTACATGAATAAAGTGGGGCTGGTTCTATGTCTGCTCTCTCCCACTGGCATCCTTTTGGGAGGGAAATTGGTCCTTCTGCTGTAAGACATCAATTGCTTGTTCAGTTTTACAAGTGCTCTATTTCATTGTGTGTGTGTTTTCCTCTGGAGAAATATACACAATCTTAGATGTTTCCCTCTTTTCCTTAGATTCCAAGCTGAAGGATAGAGAGTTACGATCTAAAGCAGTGTTTTCCAACCTTTGGATTTTGGACTTCAATTCCCAGAAGCCTAAGTCAATTCCCCAAAACACTGGTCAGCCAATGTACTGACTTAGGATTCTGGGAATTGAAGTCTCCTGTGGGAACTATTGAGCTAAAGGAAAGCAAGAGACTTAAGTCATAGGTCCAACCATCAGACAACTTGTGGTTCAACTCTAATATCAAGCGCCAGCATTCCCTGGCGGCCTGAGGGTAGTGTTTCTGTAATATTTTGGGCCTTCTGCCCCTGTGGATCTTTGTGGCAAGATGGGGGTAGCTGTTTGGGCACTTGATATGTGTCCAGTACAGTGGAACCTCATACAACAATTGCCCCATATAGCAACGAAATCGCGTTAACAATTAGGTTTTGGGGGGAAATGGTGTCCTGCATAACAATTTTCCCTACGGAAAAAATTGTACAATAATTTTTTTCAGTAGGAAAAACCACTCAGTGGGGAAAAAATCATTGTACAGTTGTACCTTGCTCTAAGAGCATAATGCGTTCCACGGGATTGCTCTTTAAATGAGTTTGCTCTTTAAGCGAAACACCATTGTAAGTGACCAATTGTGATTTCTGATGGGGGAGATTTCAAACCCTGATTTATTTGTTAAGTGAGTTTTTGGTTAGTTTTATTTGTTAAGCGAAGCAAACATTCAGAGAAAATTCTGTTCTTTAAGCGAATTACTCTTTAAGCGAGGTGCTCTTTATGAGAGGGTTGACTGTACGATGCATCCCATAGGAAAAATTGCTATACAATGCATGCACTGTATAGCAATTTTTTCATACAACGACGAGCCCTGTTGAACGGATTAAAATTGTTGTCTGAGGTACCATTGTACTATGATTATAAGGGTTATGGCCTCTCATTTTTCTAAGGATTTCTCCCCAGCTCCTTTTCTAAGGATTTCTCCCCAGCTTCTCACCACCTTTATTTTTACTTCCCATGTGCCCATATGTACCACACTCACATTATGAATGTATGATGTACTTACTAATACCAAAGACATATAAGGTGCAGCTGATGTTGAACTATTGGGTATAGTCAGCACATGGGTATAATCAGCACATTGCAAACAGAAGAAAGGAAAGCACATATAAATTTCACACACATGTAGATAGTGTTATAGTCATGTTTGAATTGATGGCATCCAATTATGTTTTGTATGTGCTTGATGATAAGGAAGTCAGGCCATCAGTAATATAATTTAGGTAACTTGTCCAATCCCTCATGCTTTGGATAATCTTTAAATACATAACTTGAAACAGATACATTTCAGTTATGCTGTTGATTTTGCCATGATGAAGTTTGTGTGGAAGTTCCAACATGCACTTAGACATAAATCCAACTGAGCATTACAGCATCGAAACCAGAATCCAGTTCTCTTCTCACTGCAGCTCTTGGAGAGCCCAAAAAGCCACCAGAGGACTTCCCTACCCTTCTGAAGTAGGCTTTTAGTTGAAGAGACAGACACACAAAAAGAGCCTTCTCTAAGATTGGGGCATTTTTGAACCATCCTCAGGGGTACCCAGGTAATGGCAACCTTGTGTTGCTAGCTAATCTTTCTCACACTAGGTCAGGCAAAAGGAACTGCAGAATGAATTCACCAAAAGGTGCCTACATTTTGGCAGTTTCACATCTGGCCAAGAAACAGAAGTTGAACTGACCGAGTTGACGGGGGGAATGCCTCTCTTGTACCATCAACAGTGTGTTCCTGGATTCTTTTCCAACCTCTCAGTACAAAGAAGACTTATTTCAGGTTGCTTTACACTGTTCTGCATAAACTCTGCTTTATGATAGCCTGTTGTTGTTGTTGTTGTTGTTGTTGTTGTTGTTGTTGTTGTTGTTGTTGTTGTTGTTGTTGTACAATTAAACTGCTCAATGTTTCATGCAAAATTTAAACCTTTTCCCCCTTGTAGTTAATGAAGGAATTCCCTCTTCTTAGCATGTTCAACATCCATGAAAATTTGCTAGAAGCTCTGCTGGAGTTACAAGCATATGCAGATGTACAAGCAGTTTTAGCAAAATATGATGGTGAGTCAAAACATCTCTTACCATATATTGGTACTCTCTCTGTGTGAAGTGGTATAATATATATGGTAGCTTTATCCCGGGAGGGACGGGGATATTCCAGGCTCTCTCAAAATTCTTTTGATTGGCTTTTGTATGAACTAGCAGATACAAAATGTTTCCAGTCAGTGAAACATCTCATTTTTATTTTGTCTTGTTTCCATTTGTTTCACATCTTTAATTTAATTTAATAGATTTATATACCGCCCTATCCAAAGGTCTCAGGGCAGTGTACACAAGTTAAAACCAGTATAAAACAATTAAAAACCCCTTAAATATAAAACAATGTTAAAAACCCTTCATGGCTCCCTTGAAGGAGCCATTGAAGTTTTGAAGCCAGGTTCAGATGAAACATGATACAGTACAATATGAAAATGAGAGTTAAATAAATTATCATATTAAAACAAATACAGCATGCAATTTAAAACCATTGAAAACAAGTTTAGGTTTAGGAGCATTAAAAGCAACATAACAACATCAAAACAATACATGCCATTCTGATTAGTGGCAAGTGGCTTGTCTTTGCCGATTGGCAAATGGGAGAGGCAGATTAACCTTCCTGGGAAAGGAGCTTTCTAGCCTGGTAGTCTTGCAAGGTACACTAGTACCTCGGATAACGATGAGACTTGGTTCCACAAGTCTCGTCGTTATCCGGTTTTTAACGTTGTGCGATACATTGATCGCACAACGTTTTAAAAAGCCCTGTTTCCCTGGAGGCTGCAGCAAGCCAGAAAATCTGGATTTGAATCCTGACGTTTTGGCTTGCTGCAGCCTCCAGGGAGGTGGGGGAACTTCAAAAATAGCGCGGATCAGGTCTTCCGACCTCCCTGGAGCGAGCAAGGGGGTCAGGGAGCCCGAAATGAGTAAACAAAAGTCCAGTTTTTTTACCCATTTCAGGCTCTCTGACCCCCCTGCCAGCTCCAGGGAGGTCGGAAGACCCAATCCGCGCTATTTTTGAAGTCCCCCCACCTCCCTGGAGGTTGCAGTAAGCCAAAACGTCAGGATTCAAATCCTGACATTTTGGCTTGTTGCAGCCTCCAGGAGGGTGGGGGAACTTCAAAATTAGTGCCCATCCGGTCTCCCGACCTCCCTGGAGCCGATGCTCTGCTTCTTCTGCTGACCAACTCCTTCTGTGGCTGGCTTATTTCAAGAGCATGTCCATGTGCCACCCTGTATTAACCAGATGATTACTATCTTTATTGTAAACTGCCAAGTCTAATAGTGTAAGGTTTTTTTTAAAAAAAAAATGTGTTCATTGGGTGATATATAAATGTTGTAAAAAAATGAGATGTGCATGGTTGGAACAGTCTAGCTACAAAGTGAACTTGGGAATAAGAGAAATATTGCAACACCTAGTGCTGTGTTATCAGGCTAACCTTCTCCAATTAGTGTGATTTTATTTATTCCAAGATTTATTTTTGATTTCTGTGCCACATCTGATGTAGTACAATAATTCTTTATTATGATCTCTCTGAATTCACATTAATGGGTTCTTTTGTTCCTGCACAGAGCATTCTGGAATCTATCCTAGCAGAGCCTAAGCATTTTGGCAGTCCTACTCACTGCACTATGTGTGCCTGCATTTTAACTCAGCCCCTTTAATTTTTGGCAAAATCATCTTTGAAAGATACTTAAAAGCATATCTAGCTATTAACCTTGCATCATGTTTTGCCATTTCATATACAGTGGTACCTCATACAACAATTTTAATCCGTTCAATGGGGCTCGTTGTTGTACGAAACGATTTTTCCTATGGGCTGCATTGTACAACTTTTTTTTTGCTATGTGGTTTTTCCCATTGAAAAATTGCCGTATGATTTTTTTTCCCATAGGGGGAATTGTTATGGAGGATGCCATCCCCCCCACCCCCACTCAATTATTATGTGATTTCATTGCTATACGGTGCAATTGTTGTATGAAGTTCCACTGTATAAGCAGGGCTTTAACTGGCTCCTCTAAAATTTGTTTCCATTGCTATCTTTTAAGAGGTTGTTTTGTTGTTGTTGTTTTGCATTTGGAGCTCCATCACACCTAAAATTGACTTGAAAGCTATCATTTGTCAGTATTTGTACAGGCATTACTTTTGCTGCAGAAACATCATGCAAAATCTCTGGGTAGAAAAGAGAAACAAGCATGAAATACAGTGTACAAGGATGAGATCAAGGTCAAGTTAACAGAGGAAGAACATTACTGACAGTTATTGAACTCTGAAACTATAATAATATCTTTTAGCAATAGTGCTTGTTTTATACAGTAAAACCTCGGATAACGCTAAAACTTGATTCCACAAGTCTTAGTGTTATCCGATTTTTAATGTTATCCGATGCATGTTAAAATCCTATGGGATGCATCGGATAACGTTAAAACTCCATAGAGATACATTGTAACTGACACAGGCTTTAGTGAACGTTAGCCGATGATCCCATAGGATCTTAATGTTATTTGATGCAATCCTCCCCCCCCCCGATTGCTAAACATTATGTGGTTTTAGCGTTATCCGATGCAAACATTATCCGAGGTATTACTGTACTAAGATCCCCCCCCCCCAATTAGCCATAGTTGTAGACCTGTGTGAGGGGGGCATGACCTGCCTGCAGTGCAAAAACGTTACGAACCCCTGTTGTAGACAGTCATATAGTTGCAAGGTACACAACAGAACACAGCTGTATAATGACATGCCACTTGTTTAGAAAAAGGCAATTTGGCTTGTTTTTTAGCCAAAAACACTGATGGAATGAAAGTGACAGATTAAGTTAGCTCTGGCTTTTGTATTTCAGTATAACTCATGACAGTTGATGCTGGTGAGCATGAAGTCTAAGAAACACTTTACGACCCTCACTTTTTTGCATCTATTGCATTCCGCCAAGCTTTATTATTAGCATATCTGACATAATTTGCTTAACGGTTATTCCCATTGTATGTCCCAGTTCCTGCCAACCTAGCAGTTTGAAAGCAAAAAATTGCAAGCAGATAAATAGGGATGAGGGACCACTTTGTGTGTGTGTGTGTGTGCGCGCGCGCACTCACACACACACCATTGTTGACCCTCCTGTAAAAACATTTCCACGCCCCCAAGATCTAGAATCCTGGCTACGGCCCTGATTCAGCTTCAGTGATGTTTTGCTATACAGTAATACCTCAAATAATGCTAAGACTTGGTTCCACAAGTCTTGGTGTTATCCAATTTTTAGTGTTATCCGATGCATGTTAAAATCCTATGGGATGGATCGGATAACGTTAAAGCTCCATAGAGATACATTGTAACCACACAGGCTTTAGCGGTTGTTATCCGATCCATCCCATAGGACCTTAACGTTATTTGATCCAATTCTCCTCTCCAGATTTCTTAACATTATGCAATTTTAGCGTTATCCGAGGTAAACGTTATCCAAGGTATTACTGTAGATATCTTTATTAAAATGTTCAGCTATAAATTGACGCTTACTAAAAGGAGATTGGGTGGGTGTGGTACTGGAAAGTTTGAGAGCCGTAGGCATAATCTATGAGATAGATCATTGGGAATCGTAAGAAAAGCCACTGAATTTGTTTCTGCCTGCTCCTCTGGCTATTCTTTCCCTTCTGTCTCCATGAGGATTTCTAGAATCACATTCAGATTTTGGAGTGTTACTTTCTTGGACTGCGTCATGCTGTCTGGGGCATCCTGTGAGTTATGGTGCAAGAAAGGAATATTTGCAAAGTTCTGTTTACACTACAGAGAAAACTAGTTTAACAGGATACGGTTGAAAGCCTTTGAGGTGCCTTGAGGTAATTGCGGTAGAAGGAGAATTTGCCACAACTGTCCTGACTGTTGAGTTTCTTGAGTATTAAATTTACCTGGGATAACATAATAACATAAATATAAATATAAACATAAATAAATGGGTGCCTAGGTGGAGCTGAAACATTGCTGATATATTTTTGCATCTTCTGCCATCTTGGATCCAGCTCAACTCTAATATCAGAAGCATGGCTGGGATGACAGGAATCAGGAAAGTAAAGCAGAGAAAAGAAGGAAGGGTGCTTAAGAGCACCACAAATTTGATACATAAGTTAACAAGATGTGTGGGCGATTATGCATATATAAACTGTATCAAGTTCTTTTCATTCAGATGGGATTCCTGTCTTAAATGTTGAAAGCAGACATGTGCACATCTAGAAGCATTGCAAAAGATTATAAGACAAAGTACTCAATTAACCATATTTCAAATGTCTGCAGTAATTTCAGATGATTTTTTCATTGTATATAAATATTGTAGTTATAAAAGCCTGTTACCTAACAAAGTAGCTATTAAACAGCAGAAATACAGTCATACCTCGCATAACGAATTTAATTTGTTCTGCGAGGCTGCTCACTATGCGAGTTTTTCGCTATGTGAGTCAGATTTGCATAACAAATTTTTTGCTATGCAAGTCGGACTTTCTCTATGGAAAAACTCGCATAACGAGCGTTTCAAGGGGGAAAACTCACATTCGCTATGCGAGTTTTCGTCATAGAAACGCTTGTTGCGCAAGTTTTTCCATAGGTAAAAGTCCAACTCGCATAGCAAAAAATTCATTATGCGAGTCAGACTGCTTAGTGAAAAACTTGCTCGTTATGTGAGTTTTTTGCTAAGCGAAACACTCGTTATGCGAGGCTTGACTGTAGATTTTGTTCAGTTTAAGGGAACTTCTAATTACAGTGCTTGGCTGCCAAGTGTGAAGAGCTGTTAGAGCCAGGAGCAACCCAAATCTGTGCATGCCTATTAAGAAGTAAACCGTGTTGATTTCTATTGCATTTATTCCCAGGAAGGTGTGTAGGAAAACAGTCTACAGCAGGGGTGTCCAAACTTTTTGGGCCATGGGCCGGTCACGAAGGCCCAGGGGCCGGGTGTGGCCCCCGACTCCAATTCATCCGGCCCATGAAGCTCTCGTCGCTCCTAGAAGCGGAAGTGAAACGCGCCTGTACGGGCGCGTTTTACTTCCGCTTCCAGTGGTGCCTTAGTTTGGGCACCACTGGTCTACAGGATTTCTTTCTCATTTATTGTCAAGCATTTTAGCTTAGCCAGTTGCAATTCTACATTAGCTGTTCCTTTAGTCATGTATTTCTTGTTTGCTCTTTTTAAACAACCCAACATATATCCACCTACATATACGAACTACAGTATGCCCTTTTCATTTTTGCTTTCTTTGCAACAGATATAAGTTTACCAAAATCGGCAGCAATATGCTACACAGCTGCACTTCTCAAAGCCAGAGCAGTCTCAGACAAGTAAGTCCGGAAAACCTTCCGTTTGTAATTTTGGGTACTATGTAATGCTTATTAATTTTTATTAATAGCTCAAAGACTGTTCCTTCTTTCAGAAACACACTTTGGATTACTGTAAATCTGCAAACTATACTTATTGAAAAGAGTTATTTGATTTTGCATACCTAATATACTCAAGTGTAAGCCGAATTTTTCAGCCCCAAAAATGAGTCCCAAAAAGGGGACTTGGTCAACAACCATGAGGGTCCCAAGACTGCACTGGATTGAGATGCACCAACAGTTTAATTAATTTTACCATATTTTCATGTACTTTGATTACTGAAATCCACTAGCAGCTGCTGCATATTCCACCCTCGACTTATACTCAGGTCAATTTATTTTCCTGGGTTTTCAGGTCAAAATTAGGTAGCTCGGCTTATATTTGGATCAGCTTATATTCGAGTATATATGGTAATAAAGCTCACTTGAGCATCACCATTGTTGAATGTGCAAATAGCAGCAACCATGACTGCCTGCATTGGAAAGAAAACACAGAAGGGGAGTGGGGCTGTCCTGTTGGCTAGCTTCCCTCTTGTGTAGCAAAAAGTGAAAATATGATCCATGCAATTAATGGCATTGTATCCTTACCAGCAGAATGATACATGTGCATTGGGGGCGAGGGAACAGATCATTCTTTGTAGCAAAGAAACCAAGCATTTGTTGCAGGGGTGCCCAAGCATTTCGGGCCGTGGGCCGGTCACGTGGTTCCTCCCACCGGAAGTGGAAGTAAAACGTGTCTTGAAATCTGTTTTGTAAGAGATACGTTTTGCAACAGGATAATTTTTAGGCTGCCATTTTCTCTGCTTAAACCAGGGGTGCCAGAACTTCAGCCCACAGGTCAGATCCGGCCCCCAGGTCCAATTCATCCGGCCCATACTGCCCTCGTCACTCCTGGAAGCAGAAGTAAAACATGCATTTTACTTCTGCTTCTGGGAGCGACAAGGGCAGCACGGGGTGAATGGTGTTGGGGGCTGGATCCAGCCCACAGGCTGTAGTTTGGGCACCCCAATATACGGTATAGAAGTTCTGGACAGGCAAGCAGTGTTATCAATGTGGTCTGGAAGCAGCAGCTCTACAGAGTGCTGAGCACTCTTGTATTGCTGCAGCCCAAGTTGAGGAGTGATTCAGGAAAGCCCCCAGGTTACCGAAAAGCACAGCAGCATCCAGAGATAGACTTTGATCTGCCAGGTGCTGCGCCAAGGTAGAAATGCCCAAACCCTGAGCAGATCGGAATCCAGTCCTGCTCATGTGGCTGGGGTTCAGAGCACAGCCCGAAGGCTGGGGAGCAAGCAGTGTGGGAAAGCCTGCTTTCCTCCCTGCCTTTCTTCTTTTTTTGCAGAGCTTTGCTATTAAGAGTGTGGTGTGCACTTCAAGACCTGAGTAATTTTATTTTTCTTTCATTCTTTTTGTCCTGTAGATCGCCAGTACCAACTGCAACATCTTTCCTCCCTACACAGCGACTCCAGCTTGGGAGGGCAGGGCTAGGTTTGTCACAGCTTTCCCTGTGGTGTCCGCCTGCCAAGTACAGCTATGGAGTTAGCCGTGGGGTGTGAGGTGAGAGATTGCATGGTCTGGGTATTTTCTTCCCGCTTCTTTCCACTCCCTGGGGCAGATGCTATTTGCCCACAGGAGGGGGCACATCACTGGGAACAATGTGCAACTGAAAGTAGATTCCCCCCGCTACTGATACTGCACCAAGCGTTCATCTCAACCTGTCCAAGTGGTACTGGGTTGAGAACTCCTCTAAACCCTTCCCAAAAATGTAATTTAAAAGAAAAAAATGAATTAAAAACACCCCACTGACAAACCGCTACGGGCATATTTCCTTCCTTCTCCCTCCTTTTATCCAGAGTTTTAAAAAAATAAAACCCGAACACATTTAGATTAGAAGAGTGTTAGAAAGAGGGAGAAACAATTGGTTTCACTGAAGATTTGCCATGACTGATTGCAAACATGCTTTCAACTTCTGCTGGGATTTGTCAAGAAACATATGCGTCTGTAGCTTGGTGGATCAGAATGGCCTTTTGCAGGGGGCATTTTGGAGAAAGCTATGGAAACCGACCGAGGCTGGTTTCACAGGCCCCTGCTCCTTAGATCTTCTTTTTAGCCTCCTTCCTGGTGCTGACATTGACCTCTATGCTTTTTGTTTCCTCTCTTCTACCCAGGTTTTCTCCTGAGGCAGCTTCCAGACGAGGGCTAAGTACAGCCGAGATGAATGCAGTAGAAGCGATTCACAGAGCGGTGGAATTCAACCCCCACGTGCCAAAAGTGAGTTTGTTCTCCCATCTCCTCTTGGAAACAAGAACCAAGATGGACTAGATGGACAAAGCATCTGAAGGCAGTGTGCGAAGGCCATGTAGTGTAAGAATTACTTGCCTGGGCAGGTAAAATGAGAATGAAAACAGGATGCTGCCAGTGGGACTCAGCTTCCCACCATTGACTGCATCATCTTGTGTGTAGGGAGTCTCTCTTGCATCAGATGGGTTTATTTAAAGTTTCTTCTTGTGCCTCCCCCTTTCCTCAACAGAATTTTAAATACAAGCCCCAGGAAACACCCCCCTCCCTCCAACTTTGGGCCCCAAAAGATTCAGAAATTGGGGAAGCCATTTTTTCAAGATAAAACCTCACATAAACACCCTTTCAACTTATGGGGTTTCATTTAGCAGAGTGGGGATCTTGGGTGATCCTCCAAGGCTTACCGCAACTAGAACCTTTTTTGGTTAAAGTGGGTCATTTTGTGTTTATCCCACACACAGTTGATCATTCTCAGTGGTCTGAGTCAACCTGTATTTAACAGTATCTGCCCTGCCCCGCCCCCAAAGTAAAAGGTAACTGTGTAATAATACACAATAATTAAAACAAATTATTTGGTTCTCCTGCCTGCTCTTTTGATTGACGTCACCGCAGAAGTTGCACAACAGAGGCCCATCCACACCAGCAGCTATAGCTGCAACGGCCAGCCAGGGCTCTCAGGGCCACCTAGTGGTAACCACAGTGCTGTGTTAAGGGGAATCCACACACACACAAATTGTGTAAGAGTAGATCCAAGTCAAGAGTGTGTTTGTAAAGAGAAAGAGCAAGGATATACACATGTATGCTCAAAATTGCCTATATATATTGCAGAGAGTGGTCTAAAATACCCTCATTAACAATAGGCCATGGGGGTTTCCTTCCAAGAATCCCCCACTCCTAAAAGAAACCCCTAGAAATCTAATTTTACCTACAATAGCAATTTTCAGAAATTAAAGACCCCCTCCCCCACTCAATTCTACAACCCCGGGCAGCTTCGTTATGACAGCTTTTTGAGTGTGGAAGAATCATAAGTCTTGAATGTACGAGACACCTGTAGCTGATGTCATTAGCCTTACATGGTGTAAGTTTCCTTACAGGATTTCAACCACTGTGTCTCCTCCAAGAGTGGTTGCAAATCCAGGATATAGAGCAGCTTATCAATGCAATATGGGAAGAGACCCATACTGGAATTCAATCTACTCAAAGTGAGGGCTAAGAGAGTGGTGATATGAATGGGTGCATGTAGACAACCCTCCCATGCCTCTGCTTGCTTATTCCCCAACTTTTCCATGTTGAACCCTGAGGCACTCCTATGTTTTGGACAAGAACTCAACTTTAGAACAGAATATGAAGAAAGATAACGGTGTTTCATCTGTCTTTTATTTTCATATGAAAATATGTACTGAAAACTCAATTTAAAAACCACAGGCAATACCTTATTACTGGCAGAAGGCTATTTTTTGGAAGGACTCCTACCAAAGACTAAAGAAGAAAACGCTGCAGCATGTTACTGAACATCAAGGCAAAAAATCATGACTACAGAACTATATAACATTAATATGGACAGCAAAGAAATTGCGACTAAAATCGAGTACATTTTGTAGGAGCACCAACGTTTAATTTCCATAGACTGTGATTGGTTTAGATCAGGAGTTCCCAACCTACAGCCTGCAGGCCAGCCCCAGTCTCCCAATACCATCCCATCTGGCCAGTCAATGCCTCCGCCACACCCAGAAGTGGAAGCGTACGTGTTTACGTCATCTGTAAAACATGCCCAAGGTTGGTGTAAGCTTCCACTTCCAGGTGGTGTGGTCTAGCCTGCAACACTGTCCGGAGGTGTGGTCAGGCCCACAATGATAAAGGTTGGCCACTCCTGTTTTGATTCTAAAAGGGGGGGCCAGGTGTTGGGCTAGCCATCTCAAAGCTTTAAAAACATGTGGGTGTACTGATATTAATGAACTGCAAAAAAAATGGCAGCATTTGGACATTTTGAATGACATTCCAGTGCAGGCGGGGTTCAGAAGAGGCAGGGGGACCAGAGACCACATCACCAACATAAGATGGATCATGGAAAAAACAAAGGAATATCAGAAACAAGTATACTTCTGTTTCATTGACTACACTAAGGCCTTTGATTGTGTAGACCACAACAAAATGTGGCAAGTAATTAAAGAGATGGGAATCCCAGAACACCTTATATGTCTCATGAGAAATTTGTACATGAAGCAAGAAGCAACAGTTAGGACAGAATACGAAATGACAGAGTGGTTTGGAATAGGAAAAGGAGTAAGACAAGGCTGCATTTTGTCACCCTGCTTATTCAACTTGTACACTGAGCACATAATGTGCAATGCAGGGATGGAGGAATCACAATTTGGGATCAAAATTGCTGGGAGAAACATCAACAATTTGAGATATGCAGATGATACCACCCTAATGGCTGAAAGTGAGGAGGACCTAAAGAAGCTCCTGATTAGGCTGAAAGAAGAAAGTGAAAAAGCTGGCTTGAGACTCAATATCAAGAAAACCAAGATAATGGCAACAGGCCCTATCAGTCCCTGGAAAATAGATGGGGAAGAAGTAGAAGCAGTGACAGATTTTACTTTTTTGGGATCAAAACTCACTGCAAATGGGGATTGCAGCCATGAAATAAAAAGGCGATTGATTCTTGGGAGGCAAGCAATGAGAAACCTGGGGAGCATAATGAAAAGTAGAGACATCACATTGAAAACAAAAATTCGTATTGTCAAAGCAATGGTATTCCCTGTGGCAATGTATTGTTGTGAGAGCTGGACCATTAGGAAAGCTGAGCGCAGAAGAATAGATGCCTTTGAGATGTGGTGTTGGAGGAGAGTTTTGAGAGTTCCCTGGACAGCGAGGAGAACAAATAGGTCAATCTTAGAAGAAATTAACCCAGAATACTCCTTAGAAAGTCAAATTGTAAAGATGAAGCTAAGGTACTTTGGACACCAAATGAGAAGAGAGGATTCGCTTGAGAAAGCCTTGATGCTGGGAAAGGTGGAGGGCAAAAGAAAAAGGGGGCGGCCAAAAATGAGATGGTTGGATGGTATTGTGGAGACAATGGGCACAGAACTGAGCGTGTTGAGGGGGATGGTGGAGGACAGAAGTGCCTGGCGGGCAATGGTCCATGGGGTCGCAGAGGGTCGGAATCGACTGTGTGACTGAACAACAAACCATTGTGAAGAGGCAACTTGATAAAAATCCATGTACATTAACTGTATTGCTTACAGTGGCCTTAGATACAAGACTGAAATGCAAGATTGCTGTATTAGACACAACAGTAGGGTGACATTCCCACTTCTGTTCTCTCACAACAGATCCTCTAGCTCAGTTCTCAATCTTTTTAAGCCAGGGGCCGAGTAGGGGCCCGATGGCCATTTTGCCTTTCCTCCACCACATGGCACTTCCTGGTGTGGTGGAGGCGGTAGGGGGCCACATGAAATGGTGCCACTGGCCACAGGTTGAGAATCCGTACCAAGCTCATGGGACTGTTTGTGGAGAGATAAAATTATCCCACATGAGTTGAAGCAACTTGTGAATTGATACCTTTATGTCCACTGAGAGAACCCCCCAGATCATTCCATATTATCTTCTTTTACATCACATGCCAAGGCACTGATTATGTGTTTGTGTGTGTGTTTTTAACTTCACGTTTTAAAAAAGTTTAATCATGTATTCTGCTGTTTTCCTTTAGTACTTTTTACTGCTCCTTGAAGTTTTAGATAATGGGTTCGGGTTGTATTATGTTATGCTTTTATGATGTGTAAACTGCCCTGAGTTGCCCCTGTGAGGTGGGCGGTATAAAAATGTGAATAAATAAATAAGTTTCTAAACAATACAGTACAGTATCCCAAGTTATCTGAGCAGTTCACAAAAAAGTATTAAAATGATAAAATGTGCCTTAAAATAATTGAATCATATGCACACACAACCACATAAATCTAAAAGACTTGAGAGACTAAAAAGCTCTTATTCATCTGGTGATGAAAAGACATTAACGTAGTTGTCTGGGCATGATATTCAATAATCAAGATGCTACCACTGAAAATACTTTCCTTTGGCAGGAAAGAGTTTGTTTCCTATAGGTCTCTTATCACACAAATTGCCATTGCCCAGAATATTTTAATAGTTGGGGCATGTCTGAAATTTGTTTTCAACACACAAAGTGAATCATGTACATTATTGGAGAAAAAGACGCTGACTGGGAGGCGGAAGGTCAGCAGTTCAATTCCCGAGTACTGCAGGACAGAATGAGTGCCCGTCACTGTCCCAACTCCTGCCAACCTAGCAGTTCGAAAGCAAGAAGTTGCAAGTAGATAAATAGGGACCACTCAGGTGGGAAGGTAACAGCGTTCCATGCGCTCCGGTGTCTAGTCATGCCTGCCACATGACCATGCAGAAGCAGACAGCGCTGGCTCTTCAGCTTAGAAACAGAGATGAGCACTGACCCCTAGAGTTGGATACGACTGGATTTCAAGCAAGGGAAACCTTTACCTTTAGCATGTTCTGCCCCACTGTAAGAGCAGAATCTCTTCCTTGGTGCCCCTAAAATGATTTTGTTCTCTTTTGTGTTTCAGTACCTCCTAGAAATGAAAAGCTTAATATTGCCTCCAGAACATATTTTGAAGAGAGGCGACAGTGAAGCGATAGCTTATGCTTTCTTCCACCTTCAGCACTGGAAAAGGGTTGAGGGGGCACTGAATCTCTTACACTGTACGTGGGAAGGCAGTAAGTAATTCACTTTCTCAGAAGCATGTGGCAGATGAATCCTAAATGCTGGGATAACTGCTTTTTATATGCCATGCAACATCATTGTGCAGTGAAGAAGCACATATGTAGTCCAGTCATTCGGGTGCTTAGGCTGGCAGTTTCTTTTGGAAGGAAGAGTTCACAGTGGTCAAGCGCATGGGCTTGAGGTGCTCAGCTTACTGAAAACCGTGCAAAGGTTCAAGCACTGAACCTGAGCTAATTTCTTACAAATTCAGGGTCCCGTATAGGTTCTAACAGTTTTTGTACAAGGAAAGAATGTCACAGGAAACTTAAAGGACTGTTTTAAAACTTGTCCATTTAGATGCCACCTGCTTGGATGTTTTAAAAAAAGCCAAACAGAATGAAGACAATAGATTGTTGTTGCTACAGAGTTTGCAGCTTAGTTGCAGTCCTCACATGTGCCCATGGGGTTCTTTGGATCACAGTGCAGTTCAGTATCATGCATGCTCAGAACAGGGATTCAAGTACAGTAATACCTCAGATAACACTAAGACTTGGTTCCACAAGTCTTGGTGTTATCTGATTTTTAGTGTTATCTGATGCATGTTAAAATCCTATGGGATGCATCGGATAACATTAAAGCTCCAGAGAGATACATTGTAACCACACAGGTTTTAGCGGTTGTTATCCGATCCATCCCATAGGACCTTAACGTTATTCAATCCAATTATCCTCCCCAGATTACTTAACGTTATGAGATTTCAGCGTTATCCGAGGTAAACGTTATCCGAGGTATTACTGTAATCTAGTAGGTGGCTCCCTTTTATGCGAGCATGAATGCAAATGTATGCAAGAATAAAATCTAGAAATGTAGCCCTATATGAATGCTGTGTTAGTGTGGAATAATTATGTATTCTTATGTGCTACTTGTAGTCCAACAACTGGGGAGGGGGCACAGTTAAACATGCCCATGAGCCACTTATTT
The DNA here is from genome assembly GCA_030440675.1 of Furcifer pardalis. Classification (NCBI taxonomy): domain Eukaryota; kingdom Metazoa; phylum Chordata; class Lepidosauria; order Squamata; family Chamaeleonidae; genus Furcifer; species Furcifer pardalis. The sequence continues at coordinate 14,735,523 of CP126892.1, read as the reverse complement.
AAAATGTTTATAACAAGTTTTGAGTGTGGTAGGCAATATGTAAAACCTCTTAACTGAGATATTTCTTCAAGAAATACATCAGTTGAACAAAGAGCATCTGCATCCCTGGCTTTCAAAAATTTTAATGTAAGGAAAAAGTTTTAATTATGGCTTTTTCAAAACAGGATGGATCCAGAACATAACATTTATACACTGTTGCACAGCTCAATGTGTATAACTGGAATAATGTCAGCAGCCATTTCCTTATAGTGTGACAAAGGAAGCCTTTAATCGCCAAGTTACAAACATGTTACTGCTGATGACATCTTTCCTGTTAGTCAAGTAGAGTTACTTTATGGTTTGTGTCTTAGGAAGCCGAGATGTTCTGAAATTGCCAATTCTGAGGTCAGAATTACTTTTCTTGACAAATCCTTCAGGCTTCCTTTTTCTGATAAATAATAAAAACAAATTTTTATAAATGTATGGGAAAATGGGCAAAGGGGGAGCAAGAGATTTGAAGGGAATGCTTTACAGGAGTTTCACAGTAGCTCCATCTACACACAATGATGTTTACACAATGATTGTTAGGCTTTTTATTCCATCTCTATGTCACAATTAGGTTTTTTCTTTAGGGCTTCTTGCTTTCAATGTATTTATATGAAAATTTAAAAAAATTGTGTCTGTCTATGTTGTTGAATCTTATGCTGTTAGCCACCCAGAGTAGGAAAGCTATTCCTAGAGGGGAGGGGCATAAATTTATTTATTTATTTAATAATAAATTTACATTACATTAGCATCAGTCAGTCATCTGACACCCAGTTGTCTCGGATAGGCTTTGAGGGGAGCACCTGTTTTCTCCATAATCACTTCCTGCGCATGCACAGTGAACATGTCTGCAAGGGAGGCATGCAAGCAAGAACCCATTTCCCTAGAATGTTGCTCACTTGGAGGAAGAACCTCTTCCTTTCAAAATCACCTCCTTCTTGTGAAGAAAGTAGGGGACAGCAGGGTGCTATATCCTCATCTCCCAGCCAAAACATCTCTAGTATAACCCAGAAGCAAAAAGAAATGAAACCACTAACCAGCATATGATGATGAAATAAACTGAAAAAACAATACTTAATAGTATTCTTACCTGCTTTTCAAATGAAACATTTTGTAATATTGAATAATTTACACATGCATCCCATGAAATCCCGATATGCCCATGTGGGGATAAACCAATGCTCCACTGACTGTGAATTACTGCTGTTTAGCATAACAGATTGCACTAGGATAGACGCATTGAGTTACTGGGGATTTGATGAAACTGCTCCTCCATATGTTGCATTGATTCAAATGAGCTATTCTTAATTGCAACTTACTAAAATAAGTCCCAGTTAGACTAGGCCCACTTGAATAAATGGAATTTGCAGAGGAATTGACATAAACCCTCATTTATTCAATGGTCTGACTGTAGTGCTACACTAAGGAGCAGGATTTTGGCCACTAGGTATGAACAATGAATTCCAAGTGATAGGGACCTTACTTTGTTGTTTAAACAATGTGAAGTTATTGTATCAAACTATGCATAACTATTCTAGCTGCTGAAAACACTTCTATACTTGTTACATGTTCAGTGACTTGCAACTCTCACAAGCTGTAGATTTTATGTGTAACTCTAGGTATTTACTGTGCTATGTTAGCATCAAATTGTCATAAAATCACATTTGCTTGTCCAGCTGTGGTGGTTAGTTCAGTGATGTACATAAAATGCTTGACAAATTACAAGATCTGCAGTTTCTGAAATGTTTTCCCTCTTTTTAGCTTTCAGAATGATCCCTTATCCTTTGGAAAAAGGGCACCTATTCTATCCTTATCCCATTTGTACAGAAACAGCAGACAGAGAACTTCTTCCATGTAAGTGTGAAACTTTTTTAATATCCCAGGAAAAACAAGCCATTTATCTTTAAATGAATACAAACAAGTGCCCCTGTAATGAAAATATTTTCCACTTAAGCCCTTTCTCTGGTATGTCCAAGTTCACAGAAAAACTTGGGATTGATTTCTTTTGCACGTTCACCCTAAGTATCATCCCACTGGACAAAAAACTAATGCGCTTTAAACTCCAGATTAGCAGTACATGGGAGGAATATCAAAGAAAGTGAATGTTAAAGAGAAATATCTAAGTTAACCTCCCTGCCAAATGGCGAAATTGAGGCCAAGTGTACCTTTCTTATTTGACATCACTGCTAAATTGAGGTTGCACCATTGGTGACTACTACTCTCTTGGAATTTTGGTAGAATATTAGTAGAACAACTTTCTATGTATATTACTCAGTCATGCTCCAATTATTTCCTATTGTTGTGCTAACTTTAAATATTATTTCATTAAATTAATGACACTAAGGTGTTTGAGGGCCAGATTTGAGTGGCAGGAAAGCAGCACAGAAATGGTATAATAATAATAGGCATTTTCCATCACATCTTTTTGATAATTCAAGATGAGACATTGGACAGTTGCTTCTTCAATGTTTAAAACTTTTTTTTAATAAGAGGCTATCTGCAATGTTTATAGACACTTTGCCAATGGACAGTACCATTGGTACTCATTTACCCCATTAAGGTAAATGAGAATTTGTAGACAACCTTAGATGATAAGCTTAATAAACCTTAATTGTGTTTACCTAGATTTGTGTTGTATTTTTCTTGCAGCATTTCATGAAGTCTCAGTTTACCCCAAGAAAGAGCTTCCTTTCTTTATACTCTTCACTGCTGGTTTATGTTCCTTCACAGCTATGCTAGCCCTTCTGACGCATCAGTTCCCAGAGCTGATGGGAGTCTTTGCAAAAGCAGTGAGTAGTTTCCAATTCAGACAATGAAGGATGGAATGGATAAGCAGGATGGAATAAATAAAAACAGGCTCATTCTAGAACACTGTTTTTGAAGTCCTGTTGTTTTATAACCATAATTGTAGCATACAAGGCTATGTGTTTCAGATATATTAGCAATAACTTATAATTATAGTTGCTAACTGCCTGGTAGGATCACAAAAGATTACTGGGGAACAAATAGAAAACACCGTATTTGCTGGTTAAAATGTACCAGAAAATGAAGTGTGCCCAGTGATGGGCAGCCAAAAAATTTACTACCACACTGTGGGCAGAGTCAATGTCACGGGCAGAGCCAACATCATGACATCATGGGTGGAGCCAATGACAAAGTTTAAAAAACCATAAAAATAAGTACACATGAAAATACATATTAAAAACACAAAAAAACACATAACACCAAAAATGCACATTAAATACACATAAAAATGAACATTATAAATAAATACACATTAAAATATACCTACCCACCCCACACTCAAAGGTGAGTCACTTACCCTGGGGAGCAGGCTGTAGGGAGCTTCAGGCTAGCAGCTGCTCTTCCTCCTCCCCGCTTGGGAAGATAGCAAGGAGGCCGCTGAGGGCCTCAGCAGCAACCACTGGTTCCTCCGTGACTGCGTGTGGCCGCCCTATACTCTGCGCTGCCATACTCCAAGCAGCAAATGTCTGCTTGGCTTGGCAGGCAGAGCACTGTAGGCGTGAATGCGCGCCTAGCATTATAGCCATGCATGCATGCCAAGCACTGTAGGTGCGGATTCACACCAAGCGCTATAGGCACGCCAGGCACTGTAGACGTGCATGCGCAGTGGGGGAACCAGCGAAAAGGTAAGCCCCTGAGGTGGTTTCCCCCAAAAGCTGCTACCAGTTCTCCATGACTCCAGGAAACGCTACTACCGGTTCTGGCGACCTTGCAAGCAGCTATAACATCTCTCAACTTTTGTAGTTCAGTACAAGGCAATAACAACTGAAACTCAAATATTTTTCAAGAAATGCAAGGCCAATGTGAAGAAGGGGAAATGAGAGAGCCCAAAAGCTTGAGACAGAGCAAGAGAAGATGTGGTTGTACTAGTGTAAGAAAATGGAAGAAATCCTGAAACAGGTCTTTAGAGGACAGATAGGGCAGAAAATTGAGGAAGTCATCAAATAAAACTTAAGACATCGAGAAATCAAACAAGAATCAAATAATTAATTCCAAAAAAAAGAAAGTGGATGCCAATATAATGTATTTAGAATAGTTGGGCAGTGAAGAATAGAAAAGCTATCCCAAAATCCTTCATTATTTTAGTAAGGTCCATTTTAGCGCATATGGCCAACATAGGGTAAGGGATGGTTGGCTCCCAGACTCTCCCTTTAGTGTGTATTGTGAAAACTTATATTGTGATCAATGTAAATTCTGCTTTGCAAATTAAACTGTAAATAACTGGAAAAGGGTTAAAAACAAAATTCCATTTTGTTCAACGTGAATAGGATACACACAGTTTATGACAAAGGGGCTCTGTATGAATCGTTCATGTACTGCTACTGTGTTAACCATTTGAGTGATCCAGTTCTTTTCTGCTTTCCAGTTTCTTAGTACTCTCTTTGCTCCACTGAATTTTGTGATGGAAAAGGTGGAAAGCATTCTGCCATCCAGTCTCTGGCATCAGCTGACAAGGATCTGAAGAGAAATGGTCTGGAATGACTGCAGTGACATTTTCTGTGCCAACTTATTGTTGATGACCAGAAAGCATGATTTTTTTTAAAAAGGGAAGTCGTTCTAAGCTCTTCATGGATTGTCTGTTATATAATTTTTTGTCGTACAAAATACATGAATGTTTGGTTCTATTCTATTTTGCTTTCAATAAAAGAAAGAAAAAACTTTAAAAAAATAAACTTTTTGTGTAAAGCAATGATTCAATCTTATATCTTTGTTCATATTGTCTGCATTAAAATTCATCAACTGCATCCGCTTCTGTTATGTGGGGATATGTGAGAATGCTATTGGTCCTTGACTGAAATTACAACCAAGTAAAACAGGGAAGATATATTTCAGTCACCTGTAAAAATCTACCTTTTCAAGTCCTAAAGCACTATTAGAATCAAAAGTTAACGAGGAAGTGTTAATGAACCATATTGATTCTATGTAACAGACCCAGTGCTGTAAGTCATAATGGCTATCTGGACTTTGACAATACCAGCTTGTATGCTTCCTGGGGCTATGGTAAAGCCACTTTGATTCCCAGGACAGTCTATAAATATTGTAGGACACTTACCTTGGATTATACTGCCCAAAAGATTTATTCCACACATGCTACTAATCACAAGGTTTGGTGGATGCTGCTGCCTTTAGGCAGCAAAATGACAGACTACCACTATATCTGCTACTCACTTTTAACACAACTTTTTAAACTTTGAAAATAACCCTGCAGGCTCTATGCAGCTTCAAAGAATAAAAAATGTGATGACCTATACCAGCACTCCATATTTAAAAAGTAATGTATTTTTTTTTAAAAAATGTTTCTTCATAAAGTCCTATAGTCTGCAAGGGACATGGGAGCAATTGTGCCACACTTTGAAGTACAGTTGTACCTCGCTTAAAGAGCATAATGCATTCCACAGGACTGCTCTTTAAGCGAGTTTGCTCTTTAAGTGAAACACATTGTAAGTGAGCAATGGGGGCGGGGGGATTACGAACCCTGATTTATTTGTTAAGCAAGTTTTTGGTTGGTTTTATTTGTTAAGTGAAGCGAACATTCAGAGAAAATTCTGCTCTTTAAGCGAGGCACTCTTTATGCGAGTCGCTCTTTATGTGAGGTTTGACTGTAGTCACAAATTCTGCTCCTTGGTCGTCAGAGAAGCAAATAAAACAGTCCACAAACCCCCACCAAAAGATATACAGTAATACTTCGGATAACGCTGAAATTGCATAACGCTGAAATCACATAACGTTAAGCAATCTGGGGGAGAGAATTGCATCAAATAACGTTAAGATCCTATGGGATGGATCGGATAACAACCGCTAAAGCCTGTGCGGTTACAATGTATCTCTATGGAGCTTTAACGTTATCCGATCCATCCCATAGGTTTTTGACATGGATTGGAGAAAACTAAAAATCGGATAACACCAAGACTTGTGGAACCAAGTTTTAGCGTTATCCGAGGTTTTACTGTACAGTACTTTAAATGAAATAGGCAATAAATTAACAGTAAAATATTTTAAATAAAACTCGAAACGGAAAGCTAAGTATACTTTCCACATCGTGTCCCCTCTCCCAAAAACAAGAAAAGGAAGCAAGTAAATACAGGCAAAAAAATTCCATTTAATATCTTCCATTTAATATCTTATCATTCCATATCTTCTCTCCTGAGTTCAGGGCAACAGTAAACAGACAATGGGTGGGGGGAGATGAAAAGAAATAGAAAACAAATTACCATTAAAAAACAAAAGGCAAAAAAGGATCGAGTGATAAAGAAAAACAGAGCAAAATGAAGGGCCTCAGGAAGGAGCTCAACCTGGTTTCCACCCAATCTAGATCCCTTCACAATATCAAAATTCATGTTCTTGCAGACATTTTAAGTTGCTAACAGCAGCCATCACAATGCTATTTGATGGGAAATTAATCAGGTCATTTTACGTACAACAAATGAAAGACAGGTCAAACAAAAAAGGAAAACAAAGGGAGATATATTTGTGTACCTCTCATTTCAATGAATCCTTCATTTTTCAAAAACACAACATAAATGCAGAAGCAAAGCAAAATTTTAATACAGAGTAGAAATTAAAGTACTTTTAAAGCATTTAAATTCTTCAACCAATCAAACAAATGTTAATACCAGTTATTAAATGCATAACTGTCCACCTATCACATCTACGTCTATTATCTAGCTATTCACCACATGACTTAGCCCTTCCTTAAAGTTATCTTACTGATAAAGAAGACACAGCCGGTGCCTAAAACAGTTATTGCTGCCATTCTTAAAAAAACCTTTTTCCACCTGGCTTTCTTGACCAACGGTTGTATTCGGCAAGGATCCTTCTTCTGTCCATCATGTAGCTAGCAAAATTTATGGGAAGAAGAATAAAAGCATTATATGGTTGTAAGCACAGTACAAAATATTTACAAGTTACAACATGTTACATGAATCTGATTTAAAAGGACAGCATAATTTACACAGTGACTGTATACACCTGCATAGTAGTTTATTATGACTAATACAAGAGGTATGTGAACTGCAAAACAATCAGCTTTGAAACTGAGACTCTGGCAATTTGGAGTGCTGATGATTTGTAAGGCTTTCAGTTTCTGGATGTACCCCAGGAGAAGCTCATTAAAAAAGTATTTTCCTTTGTATCCATCCTTCTTTTCTAAGACTGAGGTGAACAACACCCATAGATGTAAAGGCATTTTTTCTGGTTGGCCAAAAGGCATTTTTTCTGGTTGGCCAAAAACCCAGAAACTAAATTCTGAAATGGATATGACCAAAGACACAAATTTCCATATTTAATAAATATACATACATTATTACATTTTAGTTTAATTATTCATTTAGATTCGATCAGAGTAGAAACACCAAGCTGTCTGATACTCTAATGCTGAAATTGACTTATCAGTGAGGCTAGGAGAGAGGAAATGAACAAAATATTCCAATTAGGTAGAAAGTCAGAGTCAAAGAAGTACAGTAAGACTGCAGACTTCTATGAGCAATAGATGTGATTTATCAGCTTTGTAGCCAGTTTAAGAAAGAAAAAATTCTAAAATCAACCTTAACTTTTAAAACACTGAAACATGCTTACTTACAAACAGATCAGGAAACCTGTCATCAAGCCACAATAGCTACAAAAAAAGCTATGCCATTGATAAAAACTGTTTTTATTTTTCTGGATGTTCTTAGGCACAAAAATGGTTGGTGGGATTCAACCTGTCTTTTAGATCTTTAGGATTAACAAGCAGATAAACTACAGTTAAAAACATTGTGTATGTAATGTTATGATTTATCAGCCTGAACACTGGAGGAAGCCTACCAAGTATTTGGTAATGATCTTATATAAATTCTATTTGTTAATTTGTCTATACCTGTTCCATGAGCTTTTTTAATTTGGTAGCTTCTCTATTCAAATCTTCAACACTAGAAACAAGATCTTCACAGACTTTTGCAAGGCTCTCAGGTGGTGGACTCCATTCAAGTACCAACTAACAAAAATACAAAACCATTCACCTGCAATGCAATTTGTATAAACTAACACAAATCAAGAGTTTTTACACACTGTTTATTGGAACTCAGTTCTGGTCATCTGCACAAAATATACTTTTTCTTTGGCTTGCTCTCAGGAGATTTCTCCTTTTATAGCAGTAAACTATCACAAGGGCTGTTTAATGCATAAGCTATACAGCATACTTGGGAGCTTAAAACTTGTCATTTTAAAAAAATTTGAATCTGTAAAATCCATATATAGCCTTATTTTTTACTTCACTGATTTGTTGTATCTTACAATACAAAAAAATTGTCAAATTTAGCTATTCTTAAAAGAGTCATAAACTAGGCTTTAACCCTAACATGTTGTTTCAGCAAGTTACGTTACACCAGTTTTCTAACCTCTGTTTTTTGGACTTCAATTCCCAGAAGCCTAAGTCAATTCCCCAAAGCACTGATCAGCCAATGTACTGACTTAGGCTTCTAGGAACTGAAGTGCCCCTGTGGGGCATGTGCCCCACATTGGGAAGCACTGCATTAGCCCCATTTTGGTAAAATATATGGAGTTCCTCCAGCAAAAATCCTTTCAACCCAGAAAGCACCTTTCTGCTTCTGACATGATTTTTAAAAATCAAGCATTTTTTACAAAAATACCTTGTGAGCATTTGTAGGGAACTGATTAACCATACTTTGTACAGCAGTTGTAAGATGAATGCAATGTCTATTTAGTTTCACAAGAAAATCCTCTCCACTGCAATATAAAGAGAAAACAGTTACACAGTTATACAGAAATAACCATTCTAAAAATATTTTAACTGTCCCAAATAACAGCAAAGACAACCAGGAGTGCAAATTACATGTTTAATACAAGGAGTAACTATGCACACAAAATTCTACAAATCAAATACTGGACATGATTCAAAGAACTGGAAACCTGGTTTCTGATTTTGTTCCTTCATTAGCAGCACTCCATTATATACAGAAAATTACTCAATTCTCTTCCAAGTATGTTAATGCCAAAATAAGCATCATCCTGTAGTATGCTGTTACACTACTTAATATCATCAGTCAGGATGTCTGACTCATTTTTGGGACACACATTAAATACTATCAGTCAGTGGCACTGGCTCACTTTAGGTCCATGTGGGAAAGTATACCTCAATTTTGGTCAGTACAGTGCACTAGCAGCAGCAATTTTTTAAAAACATACATTTAAAATACAATAAAATACTATAAAATACAAACTCAAAGAACAGCCAAATGTAAGGAATTTGGAATGAATAGAAGCCACCTGTCTGAATACAGCTGCCTTATGGTAACAAAGATCAGTTAGCAAAAAAGTCAAAAAAAGGGAGAGAAAAGTAAAGAATTATGCCAGATCTAATCTGTTCTCAGACTGCATTCACACCAGCACAAAATAAGGTGAGTCACAGTAGTACTAAGTGATTTCCAATGTCCCTAGGCTGGAAGGGATTTGGATGCACCACATCCTCAGATGGATTACTGTCATTCCTTTGATAACTTGGGTTAGTTAGGACTGTGCCTTGAGTTAGCTATTCACTAAACAAGGGGACAAAAATGGAAGAAAATAAGGACTTGATGTACTTTTTGTAGATGTTTCCCCAAAGGGTTTGTTTTCTAAATAATAGTTCCCACCAGATTATATTGGTTGCTTTTCTGTACCAAATACCGTAATTCTCCATTCTGAGAATGTTGCCTACCTTACACGCTCTTTAAAAAAAGGGGTCTGTCCAAGCTTCTTTCTCAGAAAGAAAGCTCTCAGCTTACACTGGGCATAGATAGGAAACTTGGGTAGAATTTGCCCTAGCTAAGTCTCAAAGCCTTCTAATTTAGGCCTGTCTCCTATGTCTATATTACCCAGGTGTTTGTAAGGTGCCTGTAATGAAAGCATTAGTCCCATAGTGGAGAATAATGGTATCTGTAGTCCAGCAAATCCCATTCTTGGTTCTCTGGGGGGGGGGGGGTTAATGGAAAAAAAGAAACAGAGGGAGCCTTCCCAAAGGATGTGAACATATTCAGGCTTCCCTTGGTCAATGATAGCACCTAGGGGTAATTCTTCCTCTATAGAAGTACCGACATGATGTAATAAAACACAGATCTGAATCATTAATTTATTTTTACACAATTAGGCTCTTTGCAGAGTCTTGATTCAATATTTGCTGACTTGCCATTCTTTCAATAGTTATTTCAACTAATTAATATTTTATCCTCTTTCAAAACAGGCATTTTACCTGAATTCCACATTTATTACTCTAGGCAACTCTTCCAACTCTACTTCTTCTATTTGCATTTCTCTAGCAGCATCTAAGATTTTTTGTTGATCTCTGATGTTCTTTATTCCAATCTAAAGAAGATGACATTTAAAATCTCTTACTAACAGGGCTTAGAATAAATTAGAATTATTATTTTTAATTTATTTATTTTATCACATTTATTTCCTTCCCATCAAGTAACAAGACCACTCTGGGTAGCTTACAAAAATTTAAAACAACAGGATTAAACATCAACATTAAATAAGAAGTTGAATGTAATGGAACAATAGGAAACCCAGATGCCACACTTCAACTTATGTGATGCATCAGGAAAATATTCAATAGTAGGGTAATTACATTACAATCCAACATGGCAGTCAACAACATTTAAGGGAAGGCCTGTTGGAACAAATAGGTTTTCAATTATTTTCTAAATGCCAGCAAGAACGATAATCTGATATCAGCTGGTAACTTGTTCCACAGGAAGGGGCTAAAAAAGAGAAAGGACAGGTTATTTACCTATAATTGTAGTTCTTTGAATGGTTACCTACGAACTGACACAACTGGGTTTTCCTGCGCACGCAGAGACAACTCAGAAATTTTCAAATATAAAATAGCGGTGATGAGTATTAAAACCTAGTCATTGCCTTCTTATGTTGATGAGTTACTCAACAATAACTATTGTGGGAAGTGTGGGGATATTGATAGTTGTTGTGGCCTGCCTCAGACCCCCCCCCTCCCTTTCCTAGCGGAGATCTATGTCAGTGTCACTTGGAGATAACATTGGCATCTCTGTGTTTTAATGTCTGCCCTGGCAAAAAGACTCAATATTTACAGAGGCTGCAATGGAGAGTGACCTGTAAGATGGAAGCCAGTGATGGAAGTTGCCTCCAAAACTGCCTCAAGCTTGACAGTTTATGTCTCGAGCCTCTTGTTTCTTCTGAAGCAGGGGATAAAGCATGTAGGCATCTCTGCTCCTGTTCCTTCTGAAAATGGGAGGATGGGAAGCCTGCAGTTCCAAATCCAAAGACTCAGCACCAAAGCACTCATAGTGAAGAGGTGATGATTGGCCTCACCTTGACCTCGACTGGTTTGTTGGTGAAGGGGACCCTGCCTTGTGCCTCTTTTTTTGGGTGGGGGGTGTTCCTCATGAAGGAAGAATAGTATTGCATTGGCCTGTGCCACTCCTCACCAGAGGGATCACCGCACAGGAAACACACATGCTGTGGAGGGTAGGTGGAACCTTCTAAGTTGTCTGCAAATGCGCAAGATTTAGCCTATTGGTATGCAATCACAAGGACCATTAAGAACAATGGGATCACTGGGGATTAAAGGGACCTGAAATTCAGCATGCTTATTTGTTCTCTGTTCAAACATATATACAGTAATACCCCGAATAACGATTGCATCGGATAACGCTAAAACCACATAACGACGACAAATTTGGGGGGAAGATTTGCACCGGATAACGTTCTTTTTAGCGTTATCCGATACAGTCGTTCTTAGCAGCAGGGTGGCTGGAAAGCTGAACAGGGTTCTCCGTTCAGCTTCTCAGCCACTCTGCAGCTACGGAGGCAGGGGTGGGGTGGATGGAAAGCTGACGGGGGGCTCCCCCGTCGGCTTCCCCAGCCACCCTGCAGCTGTAGATCGGGTCCTCTGATCTCTCTGGAGCAGGCAGGGGACCCGATCCAAGCGGTTTCTGGGCTTCCCCGACGTCCTCAGCCAGTGGAGCAAGCCAAAACGTCAGGCTTCGAACCCTGACGTTTTGGCTTGCTAGACTTGCTGAGGACATCGGGGAAGCCCAGAAACAGTTTGGATCGGGTCTTCCCACCTCCCTGGACCCAGCAGGGGGGCCAGGGACCCCTAAATTGGGTTTAAAAAAAAAAAAAAGGTCCAGGGAGGTGAGAAGACCCGATCCAAGCTGTTTCCAAAGTTCCCCCACCCTCCTGGAGGCTGTAACAAGCCAAAACGTCAGGATTCAAATCCTGACATTTTGGTTTGTTGCAGCCTCAAGGAGGGTGGGGGAACTTCAAAATTAGCGCGCATTGGGTCTCCCAACCTCCCTAGAACCGAAAAAAATGGACTTTTTTTAAACCAATTTTGGGGTCCCTGCTGGGTCCAGGGAGGTGGGAAGACCCAATCCAAGCTGTTTCTGGGTTTCCCCGACGTCCTCAGCAAGTGCAGCAAGCCAAAACGTCAGGATTCAAATCCCGACATTCTGGCTTGCTGCAGCCTCCAGGGAAACAGGGCTTTTTTTAACGTTGTGCAATCAATGTATCGTACAACGTTAAAAACCGGATAACGACGAGACTTGTAGAACCAAGTCTCATCGTTATCCGGGGTACTAGTGTACACATTAAAAACGTTTTATGAAATGAAAATTAACAATAAGATTACTCTAACCTGTATGAAGTCTTCTTTCTTCATGGTCAAAAGTTGTCTTAAGGCTATCTCTCTCTTCTATAGAAGACAAAATAATTATTTCAGCAATAAATTTATAAATCTGAATTTAGTTATTTTCCTCGAAAATGGTATCACACAGGTCAACCAATCAATCAAATACATAGTTCATTTACAATGGATACACAAAACACAAAGTTAATACTCAAAGAATGTACTACTTTTTCTTCCCAAAGAAGAAAAAGTCATCAAGGAAGCAACTGCTAGTACTCAATTGCAATAGTTATATTCTTCCAGAGGTTGCAAAAATTAGATGTACCATATGGTTGTCAGATACTGTATAGGGATTTTTGGCTGTGAAGGGAAGATCCCCAAGTGATGACCTACTGCATGGGAGCTGCTGCTTGTTGGAAAAAGAAAAATAGTACTGTGATTTCTGGTAGTATCTGTGCTATCACATGAAGGGAGGCAGAAAGTATAAGGTGATTTCAAACAATCATATGACTGCAATTTTTAAAAAATCTCCCTCAGTGTGGAAGATAATAGAAGAGGTTTTGTCCATAATTGTTTGATAGTTGGTCAAACGCAGATTAGGGGTTACCAACAGAGGAATTACTGGTGCGTTTCTCCTCTGAATTACAGGTTCCAAAGATAGGTGGTTAGATTTTGTCCTCTCCTCAAAGAAAATTTGCCAAATGTGTCATTTTCGAATTTGTTTCATATATAACTTGATATCTTAAGTAAATAAAACAGGACTCTAATCAGCAAAGATGGTTGATTGACTAGGTGTGAAAGATGCTGAGAGTAATACAGTAATACCCCGGATAACAATTGCATCGGATAATGCTAGAATCGGATAACGATGCAAGTTTTTGGGGAAAAACTTGCATCGGATAATGATTCTGGATAATGATTCTTAGCATTATCCGATGCAATGGTCTGCAGGTGTGGGGAGGTTTGGTTAGAACTACCCAATCCACCACCACCCCCACCCACAGCAGTCTCTGCAACTGCAATAGGGTCAGGGGAAAGCACCCACCTTTTCCCCCGACCCTACTGCAGTCACAGAGACTGCTTGTCTCTTTCTTTCCCTCCCTGTATTTAAACTACCAGGGAAGGTGGAAAGAGAGACGTGATTGGTTCTCAAGAGAACCAATCACATCTCTCTCTCTTTCCCCCTTCCTGTAGTTTACATACAGGGAGGGAAAGAAAGACACAAGCAGTTCTCTCTCTCCCTGTAGTTAAATACAGGGAGGAAAAGATGTGATCGTGTATTACTGTACTCTCATTTGGCTCTATAAATGGTGCCTCCCAAAGAACAATCCTAGGAAGCATAGGATTTGTAGGAAAACGAAGGCTTGTTTTCAATAACTGCTTTCCTTTTTTCAGAAATGGTATAACATCAATTTCTCAGTGTTAAAAAAACACCCTATTTTTTCTCATTCTAACTCTAAGTAGCAGCAACTTGATTTTGAACCCTGAAATTTTAAAATGAAAACTACTGGTACTTATCTGCAGGAAGACCTAACTATAATGTTACAGTGTATTGTGAAAATTTTCTCTAATAATGAACATCTTCACTGATGAAAAATGTATCACAATGAATCGCCTTTTTGAAACACTGGGCAATCATAGCATGTCACTACAATCCTTCAGAAATATTTGCAAGCAAAGTTTCCAGGTTCTGCACCAACTGCTAATCGACTAATCCTTAGGCTAGATCAGTGTCTTGGACTACCTAGATGATGTTGTGACTGTAGGTGTTTAGGAAAGACTTACTTCACTATAAATAAGGAAAATACTTATACCTTAAGACTAAAAAACCCTGATATGATTGGAAAAGTCACCCAATTTCACTTTGGAATTATCAAGGATAAATATAAGCTCTTATAGACCACCACAGATTCAAACTACCAAAGGGTGTTATAAAATTTTATATTGCTCTGTGACTGCTGTTTTGAGTGTCATACCTTTTACTTTTAAAACGATAACATAGCAAAATAATTTGGAAATACGTACAAATGCAAATGCTCTCTGCTAATGGCATGGTACTAGATTTATTCTCTAGTAAAGTCTCAGTCTGCCCATTAAGTCCTTAACTATTGTTTACCACACCTGTAAAGCAACTGATTACAACTGTCTCCTTCCTGAACAAGGCCGGTTGAAACCTGCGTTCAAGTAGCAGACATTAAGGTTGTAATTATTTCTCAGTTTCTTCCTGTGTGAACAGGCAGAGGGACTGTTTCTTATCCAAATATTCACACCACTTTTTTTTTTGCACTACATTCAACCAAAAAGAACATGGGACAACTTTTTTACCCCAAATATTATGCTGTCTGTTACAAAGAAACAAAAAACCTCCCCATGATACTGTATACAGCAAGTGAAAGCCTACACTATAGGTCTAATTTTGTGACGATTCTACAATGAAAAAATGATTCCAAGGGCTTTATACTGAGTGCACCATTCTCCTGCATCAATCAATTATTAAAATGCAACCTGAATAATAGATTGTAACATCAAAGTTTTAAAGTAATTATGTTAAATAAAAACATATACTGTTGTCTTATTTATATTGTCAGCTAAGAACTCTCACCTTCAGCACCTCTGTTAAATGTTCCAGCCCAAGGCCATATAAAAACACTTCCAGGTCACCAAAAGCCATGTAGGAACTACTGTACATATAGTACATATGCAGATTGTATTACAAAAAATGCAAACAATTAGAACACAGGTTTAAATCAAATCTTTGTAACAGGAATAAAAAGCATATACTTCAAAAAACGAAACTGCATAATCACAGAAATATTCAGTTTTTTATATCAATGTTCTATTTAGTTATAAATACAAAGAGGCAAATAACTTTTATTTCTTTCAGTGAGGATGCACATAATAGGTCAATAATTTCTCATTACAGAATACCCTCTTCCATCCTCAAAAAAATATTAAATTCTATACAGTAATACCTCGGATAACGCTAAGACTTGGTTCCACAAGTCTTAGTGTTATCCGATTTTTAGTGTTATCCGATCCATGTTAAAATCCTATGGGATGGATCGGATAACGTTAAAGCTCCACAGAGATACATTGTAACCGCACAGGCTTTAGCGGTTGTTATCCGATCCATCCCATAGGACCTTAACGTTATTCAATCCAATTCTCCTCCCCAGATTACTTAACGTTATGCGATTTTAGCGTTATCCGAGGTAAACGTTATCTGAGGTAGTACTGCATTGTCACTCTGGGGATACCAAACCAATTTGGGGGGTAAGTGGCTGTGCCAGAATTTTTAAAAGGCTCAGACATAATTTCTTCTTTGTATCTATGTCAAAATAGCAATTACTCTACAAAGATTCTATAATTTTAGGTCACTCAGTTACTACTGTAGGCATAATTTAGTCATAGGAAAACACACACAAAGAACTTGGTAGTAATTCTGCACCCGCTGACAGATGACAATTTAGCATATTTGCAATGCAATACATACTTCCGAATGCCTAGAGACCTTTTCTCCTGCCTAAGCATTAAAAATTTAGAATGATCCAGAGGTTCTGTTTACTATAGTTAGTGTATTTTTAAAGCTGTTTTTATTTTTTTCATTTATTATTTAAGTCACAAATTGGTGGTGGTGGTTATGGGACACTGATGCAAGAATAGGGACACAAGGTGCAGAGTTGTGTTTGTGAAAATTCTGTTAAGGGAGCCAAACAGGAAGGTCGAGTCAAGCTTAGCTCAGTATTTGGAAGTCTAGACTCATGCTGACATGACAGTGAGCTATGAAATAACTATAGGCTCACAAGATTTCCACAGGATGAGCATTCCTGGGTTAAGCTCAGCTAGAGGTTTAGTGGTATTAGTGGCACTGGGCTGACAATTCAGGCTTTCTGATTTTTAGGATCCATTCCTAGTGCTGGATTAGATCTTGCTCCTGTAACCAATAAGGATGTGCTTTGTCTGTGGTCATCCATTGAATGCCATGGAGCCAATTAGTGTTAGTTGGAGGACAACAACTCTTTAACCTGAGAGGATAAATCTTTCATAGTAAAACACAGCCTTCCTTAATCTGGTACCTTTCAACTATTCTGAAATACAACTCCCCTCATTTCTAGCTCCAATTGACAATGCTGTCCGGTAAAAAATGTGAGCTGTAAACCAATATTCTCTGAAGGCACCAGGTAAGAAAAAGCAAGTGCAACATCTTTTTTTAGTTTCAACTTCTATTCAATTTTATTACCTGCTGTTGTGGTTTTTAACTGCATCAGGCACAGCTGTCAAAAAACTATGAAGAGACTTATCCTTAGGCAGATGCTGGAATCTTTCTTGAAAAGGATCTGCCGTCAAAGAAAGCAAGCTAAGAAGCTATGAGAATAATAAAGAATTGTACACATTTTAACGTGGGGAGGGGAAGAGGAAAACTACAGTATATCCAGTAGTATTTTAATTACATTGTTAGCTTCTTTTGGAAATTTAAATTTAACTATAAATCAGTTATATTATCAAATGGTATCTTCTAAACTCAAACACCCGTTTATATTGAGATGTCATTTTAATGAAATATATTCAGACAACAAGGCCAGAATTCTATTTGTTACACCTACCTAAGTACTGCCTTTAGGATAACTTTCAGCAGCAATTTTGTACAAGTTAAGGAGTTGGCATAAACATATCCTATCATATACCAAATTGCAGCAATTCAGTTGGTATTATACCAAGAAAAATAAATAGCAAGATTTAGACCACTGCCTGTTAAATGAATCTTACACCAAGAAAAGACATTATACTTATCAGAGAATAAACAAAACAGGAAAAAAGACAAAAAATGTTGTGTCACAGCAATTAGTCTTTAAGGTGCCACAACATTTTTTTTCTGTTGTTTTGTTTACTCTCTGATATACTTGCAGATACTAACATGGCTGCCACTTAAAACATATCTTATACAAAATCATAAGCAACACCAAGAAACTGTTTTACTCGCTCCAGCTTCCTCAAGAGTTCACAAAGCCTAATGAAACAGCAGAGAGAGGACTATTTTGGCCCATAGAATTGAAAAATAACCTCACATTAGAGAGTAAGCAAAACAACAAAAAGACAAAAAAAGTGGCACCTTAAAAGACTAACTCCTGCATTTTAATGTTAGCTTTCGTGGATCAACTCCATGTCATCAGAAATAACAGTAAGACCTCATGGCATCATTTATACACCTCAGTACAGAATGACACAATGGCTGGCCAGCCTAACAGAAAAGTAACATTGTAGCTTTTTACAACTACCAATAACCGAAAATCCCCAGTTGTTATTCAAACTTGCTGTGAAGCTTGGCCCTGTTGAGTTGCAAACTCTATTAGGCTGGTGAACCATTTTGTCCCTCTGTGCCTGGTGTGTATAAATTGATGCTATGAGGTCTCACTCTTATGTCTTATGAAGTGGACCTAATCCACAAAAGCTAAGAAAATACAGAAGTTAATCTTTAAGGTATCACAACATTTTTTGTCTTTTTTAATTGTTCTTTTGCTTACTCTCTGATTTACTTGCACAGCCTAACATGGCTACCACCTCAAACATTTCTCATGATATTCTAAAGGTTAAAGAGACTGTGGCATAAGCTCTCAGATACTTTCCTCCCTGTTCTTTTCATTTGTTTCTGAACAGAGCGCATGCTGTGGCATGCCTATGGGAGGCTCTAAGATTTTATGTCTTTGAATATTTTAAAGCTAACCTTTCTCTGGTCTCTCTCAAAAAGCTCAAGCATGAAATGCATAAATTAACCACACTCAGGCCCACTAAAAGCTACCTCATGGTCAATCTAATTTTCTTATCAGGAAGTTGACAAGATCCTACAGAAATAAGTTTCTTTCTTTATTCATATCAGAGTATTGCATAATTTAAAATTACGGGCACATAGGAAATATAGATAAAATTCTAACAAATTAAAATGTTAAAATAATTAGGTTATTTACGACCAGAAGCAGGTTACTACAATAGTATTATCTCTGTCATTTTTAAATCATCTTTTGTACACATGGTTGGGTATAAACTCCAAGCATATAAGTATTGATTGTATTGTATTTCTCCTCATTCATGGAAAAAGTGTCCTGGTCTAAGTAGTCCCATTTCATTTTATTATTCTTTTGTCTTCCTATCTCACTTGGAAGTCTACTGAGTGACTTCCAGATAGTCCAGTCGGAACCTTGACATAGTGGGAGAAACTCTTTTGCATTTATCCATTCTGCAAGATGTTATTTTTGCTCTCTGTGGGGGAGGGAGAAATAATATTTTGAGTCATTTCGAATAGACTCTCCTGAGACATTGGATGAAATGATGGTGAAGCTTTTAGAGACCGAGTGCCCGAGGAGGATGAACACGGGCAGGTACCAAGTGTGCCCACTTACCCATGTGATGTCACGGTGCATCTCTGATAAAGTCACGGTGTGTGCGCGCACATATGCCACTCAAGGCTGCCAATGATATCACATGAGTGCATGAACCCCACGTGGGGGTGCCCGAACCCCCTCCCCCCACATGTGCACCTGTGCTGCCTCTGCCTCTGCCTCCTAAGAGGGGGTGTCTGGTTCTCCCTCACTTCGCCCCTGCTGCCATCTCCTGGGCATAACTTCAGCCTTTTGTTCCACTCCCCATTGGCGGAGGGAGAGGGGTGGGGAAGCGGCACTGCCATTGGCACCAGATGGGCTCAGTGGGACTTGCCTGCGATGGCGCACATGCCCACAGAAAGGCCTCTGTGTGCCATAAGTTCACTACCACTGCTCTACAGTATGTCCACTGAAATCGATGAGGATTTAGTGAATAAATGGCCGTTCTATACACATCTCAATGATTCAACTGGCCTAGTCTAGTTGCAACCTACTTTACATAGTAAGTTAAAGTAGATCCATTTGTATCAATGAAACTTCTAGAAATAAATTCACCAGATCCCACTGATTCAATAGGTCTACTCCTATGCAACTTACTGTGCCAAGCAACAGGATTTCAGCCATTGTCTCACACCTTCACTACCAAACACCTTATTGAAATACAGATTTACCTTGCTTAAAGAGCATAATGTGCTCCACAGGACTGCTCTTTAAGCGAGTTTGATCTTTAAGCAAAACACCATTGTAAATGACCAATTGTGACTTCTGGTGGGGGGACTGTGAACCCCGATTTATTTCTCAAGTGAGTTTTTAGTTGGTTTTATTTGTTAAGCAAAGCGAACATTCAGAGAAAATTCTGCTCTTTAAGCAAGTTACTCTTTAAGCAAGGCACTCTTTATGCGAGGATTGATTGTACATCCTACCTAGGCTTTCTTTTGGACTTCTGTCTTTGCATGCCACATTCACCCCAACATTGCTATGCATCTCTCTTCCAAACACAACTGGCTTCAGGAAACTGTTATACAAATTACTCCTGTCTCATTGTGGGCCTCTGAATTCTAGTGAATAACATGCCATCAAACAACTTTTCACACTTCTTACCCAGGACACACAACTGCATAGTCCTTAAACTATCCTCTTCCACATGCCTTCAAAATAATGCATAGTATTGCTTCCATCTCTATCAAGTTCTATCAACTGATATATACTGTACCTTGTTATCTTTATTTATCCAGATTCACCAACCTAAGTAATCTGAAGGCTATGCATTGGCCAAATGGCTCTGGCCCTTTTTCTTTGACTGATGATGGAAATGGTGCCTCAAACACTTTCATAATTTTATCTCTTACTTCCCTGAAGCATTGCTTTCTCATGAAAGTATGAGCAATAAACAGTTCTTTCATCATTCATCACTCTAAAGTTTGCCCCGAACCAAAGTCCCCATGTAACTCTCCCACTACTAACAGAATGTCTGAAATTCACTTTTAATTTTTTTTGGGGGGGGGAATCAGAAATCCTCTCCGTTCCCATATACAGTACTTTGCAAAAGTCTTAGGTCATCACCAGCTTTAGGTTTTTAAAGCAGTTATAATAACAATCCATAATTACAGAAAATACAAGAAATATTCACAAAAAATTCAAACAAATAAAAATTCCCAAACAAAATGGCTACCTCAAGCAGAAGTCTGCATTTAGTGTGACCTCCCTTGGCTCTAAGCACATCTTTAACTCTTTTGGGGACTGTCCTCAAGTTTTCTGAAGTAATCTTCTGGTATGTTATACTAGACCTCCTTCAGCACTTCCCAAAATTCTTTTTTAGATTAGGTTGTCCTTTATTTATTTCTCCCTCCAGACCTTTTTCTTCCGTGTCTAGGCTAGATGTGAAACTGCCAAAATGAAACCACCTTTTGATATTGCCTCTACTATATTCAGATTTGGACTCTGTATAGGCCAGTCTATGACCGTCAGTATTTTATCAGCTGTTTTTCTTGCTAAACATGCTTTCACTGGATTAGTCATGTGCTTGGGATTGCTATCATTCTGAAAAATAAAAACAATCCCTATCAGGCACTTTCCAGAAGAAATGGCATGATGAATTAAAACCCATTTATACATTTTATAATCGATCAATACAAACAATATTGCCAACACTACTGGCAGAAATGCAGTCCTAAACCAGGGCAGACCCTCCTCCATGCTTCACTGAAGTCTGCAAGCAATCATTCATCTTTCTTCAACTCTTCTCCTATACTGTCAACAACTGGACCAAAAAATATTCAAACTTGGATTCATCATTCCATAATACTTTTCCCACTAATCCTCATTCTATTCTTTGTAAGCTTTAGCATATCTTAGCCTTTTCAACCTTCCCCTTCCACAAAAGTGGTTTCTTGGCTGCTATTCTTGCAAAAATATCAAGCTTCTTTGGACTGCAGAAAGGTCAATTTAGCATCTTGATGAAACTGCCAGATGCTGAGCCAGGCCCTTGATGGACTTCCTCCGATCCCTCAAAGAATTAACTCTGACGAACTTCTCATCAGAATTTGAAAGTTTCCTTGGCCTTTCAATCCATGTTTTTGTCCTTGAACTGTCCTGACTCTTCATATTTCTTTATAAGAGCTTGAATATCACATTGTTTTGAGTATCCAATCTGCTTGTTTATTTCCCTTTGAGAATGCCCTTGGTGATGCAAAAGTATGATTTTATGTCAGTCAAATTCTGTGATCCTTGGCAGTTTGACTGGAATAATATGAAACTAGACTTTTTAGCAAGCTTTCAATGAATTACACTCATACAACGTGTGTATGTACTGTATGAAATGTACTGTATGAAATGTTCAAGAACAAACCAGGTTTATTTAGGTTTATGGGAGCCAGGTGCCTGCTGTTGCTGAAGTGTAAAGGGAGGTAAATACTTGCCCTTTCAGCCTATGGAAGTTTTCCTCCCCATGTTTTTGAATATTGGATACAAATTTACTGTATGTTCTACTTCGTTATGCGAAAAATTTGCTATGCAAGTCTGACTGCATAATGAATTTTTTGCTATGCGAGTCGAACTTTTCCCTATGGAAAAACTCACATAACAAGCATTTCTATGGGGAAAACTAGCATAGCGAAAAAAATCGTTATGTGAGTTTTCCCCATAGAAACGCTTGTTATGTGAGTTTTTCCATAGGGAAAAGTCTGACTCGCATAGCGAAAAATTCGTTATGCGAGTCAGACCGCTTAGAGAAAAACTTGCTCGTTATGCGAGTTTTTCGCTAAGCGAAACGCTCGTTATGCAAGGTTTGACTGTACTGTACGGATAAATAATTTTGCATGGTCATTATACCATTGCTTAAACAACAATACTTATGGTGGCCTAAGACTTTTGCACAGTACTGCATAAGCAGTACAAAAGCAAGATCCTGTACTATGGAACTACCTCTATGGAAGGTTCCACAATTCTTTTTTTTTTTTTTCAAAGAAGAAAATATTTGCTGGAGACTGTCCCTGCTGTAGCACAACCCTATTCTTAAAGTCACTTGTATGTGGTCATTCGCAATATCTATATGGCATCCGATAATCACATTCCAAGAGCAATATGTAACAAAAACAAGATTATGTACCTGAGGTAATCCAAACAACAGATATTTATCATGAATATTTATCACTCTTCTTTGATTCCCCCCCCCCTCCAGATCCTCTAGTCCTTCAACTATTCCATTTTACAGCAGTAAAACAGTGGTTACTATAGATTCAGGGACACTAATTTTAAATATATCTGCCTTCAGTTTTTCATCCTCTGTGCATGCTATAGCAATTGACTCAGATTTAGAGTACTGTACTGTTAAGTAAATATTTCAACAGAAATAAAGGTACCTTTTCATTGATACATTATTCAGTATTTGAATATTACAGTAACATAGGTAGTAAATGAAAACATGGTTTGATACATTATTCCTAAGAATACAAAGAGAAAATACTTAAAGCATTTTCCTCTACACACTATGCTGATAAATGGCACAACATGCAGCATTCAATACTAAATGACCACATCTATTGTTTAGAAAGTCTTAATGAACATGGAAGGCTAAACAAACTAAAACACAAACATTTCACCAAGTGTTTTAACATTCTACCAATACCTCTGAATGCTTGTTGTTCTTTGCAATATCTACTGCTCTTTGTCCATCCTTTGTCAGTATTGATTTATCAGCTCCCAGATCAAGCAACTTGAATATTACTTTTTTATGTCCATGCCGTGCTGCCCATGTTAATGCCTGCAAAGATTTAGTAGCTGAAAATTGTTTCTTGACTACAAAACGTGTATAGTTTGTTACATCTGTTTAAAAAGGTAATTTTTAAAAATCACAAGGAAGTGAAAAATGGGGTGCATAGGCAAAATGGCACTTCTATTGTGCAACTAAAGGAAGAAGAGTAGTCACTGATTTCCCCTTCCCACTACAAATCCCATACTATTCTGTAGCATACAGTAATACCTTGGATAACGATTGCATTGGATAACGCTAGAATCAGATAACGATGTAAAATTTTAGGGGAAAATTTGCATTGGATAATGATTTCTTAGCATTACCCGATGCAATCATTCGTAGCACCGGGGTGGCTGGGGTTTTTTCCGCCCATTTCAGGCTTTCCAGAACCCCTGCAACCTCCGGGGAGGTCGGGGGATCTGATCCACGCTGTTCCCGACCTCCCCAGATGCTGCCAATCCCACACTGGGCTTCCCCGACGTCCCAAGCCAGTGGAGCAAGCCAAAAACATCAGGGTTCGAACCCTGATGTTTTGGTTTGTTGCACTGGCTGGGGAGGTGGGAAAAGCCCAGAAACAGCTTCGATCGGGTCCTCTGATCTCCCTGGAGCCAGCAGGGAGGTCAGAGAGCCCGAAATGGGTAAAAAAAAAGTTCATTTTTTTTCCCATTTTGGGCTTCCTGAGCCCCCTGCCGACTCCAGGGATGTCAGAAGACCCGATCCAAGCTGTTTCTGGACTTCCCCACCTCCCTGGAGGCTGCAACAAGCCAAAACGTCAGGATTCGAATCCTGACATTTTGGCTTGTTGCAGCCTCCAGGAGGGTGGGAGAACTTCAAAAATAGCACACATCGGCTCCAGGGAGGTCGAGAGACCAAATGGGCACTAATTTTGAAGTTCCCCCACCCTCCTGGAGGCTGCAACAAGCCAAAATGTCAGGATTCGAATCCTGACGTTTTGGCTTGTTGCAGCCTCCAGGAAGGGGGGGGGGGGTTGGAAACAGCTTGGATTGGGTCTTCCAACCTCCCTGAAGCCGGCAGGGGGGGTCAGAGAGCTCGAAATGGGTAAAAAATTGTCATTTTTTTACCCATTTCGTGCTTCCTGACCCCCCTGTTGGGTCCAAGGAGGTTGGAAGACCCGATCCAAGCCGTTTCTGGACTTCCCCCACCTCCCTGGAGGCTGTAACAAGCCAAAACGTCAGGATTCGAATCCTGAAGTTTTGGCTTCTTGCAGCCTCCAGGAGGGTGGGGGAACTTCAAAAATAATGCACATCGGCTCCAGGGAGGTCAGAAGACCCGATGGGCACTAATTTTGAAGTTCCCGAAATGGATTAAAAAAATAATTTTTTACCCATTTTGGGCTCCCTGACCCCCCTACTGGCTCCAGGGAGGTCAGAAGACCCGATCCACGCTATTTTTGAAGTTTCCCCACCTCCCTGGAGGCTGCAGCAAGCCAAAATGTCAGGATACAAATCCTAACATTCTGACTTGCTGCAGCCTCCAGGGAAACAGGGCTTTTTTAAACGTTGTGCGATCAATGCATCGCACAATGTTAAAAAATGGATAACGATAAGACTTGTGGAACCAAGTCTCGTCGTTATCCGAGGTACTAGTGTACAAGATATGCTGTGATGCTTTGAATCTTAGAAAGCTGAACAGACTAGCACATTATTACACAAGTAGCTTACAGTATAACCATTTTCATCTTGGATATTTATTTCTGATCCGTAAGCCGCAAGAAGAGCAACAACTTGAGGATGGCCTTCACGCGCTGCATACATTAGTGCGGTCATTTTTTTCCTAAGGAAAAATCAATATCCTGTGTTAAAACTCTGAAGACTACCTGCTATAATTTAATATCAGCTTTTGTGGGTCAAGTCTACTTTGTCTTCAAATTGCTACAATGTTTTTTGTTGTTTTTTGTTTATTCTGATATGCTTGAAACAGACTAACATGGCTACTATTTGAAAAAAATCTGTTAAGACTGTAACATCATTTCCAGTAGAAGCAATGTTAAGTCTGTTATTGATTAATGCAAGGTCCAAATACTTAGCAGCACATAGTTAATAGTAAACAGCAAGCAGTCTAACACCTATTCCTGCCCCATATCCAATACACTTCATTTTTCAAGAATTGTCAAGTTGAAGTATAACCTGTTCTACGGCTTTTTTTTTTAAATGATACAACTGACACAATTAATCAGCTAACCTTTAAAACAAGTGCTATAACATACAAGCATTATAAAGGTATGAAACACTATGTCGTTACAACACTGTAATTCAAAAGAAAATAGAACATACATCACATTTACTTGCTGAATTTCACGATAGACAATTTTCTGATTTGTAATGAATACTGAGTACAACAGTTCTGCTTAAAGCAGCAACCTGATACAGTACAGTACAGTATGTTTATTCCCTATGCTGATTATACTACACACCACTAGAGGGACCCACAGAAACACATATCAGAAGGCTGTACTTTTGTCTCAATACTTTACCAATTGGCTTATCCAGTTGTCATTTTTGGATGAAATGAGATTACATCACACACCACCACTGTCCCATCAACCAGGAAAAATAGTGTAAGGATTTTTTTTAATTAAATAAAAATAAAAATGTGTGAAAAGTGAGAGGCCTAAAATCAACTATGACAACTTTGTAAGACTTCAAAGTGACAATTCACCACTTACAGACATGGGATATCAATATTAATAAGATGATATCAATTTAAATTTAGCTCTGTCTTAAAACATAGTTTGGTTGTAGTACTTATGTTTATAAATATGGCACAAGCTTCCAAACCACCTCTGTTAAAAAAGCTTTCATAGGAAAAAAAACTATAGAACAAGCTGCTGCCGTAACTCCTTAGTAAACATGATTAATACTGAAGCCATACCATGACCAGCACAAAACATAGTAAACAACTGTGAGACTTTCTAGACGGGTATTAGTTCACTCTTTGAGCCCTTGGGAGGGGGGGGGGGTTCCGGCATCCACATTTCACAGATGATGGAGTATCCCAACATCCCATAGCATTTCTTTTTGAATCTCGAAAGCAAACCCATTTATGTTGTTCCCAGTACCTGTGGATGCTGGGAACTGTGTTTCAGCTGTAAGCATCCAATATGATGAAAGAGCTGCATTGGTTAGGTGGGCAAAAAAATGGTGTGTCCCCCCCCCCCCAAATTACTTTCCCTTGTGTCATCAACTGAAACTATGACTATGAGCTTCTTCTCAATTGTCTATACCTGGAAAAATGAAGAAAAAAATAGTTTTTACCTCCTATAATCGATTCAGTGCTACAAGGATTGGTTAGGAGCAGAAAAAAATAATTACACTTTCCCTGCTTTTCTGCAGAGGAAGTGTTTCATTTGCCCAAAAGGAAAGTGGCTCATCAGCCACTTCACCATAAGGAGGGAAATAGTTTGAACTGTTTGGAGGGGGAAGCAGGCGAAGTATTATTTAGCTCATCCTTTATTCTAAGGCAGGGATTCTCAACCTGTGGCCCACGGGTCATATGTAGTCTGCAGCACATTTCATATGCCCCCCCCCCCACTGCCTCCAACACACCAGGAAGTGCCATGTGGTGGAGGAAGGGCAAAATGGCCCTCTGTCCCCCAAAGTTGTCTGGCGCCTGCCTTTAAGAAGTTAAGCACTCCTAAGATAACCCCAAAAAAGTGGCAGGTACAGTTTAAGGACACTACCATCAGGTGATTTGTTTCGTGATTTCGAACCACAGCCGAGTAGTTGCTGGCGGCTACAAAGACCCTGCTCCTGCTCTCAAGCCTGTTTATTTCCACATGCAGCACATTTCCACATGCAGCGAGAAGGCGAGAGTTGGAGAGATACTTTTTTTGAAGGAAGGTTAGAAAGAAAGTGTGTGTGGGGGGAGGGGGGTATCAGGACCCACCCAGCAGCAAAGAGGCGAGTCAGAAGCAGCAGATGCAAGTGAGAACTTTTTAAAGTTATTGATATCCTCTTTGCTGCCGGGTGGGTCCTGATCCCCCCCAACTTTCTTTCTAACATTCCTTCCTTCACAAAATAAACATGTTGACAGCCTGTTTATTTCCACACCCAGCGAGAGTTGGAAACTTTTTTCGGAGGAAGGTTAGAAAGTGGTTTTCTTTTAAACCTTCATAGAAAATGTTTCTAAAGTCCTATCCAAATTGTGCAAGTGTCACAAGAAAGGTTATTTTGCCCTCTATCAATCGCACTTTGGATTACTTCAATCGGTTGATCGGTTTGGTCACTGGATCACAGCCAACCACCCCACCCCCCTCAAAAATGTCATTTTTCCTTAATATCGTTTTTCCTTAATATCTTTGTTGTTGATTCCTGCTCTGGCGTCATTCTTCTCCACATGTTGTATTCAAACTGTATCCACCTCGGGAAGTTGTCATATTCAATTTCTAACACATTTTCCCCATTTATTTTTGCGTTTTTGTGACCTTGCTTGAGTGTTTTTGTAAAACACTTCATAGTTTTTTTCCTGAAGTCCAATTTCAAATGTAAGTGTCACCACAAAGGTTATTTCCTCTTTCAAACACAATTTGGGTTACCTGACTCGGTTGTGTGATTTGGTCACTGCCACCCACCAGCAAAGACTGCATTTTTTTCGAGGCAACTTTCGGAAGCAATGATGTCATTGCTTTGTATATTTGGCCAATGGCTCTTTACATTTCTGAAAGTCGCCAAGACAAGCTTTCAGTTGATATAACCATTATTTTCGTGGGTGCTTTAGTGTTGTGGTGGCAGCTCATCGAAAGTACATGATTTTCGTTACATCGCAAAAAGCTGCCAGACCACCCGACCGAAACATAAGACGTTCATCGAATTCACGTCAAAATCAATTAGTCAAGACATGCCATGATAAAGATTTGCTGATGATGTTTTAAGGAAAGTCACACTAGTGAACAGGTATAAGTCATTTATGCACTTGGATTTAGAGTAGGGGTGGCCAATCTTTGTTATGGCATGGCCCTGACCATGCCCCTGTACAGCTGAGCAAGCCAGACCATGTCCCCTGGAAGAGGATGCATTTATGGCTGTCATAAATGCACCCACTTCTGCATTTCTGACAGGTGCAGGCGTATTTGCACCTGCATTTTACGTCTGACATAGACGAACTCACTTCCAGGTGCAGCAGAGGCAGCGACGGACTGGATGGAATGTCATTGTATGCTGAGTCCGGCCCACAGGCTGTAGGTTGGGAACCCCTGATTTAGAGACTGTTGAAGTAATGACTTTATTTTTAATTGCAGTAACCTCTTCTGCTGGTATAGAAAGAATGTTATTTTCCTTTGGACTCATTCTAAAATGAAAAATCATTTGGGAAGCAAGAAAGCTGATTTTAATTTTCTAGATTATGAACAAACAAAAAGATGAAGATGAATTAGCGACAGAGGACAATATTTTAAGTTTTTCAGCAATAATGCTAAAATCGCATAACGTTAAGTAATCTGGGGAGGAAAATTGGATCGAATAACGTTAAGGTCCTATGGGATGGATCAGATAACAACCGCTAAAGCCTGTGCGGTTACAATGTATCTCTATGGAGCTTTAACGTTATCCAATCCATCCCATAGGATTTTAACATGGATCGGTTAACACTAAAAATCGGATAACACCAAGACTTGTGGAACCAAGTTTTAGCGTTATCCGGTGTTTTACTGTATTACCATAGCAGGATAACCTGGCCGGACTGAAGCTTGAAAGCCAGCCATGTCCAACTATAGGGTGTGGTACTCATCTTCATTTACAACCAGAGCAAGCACTGCCTTCTGTCTGCAGATGTTTCTGTGGTCATGTGGCATGCATGACCAGATACCAGAGTGCACAGACTGCTGTTACGTTTTCTGCCTAAGCAGTACCTACTTATCTATTTGCAATTTCTTGCTTTTGAACTGCTAGAAGCTGGGACCAATGACAGATGCTCATTTCATCATGCAACACTTAGATCTTGAACTGCTGGACTATTGATCATTAAGCTCAGTGTCTTAACCACTAAGCCACCAAGGCCCTTTTAGTTCAGTAAAACTATTTTAATTTTTATGATTAAGGTAATTATTATTTTTCTCCTTCCAACAAAGAACAGCAGAAAAGTTGTCCAATATTAATTAGTCTATTAAACTAGAATAAATTCACCTTGCAATGATTTTATATATCGTATGCAGCAAAACCCCGGATTATAACCACCTTGGTTTAAGTTTGCTGCGGTTTACAACGGCAAATCCTATGGAAATGCTGTTCCGGTTTAACAATATTCAATGTTTTGTTTCCAGTTTACAACGATCAAGACCATTTTTTATTTTTTTTCATGCATCCCTATGGATGTTTTGGTTTACAGTTTTTTTAGGTTATGACAGAAACTGTTGGAACAGACTACTGTCGTAACCTGAGGTTTTACTGTATCTACCGTATGTGTTTCTAATAGTATAATTAAATCAGTATTTTTAAAATAACTCTGAAACTAATATGAAAACTTGTTATTCTACAAATAAAACCTTCATCTGGTTGTTAATATTAAGATTACACCAGCAAGAATGAATCATTATGTTTAAAACCATAATTTAAATAAAGTCTTACTGACTAGTGATTAAACTGATTTGATTTACTATATTTGCTGGTGTATAAGATGACTTTTTCACCCTGAAAAACATGCCTCGAATTGGGGGGGGGGGTGTCGCCTTATACGCAGGGTGCACTTCAGTTGGGTTCGACATAGCTGCCCATAGTGGCCTCCCAATGCTCACCCACCTCATTCTACATACCATCCAGATGAAGAAAGAAGCTCTACATTACAATTGTGTCTCCCTTTCAAACTGGTGGGGGAAAAGAAAGGGTTTCATTTACTGGTACCTTCTGCCCTTATCTCTGCTCTGCCCAAAATGGAGGAAAAAGCCATGCTTGCAGGGGAAGCAAGAGGCTAGGCTAGAGCAACACTTCCTGTCTCAGTGCAATTGACCTGCCCACCCACTTTACCTGCAGCACCACCACTGGTGGGTGGTGCAAGTACAGTTCTAAAAAATCAATAAAATAATTAATATTACTGTATTTTAATTACTGAAACTCACTAGCAGTTGCTACATTTCCCACTCTTGGCTTATACTCAGGTCAATCTATTCTCCTGGATTTCAAGGTCAAAATTAGGTACCTTGGGTTATATTCAGGTCATCTTATATTCATGTATATATGGTAGATAAATAAGTACCACTTTGCACTTGCACTGTATTATCTTTACTGTACATGTTTGATAACATACAGCCTTGTGACAGTTTTTCTGCATGTCATAAGCATTTGAATATAAATTAACATGTAATCTGATGTTCTTTTAAGTTTTATTTGGTGTGTGGAAGGTGTGCGGAAGAGGGGGTAGCCTTATACGGCGAGTATATAACAAACTCTATATTTTGAGTGGAAATGTTGGGGGTCATCTTATACCCCCAGTCATCTTATACGCCGGCAAATACGGTAAATCAAATCCATCCTGTAAATCAACATGTACCAGAGCCCCCAAGAATTGCAGCAGGGACTCTATTTGTCAGCTGGGAATAGATTGCATTTAATGCATTTTCTTAAACAGGTTTTCAGCTATTAAAAAACATGCATTTCAAAAAGGTTTTAAAATATATTTTAAGCCCTCTCATCATGTGTGCAATTAATGAGTACAATCTATAATAAATATGGCAAAAAAGACAGAACAGAACTGCCAGAATGGTCAGTCATTAATCAGCATAAGGCAATTCCACCTGTTATATAAATCAGTATAATCACAACAGCAAACATCTGTTATCTTTCAATAGGAAAATATGGGAACATATTTATAACCTACACTTGATTTTGCTAGTGGACCTTCTGCCTAGCAGTGCAAGCTGGTCTGTACTTCAAACCCAAATATGCAGCACTGACCCATAATTCATGGCAGTGGATTAATCATTAGAAGTATTATTTTGCAGGAAATACCATTTCAAGAAAGCTGACTTGCAGTAGTTCAATACAATATTGTACAGAATATTAATCTCTCCACTCCCATAGGTATATGATCAGTTTGTTGATACACCAAAATAATAATTCCAACTGTCTATTCCCCAAGGATGCAGAACCATGGCCTAACTTTAGAAATAGTCACCCAAATGAATGATTATTGTTCACTACAGAGAACATTTAACTAAGAGAATATTTTGGCTGGGCAGTGCTTAATTTCTTCAGTCTCAGAAACTAAGAGAGAGATAAAACTCAAATAAGAAATAAGCATGTTAAGGAACAGTCAAAAGATCTAGAAATTATTAAAGTAGCTTAATGATTC
Organism: Furcifer pardalis; assembly: GCA_030440675.1. NCBI lineage: Eukaryota > Metazoa > Chordata > Lepidosauria > Squamata > Chamaeleonidae > Furcifer > Furcifer pardalis. Next base: position 14,703,908 of record CP126892.1, on the reverse strand, counting down.
AAATAAAAGCTGCACTCATGCAAACAACTGAATAAACAGCCCATTTCATATATATTAGAAAAACCTGACACTTATTATGATAGAAGTCAACTTAAGCTCAACTTTACTTTGAGTCAAAAATGAGCATTCTATCTGAGAAACAAACTGCCAGTTCAGAAAGCTGAAGCTACCAGAGTATCCAACCAGATCACTTTTTGGTCCTCAAATATCTAGGTGTTACTTTGGATCTATAAGAAACACTGCTAAAACATGAAGCAAACAGCATTTGTAATGAATAATATCTCTTGAAAGCTATCAGGGACCAGCTAGGGCACACATTCATAAACATATGATCCAGATTACCGTTCCTATGGCAGTGGAATACATCATCCCAAAGTGGTATAGTTTAGTGCAGGGGTTCGCAACCTATGGCCCATGGGCCAGACCTGACCTATGGTGCCATTTCATGTGACCTACTGCCGCTAGAAGAGGAGGAAGTGGCAAAAACCGAAAACGTGTTGCACTCACTCCCGCTGCCCCTGCCAGAAGCGGGGGAAGTGGGGGAAACAGCAGAAAACATGCCATAAATTCACTCGCAGCTGTCGTAAACATGTTTACAACAGCTGCAGATGCATTTTACCACAGCGTTTATGGTGAGGGAACCGTGTGTCCAGCCTGCTCGGCTATCTGAGGGGGTATGGTCTGGCCCACAGCGCGAAAACATTGAGAACCCCTGGTTTAGTTTATGCAAAACAGGTAGACCTAGAACTGAATGAAAACTGCAATTATTACTGGATACCTAAAGCCAACCTCTATTAATAAAATCAACAACCTGGCAGGCACTGCACCTAATGACATTGAGAGAGGTAACAACTAATAAAGAAAGACTCAAAACATCTATTCTAAATGTACACCCACTCTTTGGCATCCCATTCCTCCCAGTCTATATCTGTGGATCAAATGGACCTTTCTGGCCACTGAATATCAATCATGGGAGAGAAAGGCAGAGTACCACATCATACCTACATTGAGTACATTAAAGCAACCCCACCATGCAATGGGTTGCTAATGTAAATTATGTATATAACCCGCCAATAAGAAGTGTTTTCTAGTTTCCTGTCTCTAAGCTGCTTGCTGTTCAGGTTTTATTCAGTCAGTCATGTATTTTGTCATCGTATGTCATTTCAGTTATTATTCTGCTGTTCTGCTTTTTATTTTTTCTCTCTCTCTCTCCCCCCCCCTCCAATTTTTGCCTTACAAGCAAAGTATGTTTGTTTAAATGAAAAACTATTGTAAATACTGTAACTTTTATCAAGCAAAGCAACTGTTCACTAATCTATCTAAAACAGGAGTTCTTAACCTTTTTAAGCCAGGGGCTGGGTCATGCTCCCTCAGACAGCTGTAGCGGCCGGATTGCCATTTTGCCCTTCCTCCACCACATGGCACTTCCAGGTGTGGTGGAGGCGGGGGGGGCACATGTAATTGTGCTGTGGGCTGCATCTGGCCCACAGGCTGCAAGTTGAGAATCCCTGATCTAAAGCAAAGCAACTATAAGTAAAGAATATCTTCTTATACTTCAAAACAAGTGTGGAGTTTAATTGCTTGGCTAGAGTGGGAGTGTAATACTTGGAGAACTTGCAAACTATAAGTAAAACTATTCGTAAAGCTGCCCCGCCTACTGCTGAGTGTAAAAAACTTAACATGGAGTTCCAAGTAATATCTGACTGGCTACTGCAAAACAGGAGAAAATGCTGAGTTGATCTAACAGGGCTTTTCCTATGTTCTTAGCAAATAACTTAAAGAGCAATATACTTGAGACATCAACTGCTAACAATAAAATGAAACCAAACAATGAACAATAAAAATTGTTACGCACAAAGATGAATCACTATCCTAGCACTGGGCTGTAAGAGTATTCTACTTAAGGCTAATAAAATGTCATTCTGATAAGATATCACAATCTTTACTGGTATACCACTGTGGAAGGAAAAGCAGAAGTTGGAAGCCAAGTAAAATGAAGGAGTTTTATATAACAGTAGGGAAGGCAAAATATGAGTTTTTTCAAGTACAGTAATACCCCGGATAACGACTGTACCAAATAGCACTAAAACCGCATAACGATGCAAAATTTTTGGAAAAATCTTGTATCATATAACGTGATTTTAAGCATTATCTGGTACAATGGGGGGGGGGTTTGGATTGGGTAGAATATCTACACATACACACCCAGAGATGGATCGCTGCTACTGAACTAGGGTCGGGCGAAAGGCAGGCGAGTGCCTAGTTCAGTAGCAACGATTGCTGGACAAAGCCTAGCGGCGCACAGGCTAGCTAGCCCGAGCGCTGCTAGGCTTCGTCAACAGCCTTGTTTCGCCACCCGAAACGAAACTTAACAAGTGCTCTTCGTTTTGGGTTCGTTTCCCAGTGGAGGCGCACTGCATATCTTCCTCTCTCCTCCCTCTCTTTCTCTCTCTCTTATTCTCTCTGCAAGCACCCGGGCAGCTTCCTGCGCCAGGGAAGGAAAGCCGAAGAGCAGAGGAGGCAAAGGAGCTGGAGAGAAAGAGAGGGGAAGGAAGGAAGGAAGAGGGGGGAACCCCAGGAGAAAAATAAGGAGAAGGAAAAGAGAGAGAAACGGACGACAGGGGGTCGAGAAACAAGCGCCGATCACCGGCCACAGCTTAGATCAGGTCCTCTTATCTCCCTGGAGCTAAAAAAACGGACTACTCCAGCGAGATCAGAGGAGCTGATCTAAGCTGTTTCCAAAGGTTTCCTGTTTCCACTTCAAAAATAAGCTGTTTCCACTTCAAAAACAGCGCGCATCGGCTCTAGGGAGGTAGGGAGATCCAATGCGCGCTATTTTTGAAGTCCCCCCACCCTGCTCGAGGCTGCAATAAGTCAAAACGTCAGGATTCAAATCCTGACGTTTTGGTTTGTTACAGCTTCCAGCAAGGTGTGGTTTTGTAGCAGAAGGGTGGCTTATCTTATCTGCAGCTTATCTTATCTCCCTGGAGCAGGCAGAGAGTCCGAAATGGGTAAAAAAAAGTCGGGTGTTTTTACCCATTTTGGCTCTCTAACACCCCTGCCTGCTCCAGGGAGATAAGATAAGCTGCAGATAAGATAAGCCACCCTTCTGCTACAAAACCACACCATGCTGGAGGCTGGAGCAAGAGAGATAAGAGGACCCAATCCAAGCTGTTTCTGGGCTTCCCCAACGTCCCCAGTGGAGCAAGCCAAAACGTCAGGGTTCGAAACAGCTTGGATTGGGTCCTCTTGTAATACTAGCATGGGGGTGGGTGGGTATTCCCCACCACCACCACCCCTCACCACCATGCTAGCATTAAAACTCATGCTGGGTTTGGGGTGGGGGTTGGGGGAAAATACCCACCCACCCCCACAAGGGCAGTAACTGCTCTTGCTGGTGATGGTGGGTATTCCCCCCCCAAACCCAATGCTAATTTAAAAGCAAGAAAATCCTCTGTGAATGAAGAAGGGGTGAGGGAAATCCCGAGCGTGCACACTTAGGATTCTCCTCACCCCTTCTTCTTTCACAGCGTTCCATCACTGTGCTTGGGGGTAGGTGGGTATGCCCCCCCGCCAAGTGCAGCAATGACTTCAGGGACAAACAGCGTTCCATCACTGTGCTTGGGGGTGGGTGGGTATGCCCCCCCCCCCCAAGCGCAGCAATGACTTCAGGGACAAACCGCTTGGTTTGCGGCAGTTTGTCCCTGAAGTCAGGGCTTTTTTTTTTTTTAGCGTTGTTCGATGTATGCATCGGACAACGCTAAAAACCGGATAACGTTAAGACTTGTGGAACCAAGTCATAACGTTATCCGGGGTATTAGTGTACTGTATTGATAACACCAATAAAATGAAACAAAAATGAACATTTTACTGCATTTCAGAGTAGACACAACAAAACCAAAAAATGTTGCTACACTTTAAAGACGGTTGTATTTTAATATAGTACCAGTTGTAAAAAAAAACCCACATTGATTTGTATACTTATCTGTTATGCTAAACATTCTGTACCTGATATGTATAAATTGATGCCGTGAACCCTGACTTCTATGTCTATGTTTGATGAAGTGGACTTGATCCAAGAAAACTAAGTATACAAATCAATGTGGTTTTTTTTACAACTGGTACTACCTGTTCTTCAGATTAGTTGTGAAGCTTCTCCCTGATGAATTTTACTGTATCCATCAAAAGTGAGTATCCATCAAAAGTTAGTTATAATATGGTGTGGGATGCCATGAAGTCAGTATTCAGAGGGGAATGTATTAAATTATCTAGTGGTATAAAGAATAAACAATTTAAGAATAAACAAAAGGAAATTGAAAAGGAAACTTCAAGAGGAGCATGCAAGGACTAAAGAATGGGAAGATTTTTGATAGGATGCAAAGGTTAAAGAAGGAATTAGTAGGGAAAGATATTGAAAAGGTGAAAAGAGATTTGATATACTGTACTTAAAGAGGGAATATTTTGAATATAGTAATACAAATTCATAGTTATTAGCAAGCGAGGTTAAAGAGAAAAAAGTAAAAGAGAAATAGGAATTTTGATAAATAAACAAGGAATAAGATTTAATAAAACTGAAGATAAAAATGGGATAGTGAAGGAATTTTATCAAGAATTATATTCCAGAAAAGAAATAAAAATAGAAAAATTAAAGGAGTATTTTAAAAGATAGTTTAGAACTAAACTAACTCAGGAACATAAGAATAGAATAGAAGAATAGATAATGGAAAAAGAAATTAAGGAAGTTATAGCAAAACTGAAGTTGGGTAAGTCACCTGGGGAGGATGGGCTACCAGCCGAATTTTATAAATGAAATTGTGGTCCCGAGACTCTTGAAGTTGTTTAATAACATTTTAGATGGAGGACAGATGCAGACTTCGTGGTACAGGTCTGTAATAGCTTTGATTCCCAAACGTGGAAAAGATCTAAAGAAAGTTGATGTGTATACACCTATTTCTTTAATAAATCAAGACGCCAAAATATTTACAGCAATATTAGCAAATAGATTAAATAGCTTTATGACTAGCTAAATAAACAAAGATCAAGTGGGATTTTTGAAAGGGAGGCATCTGGTGGACTTAACAAGGAGAGTTGTTGATTTGATGGATATAGCTGATCAAAATAAAGAAAAGTTTGGATTGTTATCTTTAGACATTTTCAAAGCATTTAATTTACTTCAATGGGTTAAATTAATGAGGTAGTTAAAATTTACGGTTTTGGAACAAAGTTTAGAAAGATAATTGAACAGTTATATCAACAGGGTTCCACCAAAGTGAGGGTAAATGAAGCTTTAATGGATGATATACAGCTTAAAGTTAGAACCAGACAAGGATGCCCATTATCACCATTATTGTTTATAATGGCTATGGAGTTGTTGGCAAATGCCATATGGGAAGATAGGAATATTGAGGGACTAGAAGGCAATAAAATTAGTTTGTATGCAGATGACACACTGGTAATAATGAAAAATCCTAAAAGGGTATTAGAAAGGGTACAGATGCATCTTAACAAGTTTGAGTAAATGACAGGACTAAAAATAAATTGGGATAAATCTGAAATAATATTTTGTAATATTGGTAAAGAACAAAAGAGCATAAAGGATAAATATAATATTCAGGTCAAGGAAAATTTGAAATATCTGGGGATAAATATCTCAAATTAATTTGATGAACTTAAAAAATGAATTATAAAAACAAAGAAAGGAAATTAAAGAAAAACACAACAATATAAAAAGTTGAATTTGTCTTGGTTTGGCAGGGTAGCACTGTGTAAAATCAAATTATTATCGAAACTTAATTTTTTGTTTGATGCCCTGCCAATCCAACTTAAGGGAAAGGAAATTATGGTCTTTCAGAATTTGTTAAACTGTTATTGTAATGGAGGGAAAAGACCGAGAATATCAAAGAATTTACGTTTTTTATCTCAAAAAAGGTGGGCTAGGAATACTGTCAGTAACTGTGTCTAGGCCTGGCACTGGTTGCAACATGGACAAATGGTAATCTATACCTTTAAGCCTCCTTCTGGAACAGTAGCCAGTTGCACTGGATCAGCTGCTAACAAGGAACCCTTCTTTTGCATAGGACGCAAAAAACAAAGCCAACTTGCTTCAATGCCTGGCTGCTTCTTGTGCCATTTTTGCTTCCTGTTGTTCCTGCTGCTTATCTTGCTGGACTACTCGTACTGGAGTGTTTGTCACTCATCGTGGAGCTGACCTTAAGGGCCTGTGAGTTTTGGGACCCTTGCCACATTGTGGAAGTAAGAACTGCTTGTATCAGTAACTTATCAGTATCATAGTTTGTTGGTGCTTTCATCTGGAGTTACTACTTCTGCCAAAGAACTTTGTCTAACAGCTGTTCCAAAGGTGTGGAAGCATCTGCCAGAAAACCACCAAGGACTTTGTGCTCCGCTCACTAGGTGAGCAGAAGAGAGTAAGTTGGGAACTCTCTATGAACTCTGTGACTCTTTGTGTAAATATTCCCTTGCTGTTTTTGCCGAAGAAAAGCCAGTTATGTTTTGCCACAGTTGTAAATAGTTTTTCTGCTTGCACCTCACCTCAAGAGTAAAAGTTCTTTTCAGTTTGTCTCACAAGACCTGTATGCCTGTGTTTTCTTGGACACACATTCTGCTAGTTACAAACACATAAGGCAAGGGTGTGGCAGCACACTCCACTGCTTAAACACTCTGTCAAATACCAAATTTTAGAAATTATTACAGGGCTTTTCAATTAAAAATATTGTGAAGATTTTAATGGAGGAAGTAATTTGGAAGGAAATTCTGATGAAAGAATTATGTCGGGCAGGTAAAGCAATCTTTTCAGACAAAGACATGGCAAAGGTTAGTGTCAAAAATAAAAAGATAAAGTCAACAATGGAGGTATGGAAGAAATTGAAGAAGAAATTAGCCCCAGATATTATCTCCGATTATAGAAATGAAAGATATAAAGAGTTTTCCGGTGAAGATAGATAGGAAGGTGAAGGAAGTTTTTTTTTTAAAAGAAATAATGTGTTCCTGTTGAAGGACTGGATGCAGATATGTAGGGATAGAGAGAAAAATTAGAGGTATATAGACAAATGAACTGGAACTGGTTTCAAATTGCATTAGTAAACAATTGGAATAAAAAATATTTTGAAGAATCCAGTTTAGAAAGAGAAAGGAAAGAATTTGAGGAAATGGTATATAAAATAAGAAAGGATCAAAAGGGGGTTAAGGGCTTAGTTAGTAAGATGTATAAGATGTTAAACCAAGAAGGCAGACCACAGGATAAGTTAAAAGCTGGATATGTTAAAAGCTATATGGTAACAAGATTTGAATATTAAAATTACAGAAGCGAATTGGAAAAATAAATGGAGAAGGATCATGAGAACCTTGTATGTTAAGAGTTAAAGAACATAATTATACATTGTTATGGAGGTGGTACCTGACCCCAGTTTGGTTGCATCAGATGGATAAAACAAAAACTGAAATGTGTTGGAGATGTAAGAATACACCGGGGACATACGAACATATGTGGTGGAATTATAATGTGCTTACTGGCTTTTGGGCAAATATAGAGAAGGAAATCTGAGAAATAACGGGTGTGAACCTTAAGCTGGGGCCAGGTGCTGCCTTATTAACTGATGTAGATAATATATAGACAAGTAAAAAGATTTGTTTATCTATTATATTAACAACAGCAAGACATTGTATTGCAAGAAATTGGAAGAATGATTCTTCAGTAAAAATGGAAGATTGGTACAAAGAAATGTGGGAAATTGCGCTTAATGATAAGCTAACTTGGGAATTGGATTTGAAAAAGAGTATAATTAAGGAAAATAAGTTTTGGAGTATATTGAAGCCATTTTTGGAGTACACGTTGACTAAGGGTAAAGGTGGTAGAGCAGTACCAGGCCAACTGAGTTTTTGGAAACAATAAGAGATGGTTATGGAAAATCGTAATCTCCAGGGCATTGTAAATATCACTGGTGATTTATTTTTGCCTTTTATGTTATTTATAATATTGTAGTATATTAACGTGAGTGGTTTTATATTCATAGAAGGTAGGGTAAGTAAAGGTAAAGGTTTCCCTTGCTCGAAAGCCAGTCATATCCGACTCTAGGGGTCAGTGCTAAGGTAGGGTACAATAGAATAAATATTTACAGAAACACACACACACACAAATGAGGATATATATTGTGGGAGAGACTCAGGTGAGATATCTATAAAAGGTACATATATTTGATAAATAAGTTATTAAAATGAGAATTATTCATTGTATTGAATGTGAAATATCTTTTTGTTTTTTACGGTTTTTATATTGTATTGTGATTTTGTTTTGCATTGAATTGTAATGTTTGATTTTTGTCTCTTTTTATTAATTTGAAAATCATTTTTTTAAAAAGTGAGTGAAAGTTCAGTGCATTATCTTTCTGCCTCATGTACTGCCTTTAGTCTTCTGATTCCCTGGCTATTCTTTTCCCCTTCAGAAAACTATGCTTCTTTAATCATTCATCTGATTTATACTTAAGATCCTGAATTTGAGTTCATTCATTAATGAACTGATCACTCTACCTAAACTGAATGTGAATAATGTAAGACTGACCTTTCCCTTAGGCTAAGAAACATTCTTGAAAATCCCACATCAAACCTAGGTATGAAGATGATCAGGGGATGGTAAAGATAAATCTGCATGTAAGCTATTAAAATGTTATGTAACATATTTCACACTTGTAGAGTGGAGTTAACATAACCAACATCTTGTCAGTATTAGGGACCAGCAAATAAATAAATAAATATTCATTTAACTTGCTGCCATACATTCGTCACAATATTTATTGTCCAAAATAAGTAAACAAAATCATATAGAGCTAAACTAGACATGCAAGCAGCAGCCAGACTTGTTTGCAACTGTTTACATGTAAATAATGCTTTTCTAATTTTCATGGCAAGGATCATGAACATTGGACAAACTGAATCTATCCTCACTTTAATTTCCCCTCAGTTCACGAACTAAACTCCTTATGTTTCTAGCTAAGGTTTAATACCACAAACAATCTAAGTAGAAAGAAAGTGCATTGGCTAATAAAGACTACAAAATAAGGTATAACATATAATTCAGCTTTCTTCACTCATAGTAACACAAACACTTAGTGATGCATCTAGCTAAAGTTTTAAACATCACACAAACAGAGATGGGAATGAAGATAATCTAACAGGTAAAACTAACCTACCCTTCTGACAAAATCCACTACTTGAAGCAGTCCTGATGGCTGCCTATGCAGCCTTTTCCTAAAAACATAAATAAAGGATCATCCATTAGCTTCTAAAGCAGCTTGTTATAAAGCTGCACTGGTTGAGAAAATTTTACATACAGTACTAACGTTTCTTCTTGTTTAGGTTTTCTTTCTCAAATTCAGGGCTATTTCACATGACCACGGAAACGTCTGCAGAAGCAGACAGCACTGGCTCTTCGGCTTCGAAACAAAGATGAGTACTGAACCTTAGTCTGATACGACTGGCTTTCAAGTAAGGGAAACCTTTACTATCTCTTACTAAAGGACATCAAAGATGCATAAATCATGTGCCTACAACTGCATATATTAAACTGACTCTTGAAATTATATATATATATAAAGGAACATAATAATGGTTAAATGCACATAATTTTTTAAAACATTTCAAGGTGATGGATTTTTTCTTCTTTCATGATCATAGATAACAGACTTCCACAGATCTGTACTATAGTAAAGTATTAAACTTTATGTAACCATTGTTTATCTGTTTTTATGTCATTTATATTAAAGTTTATTATCTACAGGATAAATATGACACTCTCCCAGGCTATTAACATGTATTGGAACATATCCTTTGACAGCAATAAAAGTCAAGGCCACTGAAATTACATAGCAGTACAGGCATAGCACTATCTTATCAAAGCAATAAATATTTTCTGTTAAAATGATGTGTTACACAATTGGTTAAAAACTCAATTATTAACCTAGCTATCCACAAAACAGCCCTCCAGATAACTATGCAATACATCCATTCATGTTCTCACAAATACATAATTACAAATGCAGAAATGTTCAGACCTTGTAATTTCAAAGTGTTTGTAATCAGTGCTTCAAGAGTTACACCTAAAAATTACACTCACCTTAACAAACTTGTATCTGATCAAACAGCACAAAATCACTATGGTAATAAAGTAATTTAATAAAATATAATTTTAAAAATATTGCACCCAATTTATATCAAAGGTCTTTGTACAAGTTCTAGTTCATTCAAAGTGCAAGGGAGTAATAAGTGTAGTATATGTGCATGCATTTCTCATACTGTATTAGGAAAAAAGAATCAATATAAAGAAGACATCATAGCTTAACGTATTTCAGGAAAAGAAATAGGCAAACATTTCTTTAATTAAATTCCATGTACGCATGAGCGCAAATCTACACTAAAAATACATAAATCACTATTATCTTGCCATTTCATTTCTATTCTCAGAAGACAAGAGAGCGATTTCCTTAATTAGGTTTGCATAAGAAGGAAGAGCAAAGAATACTTAACAGTCTCAAGAAGAGTTTTCTGTGTGCTCTCCATTCTCATAGTTCATTTTAATTCTATCAGAAGAAGATCTAAAACATTAAATTTCAGATGAAGTACACCTCCACAGCATTACACTGTCATGGAGACACTTATGGGCTTAAGTAGAAGAACACCTAAATACCCAAGGATACGCTGGAAGCATAAGAGAGAATTGGACAACCATCTGTCATATCTCTTTCAGATTCCTGCATTGAGTAGGGAGTTGGACTCAATGCCCTATAAGGCCCCTTACAATTGAGTGATTCTGTGATATAAAATATTCCAAGGATGGCAGGTCCTGTTATTTCTGTAAAACAGGCTACACTAATACTAACAAAAGGGAGTCTCAAAGAGTGGTTTTTGACCTCAACTATTTTACTTCACATCTTAACCTATGGTACTAGAACACATCTACATGAGCTTGCTGAATAAGAAGGGTCAAATTGGGCAGATAACCACTCAGTAGCCTCTATTACCTACCCATAAAAGAGTAATCATGTCTGGTAAAATTAATCATATTACCAGGGTAGATGCTACAGGTTAACTAGTTTACCAGATGGTTCAATGTGCATGGAATTACTTTATTACAGCTAAGAAGTGATCTGGTGCCCTGGTGGTACAGTGGTTAAATTGCTGTACTGCAGCCAAAACCTTGTGAGTTCAATACTGGAGGGATCCAAGATTGACTCAGCCTTCCAAGGTTGGTAAAATGAGTACCCAGCATGTTGGGGTCAAGTTAACTTAAACGGTGCCGAGGGCACTAAGTGCTATGGGGCAGTATATAAGTATAATTGTTATTGCTACCTGAATTCTTTTTGTTACAATTGTGTTCTACAAACTCAGTCTAGATCAGGGTGGGGAACCTGTGGCCTTGAGAGGAGCCTGGTATTTTGGGAATTGAAGTCCAAAAACACCTGGAGGACTACCCTGCTTTCTCAGGTTTTCTCAACCTAGGGCCCCCAGGTTTACTTGGACTTCAATTTCCAGAAGCCCAGGATCCCCTCAAGGCTGCAGGTTCCGCACCCCTGGTCTAGATCACAACAATAACAAATACAGTAACACCTCGGATAACGTTTGCATCAGATAACGCTAAAACCGCATAACGGTAAGCAATCAGGGAGAATTGCATTGCATAACTTTAAAATCCTGTGGGATGCATTGGGTAGCATTCGCTAAAGCCTGTGCCGGTTACAATGTATCTCTATGGAGTTTTAACATTATTTGATACATCCCATAGGATTTTAACGTTATCCGATGCATGCATCAGATAACATTAAAAATCGGATAGCACTAAGACTTGTGGAACCAAGTTTTAGCATTATCCGAGGTTTTACTGTAGTATATTTGGGGTGGGGGGATGGCATCTGCAGCACTAGTGCTGTTTATTCCATTAGGAAATGAGTCGCCACGGCGAGTGGGCGGCAATATAAATTTGAACTAATAAATATATAATAAATAAATAAATTAGATGTTCCTACAATAAACTCTATGTAGCAAAATCTTCAAGGGCCTTAAAATGCATAAAGGTAAACATCTTGACAATATCAGAAATAAAAGATTGGGAACTCCTCTGATCATTCATTACAAGAAATAATCATTATGTGAAAGATCTGTGTTTTGAGGATTTAGATGTTGCCTCCAGATATAATGACAAGGCACTGCTGAAGAGAATTTCTCTTCAACAACCAACTGGGTACCATGATCCTAAAAAGCAATTGCAGTAAGATACTGTATAGTCAAACCTCACTTAGCGAGCAACTCGCTTAGCAAAAAACTCACTTAACGAGTGGGTTTTTCAAAACGCGAGTTGACTCGCATAACTAATATTTTCGCTATGCAAGTTGGACTCGCATAGTGAAAATTTTCGCTATGCAAGTCAGACTTCCCCTATGGAAACTTCTCGGTGTCCGCTCCGGCCCTCTGGAACCTCCTCCTAATAAAACTACACATGCAGATGGAGTTGCTGCCCTTTAGAAAAGGAGTGAAAACCTGGCTGGCAGGTTTGGTCTGGGGAGTGGATGGTTCAATTTCCCCAGCCAGTTGGTTGGTTTGACCCCAGTATGCCTGTGTTGCAATTTCTGGCTTTTAATACTAAGGGGTTTTTTTTAGTTTTTAGTTTTTAATTTTTTAAAATGATTTTATAATTGTTGTAAATCGCCCCGGGTCCCTTTTGGGAGAAGGGCGATAAACACATTCAAATAAATAAATAATAAATTTCATCACTTGTTGTCCTCCCTCCTTTTTTATAAAACACCAAATTCTACACTAAAATGGATTAGAATAACAGTAAAATTGAATAAATAAAACAAAGACTGCATTATTAGATAGAGAATGTTATTAGCTGTGTAATGACATCAGTTATGCACACAACTCTATCACTTACTTTTTTTGCAATGCAATATAGTTATTAAATATTGATTTAAAATGTATGAAGTCTATTTACCAATAAAGAACAGAAGAGCACAATACATAGTAGACGTTAGCAAAAAGAAAATGTTATTCATATATCAAGTGTGAATGACAAAAAAATTTTTTAATTGATTTATAAGTAATAAACTTGCTAGAACACACTCAACAAAACATTGTAGCTTTTAATTGAATAAATAAATTATCCAACAATTTGAGGTGTAATTTCTTTTACCTGCATTTAGCATTGGCATTAGCATTTCTTGTAAGCAGCAGTTCTACACATTTTAAAATTTGCTCTTCTGAAGCATGAGCTGAACACGCAGCCATCAACACTGTATATTGATCTAAATGATAATTACAGAATAAGACAATAACTAGACTTAATAAACAATTTAAAAATTACAGAATTTATCACATATAAAATAATTTTAAAATTCACTTTCAAATATCCCCAACAATATAAGAAAATGTAAAATTGTGCAATACATAATCTTACTTTGAATAACTGCTATTTCAAGGGGAACATGACCCCATCAAGAAAAGTATGATTTGCAGCCAACCTGTCAACATGGTCACCCAATATATGTTGGTATTAAATACCCAAAATGAGCACTCTGATCCTGTGAATAGATTCTTTATTTTGTTATCTTCTACAAAAATGGAAGAACTGAATAACTCAACTTTCTAACACAAAGAGAATCTTACTATGTCCTGGCAAAGGATTCAAATCCTCTTTCTTGCATTTATCGTTGTCAACTGCTACTTGTGTCCAAGTATTCTTATAATTTATTTTCAGGAAAGATCCCATTGGCATGAATTTGTTTAAGGTGAATCCCAGTTTGCCACGAAGAGACCAACACACTTGCCTTGCCGGCCGGCCGGGGAGAACGAGGAACACCTGGGGACTCCAGGCAGGCGGCTATAAAAGAACTTTCCTGTCGCCGCCGCCGCAAGACCAACGCTGGATGCTTCGGATGTTCTCCCTTGCCGGCCGGGCGGGGAGAACGAGGAACACCTTAAGGCTCCAGGCGGGCGGCTATAAAAAGAACTTTTCTGCCGCCGCCGCCTAAGGACGCCAGTCCCGCTACTACCGCCACAGCTGAACCATGGCCAGCCACTCCTCCAGATAAATGTATATTTACTAATTGAATTATTTATAAGGGATGAGGATTTTCCCTATTGCTTTGTACTGTATTTCCATGATTGTTTTTTGCATTTCTTTGACTGTAATGTACTTATATTTTTATTATTTTTTATGAAGGTTTTGTTGACCACATTGATTGTAATATTTTTGTTATATTGTATGTATATTATGTTTTCTATTGCAACATTGTTAGCCGCTCTGGGTTGCTTCTGCAAGAAGAGCGGCATATAAATTTGAATTTAATAATAATAATAATAATAATAATAATAATAATAATAATAATAATAATAATAATAATAATAATAATAATAATAATAATAATAATAATAATAATAATAATAATAATAATAATAATAATCACAGAGCCATCTCCTGCAGCATGCATGAAATGAGACATGCAGGATTTGACACTACAATTATAGTTTCTATCCTGTGATGATATCCTACATTTCTCCCTTTTCCTTCCGATCTCAAATTTTAAGGTACCAGTTCCTTGATTTCAATGGACAAATCACTGCATATTTCAAGATACCTTTGCAACAGCAACATGAAATCCTTATTTCTGTTTTAATATACATTTTGTCTCTGCATATTGGTAGGAAATCAATCTATCTAATCTTTCACTAGAAAAAAGAGCACTGAAAATTCTATTGTGATAAGCACATGAAGTAAAGATGATTTCTGAGTGAAAAGCAGATCTTCAATTCTCTAGAAGAATGTAGGGCCTTTCGCTTTCTTTGTTATTTTTAAACTTCATATAGAAAACCAAAAACTAGATTCTGATACTGGTAGATGGAAGAACAACACAGGAGATTTCTTGTGGGATGTGCAAAGGATGAAGCAAGTCGGCAAAATTATCTGACATGCAAAGTCTCCTGCATGATGTATCTTCAGTTTGATTTGACACCTAATGCAGACTGAGCAAAGGAAACCTCTTGTAGTGGGGGGTGGAGAGACACACAGAAAAAGGGCACTAGACAACAGCATGTGATGGGGGGGAGCAAACAAGCAAGTTTGTAATTTATTAATTAATTATTCAATTTCTATAAGAACCTTTCCTCTTTCCAATTCTCCAGTTCTCATTGTTGCAAGTTCTAAAAAAACATGATCTACAAACATACTTGAAGGGTCTTTAAATTATAAGTTCTGCAGCTATAATACTGCCCCCAATAATGAAGAATTCAAGGATCCACACCTCTCCCATTCTCTTTTACCTTAAATTATAACATTTTAAACCAGGTAGGCTTTTGATTAACTATATGAAACTCAATTTCTTCTTTTGAGATGTATTTTTCTTTTAATGGATTATCTTTATGACTTTTAAGGTAAGTTTTATGAGAGAAATAAACACATATGATGAAAGTTCAACTACAACTCACCCTTATCAAAGCTTGCATTTGCCCCTCTGCTCAGAAGAATATGCATGAGTTCCACATTTGCAACACTTGCAGCATACATCAGGGGAGTCCATCCAAACTTAAAGTTAGATTCTATGCTTACACCTGTAATATTTTCATAAGAAAGATTCATACATTGAAGTGTATGATCTTAAAACCCTGGACAATCTACAGCCATCCAAAGACACATCAGCAGGGACAGCAGAACTAAACAAGTTTTGGGCAAGGCAGAGAACTATAAAGATTAAACTCTCATTACCTTCCTTCAACTCTATCAGCAAGAAACCTAGTAAAAAGAACTCTACGAATCACCATCAGCCCCAACACTTCTAACAGTAATTTCCTGAAAGTTCAACCAACTGCCCAGGATAGCAACACATGGTAAAACTTTGGAAATCAGCAACAAATGACTTCACATCAGCACCCCAACTTCAAGAAGCTGTAAAAGCCCTGTTTGATGCTATTGTAAACTCCCTGACATTCCAGATAAAGCATGGCGATAGCTGGAACATAAAATTTCAGATACACAGTAAAAACTCGGGTTACGACCGCTTCGGGTAACTTTTGCTGAGGTTTACGACGGCAAATCCTATGGAAATGCCATCCCAGGTTACAAATTTTTAATGGAATTGTTTCTGGTTACGATGACTAATTCGCGGTCGTTTTTTACATTCTCAATGCATCCCTATGGATGTTTCGGGTTACATTTTTTTCGCGTTACGACAGAGGCTGTAAGAACAGACTTCCGTCAAAACCCAAGGTTCTACTGTATATGATTGGCAGATATCATTTCAAAGGTACCATATATACTCGAGTATAAGCCAACCCAAATATAAGCTGAGGTACCTATTTTCGACCTGAAAACCCTTCCACTTGCTTCTGAGCTTTGGAAGTTCAATGCATTTAAATGCATTTCCTCTGGTGGACAACTTTGGTAATTGCAAGACAATTCTCCTGCCAATCAGCTGTTTGAGCAGAAGGGGGAAGTTTCACACTTCCTGTTTGCGGAGAGAGCTGCTGGAAGAGCCAAAATGCGATGAAAAAATTTCAACAGTGGAGCAAAAATGCTCCAAACACCCTCCTGTTGTCATGGGATGCATTGGAAACCCCCCCCCCCCAAAAAATTCTTATCTCAAAAAAAATTAGATTAAAAATTCATATCTTGACTCTGATTTTTTCTGAGATTTCCATTTCTATCACGAGTTTTTCATAAGTAGAACTGTTCGTATCTTGAGGTTTCACTGTATCATTATTACTAACAATAGTGGTTATCTGGCCACTGAAACAGAGGTTGATCTACTCGATAACCAGAAATCCACTAGGTGGGCAACACATGTAAATTAACAGTCTTATAATGGATAACAAATTGCTCACAAAATTCAAATATTATCAGATAGAGTATTAAAAATAAATGCTATTGCTGAAAATATTGAACTTACATCAATAACATTTTAGATTACTTTGGGTCTATCTATATTAAACATGTAGACCTATCCTACAATAAATACTGAAAATCTTAGCAACACTTTTAAAATTAGAGTTATGTATTAATGATTTTAAACCACTTATCTTACCTGAATTTAAAAGTTCTTCAATTACAGGCATGTTTTCATTAGTCAAAACTTTTGTCAAGGCCTCCTCTTTCTCATCCCTCTGCAAAACTCTACCTAAATGCTAAATCAACAACAAAATACAACAAAACTTAGGCAAGTGTCCTGCAGGCCCACTGTATGAAGTACCATACTTTATTTATTATTGTAAGAATAGGTGAACACCGAAGATCCAAAATGTAACCGATTCTATCCTACATTGTAAAAGCTAAATATACTTTCTTTTCTGCCACTGTGTTTGTATGTGACAACGATAGCACATGTTCTGTACTTTTAAAAAAGGGAAAAGATGCAGTGCTCTCTCGCACAGGGTTTGGCCATTATTATTATTATTATTATTATTATTATTATTATTATTATTATTATTATTATTATTATTATTATTATTATTATTATTATTATTAATAATAATAATAATAATAATAATAATAATTCGATTTATATACCGAATTTATATATACATTCTCTCCTATGCTGTTCAATAGCTATTTGAGGCAGCTTGGTGAGGTCAATCTGAAAATTTTGGGTTCAACTTTATGTTTCCTTTTCTGCCTCAACAGTTGAGACTGTTCAGATCCTGGAATAATGCCTGGAAGCAACTGGGCTTTAGATGAGACCAAGCAAAAGGAGAATCCTAACAAGACAGATCTTGTTCTTTATGGCATCTCACAACCAATTGGGTGAAAACTGGTAAATGCAAGACAATTCTCCCGTCAATTAGCTGTTTAAGGAGAAGGGGAAAGTTTCGCATTTCCTGGTTGCAGGGAATCTTACTTACTAGGGCTAAAGTACAAAATCTGGATGTCCTCCTGGACCTGGACCTTATTATGGATCACAAAGTTTCTTGCCCAGCTCCACCCATATCTTGACACAAGATTCTTGATAACATTGGTCTACATATTTGGTGATATCTAAGATCAACTACTAAAATGCCTTCTGAAGCTGGTGTGGAAACTTAAATGTTTCCAAAATGCAGCTGGATTTCTCTATATTCTGACCCACCTCCATTGGTTTCTCATTTCACTCCAAACCCAATTCAAGGTTTTCGTGCCAACTTAAAAAACCCTACATAGTTTTGGACACTGATACCTATCAGAGCAACTCTCCTATAGAAATTCTTCCTGGGTTATCAAATCTTTTCAGGGTGTTTTGTTGAAGGTAGCTACCCTGAGAAAAGCAAGAAGGCGTGATACAACAGAATTATAGAATCAGAGCTAGAATGGGCTTTTTACGTCATCGAATCCAAACCCCTGCTCAATGCAGAAATTCAAATCAAAGCAGATATGACAGATGGTTGTCCAATTCTCTCTGGAATGCTTCCAGTGTTTGAAGCACTCACCACCACTAGAGGCTGTTGGTTTCACTATCAAACTGCTCTAACTGTTATGACAGTTTTCCTGATATTTAGCCTATACACTAATACCTCAGTTAACACTAAGACTTGGTTCCACAAGTCTTAGCGTTATCCGATTTTTAACGTTGTGCGATGCATTGATCGCACAATGTTTAAAAAAAAAGCCTTGTTCCCTTTCCGAAGAGGAAAAAGAATAGGGGGTCGATCCGCCTATTTCTTTGGCAGGCACCGATCTCTCCCCAAACACCCCCACAGTACGATCGCTGGCACTGCCGGGGGTGTTTGGGGAGAAACTACAAGTGCACGGATCTTTCCCGAAACACACCTGTAGTCCCACTGCTGGCAGAGACCCCCGTCCACTTTCCCCCAAACAAGCCAGGGATCCGTGTCTGATCCCTGACTTGGTTTGGGGGAAAGCGGGTGCGCACACACCCATACGCATTTCCCCAAACCAAGCCGGGGATCAGACACTGTGATTCCCAGCTTGGTTTGGGGAAACCGCTCAGACCGCCTGTTTCCTTGGGGTGAGAGCCCCACAGTGCTGCTATGAAGGGCACAGCAGCGGCTTCAACCCCCCAACCCAAGCACTGATCCCATGCTGTGATCAGCATTTGGGGAGGGGGAGAATGGGTGCGTGAGCGATCGGCCTTTGCTTGCGAAGGGAACACGTGTTCCCTTTGCAAGCAAAGGGCGAGCCTAGTGAGTGATCGCCCTTTGCTTGCAAAGAGAACATACATTCCCTTCGCAAGCAAAGAGCTATCCCAGTGTGGGATCACCCTTTGCTTGTGAAGGGAATGTGCGTTCCTTCTGCAAGCAAAGGGCGATCCCACCCTGGGACCGATGGTTTGCTTGGGGAGGGAGGGTGCTATCCCTCCTCTAACTGGATCACACACACCCCGTTCCCTTTCCTCTTCGGAAAGGGAACAGAGCTCTTTTTTTTTTTTTCCGTTTTCCGATCAATGCATCAACACAATGTTAAAAACCAGATAATGTTATGACTTGTGGAACCAAGTCATAATGTTGTCCGAGGTACTAGTGTATTCTCAAACTTGAGCCTATGCCACCATTTGGTGGTGGGATGCTATGATTATATTCCAGTATTATATGCTTCTAATTAAACATTTGTTTATTATTAATTGTCCAGAGTAGTGTACACACTTCTTTTACTTCTTATGACTCTGCAGGTGAAGGCACATACTGGGCAACAGCGCACATGCTAAGTCAGGCAATGTAAATATAACAAGAATTAATTAATTAATGTTACCAGAAAAATCAATAACGGACTCTTTTCTTTCCTTGTATCAGAGCTTTGAACAATTTAAAAACATGCAACTCTATGAAATATAGGAAAAGTTCAAGACAAATTGAAATGTTAAAATAATTAGACTATTTTTGACCCAAAGCAGGCTACTTCAGGAGATAAGCAAGCAAAGCCTGGTCAGGTTCAGGCATAACAAACAAACCATACATAGAACTAAACTTATAGGGAGAATTACCAAACTGTATGCATTGTTACAATGCTCACAAGTGATAAATGATTTTTAAAATTTATTTATTAGTTAGTTAGATTTATACAACCGCCTTTTTGCCTAAGCAACCCAGGGCAGCTCACAAAGTCAGTTAAAACTTATACCCAGTACTAATTAAAACTAAAGACTTAAAACTATCTAAAAGAGTTTATAAAACCTCCCCAATCCCCTTAAAAAGAAAGACACCCAGGCAAGACTAAATAAGGACACCCGGGCTGGCTAAATAAGCCAGCAGGAATTGCTTGTGGCACCAGTTGTACCCCACACCTGCTGCCATAGCCATGTTTTTAAGGTCTTCCTGAAGGGAAGCAACTCTGCCTGGAGGCGCAATTCAAGTGGCAGGAGGTTCCATAGGGCCAGACAGATACCAAGAAGGCTCTTCTCCTGGTCCCAGTGAGATGTGCCTCCCTGGCTGATGGGACCACTAGGAAGCCCCTATAGTCTGCTCTAGTAGGACTAATTGAAAACCTTGGGGTGATGCGGTCTCTCAAGTAGCCTGGCCCTCTACCATGAGGGACTTTAAAGGTCAAAACCAGCACCTTGAATTGTACCTGGAGGGACACTGGCAGCCAATGCAGCTCCCATAGTAGCAGCGAGACATGGGCATAATGCCCGCACCCCATCACCACCTGGGAAGCTGCATTCTGAACCAGCTGTAGCCTCGAATGGTCATCAAGGGCAGTCCCATGTAGAGTGCATTACAATAATTCAGTCTGGAGCTGACCAGAGCATGGGTGACCGAAAGTAAGGAGTCCCGGTCCAGGAATGGGCATAATTGGCAGATGAAACAAAGTTGCACAAAAACCCTCCTGGGCACGACTGCCACCTGTTCTTTGAGCAGTAGTCGCAAGTCCAGGAGAACCCCCAAATTACGCGACGGGTCTGTCTGGGGCAAAAGAGCCCCATACAGAACCAACTATGGTAGCTCCCGGGATAACACAGGCACCTGAACCCTCTGCCACTCAGTCTTGCCAGGATTCAGCTGAAGCCCACTGTCCCCCAGCCAGATCCTTACAGCCTCCAGGCACCTGGATTTAATCAGTCAGGTGGGACATGGGTCTAACAAGCAAGTGGTGTCATGAACAGCCCCCAGAAGCCTCAGGGACAACTGGATCAAACTGATCCCAGATAACACGACTAGACTGTGATCCAGTCCTCTCCAGCCTCTTCATCTCCATGTCGGGGTTAAACCGCAAGCGAATCCAAGCAATTTTCTCTATCAGATAATCAGCAAAATCGTCAGCTGTACCCTGCCAACTAGGCTCCGGCTCCGTTTCCCAAGGAGGGACCTGGAGCAGGGTCACTGTACGATTATCCGCAGAGGCAATAAGGGTGGTGAAGTAGTGACACTTCACCATCCCCAATGCCATCCCCATTGTTCTAACAGCGGCTCTAGCATGTGTTCAGTCATGGTTGTTCTGGGTCTTCACCCAACAGCGCTCTAGGCGTCTTTTTGCCCGCTTCAGCTCCCTCAGCATTTCCATAAACCATGGGGCCATAGTGGTGCAATTACATCCAAGGCCAATGTTGCCTCTTCCTTCCAAAGGGTGGCTAAGGTCTACATTGAATCGTGCAGCTGGTCTAGAGGAAACAACTCTAGTTTCCTCTGGAATCCCTCGGAATCCATCAGTTGCTGGGGCTGGACCAATTTAACTGGTCCTGCCTCCCTGCAGTGAGGCATCGCTCCCAGAAAGTTCAGAGTCACCAAGTAGTGATCCAACTATGGCACTGTTGTTAACTGTACATGCTGCAATTTCAGATCACTCCGACAGGAAAACTAAGTCAGGTGAGTGGCCACTGCTCCTGGTGGGACCCTGGATTACTTGAGTCAGGCTCGCAGCTTCCATGGTATCCATGAACTCCCGAGCTGCCTCCAACACTGGCCTCAATGAAGACAGATTGAAGTTCCCCAGGACCATGAGTCCAAGGAGCTCCAGCGCCAACATTGCGACCACCTCAAGGTCAGGTGGGGAATCTGCTACACTGCAAGGGAGCAGTACAAGTGCAAGATTCCCAGCTGACTCCTTAGGCCCAATCAAAGGAGCAGTACCTTACAACCCTGCACCTGTGGTGCAGTGACCCTGGTGACTCCCATTGACTCACTGGCTACAATGGCACTGGCAGCGCCCCTCTCCTTACCCCTAGGCTGGTCCCAAACCCCAAACCCAGCTTGACAGATTTCTGACAGAGGAACACTATCCTCAAGTGTCAGCCAGGTCTCGGTAATGCATGCCAGGTCAGCCTGCTCCCCCAAGATTGAATCACAAAGCAGGGGAGGGGGTATTGCAGACCAACCTGGCATTCACCAGCAGCAGTCCAAGGGAGGGGTCACTCTGGACCTACTGTCCAGGAATCAGAGATGGAGCTGGGGGGGGGGGCTGGAACCAGGAACAGATAGTAAGCATTGATCCCTCGTTCCCCAAGTGCAGCTCGCCCCTCTGTCCCCACAGTATCATCCCATGCCCATCACTACAGTAATTTGGGGCCCAGGAACCTTGTGCCCACCTCCAGGCAGAGCGCTTCTCCTTCCTTTAAGTCCTGGCCATCCCACCATCCAATCAGGCCACTTTCTTGGCTAAGCCTTAGGAGCAGATGTTTTAGAAGGACTGATCATTAAAGATCCAATTCTAAGCATAGTTACTAAGAAGCAATCCCTGTTGAATACTACTGACTATATCTTTCAATAATCATGATTAAGATTAGACAAAATTAAGCTACTTGCTCAGTATATCATTGAAGCAAAGTTCCCATTACTAAGAAAATGAATCTTTTTCTTCATTTAGATAATAAAATCACTGTGCTATCAAACTATTATATGAACTAACCAGAATCTCACCAGCATTTAAGTGCAAAGGCATAAATTACAGCAGTGAATTGCCACTAGTTAACAAGTTAACACTTGCACTCCTTTCTGTAAGGGGATACTGAGGTAAAAGAAATAAACTCAGTGCTGCTGACCTTGGGAGTTCTATTTTGATGGAAATCAAGGTTGACCCAACCTTCCATCCTTCCAAGGTCCGTAAAATTAGTCCCCAGCATGTTGGGGGCAAAATGCTAATTACCTTGTGGACAACCCCCCCCCCCCATGAAAGTGGACTAAGCGCTATGGTGCGGTATATAAATGTAGTTACTTGCTCTAATCAATGGGACTTAAGCTCATCATTAGTAATTTGAGCCAAATTTAATTTATGTCTGGCTCCAACCTGATGTTTTAAGAACACACTCCCCATCCAATTTATTTTAAAAATATGCAATTGTCTCAAGGACATTCTCTACTGAATGAAAGCATCCACAATGGTCAGTAGTGGCCAAACTAAGGCCCGGGGGCGACGCCAATTCATCCGGCCCGCGAAGCCCTCATCGCTCCTGGACGCGTTTTACTTCCGCTTCCAGGAGCGACGAGGGCTTCACAGGCCAGATGAATTGGTGTCGGGGGCCACACCCGGGCCCCGGGCCTTAGTGACTGGCTCCTTGAACCACATGATCAGCCCACAGCCCAAAAAGTTTGGGCATCCCTGCTCTAGGTAAACAGTAATGGCAAACCTTGGCACTCTGGTTGTTCTTGAACTTCAATTCCCAGAAGCCCCGATCAGCAGGAGCACTGACTTGGGCTTCTGGGAACTGAAGTCCAAGAACACATGGATGGCCAAGGTTCACCATCACTGTCCTAGGACAGGTCTTCAATTAAAATCTAAACAAAGCCACTGGGGTCACCTGCAGTTAACCAAACTCTTTACGTTAGCTAACTTATTTTACATGGATGCTGCACAGAGAAAGGGAAGGAAAAATACGTGAGAAATTAATTTTTTGTTAATAAGCTTTTTAAGTATACCTGAGAGTAAATAAAGCAGAACAGCAAAAAAAAAAAAAAGACAAAAACATTGTGGCACCTTAAAGACTAACTCCTGTATTTAAGTGTGAGCTTTCATGGACCACGTCCACTGCATCAGACATAAGAATAAGACCTCATGGCATCAATTTATCAGGCCTCTCTTATGTCTGATGAAGTGGACGTAGTCCATGAAAGCTCACACTGAAATACAGGAGTTAGTCTTTAAGGTGCCACAACATTTTTTGTCTTTTTTTCCTGTTCTGTTTTGTTTACTCTGAGGGGACTGCAGTGGCTCAAGTGGCTAAGAAGCTGACCGGAAGGCAGGAGGTCTGCAGTTCAATTCCCCAGCCCTGCAGGACGGAATGTCTTTGTCCCAGCTCCTGCTAACCTAGCAGTTTGAAAGCAAGAAATTGCAAGTAGATAAACAGGGGCCACCTCGGTGGGAAAGGTAAACAGCATTCCGTGCACTCGTGTCTAGTCATGCCTGCCACATGACCATGGAACTTCTGCAGAAGCATACAGCGCTGCCTCTTTGGCTTTGAAACAGAGATGAGCACTAAACCCTAGGGTCGGATACAACTGGCTTTTGAGCAAGGGAAACCTTTACCTTTGTTTACTCTCGGATATGCTAGCACAGATTTACACAGCTACCACTTCAAACATTTCTGTAAGCATGTAGATTTTTTTATAAATCTTTTAAAAAGAGTCACACATTGCCAGACAAAATAAATAAAAACCTGCCCTTTTTCAAAGGAAAAGACCCCAGTCAAATTATTTAATTTAATCGATTTATAAACCGCCCTATCCGAAAGACTCTGGGCGGTGTACACAAGTTAAAGCCAATATTAAAAAAAAAAATTAAAATTGGCTGTGCCATTTAAAGGTAAAGGTTTCCCTTGCTCGAAAGCCAGTTGTATCCGACTCTAGGGGTCAGTGCTCATCTCTGTTTCTAAGCCGAAGAGCCAGCGCTGTCTGCTTCTGCAGAAGTTTTTCATGGTCATGTGGCAGGCATGACTAGACACCGGAGTGCACGGAACGCTGTTTATCTTCCCACCGAAGTGGTCCCTATTTATCTACCTGCAATTTCTCGCTTTCGAACTGCTAGGTTGGCAGGAGCTGGGACAGAGACGGGAGCTCATTCCCCCCCCCCCTGCGCTACCAGGGAATCGAACTGCTGACCTTCCGCCTCCCAGTCAGCGTCTATCTTATTATTACTTATTATCCTTAAAATAACGGTTCCTTTCGCATCGTTTCAAGGAGGGCAGGGTCCAGGTCTTCCTCCTCCTCCTCCTCCTCCTCTCACTTGGTAGTGAAATGGCGCCTCGCGTGCGAAGCCAATCTCCCAGTCGTCGTAGTCGTCGTCGTCGTCGTCGACGGGCAGCAACATATAAGGACCGTCGCCGGCCATCCTCCTGCGCTGTGAAGGAAGGAAGCTCAAGAGAAAGACCTTCTCGTCACGAGACGCCGGTGGGTTGCTGCTGCTGCCTCCCCCCCTCAGCTCAACCGCCGCCCGCTTGGGCCCACACACAACGCCGCTCCCTCCCCTCGGCCCCTCCTTAAAGCCTCTCCCCACGCGCGCTCCGCTTCACTGCGCAAGCGCGAAACTGGTGGGGGCGGGGGGGGGAGAGAGAGAGAGAGAGAGGTGAAAAAGGGGCCGTTCTCGACGTAGCCAATAGGCCAACGAGAGCGGGAAAGCAGGACCGCGTGAGGGAAAAATGCGGCGCGTGGAGAGCAGTAATGGTCTGTGATGTCACATGACCACGCCCCCTCCCTCTACGTCCCGGGTGGCGGCGGAATGTTAAGCTATCGGTGGGTGTTCTCTATCACAGAAGGTTTTTAAGGGCGCAGTTCTGATGCATTGCTAAGGCGGGAGAGGAAGTGGCTTAGTGGTTAAGGCGGGCTGAGCTTGGTAACCAAGAAGGTCGGCAGTTCGAGACCCCCGGTGCTGCTGCGTGATGGCTTGAGTTCTCTGCCCCAGCTGTTCCAGAGCTACGTCTGCAGATAGATTTTTGCTGTCTTTTAGGAAGACATAGCTGGCGGGACAGGTATGGGGTCCTGGTGATGACCCCAGCTCCCTGGTTAGTTTGAGCTCCCTCTCTCCCCTGGTCTTTTAATCTTTAAGTTGTTTTTAACTTTTTAATTATTATTGGAACCTATTGATTTTTATAAATTTTAAAAACTTTTTTAAATTTTTTATAATTGTAACTTTGAAGTTTTTGATAATGGTGTTAGGACATTTTTTTCATTGGGGGGGGGTATTGTACAAAGATTGCTGCCCAGTGGAATAGTACAACTTTAAGGCCCTCCATGTGTTCTGAACGCAGGTGTTCATAATAGGGCCCCAAACTGATTGCCCGGCTGTGCATGCTTGGTCCATGTGCTCATATAACAGCCCAGCTGTGGCTGATTAGAGAATCTGCCCAGCAACACCAGGGTATAACCGTGGCCCTCTGGGAAGGGTCTATGGAGGAGGTTGTCATTCTGAAGAGAAGGAGTGAACAGAGACTGCTGAACGAAGGTCCTGCTGTTGTTGAGAGCTTCTTCAACTGAGAAGAACTGCTGAAAGATCACCAGGACTCTGTGCATGCTCCTGGGACTGGAGCCAACAGAGGAATCCAAGCTGTCCTACCTACTGTGGGGCTTGGAGAGAGAGAGAGACTGTTGTATATAGTCCTGTGTATGTCTGTCTTCCCCTCACTGTAAGTAAAGCGCACCTTTCCACTGAAGGCATATGTGTGTGTGTGTCATTGCACTAAAGGCTTTCGCTGTGTAACAGCTTAAAAGTGCTACTCTGCTATCGAGCCACACATATCGCTAGGGGAATCCCTGACAAATGGGTCCGGGTTGTATTATGTTATGCTTTTATGATGTTGTAAACCGCCCTGGGTCGCCCCAGTGAGAAGGGTGGTATGAAAATGTAAATAAATAAAATAAGACATTGCAAGTAGATAAATTGGTACCACTTCGGTGGGAAAGGTAACAGCGCTCTGTGCTTTCCAGTGCCTGCCTGCCACGTGACCACAAAAATGTCTGCAGACTCTGGCTGTAAACAGAGATGAGCACTACCTCCGAGTCGGACATGACTCTCCTTTAAACAAGGGAGACCTTTACCTTACTAAACAATTAGGAACACTTGGTAGTAGTGGTGTTTCTTTCCTGAGCATGGGTATGATAGACAACAATGTTATTACTTATTAGTTTTATATACCACTTGTATTTCCCCAGTGAAATAAAGGCATGGTAGGCCTCCTCACAAAAAAACTTCTGAGTTGTTCAGGCAAGTTGTCATTGGCCCAAGATCGTGGTATTTGAACTCAACTCTTTGAAGCCTTAAGCTACTCCTTCAGAGTGACACACCCTCTCTTTCCTGTATACTGATATTTATTTATTTATTTACTCAAATTGGTATATGGTCCTCCTTGCTGGGATGACCCAGGGCAGTTCACAGCATTATAAAACGAAAACCAATCCAATTAAATAGTACATTCTCCCACTAAGCCCATGATGGTGAACCGTGACACTCCAGGTATTCTTGGACTTCTGTTCCTAGAAGCCCAAGTGCAGTAAACTCATTCATGTGGATTCACAGAGACTTGTGCTTCTGGGAATTAAAGTCCAAGAACAGCTGGAGTGCCAAGGTTCAGCATCACTGCCCTAAGCATATGCAGACTGAACTGAATACATGTGATATTGAAAATGTGACAGAAATGAGTGTAGAGTAGGTGATTCTGCAAGTCAAAAAATGACCTGGGGAATAAGAGTAAAAATGCATTATTAAGAAAAATGAGACATCTGGGAAGATTTTGTTGATTTTGTTCTGGGAAAATCCAAGGGAATTAAACCTGGATATGGATATATGACATTTTGGAAATAGGGAAAAAGATTTCTGTAACTTGCATACCGGTAGCTGAGTTAAGTAATAGACTTGAAGATTCCCCCGGGTGATGGGTTCACACTGTACTGTATGTGTGCAAATGTTTATTTCTATTGTGTGTGTGCGTCCGTGCGCGCCCACACACACACACACACACACACACACACACTTATAAAAATAAAATAAAATAATTTTATAAAACAAATTGACTTGTTAATTAAAAATTGCGTCAAAAGTGCTAAAGGAAATCAACCCTGAACTCTCTGGATGCAAAAATGTCAAAACTAGGGTTGTCATACTTTGGGTGTATCAAGAAAAGGCAGGGTTCTCTGGAAAAGACAATAATGCTGGGAAAGGCTGGAGGTAGCAGGAAATACAAAAGATGGATTGACTCCCGAAAGGAAGCTACAGGTCTAAGTTTATATGAACTGAGCAGGGCTGTTGAGAACTGGACATTTTGGAGGTTGCTTATACTGTACATAGGGTCACCATAAGTCAAAGGCTATTTGACATTATGTAACATCAACAAAGTCCTCACCATGGAATTAATAGAAACATTCACACAGGAGTGAAAACACATTATTTGTCAGGGCGACACGGTAAAGACATTTACCAGATGAATTATGTAGAACTAGAGACAAATACTGTAATTCATCACATATTTTCAAACCTGCTCTGGTATTTACTGGTGCAGATCCTTTGGAAGAATTATTACACTTACTCTGAATAGATATCAAATCTGACAGTTGTACATTAATTGATGCTGATTAACTACTTTGGCAAATGCTCCTTTTACTCCTGAATGAATTCCATGGCTATATAGCCTGTCAACTGTAATAAAAAGTTCTTAACGAAAATGGATCTAACAGTTCATTTGAGGGGAGGGAGATAATATTTAGAGGCTCCTGATTTGTACAAACTGCTAAAGGATGTGTGGTTAATGTTCCAGGAAAAGATAAATGGGGAGCCACAGGAATGTACAAGCATTTGTAAATACAACTGAACTACTCTTACTGGAGATATGATAGAATTGATAAAATTGCTTTGTTCATGCTCTCCATCCGCAGAATAAATTGTAAGAATGTACTGAAGCAAGGTGTTGTGGTAAGGAACGATCCTCAGGGTTCTCTCTGCATCATATTCAAAGAAACTCCATTTGCCCCGTCCACCTGTTTTTCTGCTTTTTCCTCCTCCAGTTAATACCAGATAAAAAGTATGGACCAAGTTAGCTGATACTGGGGCCCTCAGCTGCAGAAGATCCATCAGTTCTAGACCCATCTCAAAGATCTCGAATGTACAACAGTTCTTCCAGTATTTTATTTTCTGTTGCTTGCTTTTGTGAACTTTGCCAATCAGTTTACTTCGCCTTCATTGTGCAGTTCACAATGAGTTTTGCAATAAATTTTTCACCTCTGCAGAGTAGCAGTGAGCGTGAACAGTTCAGAGTGTTCTTTTAGCACCTGCAAAGGAAGATGTAAATGATTTTTTTCAATAGAAACACACACAACAACTTCCAGTACTAGTTAGAGTGAAAGCAGGAATTCCCCCTGCAGCTACAAATGGCAAACCTACTGACATCTTTCCACATCATTTCTGCCAGGGACAGAAAGATACCTCCAGAAGTGACTTAGAATATATTAAATCCTCACCTAGTCATTATAATATCTAGCTTACCTTTGGTTGTCTTAAAGTCTTCTACATAATAAAATTTGTGAGGTAAACGTAGGCTATATATGTACACAGGTTATCTAATATTTGTTTCTACTGTATGTATGTTTCAGCATATGCAGAAACAGATTTTAATATTTGATTGGGGGGCCTTTTAAAAAGCAAAGCACTGCCTTTCTACCCAGCATGTTTTCCCTCACACACTGTCATTACTACCATAGCACATAATGGGGCGACGTAATTATTCACCACATTCTTCCTTCTCATTTCTAAAAAAAAAATAATTGCATGCAATTTTGCAACAGTACTGCCATCTTCCACAGTGCCAGATTAGGCAGCAACACAATGAGCTATATTAAAAAGAAAACCAAACCTGAAAAAGATGAAAGTTTAGATTGTATTCTGTTGACACATGATATAAATACAATAATCTGGGTGGGCAACTCTGACCATAATCCCTCTCAGTCTGAGTCGGGAAAAGGAAGATGTAGGCCAACTAGATTGCTATTATCCCAAAACCAGCAACATCTGGAGGGCTACAGTTGTCAACCTCTGATGTAACGTAGCAAGGAGTTAAGGCTGCAGTATATTCACACCAAAGAATGAATTCCAATGAATACAGTGAACCTCTCAGTAAATGTGCACAGGATTAAACTAGCAAACACTTTGGTAAAAAATCACTTTTAAAATATTAGAAATTATGTGTCAGCAAGTCAATTTTGACGGCAACCCTTTTGGGGGTTTGCTAAACAAAGGAAATCAGGAGAGGTTCACCAGTGCTACGTTCTGGAAATGCTGTAGGACTTGCACAGCTTTTCCAAAGCAACACAGCCTGGTTCTTCTCTTGGGAAGCACAGTGGGGAATTGAATCCCTGGCTCCATAGCCAGGTACTCAAATTTTGAAGTACGGAATTATAACATATAATTAACCTATGAAAAATAACAGGTTTTGCTGTATATTCACAAAACCTCTGAATTTATAGGTAAAGCCAATCATATCTGACTCTAAGGGGTAATGCTCATCTCTGTTTACAGCCAAAGAGCCAATGCTGTCTGCCTCTGCAGATGTTTCCATGGTCATGTGGCAGGTTTGACTAGATGCCAGAGTGCATGGAATGCTGTTACCTTTCCTGTCCTTTCTACTTGCTGTATACAGGTATTACATTTTCTCAGACTCCGTTTATCATATACAAAGATCATTGATGATCTACTATAGGGTGTCCCAAAAGTCGCCATAATAGGGACAATGGGAAATTGTAGCTAAATGTACCTTAAATTAACAAAATGTTCATTAGAAAATATTTACAGATATTCTATAAGTGTTGGCCACCTCTTTCAACACACACACAAAGACTTCTCCCTCATTCATGGTGAGCACATTCTTGAGCAACATTCTAAGATATCTGTTGTTATGCAATTTTGCCTATGTATGACAACTTTTGGGATACCCTGAGTCCAGTTGTTGAAAGAACAATTTATTTTGTAAAATAATGTGCTGACCAACAGATGATGAGGCTGCTATGGTAACATGGAGCATTCCAGCCACACAGATGTCTCTTCAATTAAGGGACCACATCAGTGTAATTCCAGTCAAGTTTTCTGTCATTGAAATAAATGGAGGAACATATTTGCTGCAGAGGTGCTGGAGTTGCAAAATATTCATGAGTCATGTCATCATGTACAATTAACAAATTTCCTCCCTACAGGACAACTTCACTGCAAAAATCTTGAGAGAGGATATAAACCACCTATCTGGCAGTCAATCAAATAAACAAAAGGCATAAACAGATATAACTGTGCCCTCTACCTAAGTGAAATTAGTCCCTTGAGATTTACTTTTGTAGCTTCTCACATCATGAAGATTAACACAGGATTAATCTTTTAAAAGGCATGTAGCCTTAGGCTGAATTTGAATTGGGCAGATTCTATGAAAACAACTGTCCCTCTTATGTTGAGTGAGTGAATTAGCTGACCCTGCAACAATTTAAAATATAATTCTCCTTTCTGGCTGTCAGCCAGTATATACTGAATGCACATATCAAAAAATTGGCAATTTGGAACCAGTTATATAAGGCATGAATGCATCCTAAACCCACTGACCAATGTGTGTGTGAGAGACAGTAGCAAAGATTCATTTTTCCCTTAGCCGGGACACAACCACTGTTCATATAAAACCCACTTCATATTGAAGCATCTTTTCCAATTTTTGAACAGATGATTTAAATTTCATTTGGCATTGCCAGGTCTCTACATTGCTTTAAATCTCTAAATCACTTTCAATTCAATTGGCGTTACTGGACCAACCGCTTATAACATATGTCAGCAAAGGCTAACCAAAAGGATAATTCTGTGGAATGTTCCCATCTGTTTAATTCATGCTTATGGGACCAGCTGTTGCATTTCTGTGTTAACATGTATTGTTAATGCCATATGAACAATGGTGGGCCATGAACTAGTGACACATTTTGTCAAAGAGCCTGTTCAGTAAAGATCTGTGGCAAAGCACCACCTAACACTGAGGATTTCACTTACTTGAGCACATTTTATTTACTGGTAGGTTTTCTGGTTTGGTATTACAACAACAAAACTGCGGAGAATCTAAGTTGAATGTGTTAAATATGTATCTATCTTTATGAACATTATAGAGTTGCCAGTAGGGCCTCACTCCAACCATGCCCACCCCTGCCTGAATCGGCCACATTTATGACAGCCGTAAATGAGTCCACGGGCCATCGCAAATGTGTTTATGACAGCTGCAGATGCATTTTACAGTAGCATTTATGGTGGGGAAAACCACCAGTCTGACTTGCTCAGCTGTTTGAAACACAAAAGACATATAAGCAAAACCATTCAAACAAAAAAATAATCAGAATTTTTCTTACACTATAATGTGCTGCAGTTCAAATTTACAAGGGCTGTGATCTTGATGAGTTAAGCTGCTTAAATTTATACAGGATAATGGATGTGTTGGTGTGCAGTAGTTATATTGTCCCTGTATCTGCTGTTGTAATTTCATAAGAGCTGCCAAGCTAAAAGCAAACTCTGCTACTAGGCTGGGTTATCGAATTGGGGATTAATTTGGGCAGGGACTATTTATTATCTGGAAAAAATGGTGCCAGGACTCAGCCACAATAAAGAAATGAGTGAACAAATGTTACTTACATTAAAAATACACAAATTACTGTGAAGTAAGTGCTTTAAAAGTGCATGCAGCTGATTGGACTGCAGGGCATGTCTGGATTTAAAAGGCAGATCTGCCAGGTTAAGTATGTCCAGTGTGATATTAACCTTTACATTTTCTTTGTCTAAATTGATTAATAATACCACACTGGACATATATGTACAGTGGTACCTCGCATAAAGAACATAATGTGTTCCATGGGATTGCTCTTTAAGCGAGTTTGCTCTTTAAGTGAAACATCGTTGTAGTGACTAATTGTGACTTTTGGCAGGGGGGGATTGCGAACCCCGATTTAGTTGTTAATCGAGTTTTTGGTTGGTTTTAGTTGTTAAACGAGGTGACCATTCACAGAAAATTCTGCTCCTTAAGCGAGTTAGTCTCTAAGCGAGGCGCTCTTTATGCGAGGTTTTACTGTATAGTCTAAACCAGTGGTTCCCAATGTGGGGCCCATACCCCACAGGGGGATTTCAATTCCCAGAAGCCTAAATCAGTACATTGGCTGATCAGTGTTTTGGGGAATTGACTTAGGCTTCTGGGAGTTGAAGTTCAAAAAACCAAAGGTTGGGAAACACATCTAAACTTAGAGTATCCTAAACCCAAAGTAAGGAAAAGTTAATCCATTGATGAAGGATTTTCTGTCTCTTTCTTGTAAAATGTGTCTTAAGTTAAGTATTATTGCTATGCATTCTATACATTAGGGGCCTATTCATTATGCTGAAGTAATGCTGTTAAGCAACCTCATGCTGTAAATCTGTCAAATTACAAAACCTCCCTAACATGTAGGCAGCTCTTAATCAGATAACAAGTGATATAGTGTACAGGTATAATGCAAAATCAGTCTATGGAACTTACACAGGATATTTCAAAAGATTGCTACAACTGACCTAGAGGGGCAAGTACAGTTATTAGTTGTAGATGTGAAGATTAGTCAGTGACTGTTAATTGTGACAACAGCAAACTTATTTTTTATCTTCAGAGGCCATGCATACCCAGCTCCTAGAAAATGGTATGTTGTATATCAGTGACATGCATCTGACCACCATTAGAAAAAAGTAAAATTCTGAGCGGAAGTTGTAGACTGAAGAAAATTCTTTTTTTTTTTTTTTTTGAGGGGGGGGAATCAATCAAATTTTGTACTTAAAACTAGAGATGTCCTAAAACAGCATTATTAATGGGTTTTGGAAATATACATATAGAATGGAGTTGTTTGGGTGAACTGCAGTAAATTGACAAGGAGAAGAACGGTTGGGAGAGGGGGGGACATAACTGCTTTGTCCCATGCACTGTCCCATGCAGGGTTACCAGAAGTTTAGAACAGCCAGCAGCAGATTTTTGTGAAGAAGAAGGGGGGAAAGCCAGTGGGCTGTGTGCAATCCTGACACACAAAACATTTTCTTTGGCTCCAAATTATCCAGTTTTGAGTTTATGCCTCTTGTCCAAGCTCGAGTGGGTGGCTCTTGTAGCCCAAGGCAGGTGCCTTAAATCTGAAGTCTGTCCATTGTACTGATGAACCAAGACCTGGAAACAATTACTTTTTTTTTTTACTATAAGTTCCCAAAGACCACGATCAGGTTTTGACTGAGGGGTTCTGGGAGTTGAGATTTCAAAAGACAATGTTTCTTATGTTTGTAAGAGCTTTGAAAGTAAGCAATTGGAAAACAAAAAATCCAAAACACTGCCTGTTAATGCTAAGACACATCTAATTGTTGATTGTGTTTTTAATTGTTGTTCGCCCGCCCTGAGTCATTCATGAGGAGGGCAGCATAGAAGATGACTAAATAAATAAACAAACATCACATTTGATATAGCATAAAGAAGAAAAGAGAACAATTTCCCTCATCTATAGTCTATTGGAATCCTGCAACTCTTGCTATTTGCATTTTTTAAAAACCTGCATGTAAAGGAGATCACCTCCAGATTTGCCCCTGAGCACCCTCTTCTATGCCTTTTCCCATGCTGTGAGGGCCAGCATGCTGAGAGACTAAAATGAGAGAGATGCAGAACTAGTTCCCCTATTATCCTTTGTCTTTGGGGCAGAGTGTATAACATTGGTTATTTGATACCTGTCTGTCATCTTTCATAGCCTCAGGAAGGGCTTGCTTACTCTAAAGTTCTTTGATGTCAACTGGAATCTTTCCATTTCAAATTAACTTTGGATCAAACCCAGAATAAACCTTGTTTTTGAATGCTCTTTGAAGGTTTCTTCATAAGCACAGAAAGATGTGGAATTTCTCTCAGTGACAACTTATCAAGCAAGCCCTTGTAATGTGTTATACAATGAACCAGTTCACCCTGTTTTGTTTTGTTTTTTGGCAACTTTGTGCAAGATTCAGTAGTAAATGTTTCATTCCTTAGTTGCACAAGCATGCACAAAAATTGCAGGGGCCACATGGGTTATGTGTGTATGTGCGTATGAACTTATTATTTGAATCTATGCCTTTACCTCTTCAGAATGTGACTATTAACAGCTCACAGTTTGCATTAAAGAACACTTCGAGTACAGTCAATGAGTGGCACTCTGTTCTTGGCTGCACTCCTAAGTACGGTGTGACTCTCATGATCAGTGGGGCAAACCCATTTTGAAGGCTGCGATAGCTTCAAAAACAAATCTCCATTTCAAAGAAGAGGGGTGTGTGTGGGTACATGTCCACGTGTGAGCATGTGCATGCCCCACCTGTTAAAGTGAAAAATAGGTAACAATTACCAGTTTCTTATTGTTTACACCTGTTGTTATAATCAACATTTTTAGTTTTTTTTTAATGAGCTGGGCAAAGAACTGTAAAAGAGTGTTTGTGCATAATCTCCCTTCATGACTAGATCAATATATAAATATTTGTGTGTTGTCAAGTTGATTCTGACTTCTGGCAACCCTTTCCAGGGTTTTCTATGTAGAAAATAGATAGAACCAGTTTAATATTTCTTTCTTCTGGGGACACACCTTAGGACTGCATATTGCCCAGGACTACAGAGGCTGGCTCTTTTCCCAGGAGGCACAATGAGGAATCAAAGTTCCAAACTCTGGCTTCTAATTCACTAACCTAGCCACCCAGCTAAATGGAAATAATTGATGCATATGGTAAATGTGGTCCATGCTATCTAAAATCCCAAAAAGAGATTGGCTGACCATGAATGAATAACTTGTGTTTTCCTGTTTTAGGGCTGAACTATGACTTTACAGATAACCTGTCCCTAGAAGAGGAAATTCTTCAAATGTTAATACTATGTGATTATCAGTATGCAGATGCTGACAATCCTGACTTTTGGATGTAAACAGATATGCACACTGAATCCTTTCGAACAAGGGCAACCTTTTTCTAAAGACAAGACCAGGCCAGATATTAATAAAGACCATAAAAGAAATAATCTGTTGTATTAAACTGTAGGCTTAAATGGCCCAGCATTTTGTTTCCTAAAGTATCTGATGCCTATAGGAAACATAGTAGCTCTCTCACTAACCAATAATTGGTATTTGAGACTAATAGTAGGACATGAGACAACTAGCAACCATCCTAATAAACTTATTCTCCATCAATTTGTCCAATTTTTTTTTAAAACCATCACAATATCTTGTGGCACAAAATAAAAAATCACAATCAGAGTGAAGAAGAGAAGAAAGACAGAAGCTGTTGATTTGCACTTTCTACCCAAGAATAGGTATTGTTGAGTTCAGTGGGATTTATTTTTGAGTTAATATTTCCAGAGTAAGGGTGGGCTCTTGAAGTGGATAAGGGAGCTCATCTTCGCTTGCTGTGGTCATGAGTCTCCAATGTATAAAATTGGAAGAAAACTAATATATTTGGGATTTCCCCCCTTTTGAATATTCCCTCTTGTTAGCAGAATATGAGGTACAGTATTAAAAACAACAACACAGAAATGTGGTGAGATCAGCTCAGTCTCATCATAGTCCTGCTTGTTTTGTTTGTGTTTTGCTCATAACCAGCACTTTGTATGATAAAATCAACCTAGAAGTTTTTAAAGTACAAAATGTTATCTTTATTAACAGTTGCCATCTGTATCTACAGTCAGAAAAAAGGGGTGGTGGTGGTGGTGGTGGTGGTGGTGGTGGTGGTATCACGTCTTCAGCCTGTGGAAAGCCCTCCATGCTTATTCCTTTTAGGAAAGTCAGAGGGAGAAGCAGGAAGGATATTTTGCCAATCTAGTTAGAACAATCACATTAGATTATGAAGCCCCTGCCACTAATGCCCAATGTTAGTACAGGTGAGACTGCTATTATTCCAGCAACTAAAGTTGCCAAATAGTCATTTGTTATGGAGTAAAAACTTAATTCACGCTTATGAAAACAATTGTTTCTTAATGTATTTTTGTCCAGAAGAAGATAAGTTGGGTAAGGGACTGTTAAAATGAGACAGATGTGTGACTTTCAAAGGAAAAAAGTCTGCTTAGGAAACTAATGATCTGATCATAGAAATCATCCAAATTTCACAAGTCTCAATCTTCTGTTTGTTGATCTTCAGGCCTCTGATGTCAATATGTACTTTCAGGAGATCTTTCTGGCTTTAATGCAAGGTGTACATAGCACTTTAGAAGATGAGAAAGGATTACATGTTTCAATTCATGTCTTAGCTTTGATATATTCTGGATTTCCTGGAGATTCCAGAGTTTACATTTTCTCTTTGTTAAACTAAGTTGTTGGTTGTCAATTAAATTTATTTATACAGTTTGAGAACAATTTGTTTGGCTTTGGATTAACAAATATCTTAGTCAAGACTATTCCAAAGAATAGGTGCCACCCATGTGAAGGTGGTTGCCTGATGAATAACTCCAATTTAGTAACATATTAGCAGTCAGGGCAAATCCTTCAATAGCGAAGTGATATACTGTACTAAAAAAAAGCTGTTCTGCTGTACTGCCTACAAGCTTCAATCTATACCAGGTGATGCTTTGAGACCTGTTTTAAGGGCATTCTCATATAAAGCATAATGCATTGAGTGCACTAGGTGAAACTAGAAGGAGGTAGTCTGAACATGGACAAAGATGATGGGAGGTTACAGCAGTTCTTCTTTCGTGTCCCGATCAAACCCTGGACTGCCAAAATGAAGCCACTTTCTTGGCTTTGTCCTTGGGCAAACTTAAGTCCTCATCACTGCATGTTTCTGGCAGTAATTGGCAGACCAGTAAATAAGCCAGATTCTGTATCTCTCCACATTCACACAGTGTGTTGTTGTCTGGCAGCAGCTCCCACTTGAACATGTTGGTCTTGCATTTAGGGACTCCAACCCAGTGGTGGGCGGCCAAAATTTTTACTACCACACAGTGGGCGGAGCCAACATCATGGGCAGAGCTGACATCATGATGTCATGGGCGGAGCCAATGATGTGGGCAAAGCCAATGTAAAAAACCCATAAAAATAAGTACTCATAAAAATACACATTAAATAGACATACAAACACATAAAAATACAAATTAAATACAGTACACATAAAACACATAAAAATACACATTAAAATAAATACACATTAAATACACAATAAAATACACCCACCCGCCCTACACACAAAGGTGAGTCACTTACCCTTGGGAGAGCAGGCTATCGGAAGCTTCAGGCTAGCAGCTTCTCTTCTTCCTTTCCACTTGGGAGAACAGCAAAGAGGCTGCACATGTGGGCCAAGCACTGTAGGCCAAGCTGTTTGGTGCACAAGTGCAGTGGGGGAACTGGCAAAAAGGTAATCCCCCAAGGTGGTTCCCCCCAAAAGCTGCTGCCGGTTCTCCGGGACACTGGGAAAAGTTACTACCAGTTCTGGTAAACTGGTGCAAACCTGTAGCTGCCCATCACTGCTCCAACCCTTAGCCCAGTCAGGGTCCTCCAAGTGACATAGGGAAGGTTGAGTTCCTCAGCTATATCCTCTTTTAATGTTATTCTTTGTCCAGTGAGTTCCTTCCTCCATCTTCTGCTTTTGCTGTTGCGCACCTCCAAGAGTGTTTGTTCTTGTCATAAAGTTGTTCCTGGATCTGAGCTGGTGGATTTGAGGCAAATTTCTGTTCAGAGGATGTTGAAGGTCATTTTCCTCCTTCACTATACACATTGCTTCATTGTTTTGTGTGTTTGTATGGGCTCCATACTGGAGCAGCATACTCTGCTGCAGAAATGTTCAGGACCAAAGCTGGTGTATACCACGTGGATGGTTGAGTTCCCCAAGAGTATAGTTTGTGAGTTTCCTGATGATATTGTTCCTCTAACTAACTTTAGGTTGGGTATTCAGGCAGTGCTGCTTAAAAGAGAGTGTCCAGTCAAGTGTCATGCTGAGGTTTTTCAGTACTGTACAATGCTATAATTGATCAACTTACTATGTAATATCCAGTTCAACCCTTGTCTCTTAGTTTCAAAGGTGGAAAGTGCACACTTGAATCTTGCTTGGATTAGGCTTCAAATGGTTGATGTAATATGGTCCTAATTCTTCAAGTACTCCAGTAAGTTTAAGTTTTTCAGCGACCTCATCAGAGCTTGATCCTTGTACAGCCATTGTCTGAATAGATGAAAAATTATGTATTGTCAGGAACTGGTTGATCATTCATTTATATAGTATAAAATCTTGGAAACAACATACTTCCATGTGACAGCCCATTCTTCTGCAACCTCCATCTAGTTTCTAATTAAATGATGAATCTAGGAGTGCCCAGCTTACATAGCTGCTGTTTTGGAGGCAGAACAACCCCATACAGAACAAAAAATCTGTTTGCTTCCCAGACCTTGGAACAGGTTACCCTTGAGCTCTGATTTTTTTTTCTTGGTCAGTAGCATTTCATTATTTTTTATTTTAGGGCCAAAGTCTTGGTAGGTCATGGAAGGAAGACAAGAAAGAATAAGGAAGAAACAAATATGTTTTTGGGCTTGCAGATTGTGGGATGTACATGTGAAAAATCCAGATAAATTGGTCCAGAGCCTGGCTAAATTCTGGCTAACCATAATGTGACAACTCAGGTTTAGGGGAGAAGCTCTTTTTCAGGCAGGCAGGCAGGCAGGCAAACTGTACTCTGGGAAACAGTAGAGATGGTGACCTGTCTTTAAAACAATCAGACACTCTAAATCAGAATTTCTCCTCATTTTATTGTTGCTTGCCTTTAGATTTGACTTCCTGCCTGAAGATCCAAGGGATATATAGCCATTCCTTGAGATTTCACCCAAACCCTGACACCTGGCGATCTTTCCTAATAAAAGCCAAAAGAAGGCACTCCTACTAATGAAGGAACAACACTTCTATCTGCCTGATTAATAATATTAAAGAATACCCTGCCTACTTCTCCTGTGGCTAGCTTACACTGATGCAGAAAATTGGTGCTATGATGTTGTAGTAGTTAATATGCACAGGATTAGAGTGCAGGGCTGCATTCCTAATTCATAAACTTTCCACACAGGCATTTAAGTCTTTACAGAAAGAGGCTGTGTTGTGCTATTGTCTTCTCTGAATCTTGATTATTTTGTTGGCAGTAGAAGTTGGCTACTCAAAACCTAATATCTGAAGTTTTCCTAAAGCAGGGTTCAGGATTGCAACACCTACATTCTTTCCCACTAGTACTGTACTCTAATGCTACTAACCAGACAAGTGGAAGACAATGGTAGGGACCAGGGTGGGCAGAGAGATGCCATTAAAATCACTTTTGAAAAGTTAGGGGTTTGGAACTTAAGATCCTACAAATTTCCAAACAAATTGGTATAGTTTGAAAGGGGGAGGGGGAGAGGAGTAACTTCTCCAAATTTGTTAAGACTTCAGGATGAACCTATCTCTGAGTTTATACTCAATTCAGAAATATATTCTGGAGAGAGAAACAGTTGTATTGCTTTGAGCAATAAGATCTACTTGATGTCCTTAAACACCAGTAAGAACCCACTCTAGTCTCCCTCCCCTTCTTCGGCACTCAGAGACGGTCCTTCAATGGAAGGATAAGGGGAGAAAAGGAGACAGAAAGGTGAAGGGGTGGGTGAGGGTGATTGGGGAATGTTTTTATATGTTATATGTTATTGTTTGGAGGTTATATGTTGTTGTGGGTTGTGGGAGGTGAAGGGTCGGGTGAGGGTGAATGTACTTATTTTCATTTGTATATTGTGTTGTATTGTAGTGTTATATGTTTTTTATTAATAATAAAAAATTTAAAAAAGAATTCTAAAATTTACATAGCACTTAACAGGAACTTATCTACTTAAATGTATGGCCTCACCCCACCATCTTACATTTATAATGTGACCATGTACATTTAGCAGCATCACTTTCTTCTGTTCATATTTCTACATTTCTGAACATATAACACAAAAGAGAGTTCTATAGAATTCAGAGTCTTCTCCACGTATTTGTGATATTTGTTTGGTTCAATAAAAATATTGCCCAGCAATATGTGTGTCCTTTAACACACAAAAATCCACTTCTGGTTTTTGTCCGAGCTTGTTTTGTTTCAGTAGTGTAACTTAAAAAGGGTAGAAAAAATGTCTTTTGTTGTTGCTGTTACTAAACAATAGAAAGGTAGAAATCCTTCCCACCAGTAGATCCGGGATCTAGTTATGCCCATCCCCCTATACTCCTTAGAGGTGATTCACTGCCTGTACTAATGGAGAAGTTCCAATGCTTTCTTTCTTACTTACTTTCACAACGTCCTGTTGTTTTGCTCACTGAGGTAAGAATTTGTCTCTTTCCCCTTAAAACTAATTATTAAGGTATTTCAATTAGTTGCTGTTTTAGAGTCTGGCATTTGATGTTTTATTTTTAAAAAAAACTTAAATAAATTTCCAGATTTCAAAAGTGCTTATCAAAAGTAAAAAAGTAAAAAACGAAGGTATTAGGAATTGATACAGTTTTGTAACAGAAAAAAAAATACTCTTGGTATTGTTGCATCGTATAATTCAACAATAACATATTAAGGATTATAAAATGATTGCAATAATCCGGTCCAAAAAATTAATCAATTTGGTTTCAAAATTCAGAGCTATGCTACACATGTCTATTGGGTAGTAGCTCCATTTTAATCTCACTGGCAGATAGCTGTGTATAAGACTGCAACCTTAATATGATTTATACATGTGGGATTAGGTGTATAATTCTAACAAATCTTATCTGGAAGTAAATGGGACTTCTATATGAGTGACATTTGACCAGTATCCAAATGTGCTAGATTAACAAGGTTAGCAATGATGCTGAAATCACCATTGTGCTCATCACACACTTGTCCGTCAACCTCAGAAAATTGTTTTATAATTTTAATGTGATAAGCACTGAAGATCCAAAAATATCAACAATAAAAAGAAATTGTTAAATAATTTTCTACCAATAATTCACAAGATGATTAAAAGGTGACATGCAGATTTATGTGAAGTGTTGTCAGAAATAGATAATTCCTCATAAAATAAATGGTTTAAAAGCCGTGTTTTTATCTATAGCTTTTTAGACATAGGTTTAAAAATATAGGTCTTAGCTATAGGTTTATTACATAGCCATATGATAATGTGACTTAAATGCTCCTGTTGCTTTTAACATACTGCATACTGCACTCTGGTTGCTGAAACATTGGCTGAAATCCTGTTGTTAAAGTGGAGTAAATGACAACTAGAGTAAAAAGCAACAACAACTAGAGTAGGCCCATTTGAATCAATGGAATTTAAGAAGAGGTTAACTCACCAAATCTCCACTGATTCAGTGGGCCAACTCTAATGTGTCTACTCCAGTTGCAATTTATTATATTAACAATGGATTTCACACACTGTATTAATCAGGTCCACCCATCTGAAATCTAAACAAATATTTGATTTTACAAACTATCTCTCTGTCTGTCTGTCTGCTGTCAATTTAGCAAAAATTCACCAATTTGGGTAGTTCACTCAGCAATTTAAGAGTAACATTAATAAAAACCTTCCCAACCTAGCAATAGCAACTTGTTACACTAAACATTTATAACTAAGGGCCCAACATGAATCACTGGAAGGAGGCTACAGCTTTATAACCTTTCTTGCATAACTCAGTTTTTTAAAAGTATCAAGGGAAGGGACTTGGTGTATTCCCCCCACACACACACACACAAAATTGATAAGCTGTTCTATACAGAGAGGGCTGCCACCATGAAGGCTCTCTTTCTAGTTATTGTTTTTTTCACCATTCTTAGAGTTGGCGCCTGCAATTGTAAGGCCTAGAACCATGATGGTGAACCGATGCTGGCGCATTTTACTTCCACTTTCAGGAGCGATGAGAGCAACGTGGGCTGAATGAATCACAGTAAAAGCATTCGTGTGGATTCACAGGGTGCTTGGGCTTCTGGGAATTGAAGTCCAAGAACATCTGGAGTGCCAAGGTTCACCATCACAGGCCTAGGAGGACTGGGTGATATGAGTAGTAGATCTTTGGGAGAGATGCTTCAAAACTAAATGAGATCATTTAGATCTTGTATGTTAAAACTAATGCCTTGTACTTGATGCGGTAAACAATAGGAAGGCAGTGTAGCTGAGCATGGACAGGATGATATGCTGGAAGCTGCTCATTCCAAGTGTTCTGGGCCTATTACAGGAGTTCTCAACCTTTTAAAGCCAGGGCCAGGTCACACTTCCTCATACAGTTTCAAGGAAGGCCATTTTGCCTTTCCTCCACCACATGGCACTTCCTGGTGTGGTGGAGGCAGTGGGAGCCCACATGAGATGGTGCCATGGGTCGCAGATTGAGAATCCCTGGCCTATTGCAACCTCTGTTTCAGGTAAAGGGCAGCCCCTTGTAGAGAGCATAGCAGTAGTCAATTCTTGAAACTAACACCACATGGACCTCCTGTCCAAGTAAGGGTGCAACTGGCCAAACTGCCGAAGATGGAAGAAGGCAGATTGTGTCGTGGCAGCAATTTGCTGTTCTATGGAAAGTGCCAAATCTGAAATAGCCCCCAAGTTATGCACTTGATCCCTCAAGGGGAGTGTAATTCTCTCTAATCTAGAGACCAGCCCCTCCCAATTGGGCTTGGGGGCTCCCCAACAGCAAGAACCTCCATCTTGTTATGATTTATTAGTCCTTGGCCATTCCATTATGAAGTCCTCAAGACACCAGACTGCATTTACTCCAGAAGAAGCAAAGGAGAGACAGAGTTGCATGTCATCAACATGCTGATGACAGTGGACTCCAAATCTCAAGATAACCTCTCCCAGCATAGGTATTAAAATCGCTTCAGGGAGATTATTGGTTCCTATGGGACTCCACAATGACGTGCCCAGGAGGATGAAACAGCCTTCCCAAATTGAACCATTTGGGGGAAACCATCAAGAAAGGACCTGAATCATTGCAATGCAAGGCCTCCAGTCACCAAACCCATAGCCTATACCAGGGATCCTGCCATAGGCCAGACCACGTCCCCTCAGACAACTGTCCAGGCTGGACACATGGTTCCCCCTGCTGTAAATGCTGTCATAAAATGTATCCATGGCTGCTGTAAATACATTCATGACAGCTGTGGGCACATTTACAGTGCATTTTCAGCTGTTTTTGTCGCTTCTACCACTTCAGCTGCTTCCAGTGGCAGTGGCAATGGTGATGAGCCACATGAAATGGTGCCATGGGCCGGATCTGGCCCATGTGCCATAGATTGTGAACC
Organism: Furcifer pardalis; assembly: GCA_030440675.1. Lineage (NCBI taxonomy): Eukaryota > Metazoa > Chordata > Lepidosauria > Squamata > Chamaeleonidae > Furcifer > Furcifer pardalis. Next base: position 14,659,791 of record CP126892.1, on the reverse strand, counting down.
CCTGGCCTATACAAAAGGATACCATGATTGGCAGTATCAAAAGTTGCTAAGAACACCAGGAGAGTCAAACTCCTCCAGTCTGCTCCCCCTATAGCAGTGATGGTGAACCTTGGCACTCCAGGTGTTTTTGGACTTCAATTCCCAAAAGTCCTGATTCACAGAAGTGCTGACTTAGGCTTCTGGGAATTGAAGTCCAAGAACACCTGGAGTGCCAAGGTTCACCATCATTGCCCTGTAAGGTCATTGTATAGTGTACCCATTGCAGTTTCTGTGTTGTGCCTTGGCCTGAACCCCAACTGGAATGTATCTAAGCCAGTGGTCCCCAACTTTCTGGGACAAGGGGGCTGGATTAGAGTGCCCACTGCCTAAAGATGGCCATATCTTAAATAAAAATGTAATAATATTAGTAAAATGCTGATTTAAATCAAAAGTAAATACTCAGATGTCAGTGAAGAAATGTTAACTTAAATGCAATCCATTTTGCAACAATATTTCACTGTGGTATCCTTTTGCCTAGCTACAGGTGCTTACCTAGCCAGTATGATTCTTGTGGCTGTTTTCTGTTTGCCAAGGCATTAACGTCCAAGTCAAGGTTTATGACAGACACCCTTAAAACTTCATGTAAATGTTCATTTGTATATCTTGATGTACACTTGGATTTCTCAATTTTCATCTTGAAAAAATTTGTCCACAAATGTATGTGGTGCCAAGGATTAGGAATATGCCTGCAGAAAATTTCTTTAGGTTGATAAATATTGTATATCAGGTAGACCAGAATAGAAATCTAATAGACTATTTTCTTTGTGAATGTCTCTGAGATGACCATTGGCTTACAAATCAATTAGTCCCATCTGAAAAAAAGTTACTTGCACCTCCTGGTGGTATTTAAAAAATGGATTCTGAAACATTATTTTTTTTCCACCTATATTAATGGCAATCAGTGAATCTATCCTGGAATTCTGCCTGTTTGGATGGATGGAATTGCTAGAAATATTCAGCATGCAAAACACTTTGATTCATTTACCAGACCTTTTACTCTTCTTTTCTCACATTTTTTTAAAAAAGCAGACCAGACATCTCTTCTACCCATCCACACAGCTGCTTCATCTAATTCCACACATATATGGAGACCAGAAGAAAAGTTATTGTGGTTTTTTGTAAGAAAGACACAAGAAAAAACAACAGTAGATGGTGCTGCTTGAGCCAGGAAGAACAGTGTGGGTCCTAGAAAAATTGCTTTAAGGGAGATAGCGATAAACAAGCAGGTTGGAAGGCTGCACAAATAGAGCTTGGGGACTGTTGCAGGCTGCAGACTGAGGAACCTTAATCTAGGCCAGGGGTGGGGAGCCTGTAGCCTTCAGGAGAACCTGGGCTTCTAGGAATTGAAGTTTCAGAACACCTGGAAGCAGTGATGATGAACTTTGGCACTCCAGCCAGTGGCATAAGGCGGGTTTCAGCCACCCGGGACCCAGGCCAAACTCACCCCACTAGGCTCCCCCCCAACTTGAAACAAAAATCCTACCTCGGTCCTCAGCCCGGTTGGCCTTGCTTCCCGCTCTCCTATGCACCATTGCCACTGAAGGTGGAGCTGCTGCCACCGAGCTCGGAGTTGGGGTGGCTGTGCGCCTGGGATGCCGATGGCGGGCTCTTTGCTGGGCTTCTGCTGCACTGCCTCAGCCTCTGGGTCTCGACCCGGGACCAAGGGTGGCCCCGGGCCCTTCGCAGCGCCACCTGGTGCCACGAGCTGGCCATAAGAGGAAGCCTGAAGAAGAGGATGACGAAGGTGGAGGAGTAGGAAAAAGTGCCCTCTGGTCCCCACCGCACCCATGGGCCCACACCCTCCTGGCACCCTCCAGCCCAGGGTGGGGCTCAGGGTGCCGGCGGTGGCAGAGGGTTCCAGCACCCATCCCCACGGCAAACTTCCCGCCCCAGCCACCACTTGGGCTTCTGGTAATTGAAATCCAAGAATATCTGGTGTGTCAAAGTTCACCATCACAGCCTGGAGGACTAGCCTGTTTCCTCTAGGCCAGGGTTTTTCAACCTTCAGCCTCCAGGTGTGCTTGGACTTCAATTCCCAGAAGTCCAGGGTCCCCTCCAGGCTGCAGGTTCCCCACCCCTGATTAGGCAATTGGTTTCATTTCAGAACATTTGCAGCTGATCAGTCACCACCCTCTAGGTCAGTGTTTCCCAATCTTTGGTTTTTTTGGACTTTAATTCCCAGAAATCTAAGTTAGGGGTGCCCAAACTTTTTTTCAGATCGGGCCGGTCCTACCCCTGACACGTAGCTGTGGAGGTTGGAGTCGGGTTGCTCCCATTGCTTACCATTCTAATGTCAGCAGCGGTAGTGGCAGTGGCGATTGTGCTTTCTCTCTGCTGTTCTGAACAGGCTTTGCTTGTTCCCGGCACAGCAGAAGCTTTTGCTGAGGTGGATCACTGCATTTTAATTTAATTTAATTTATTTTTTTGCTGCTTCTCCGCTTTGAAATCCGTGGTGCTGAGAGAGTAAACTTGGTGAGCTGTGCTGGGAGAGTCCCTTGGCGGACGGCACTGATGTCAGCATAGTGCTCCAAGTTTACTCTCCCAGTGCCGCAGATTTCAAAGCAGATAAGCGGGGGGGGGGGGAATGTTTTATACTCAGCAATCCACCTCGGCAAAGGCTTTTGGTGTGCTGGGATCAAGCAGAGCCGGTTCAGAACAGTAGGGAGAAAGCGTGACTGCCGTCACTGCCATAAGTGATGTATTGTGAGGTCAGGTGGTAGCGGAGGGTGGGGGCAGGTAGGGGAGGGAGGGGGAGGTCTTAGAAGTGCCTGGGTTCTCACTGCAGGCTGGAATAATGATATGCATGGTCCTGATTGGGCCCACAGGCCATATATTGGGCATTCCTGTTCTAAGTTAATTCCCCAAAGCACTGATCAGCCAATGTACTAACTTAGAATTCTGGCAATTAAAGTCACCATGTGGGATGTGGGCCCCACATTGAGAAACACTGCTCTAGACCAACTTGCCCATAAATGGGATTTCGTTACCGGTCAAATATTGTTTAAATTCTCATCATTGCATTCATTTTGGGATATGGGTTGGGGAATGAATGGGTCGAACGATTGTTTCTTTTAAATGAAGAGGGTACAGTGGCAATTTGTATTGATGAATTGGGGATTTGAATGGCTCATTCCACTGTCATCTCTTTGGTTAATTTCAGTTACCAGGATGGGCAAGAATCTAAGGGAGAGGTGGTGGCTCTACAGCGCGCAAGTGCCTTATCAACTTCTTCAGATGTTACAAGTTGAAATTGATCCCACAGCACAGGGCAAGGTGGTGCATTGGATGTCTCAGTCCATTCTATTGAACTAACCAAGGAGTCAAGATCCTGTAAGATGGCTTCAAGATATGATCTGCAAATTGATCACAAGTAGGTACATCTGGCAGTTTATCTGACCAGCATAGACCACAGACCATTCAATAAAGTTCAGCCTGTTGGTTTAAAGTAGAGATTCCCAATCTATGGCTCGTGGCCCCACAGTGCCATTCCATCCTGCCTGACAGTGTCACCATACCTAGAAGTGGGAAGTGGGCACATTTATGTCAACTGTAAAATGCACCCGCACATGCATAAATGTGCCTACAGCTGTCATAAACATGTAAGTCGGTGCACTTACGACAGCTGTAAATGTGCCAGCTTTGCTTCTGAGAGGTATGATTAGGCCTGTTCAGCTCTTAGGGAGGCCGGGGGGGGGGGGCGTGGTCAGGCCCACAGCGAAAAATGGTTGGCCATCCCTGGTTTTAAGCCTCACTAATTAGTCTGCTGTTATATTCTCTTTTTGTCTTCTTAATTGTGTTACAATACAGTATTTGCTGGTCATTTTTTGTCTGTAAAAGTCACCCTTGCTTGAAAGCTGGTCGTGTCCAATTCTAGGGTTTAGTGCTCATCTCTGTTTACAGCCAAAGAGCCAGTGCTGCCTACATCTGCAGACATTTCAGTGGACACACGGCAGGCACACCTCAACACGGAATGCTGTTTACCTTCCCATTGACGTGGTACTTATTTATCTATTTACAGTTTCTTGCTTTTGAACTGCTAGGTTGGCAGGACCTGGGACAGAGACATGAGATCTTACATTAAAAATACACAAATTACTGTGAAGTAAGTGCTTTAAAAGTGCATGCAGCTGATTGGACTGCAGGGCATGTCTGGATTTAAAAGGCAGAGCTGCCAGGTTAAGTATGTCTAGTGTAATATTAACCTTTACATTTTCTTTGTCTAAATTGATTAATAATACCACACTGGACATATATGTACAGTGGTACCTCGCATAAAGAACATAATGTGTTCCATGGGATTGCTCTTTAAGCGAGTTTGTTCTTTAAGTGAAACATCGTTGTAGTGACCAATTGTGACTTTTGGCAGGGGGGGATTGCGAACCCCGATTTAGTTGTTAAGTGAGGTTTTTTTTGTTGGTTTTAGTTGTTAAGCGAGGTGACCATTCAGAGAAAATCCTGCTCTTTAAGCAAGTTAATCTCTAAGCGAGGCGCTCTTTATGCAAGGTTTTACTATATTTCCTTCCTTAATGGATTTTCTGCATTAAGAACAAAAGATGGAAGATGAAGTGGGGAAAACCCAGTTTACCAAAAAAAAGGAGGCGTCATTTGGACTTCACATAAAACTCTATGACTCAAGCACAATGTTTTGTACAGCATAAGCCTTTTCTGGAAGCATCCTGTTTGTTTTCAGGTGTAAAACAAACTCCCTGCAATCAGGAAACCAGCACATTATGAGCTAGAAAAGAAATTATATTATTTATTATTATTCATACTTATCAACCGCCCTCCTCACCGAGGTGACCCACAATAAAACACTCTTGAAATCATTCCTTAAAAAATCCTCAATTTAAAACTTTAAAATCAAAATCTAAAAACTAATTGAGGGCAAGCAGGGCTTAAATCAAGCAGTGGGCTGGAGTCATAGTCTCTCCCGCACCCCATACCTGACCTGCCAGCCATGTTTTTAAATTTTTTCCTAAAGGGCAGCAACTCCATCCTGGAGACATAACTCTGTTGGTAGGAGGTTCCATAGGGCCGGGGCGGACACCAAGAAGACCATCTTGTGCCAGAGAGATGCACCTCTCTGGCTGATGGAACAACTAGAGAGCCTCTAGTTGTCCCTGATATGTTAACTTATTTTTGTTTTCAGGTTTATTAATGGGCAAGTGGAGGGACTGTGGTGGCTTAGTAGTTAAGATGCAGAACTTGACAACTGGAAGGCCAGCAGGACAGCAGCTGAAGACCTGAGTACTGCACGATGGAGTGAGCTTCCGTCTGTCCATGCTCCTGCCAACTTAGTAGTTCAAAGGCAAGAAATTGCATGTACGGTAGATAAATAGGCACTAGTTTGATGGGAATGTAAACAGCATTCCGTGTGCTCCAGTGTCTAATCATGCCTGCCACATGTCCAGGGCCATAGCCAGGATTCTAGATGTGGGTGGGTGAATTTTTCCCCCAGGGTGGGCAACAAAGCCTCTTTTCAATGCATTCCTATGGGAAACCACACCTTGCCAGGGTGGGCAAACTGCTAACTCAGAGTGGGCCCTGCACATGTCCATGGAAACATCTGCAGATGGAGGCAGCGCTGGCTCTTTGGCTATAAATGGAGATGAGCACTGACCCCTATAGTCGGATATGACTGGCTTTCAATTCAAACAAGGACGATCTTTACCTTTACCAATGGGCAAGTGAGAATCCTTTGACATCTAGAAGCACTAAACTGGCACCTGCTCAGCCTCGGCCCACAATTAAGGCATATGCTGTGTTCAATAGTTGTATGGGTGTGTGTGAATGTTTCTTACTACTCAGTAGCAGAGCACATGCTTTTGATTGCAATGTAACAAAGGATAACTTTGTTTCTTTTAGGGGGAACTATAGCTATTTTAGTTATTTTAAGCACCAGAATCCAAGTGGTTCCTGCATTTTGCTAGGCATGTATCACAACTAGGTGTGTGACTACCTGGAAGCACACTGCAGACAATGGGCAAGATCCTGCAAAACACTGGAATGGCTTCTAATTTATGCCACCCAATGCTAACAAGATTATTGCCATAGTTAGTTGTGCTCATTACCATTTTAGGTACCTTTGAGTAACAAGAAAAACAAAAGTAACTTTAAAAGCTATACAGTACCATCGTTTGCCAATTGGAAACTGTAGCTATAAAAATAACTTTGCAGGCACTGGAAATAATTCTTCCAGAAACTCCAATAAACTGCCACCAGTCAGAGTCCAAAAGGCGGCTTACTTAGCAATGCCTAGTAATGTTTTAGTTTTTCGTTGAATGATTTCAGGCAGGAGTAGCCTCTGAACCAAAATGCCCAGGTGGACACAATTGTGTTCACTTCCCAAAGGCAGGTTGCTAAGATAACCTAAACTTTAGGTTTGAGTAAAGGTAAAGGTTTCCCTTGCTCGAAAGCTACTCATATCTGACTCTAGGGGTCAGTGCTCATCTCTGTTTCAAAGCCGAAGAGCCAGCGCTGTCTGCTTCTGCAGACGTTTCCATGGTCCTGTGGCAGGCATGACTGGACACTGGAGCGCACGGAATGATGTTCTACTTGCAATTTCTTGGTTTTGAACTGCTAGGTTGGCAAGATCTTGCAGGATTCAGGAATCGAACTCCTGAACTCCCGCCTCCCAGTCAGCGTCTTAGTCCCTCAAGTCACTGCAGGCTCATGTATGGGAAAGCTCCCCCCCCCCCTTCTGGGTCTGGTAAACTGAATAAACACAAACAGGCCAGAACTGGGCAAAGAACTATCCTTACTGAAGCGACTCCTCAGCCCATTTAGGGGTCATATCATGCCACTGGTTGTCCCAATTCACAAGGGCACCTCCTTTTCAGTTCCTGAGCCTCTTGCTCTGCACTGGAACTTAACCCTTGCATCACCACTTCTGGGAGAACCGAGGAGATTAAAAGGAACTCTTACTATGCTCAGGCAGTAAGGCCTTGGAACATAGAGCAAAACAAGGGAGGCTTCTGGTAACGTAGCATAGGTTGCTTCGTGTGTGTGTGTGTGTGATAAAGAAAACAACAATCTTCAAAGAGAAACAACTGTTTTATTCCTCAGGTTCATGTAAGAAAGTTCATGGAAAAGCAGAAATCAAAAGGTCATATCCATAAGATCAGTCCAGTAAACAGTCCAAGATCTTTTAGGTAATCATAGTAAAATCATGCCAGCAGACAGTCCGGGGTCTTAACCCATGGAGAAGCAGAGACGAACTCCCAAATCAAAACAGGTCTTAATCCATGGTGAGGCAGAAACAAACTCCTCACTTCTCTGCAAAATGGAGAATCTGCCGTCAGGTGGGATAGCTTTAGCCAATCAAGTAACTGAGAACAACAGAGAGTAACTTTCTCAAAACAATAGTTGTTTACATTTATGTGCACAGAAAGTGCTGTGGCATATAGACAAAACATGGGTCTGAGCGAGATAACATGGGTACACTGACACTGAAAACATGGTTGAAAAACATGCTGTCCAAGAGACAGAGAGAAGAGAAAGGATTTCTATGAGGCCAATAATGGGGCCTAACTGAAGAATAGCAATTTCAAGCCTTGGGAGACATTAGGAAATAGGTCTTTTTCCTGACAGGTCACTTTATAAAGTTGGGGCCAGAAGCGCTCATCTGGGTCCTTCCTTGTTAATTGTTCCGTCTACACCAGTGGTACCCAAACTAAGGCCCGTGGGCCGGGTGTGCCCCCCCCATGCCAATTTATCCAGCCGCAAAGTCCTCGTTGCTCCTGGAAGCAGAAGTAAAATGCGCCTGTACGGACACGTTTTACTTCCGCTTCCAGGAGTGACAAGGGCTTCGTAGGCCTGATGAATTGGCATCAGGGGCCGTACACGGTCCCTGGGCCTTAGTGACCAGCTCCCTCGACCACATGATCGGCCCAAAAAAGTTTGGGCACCCCTGTTCTACACCTTCCGACTCTTACATTTAAGACAGGATGGGAAGCCGCGCTTCCAGTCGAGCGCCCCCGGGATAAGCCTCTCTTCATAGGAAGGGGCTGCCAAGGGAAAGCCTTTGAAGGCAGCAGGCGGGCGGCCATCACAGCAGGGAGAGTCGTTGGGCAGCCCAGCCAGCCAGCGAGCCTTGTGTGCTCCTTCGAGGCTGAGAGGAAACTCCCTCAGGGGTGTGTGTGTGTGTGTGTGTGTGTTTCCTTGCAGGTGAGCCGAGCGACCTAGAGCAGAAGCGCTCAGCGCGGAGGGGCGCACGGCGCTTCTCCTCACAAACCCGCGCGGGCCGAGAGAGATTCCTTGGCCAAGGTGAGGAGGACTCCGTCCCTAGTCCTGAGGTGGAGTGCGGGGCGGGAAGCCGTGGGCAGGCTTAGGAAGCCGGGCACCCTGGCAAAGGCGGAGAGAGGGGGAGAGAGGGGGAGGAGGAGGAGGAGGGAGGCGGTTACCTCAGAACGGGATAAGGTGGGGTGAGCGGTACGAACGGCGCGGGCTTGGCCTTTAAAATAAAAAATTTTTAAAAAACCATCCCACACGAATTGTTGTACTTTCGAGGGAGGCGAAGCATAAACGTTTCGGCACCTTGAGGCGAGCAAGTCCCGCCGCCCCATCCCATCCCACTCCCGCTCCACCCGCCTAGCAGCCCAGCCTTTCGGCGGCAGCCCGGGGCAGCGGCGGGCACCATGCAGAAGTCGCCCCTGGAAAAGGCGAACTTGTTCTCCAAGCTTTTCTTCAGGTGAGTGGGTGAAGAAGCGGGCACGTGCAGGTGGCGGTGGGCAAAGCGTGCGCCCACCCACCCACACACACACACACAGACACACACAGACAGCGCGAGGCTCAAAGAAGCGGGGAACCGAGGGCTCCCCGTTCTGTAGCGCGCGCCTCCAAAGTGGGGCGCCGAGTTTGCCCTTTCTGAGGCGAAACCAGCCCTGTGGAAAGTGTGTGTGTGTGTGTGTCATGTGGGGGGGGGGGAGGCGCGGCTGGTCTCGGAAAGGGCCAGCTCCCCTACTTTTATGGGGTGGGGAAGGGCGTTTCGTTTGCTTGAGCGCACATTCTTCTGAGGGCTGCCCTTTAGTCAAAAGGTGGGAACCGTCGAAACGCTGAAGGGGGGGGGGAGGAGAAGGTGGACGTGCCACAGGGCTGTGTCTCCTGTCGAGACTTTCGACTTGCCGTCTCTTGCTGCCCAGGATGCCAGTCCTTAGCCCTGAGAAGAGTTGGCCCAGGGAGAGGGAAACGGAAGTCTGTTCCAAGAAGAACCGCTCTGGCTCTATAAACAGAGATGAGCACTGAACCCTAGAGTCGGATACGACTGGCTTTCGAGCAAAGGTGACCAGTCGCCTATGCAAGAGGAAGTGGACCCCTCCCTCCCTCGCAGTTCTCTCTCACCACCCACGGCTAACTTCTGTCTGTCTGGCTGCCCTTGCCACCCCCTCTCTGAATTGCCTTCCCCAGGCATCAGGGTCATAAATGTCAAGCCTGGCGGATTATCTCCCCAGTTAACCACTCACCAGTTAATCGCTCACTTGCGGGATGTGCTGGTTTCTCGTTCCAGCACAAAGCCCTGGAAGAGATAAATATGGAGAGAAATGGGGGGCCCTGGGAAAGATTGAGCCTCCACCCATTTTCCTGCAGCCTCAAACTTGGTGCAGGCCTAGCCTATATAGCAGGGGTGTCCAAACTTTTTGGGTGGTGGGCTGGTCATGTGGTTCAGGGAGCCATCACTATGGCTCATGGGCCAGATCTGGCCCCCAATGCCAATTCATCCGGCCCATGAAGCCCTTGTTGCTCCTGGAAGCGAAAGTAAAATGTGCCCACATGGGTGCATTTTGCTTCCAGGAACAATGAGGGCTTGGGGGGGGGGAATGAATTGGTATTGGGGCTTGTATCCGGTCCATGGGCTGTAGTTTGGGCACCCCTGCTATACACCTTTACTTGCAAGTAAATAGTAACACTGCTGCCTGAGAAAATGACAATAAAGAATGCAGCATGAGCTTAGAATTATGCTACTATTTATGAAGAATGAAATTTTGTGCATCCGTATAGATCATTTATATCTCACTTTCTTATTTATTTATTTGTTCACACTTGTATGTCGCCCTACTCTTCCCATTGCGGAGCTCAAGGCAGAGAACTTGGGGTTCTTTTGGGGCTTCTTGTTCGCTCTCTCTCTTCAGCAGCAGATGGTTGGGCATCATCCCACACCCTGAAACCAGATGTTGGGTGTGGGATGTTGGGGGGCAGTGAAAGAAGTACTTTTGGGGGAACACCTTCTAGAATCCCCAGATGGCATGGATTTATGTTAGTTGGAGAGGCTGGGAATTATATTTTAAAATGTAACATTTCTGTATTAAAGACCTGATGTCAAGTTCACTAATTTAGTTAGTTAGTGTAAACAAACCAAAGTAACCTGGGAAGACTTGATTTTCCCTGTCCTCTTTCTGGTGTAGAGGACAAGAGGAACTATTTCTCTTTCTATCATCATGATGCAAGAACTCAAGGACGTGCAGTGAAATTTACTTGTGGCACATTCAAGACAGCCAAGAAGAAATACTATACTGTACAATGAAAAACAGTGTTGATTTGTATAATTCTATGCCACAGGATTTGGTAATAACTAGCTTAGAAGCTTTTGGAAGGATATGTTAAGGGAGGATAGGTCAACGTGGCTCCTACTAATGTAGGATGTATAGCACCTCCATCTTCAGAGGCTGTAAATACCAGCTCTCTGGGGAACAACAGTGGGAGAATACTACCACAGTTTATAATAGGCTTGCTTGCTGGCCTCTGTTTTGACAGGAAAGAGTATCTTTGTATTCTAGACCCCTTTTATGCCCAGAACTGCCCTTCCCACTATATGCCACCTCTTGATTTATTTTGTCATACTGAATGACTGGTAATTCCATATTTTGTTTTTTTGTTGTTGTTTAGTCGCACAGTCGATTCTGACCTTTTGCGACCCCATGGACCACTGTATCCATATACAGTACAGTATATCAAATTAAAGAGTGGTAAATCTTGCAAGGTTAATGGCAAGATACAGGATGTGACTTAAGGGCACATTTATATGATAACAATCTTTATTAACTCAAAACAACAATCATTCACAATTCTGTCCTCAGAAAGAATAGAATCATTATTTCACAAACAAACATGCATTGAAATAAAGGGGGAAATATCTACCTGTTTACCTGTTTTATGAACAAACACATCTGTGTGGATATAGGAGTGACTAAAAGTGTGTCATAACATAACTTTATTAAGTTGTACCTCGCTTAAAGAGCATAATGCATTCCACAGGATTGCTCTTTAAGCGAGTTTGCTCTTTAAGTGAGGTGCTCTTTATGCGAGGTTTGACTGTATTTATTAATTTTCTAGGTTTTACATTGCAAAAGCTCAATGAAATATAAACAATAATCTAAAAACATATCTATAACCAACATAATTAAAACACAATGTCAAAATAAAGCCTAATGTAATGAAAATAGTACACAACACCAACCTGCTAAAACATAGTAAATGAAGAGTGGAAACTAAAAGAAATAAAAGAGGAATAAAAAATCAACATGTAACAGGAATTTAAATAACAAAAGTGTAAAAGGGATAAAATGGGAAGAAGGCAGTGCTGGTACTGGGAATTTTCATGAGAATAACATTCCATAACCAAGGTGCCAAGACAGAGAAAGCCTTTTCTATACCATTCATCTTCAGACTTCAGAAGAAGAAGAAAAAAAGGATCATGAAACTTTTGTAAATGACTGCGGACCATGAGTAGATTTATGTGGGAGAAGGCTGTCAGGTATTAAAATCCCAAGCCATGAAGAACGTTATAGGTGAGGCAAGGAAAACAGGACAGGGGCATAATGTTCAAATGACCTAGATCTTGTGAAAACTTTTGTTGATGTTTTTTGTATCTAATAGTACTATAATTTCAAGACTATATTCAAAACATCCACATATGAATGTGTTACAGTATTTTAAACAAGAGGCTTGTTTACTTTCAAATAGGAAAAGTAGGAGGAATACCAGTCAAAAGGTATTTAATGCCTCGGAGGTTACTTGAATCTCTAATGACAGTTATGGATCCAGGAGCACCTTCAAATTATAAACATTGTGACTGAGGGGAGATGCAATACCTCACATGAACAAATGAGATGCCAACTATCTTGTCAGAGTAACCATCTGCCATTGGTGCTTTTATCTTATCTGTGATTGGGATCAAGTTTGTTATCTTTCATTTAGTGCCTTACTATAGCCAAACATTGTTCAAGCACACATAAAGCCACAAGTGCCTGCAAAGAGAGCATGACAGAGTCCTGTGGCACCCTAGGTAAAGGTCGCCCTTGCTCAAAAGACAGTCGTATCCGACTCTAGGATTCAGTGATCATTTCTTTTTTTATGGGGGTAAATTTGTTCAAACCATCCATCCAGCTGGGGAAATTGATCCATCCATTCCCCAGACCTGACTTGCCAACCACGTTTTCACTCCTTTCCTGAAGGACAGCAGCTCCATCTGCAGGCGTAGTTCTATTGGGAGGAGGTTCCATAGGGCTGGAGCAGACACCGAGAAGGCTCTCCTTCTACAGAGAGGTCTCTGGCCGATGGCACAACCAGAGAGCCTCTCTGCTTCGCTCTTGTGGGATGGACAGATGTCCTTGGGATGATGCGGTCTCTTAAGTATCCTGGCCCACTACCATATAGGGCTTTAAAGGTGATAACCAGCACCTTGAATTGCACCCGGAGGCAACCAGTGCAGCTCCCTTAGCAGCGGTGAGGCATGGGCATAATGCCCGCATCCCAACACCACTCATGCAGCCATGTGATCTACATGTTCATGACAACAAACCTAAAACTCTTGAATGATATGATGAGAGAATTTCACAAGGAATTTGAACAGTAATATGGATAAGTTAGAGCTACGAGAAACCGTGGGTCACAGATATCATGCACTGAAGCAGAAACCATACCTCGTTGTGCCTCCATTGGAAAATGCTCAATCACATAGGAGTAGGAACCACCAAAAGGCATCCTCAACTACATTCAAGTTGTATCTTTTAGAATATGGCTTATAAAGTGTTCAAAAAATAATAGAATGACTTACTGGCAACAACTAGTAGAAACTAAACAACCACTGACAACAAAAGGTCACAAGCTTTATCTGTCAAATATATCTACAGAAGCCTTTTTGAGTAGTTCAGTTTTTAGAGATTTTAAAAAACGAGGGAGGGAGCCTGGCATAATCCACAAGGATGGGGCCATAGGTAAATTTCTATTCTTTGCTCTTGTGCCTCTGGTCTCTCTGGATGTCGACATCCAAAGGCACAAGGCATAAGCCAGTTAGTAGAACTCCAGAAGAGATGTTCTGACAGGTAATGAGGTCCCAACCCATTTAAGGCTTTACATGTTAACACTACTTCCATAAACCTGGTACAGAAGGGGGCATGAAGCAGTGCGATTGAGGCAGAGCTGGAGAAACATGTTAAAATTTATCTGCCCTAATATGTAGTTCATTATAGTGTGAAGTTCCATAAATTATAGGCCATTTCATCAGATGCATTGAAATATGAATACTGTAATATATATGGCCATGGACACGATGTCAGGTAATAAGATTGGAAGGAAATTAGATGTGGCATACTGTATTTCTGGGGTACACAGAAAGAGCCTTGTTGAAGATTGGAATTTTTTTTGAACTACAGTTGGGCTTACCCTGGGCAACAGCAACCTTGTGCCGGCTAATCTTTCTCATACTAGGTCTGGTGTAAGGAACTACAAAATGAATTCACCAAAAGACAAAGAGAAGAACTGACATTTCAAAAATGTTGCTAATAACATAAACATATTGGCACTAAGTTATGTATTTAACACACATGTCTCAATTCAATTGTTAGTCCCAAATAAAGATCCCTCTGAATCAACTGCTGAATGGTAAATCACAACCATAAGTGGACAATTGGCCAAAAGGACAGTATATAAATATAATGAGCAAAACAAAAAACAAAACAACAACAAAAAACAACCCCATACATTTGTGTAAATCCCATTATTTCAATGAGTCTACTTTCCTTGGAACTTGAAATCGGATTTAAATCAAGTAATATTAGAAAGACTCACTATCCTGATTCATATACCTCTGGTGATGGTCTGAAACCTCTTAATAATGTGCAATCCATTAGTTGTTCAAACCACATTGCTATTAATATTTAATAGCTAGACTGGAATATCAAAATTACAAAAATTGGAGAGCATGCCATCATTTTATCTAGATTGCATATGAAGATACCTGAGTTCAGTTGTGTTCAGTTGTGTATACACATAAAAGTAATTTTTCTTCTTCTGTGCCAGGCATAAAACTGTGAAATTATGCAACCTTTTGGTGAATTCATACCACAGTTCCTTTGCCTGACCTAATATGAGAAAGATTAGCTGGCAACATAAGGTTGTTTTTACCAGAATATGCCTGATTGTAGTTCAAAAATACCACAATCTTCGAGGAGGTTCTTTCTGTATATCTCATAAAGGTAATAATGTGTGGAGTTTGCCTTTCCATTGGTGAGGTCCCATGGAAATCTGTGTAAAGCCTTGCTTTCCAGCTTTCTTTTTTCACTAAAGATTATACTATGACTGCAAATTTATTTACTGATTGGCTGGGTTAATAAATTTAAATCTTTCTGAGCGGTGAAAAAGATGATTCCAATTAATAGGTCAGTATTAAAATAATTTCTGGTAAAGACTTGTTTAATGAGGTGAGGCAAGCCAGTTATCAGGAAGAAATCATCTCAGGAATGTGAAGAAAAATGTGGACAGAGTCTTCTAAAACGATGCCTTTCTGTTTCATATGCATACCACCGAAACTCAAATAAATAACCTTCCTTTTATCTAGAACTATTCACATGGACCCAAAGGTGGTGATGTGTGAGCAAAGCACTGTACCTTTGACAAGGAAAGAGATCCCTGATTTTCAGTCATTCCTCCTTGTACAGCCTCCACGCTCATGCCACATTCCTTTCTGTTCCTAAGAGTCCCTAACTCTAAGAAACATTGTTTTGGTGGTATGTGAGGTGGAAAGGGGAAGATGGAAATGTCCAGCTCCATACAGGGATTTCTGGTTGATTTCATAGGCTCAGACATTAGGATCCAAGCTGTTGTTGTTGCAGATGCTTAGGAATTTGATGGTTGATTAACAGACTAACACCATGGTCCCTAATTCAACTATGATTCATACAATAGTGTTGTATACTGTGATACCCATGGAAACATTTTCAGCCTATTTCTCTTCCCTCTGAAATTGTTTCTACTACTATAATCCAGCTCTGGAGAGTTCCCCAAGCTGCTGGAACAGGTAATTATTGGTTTTTCAGGTTAATTGTGGTGATGTTGGAGAAGGGGTTCAGGAAGGAGGGGCAATGTCCCTTTCCCAGTTTGACGCACAGAAACTTTGGTGACCACAAGTTTCACATTGATTTCTGGACATGATTTATTATTAGTTGACACCCCTTGTTTATGGCACCTTATCTTCTGCTTTGACTTATCAGCTTAAACAAACTATTCCATAAAGTCAGAGTGGGAACTGGTATTAAGCCAAGTATCCAAAATAAGACAATTCTTTCACAGAAAAGTTAAGTTTTATAGGTAAAGGTAAAGGTCACCCTTGCTCGAGCCAGTTGTATCCGACCCTAAGGTTCAGTGCTCATCTCTGTTTCATAGTCAAAGAGCCAGTTTTATAGATTGGGAAAAACTGTGCAGAAACCACAGTTTGTGGATTCTTTTTTTAATCTTCTCTTTTTAGTGCATTATTTACTAGCAATACAGTACAGTCAAACTTCGCATAAAGAGCGTTTCGCTTAAAGAGTAACTCACTTAAAGAGCAGAATTTTCTCTGAATGTTCGCTTCGCTTAACAAATAAAACTAAGCAAAAACTCGCTTAACAAATAAATCGGGGTTCACAATCCCCCCCCCAATTGGTCATTTATAATGGTGTTTTGCTTAAAGAGCAAACTCGCTTAAAGAGCAATCCTGTGGAACGCATTATGCTCTTTAAGCGAGGCACCACTGTATTATGCAAACATTAAAAAGCCACCTTTTGGTGAATTTATGACATAAGTATTACACTTCAAGAAGCCAAAACTGCATTTGTGTTTGGCTTGTTTTCTTATATGCCAGTGGTTTCCAACATTAGGCACATGGCCCACAGTGGGGCTTCAATTCCCAGAAGCCTAAGTCAGTACATTGGCTGATCAGGCTGTGACTTAGGCTTCTGGGAACTGAAGTCCAAAAACCAAAGGTTGGGAAACACCGCTATATGCTTTCCTTTCCCCACAATTAAAAGTAGCAAAATGTTATAGAGTGTGCTAATACTTTTATAAGACAAGTTTCTAGTTTCCCCTGATACATAATTCTTAGCAAAATGTAATGACTATTGGTAACTATTAAATTCTGATATTAAAAATCATTCATTTAAAATTAATGTATTGCTATTTGTTCTTATACAATCTTTTAAAAAAACTTTTTCTATTAAGTCACATTTAAGTCCCATTGGAATAAATTGGTTCTAAGTTAATAATAACATTTTATACTGATCTCTGTAGAAAGTATATCAGAAAACAAAAACAAAAAAGTAATAAAACAAAAACACTGTAGCACTTTAAGGACTAACTGCTATATTTTCTGTTATATTTAAAGTGTTACAGTGTTTTTGTTTTATTCCATTTTTGTTTTCTGAGATGCCTGAACCACAGTCTAACATGGCTACTATCCCAAAAAATTCAGTAGAAAGTAGTTGTTTCTAACATGTTTTCCTCTTTACCATGTCATTTGTATTTGCATAAAGTAATCATAAACCTTTCTCAACTACTCCCTCTTAAACTAGATAGTGAGGGGAAACTGTTTTGATTATGAATATATTACTTTTCTTCCATAGAATTGTAAAAGTGCTATTATTTCGAATTCTCAGAAAATAAAATTGGAGGTTTAAGAGTCAAACTTACATTGACCTGAAGAAGCAGCCAAAATTGTATGACCTAATATAAAATATTTAGGTGCTACCAAGCACCTCATCTGAGGTGGATTTTTTAGTTCTTTAGTAACATTTCCTTGATTCCAGAAGGCATATTAATCTAAGTATTTGGCACCATCTTTAGCAGGAATATTTCCTTGTTTTCATCTTGTCTCATATTCAGTTTTCTTTGAAATTGTCTGATATGTAACAGTAAGATTGATTGCAGACAATTTATTTTCTTTTTTAGTTTGCATAATTAGTCTGAGGTAAGATTACCATGCCAGATAAAATGGAATAATTTCTTGTTGTACAAACATAAAAGTCGAAGCTACTCCCACAGTGGAAAGCCTTCGTTCTTGGCATTTGTTGCATTATGTCAGTGGAGAATGAAAAGGGCCTGACAGCCTATTATTTCTTTCTTTATTTGATACAGTATAACCCACTTTTCCACCAGTGAGCAAAAGGAATCATGCAGAGCTATCCTCCCTTCATACTTTATCTCCAAAGTCATAGCCTGTGCGGTAGTTCATGCTTAAAACAGTGGTTTCCAACCTTTTTTTTGGCCATGCTCCACCTAAGCATCTCTAAAATTCTGACAACCCCACCTTCGACATAATTCTTATTATTCAAAATGTGATCTCCTATTGAATGTGGAGGAAGCCTAAAATGCCATTAACTTGATCTAAACATTCTTGAATTGCCCCCCTTAAAAATCAAATCCCCCCAATTGGGTTTGTGCCCCACATTTGGAACCACGGGTGTAGAGCATGGGTCGCCTTCGACGAGGAGGGCGGTATAGAAATTTAAATAAATAAATAAACAAACAAGGCAAAGGCCAACCAATGAGTTCCACCATGGAGTGAAGACTTGAACTCAAGTCTCCCAATTCCTATTCCAGCATCCTTATTACTAGAACACAGACTGATTATATTATTGTGTGATCTACAGTAGTATAAACTTACAGAAGCCTTAGTTAGCCAGTAGAAACTGTGCTATGACTTTTATATGTGGTAACTGCTAATGTATATCAGAAATCTCTGACTGCCTATATATCATCCTATCTTTTTTAGTAAACGTTTATGCAGGAATAATAATAATTTAGTGTCAAAAATTATACTAGGTTGAAAGTTTTTTTTGTGGAAGAAATTCAGGGAATGCTCAAATGAGGCTCCTTTCAAGTCCCCAAGAGCTGGGGCAGAGACAGATGCTCTATACATCATACAGTACCCGGGTCTCAAACTAGAAGGCTATTGCTTTCACTCAGCAATTACAGCAGTTATGGCCAGATTTGCAACTTTTTCTGCTACCATAGAATTTGAATTGTAAAGTGCTAGTCCTGATACAGCTAAATATACTGAAGGAATTAAAGACTTGCTCAAAAAACAATTATGCCAAAATTTATAAGATATTGATCATGATTTGCAATGAGAAACACATTAGTAACTTTTCAATTTCTTAGTGCCAAGGTTGGCCATCACTTCCATATACAAAGTAAGACAGCTGTACATTTAGCCCAAAATAATATTTACTATTATGGATAATAACTCTTCAAGGTGTCTGACAAATATCCATCCTATGAGTCTTATCATAGTTATCTAGAATTCCGTAACTGGAAATATTGGGATTATATATAATTTACATATAAAGCATTTCTTCTGTCTAATGCCTAACATTAGGAAGAATAAAGCAAGGTATGAATGTGTAATGGGCAGCTCAAAGTAGAAAAGCTATATGGTAAATAATTGGAGTTTAAAAGTCCAGATGAACTGCCTCTAACACACACACACACACACACACACACACACACACACACACACACACACACACACACACACACACACACACACACACACACACACACACACACACACACACACACACACACACACACACACACACACACACACGACAGCTCACAGGTGTAAATATAAAAGCATTCCATAACAAGAAACTTAGCTAAAACCCATCAAACATTAAAACCGTTAAAATACCTGTAACATACCCTCAGAACCTCCGTCTATAACTATTGAAAATGAAGAACAGGTGAGAACTATGGAGACTGGAGGTGAGTTGAGTGCAATCTTCATCTCCAGAAATGAGTGGAAATGGAATCTGGGTGACTGTGGCCAGATCTTATCAGCAGGTTTTGAAAAAATCATTAAGCAGTACATCTAAGTACACTTAGGAAATGACATGGTGATTAGTGAGACCTAGTATGGCTTTCTCAAAAACAAGTCATGTCAAATTAATCTTTCTTTTTTTACATAGTCACAAACTCAGTAGATATGTAGAATGTTATTGCTGTAATATATAATAATGTCAGCAACACTTTGACAAGATTTGTTAAGATATTCTATGTCAAGCTTTTAAAAAATGGGCTGGAGAATATATTGCTGATGGGCTATACCAAACAGCTAATTATAGGTTAATTGTAGCTAATTATTTCTTGTCATGCTGAAGAGTAAGAAACAAGTAGCATGTCACCAGTGTTCTCTTCTTGTCCCGTTGAAACAGCAATAGCAATTACGCAGTGTTTATGTACTCTCTGGTACACAAGGTAATTAGCATTTTGCCCCCAACATGGTGGGTACTCATTTTACCAACCTCAGAAGGATGGAAGGCTGAGTCAAACCTGATCCCGTCAGGATCGAATTTATGTCAGCAGTTTAACTGCTACACTACTAGGTTTCTATTGTTGTTCCATAAATAACATGGATGAGGGTATAGAGATGAAACCAACCTGAAAAGGGAGCTGGAACCTCAGAAGACAGAATCAAGATGACTAATTTAATTTAATTTAATTTAATTTAATTTAATTTAATTTAATTTAATTATACCCATCCCCAGCTGGTGCAAGCACCACTCTGAGCTGTTTACAACAGTGAACAGACAAACCACAAAATAATGGCATCAAACAAAACAATCCAAATAAAAAGAAAGCACAATAAGAAACAGTAACATTGATTGGAGAACTGGGCCAAGACACATAAAATTAACTTCAACAGGTGTGTGCGTGTGTGTGTGTGCGTGCATACATGTGCGTGCACACACAC
Organism: Furcifer pardalis; assembly: GCA_030440675.1. Classification (NCBI taxonomy): domain Eukaryota; kingdom Metazoa; phylum Chordata; class Lepidosauria; order Squamata; family Chamaeleonidae; genus Furcifer; species Furcifer pardalis. The sequence continues at coordinate 14,639,750 of CP126892.1, read as the reverse complement.
ACATGCATGTGTGTGCAAGTATGTGTGTGTGTGTATGCGCGCACATAGGATTTATGACAGCTGTCTAGGGCAGCAGTGGAACAGAAGCAGTGTGATGTGGTAACTAAAAGCTAATGCAATATAAGACTGCATCAACTTAAATCTTGTTCCCAGATCAAGAAAAGTAACAGTATCACTGTATTCTGCTTCAGTCAGAGATCACATGGCGTATTGTGCCCACTTCTGGGCACCACAGTTAAAGAATAATACAGAGGAAAAGGGCAACTAATATGGTAAACATTTTGGAAACTAAGTCCTGTGAAGAACAGTTCTTCTTCTTCCATTTCTAGGCCGGTCGTGAAATTACCAAAATGAAGCCACTTTTTGGTGAGTTCATTCTGCAGTTTCTTTCAGCAAGAAGGGCAGGCATTTGCAACCTATGGCCTGCAGGCCAGACCTGGCATCCAATGCCAATTCATCCGTACCCCCTTGCTCTTGTTCAGGAGCACCACAGGGTATAAGGAAGTACGTGATTATTGCTTATAAATAAAACTTAGCTCTGAAAGATGTTGATTCATCTGAAGTATTTCTTCTTTCAAATGATGTTATATCTGGATGATTAAATTACTGAGTGTATGACATTGTGCAAGGGGCTGTTTCCTTTGGACCATTTTGCTAGAATGCAATGAAAACCATTAGTGACTCTTGAAGTAAAAGATCCAACTATTTCTGGTTTATAATTCTATGAGCTTGTCAAGTATGTGCATAAGCTTTATAAAAGTTAATGGTATGTTGTTTCTTTCCCTAGATTATCATGTTATGGTTCTAGAAAATTAAATAGAGTTTATATTATTAAATGGTTATAAAATGTTTCACATACAATAGTTTGGTCATCATTCCAGCTAATCAAAGTGTTCTGGTTTTAACCTATTTCCTTGTTGCAAACTTAGTTTTTTATTCTTAATAATTATTGCATGCCATCTGACTTACGGTCAGCCTCTTCAGGGTTTTCTAGGTAAAGAATACAAAGAGGTGGTTTACCATTCCCTTCTTCTGGAGGTACCATGGGATTATGGAGTTTGTCTATTGTTGCACAGACTGACTCTTTTCATGGGAGCCACAGCAAGGAATCACTCCCTTAACCTCTGGCTCCGTAGTCAGATACATAAAGCATTGAGTATTCCAGCCAGGTCCTTAAAAAGAGGAAGTTAAATTTTGTATAGGAGAAAAAAAATTACATTGCTATACAGTATATCAGTATAAAATTGTTT